>CM040395.1:125192224-125938474 GCA_022702515.1 Ilyophis sp. 1 JC-2022 | reverse complement strand
TTTATTGCGATTAAAATAGATTTGTCATCATCATCATCATTATTATTTTGCCTGCTGTCAAGTTACTCTAAAATTAGGAGTAATGAGCGTGGATGCTTTGGGAAACCCAATGGCGGAGCCTGCGTTTTCTAAGCGGAGCACGGCACTGAGATTAGTTGACTTGGCGGGGGCTCACCACCACCTCCATCATCACCACCATACCCCTCAGAGCGTGACAGGCTTCCCGGCGTTCAGCAGCCATCCACACTCAATGGGTCACGCGCACCCTGGAGATATTACTGCAGAACCCCGCCTGGGGCCGAGTCCATTCGGCCCAGAACACATGGGGCACTCCGCGGCCCTCAAAATCAGCCCAGCCCATCATTATCCTCACCACCATCACCACCACAATCATCATATGACAGGCCACAGTGAAGTGGTCTCCAGTCAAACGGAAGCTTTCGGCCCAGTGCAGGCAGCGGCAGTCCCTTACTCCATGTCTCACTCGGCCCAGGCGCTGTCTGCGGGTAGAGATTTCCTAATACGAAGGGATTTGACTGCTCCAGCTATGCCCGGTCTGATTGACCAGTCCTCTGGTGCAGTTTCTCATCACGGAATATTTGTCTCAACAACAGGTAGCTATCCTGGACACTATGGTCATCACCCCGAAGCTGGAAACCATGCCCTCTTCTCTGGCCTTCATCATGAACAACCATGTAACGGAGCGCCAGGTGGCCAAGCCTTGAATGGACAAATACGGTTGGGAATACCTGGAGAAATGTACGTTCGGTCTGATCACATGAGTCAAGTGGCAGGCTCCAGGGCTGATGTATTTTCTGCCTCACCTTTGCACGGCTACAGCGGCGTGAATATGAGCATGAATCTCAGCGCTCACCACCCAGGACCTGGTGCCTTCTTCCGCTACATGAGACAACCGATCAAGCAAGAACTTATTTGCAAGTGGCTTGATCCTGAGCAAGCCGGGAAAAAACATTGCTCTAAAACTTACAGTACAATGCACGAGTTGGTTACGCATGTTACGATAGAGCACGTCGGAGGACCGGAGCAGGGAAGTCACGTCTGCTTTTGGGAAGAATGTCCCCGAGAAGGGAAACCCTTTAAAGCAAAGTACAAACTAGTTAATCATATAAGAGTGCACACGGGCGAAAAGCCGTTCCCTTGCCCATTTCCTGGCTGTGGGAAAGTATTCGCAAGATCTGAAAATCTAAAAATCCACAAAAGGACACACACAGGTCAGTGTTTTATTTTATTTTAATTAACCTTAATACTACCGTATTTTAATGACATTGGGTTTAGAACTGAGTGTTTTCCCAAGACCTCTGTTAAGTCAATGATATATGGGTAAATTTTAAATCAACTCGGATACAAACGCTCCTATGATTAAATAATAATATAATAACTATTAGTTTACGTAAACATAATTGGGTGCATTAAAAACCTAATTAAAAAAATTATGTAAAAAATGTAGGCTATTCGCTAAATTACTGCAGATTGTTTACTTTCCACAAAAGTTCGTCCCCTGTAAAAGAAAAGTGTTTTTATCATGGCTAAATCGTTGAATGTGCAAAATTTAAATGTATTAATGTCTGCTGAACGTAAATAGGCTATACAGTCTTCTCTGGGGCGACGATTTGACCCTTACAAACTGTTATGCATCGGGAATTGCAAGTTCATTCAGTTGGGAAAATAGCGTTGCGTTAATGTCAATCGCCTTTGTTGTGGGGAGCAACTGTTCAAATTTGAGACTAGAAATTAACCTCTGCCTTACCAGCTACCATAACGTATTTCTTTAGTCGATTAAACTAATTTATGTTAGGCTACTTATCATCTGCAGTCTGATAATTATGCTACTTGTTTAGGCTTTAACGTAGATGCGGATGAGGCCTAGCTGCCTTCTATCTTGCCTGAGAATTGAGCAGAAGGAAAGTGTCATCAGTTACTTTACTTTCTGCTTCTAACTAAGTCTATTCAATGGCGATGGACATCCAAAGTATGACAACTGACCGGCTCTTTATTCGTTTTCATTTCCCCCAGGGTTCGAGTTGCCATGGTATGTGACTAATCACGATTTATTTGTATAAGTCAAATGAACGTGCCCTGTAGGCCCAACATGTTCACATATCTTCTGTAGCCTACATATATTTTTTAAATATATAAACAATGCGCGTTTCAGTATTTTCTTCATAGTTTGTATTTGAAATGCAAGAAAATGAAAAATAAAAATATTCAAACGATATAGCCGAATGAAAACATGCTGCCATAAAACTAGCTCGACAATCTTTTTCAACCATCTCGACAGTCAGGAAAAGCTAAGAAAATAACTTTAACACGACGTCATCGTAAATTTAGCGTTTTATTACGCAGTTTTTAGTTCCTGATTGAGAAAGTTAAATGTGCTAGGTAAACGTAGCCTATGAAATGAATATACAAGTATAGATTTGCATATAATGCAGCGGGAGAGTTAAAATAATCTATAATACATTATAATATTCACGTTGCCGCTCTACCTTATTATCATACAGCTGCTCTGGAATGAGTAAAACGAAAACGGAAGAAATGTGAACTGGTATAGGTCACTACGTCAGAGTTCAGTTTGAAGTACTTGTGTAAGTTTAAAAAAAAAAAGGCAACACAAACATGCACAGAAGCAAGCGGTTGTGCGTGTACGAATAGTCTGTTTCTCTCATCTGCGACGTACCGTAATTAATTCCATTAAATTCATAAACTCTACCTTTACCAAAATGGCGACTGGTGCTTTATTTTGATGAAGTGTGTCAGTTTGATCTCTGAATAGATTTAAAAAGAGCATTTCACTTTTTAAAAAGATAATGGCAATATTCCTTTCGCTCTTTATGCATTTTTGTTTGTTTTTTTCTTTAAAAATAAAAAGGTTCAGGTCATTAAACATGTTTCTAAACTCACAGGAATATGAAAACACATTTTGCTTTTTGCTACGCTTAGTGCACAACACAACTGCAGTGTTTATGGATAGACGAATCCCAGGGGTGTCCTGCTTACAGCTTGCTTGTAGTACACTAATATCGTTGATTGGCTGTCTCAACGCAACATAAGGTCACCGCGCAAGTTCAATTAGACAACAACGTTCAAATTGTTCATCTTCGTGTAGACTAATGTTAACACTGGGAATATCTTCCCGGCTCATCAAAACGAGTTAGCGCAAATGCAAGGTTGGTATATTTGCTATATGCTATATTTGGTTTCCACTATGGTCATGTGACGTATATCAGGTGGATCCAAGGCAAAATCAACGAATGTTTGAATGAATAGACTTGATAAGCAGAAAGATTGATTACAGGATGTCCTGAAGACAAAAAATATATACTTTACCTAGCTGTATTGCAATAGTGCAAATGAGCCATTGTTAAAGCGGTGCACTTAAATCGACGATGAATCAATAACAGCAGTGGCAGGCTACATTTGACTTTTTGTTCGGGTAATTTAAATGCACTGACAAAATAATCCGAGGCCAAGTAACGGATTTGGGGCATTGGGTTTTAAGATTAATTAATAGGATCAACAGCTCCTTATAGGAGCGGCCTAATTGGGAACTAACTGCTCTTGATCAGGGAATTTTAATTTGCATGAAGTTCATTTTACTTTAATCTTAAACAGCGTTATGGTACTTATTTGTGTGGGTTATTCTAAATAAAAGTTGACATAAAATTGAACTTTCTCCTTTAGATGGCAGAATCTTAATGGCACTAACTATATTCAAATGCATAGTCCTGATTTACGTCTCCCTTTCTCTCCTTCTCTCTTTCAGGTGAAAAGCCCTTTAAATGTGAATTTGAGGGATGCGATAGACGCTTTGCTAACAGCAGTGACCGAAAGAAGCACTCCCACGTGCACACGAGCGATAAGCCGTACAACTGCAAAATGAGAGGCTGTGATAAGTCGTACACGCACCCCAGCTCCTTGAGAAAGCATATGAAAGTGCACTGCAAGTCTCCACCTCCAAGTTCGGGCTACGAATCTTCGACTCCGTCGCTCGTTTCCCCCTCTTCGGACTCGGGTCGCGAGCCAGTGTCCTCCACTCACTCAGACCCTCTGTCGTCTAACCAAGCTGCCAATTTAAGCGAATGGTATGTTTGTCACAGTTCAGGGGCAAGTGGCACACAGACCCCACCCAGCAGCTCGTCTTCGCCTGACCCCGCAGATGGGCCTCCTTACATAAACTCCGAGCCAGGAGCCACATTCTGACCAAAACTTTATAGCTTCTGCAGATGATCACATTCGCAAAATTCGTGCAAAATCAGACTTCTTAAACCTGCCTTTAAAAATGGCCGAAATTGCGTTGCCCTTTGCACCAGCAAACAGACAAACATTGAAAATTGTTGTTTTATAATTTAACTAAGGCCAGTTTTACACACTCTAATCAAGCTGGGCGATAATTTTAATATTATTTATCAGAATAAAACGTGTTTTGCTGAATTGTATGTAAATTATATTTTGTTTTGTTTTTCAATAATTTTTTTTTTTTAAATGGACATGGGCATTTTTGTATTAATGAACCAAAGTGTTTAACCCTTGTGTTGTCCTCTGGCCAACAATTTAATAGCAGTATAAACCCTCTAAATTATTTTTTTCAGTATGAAATTCGATGACCTTTAATGGAGTGATCCTCCCATTATAAAAAAGTTTAACTTTTAAAAAAAATAACATTTTTATAAAATGGGTGCAACATTAAAGTACAAATAGTGTCTTACAGTATGAATCTTTTTTAACCCTGCAGTTATGAAATCAGAAGTCATAATCAAAGTTAAGCGCCACACATCTATTGCAGCAAAACAAATTCATTATATGTGTTTTGTAATAAGAATTGGTGGTGTAGTCTGAATAAATACAGTCTATCTGGAATATGAAGTAGGAAAGCACAGATATTCACGGATTTACTGATGAATGACAGGTTGTTTCTACACGAAAAATAGATTTAGGGTTTAAAATTCAATGAAGACGCTTTATCACAAAAGGGGTCTCGTGAGGGTGGGTCATTTTTGACCTTGTGGACATGGGGTGCATAATATGAAGACAACACACGGGTTAAAAGTACGTGTGTATTTGTAAATTGACGTTTTTCTGTTCAAGTGATACATTTTGTAAAATATTTTGAGTCTTTTGAGGAAATATTTTTATTGTTTAGTACTGATTCGTATAAAAACAGTAATTAAAAAGATATGACAATTTAACGCAGGCCTTCATATTAAATTATCGTCTGTATGCTGTCAGTTTTGGTACGTACAACAGGTACATTTATTGGAATATTTGTTGTGCTGTTTAAATATTTCTATATTTAGCGTTTCATTCATGTTTGTTGAAACTTTTTGGATCAAAGTGAGCATTGTGTTTTTAGCACATTGGTTACAAATTCGATATTTTACGACAATGTGACTCGAGATTTTTTCTTCTCGAAATGCCTTGTACTTGTCAGTATTTTGAAATAAATTGTATATTATAGTGATGTTACTGTCAAAACTTCCAAGCTCCGTCTTTTGAAATAATTTGCAATACATAACAAGGCATGGACAGAAAATGTTATTGATAACAACGTCTACGTATCCTTGTTAACGTTTCGTCATGATACATTTATTGCCAGATTTAGAAATGGATATTTTCAATTAGCTAGTATGCACATAATTGTAAGCATATAATCTAAAGATGACTGATGAAATGTATACGAGTAGGAAAAGTTCCTCCGGGCTTTCTCGGTAAGGTCCCGACTGGTTCCGTATAGACTTGTTAAACGGGTAATAATAATAATAACTTTTTTAACCTTCTTTGGCTGACTGGCTAGTTTTTTTCTATGTTTCCGTCCCCTAAATGGTGTTAATGTTTCTGTCAGTTGTCATTATAAGTGAAAGCAAACTGCTATGGAAGTCAACGGTAGGCCATCCCGAGATTCTATAGCGACCTGTCGATCTGTCTTGAGATTCCTCTGTAACGTTTGAAGATCAGTGACGATAACGGTATTAGTTTCATAAAAAATAATAAATTCAGTTAAATATTGGCATATTTGTACAGGGTTATTTAGCTACGATTTATTATTATTATTATTATTACAATTACAATTTCATTTGCCTATTATTATTATTTATGTATTTTTTTAACAATGGTTAATTTTCCTCTTATAAAACACTCCGTTTATTTTCAAGGTAATCTGCAGCGACGGATGAAAAGATTCAATTTTCTCATCCGAACTTCAAAGCTTTTTTTACACAAAGAACTATTTTTTCACAACGGTGGATCTTCATGGTGAGTTAGGACTTGTATGGTTGCAGGCCAGTCAAAGCCAAGAAACGTGGGTCTGAATGTGCAGACGCGGCAGCTTTTTGCTGTTCTTGAATAATAGTTGGTATACCTATGGGCAAGCTGTTGCAAATATATGTTTTGTTTGACGTTGACTCAGTGATTTTCGATTAATATGAAGTAAACAAGGACAGCGGAGACAACAAAAGAACCTCATGCAAATACGTCCTTGTCCCACATAACAATGCGACGTCATTGCGTAAAGGAGTCGAATGAATTGAAGCGTCAGTAACTTTTGTTTGTTCTTTCTACCGGGATCAGAGGAGGCCTTGAGAGCTGACAGAAACTTTGACAAGCCACGGAAATGCTTTTTAAGTAAAGAAAGAAAGAATGCTCCAGCTAAATTCGGAATGTTCACATGGACTGATTTGGGGGTTGAAAAGTATTTAAAAGTTGTATGGTGTTTCATCACGCCACCCTGAGCTGGCTTTGGGAATGGGGAGTACAACCGCAATCGGTTTAATAACATGAGTACATTAATCCAAGTGCAGTATAATTATAATCTATGTATTGGTTACGGATGCATGCAAACAGAATTCATATAAATTAAATTCTTAATTACATTTGAGAATTTGCCCTGCCAAACAGTGGTATGTCACTTTATTTGGAATTATATGGAACTAATGGTGACGTAGCCTATGTGATGGTGCGTTGATACAGACTTTCTGGGGAGAGAGTTTATAGTTTGTATTTAGCAATTGTCTTGTTGTTTATTTTACCCAAGTACCCTAATGAATAGAGAGAAAATAAACACGGTGGAAAATAAAGAGTTGATCCCTCTTTAGCGCTAACTCTTGCGGGTTAATAGAAAGGATGGGTCGGTCTCAGTTTAATCGACATGTCTTTGAAGTGAGAGCTATCTGAAGAATTCTTTCCTGTCGTCTAAACGACGCTGATGACACGGAAAGAGTTCTTTGTAGCCGTTTGTTCTCCTTTTCTGCTTGGAGACCTTCTTTTATTATGAACCGTTACAAAATCACATGAAAGAGAAGACAATAGTTCAAGCAACATTTAAAACACAAAACATGGGATACATTTAGATCTTAACATTTTAAATATTCAAAAGTCGTTATAAATAAAGTGCAGCAATTAATGCCTGTTAGACAGGGAATACAAACTCCAAAATGCGCTTTAAAATAAAAATCTATTTAAAATTAAACGCAGATACACGGGGGTCTTCAACTTAGGTACTCTGTCCACAAATTTCGAATATTCTCACTTTGAAACAACAAATTTTTGTAAATTTTGTCAAAGCGGTTGGTGAGTGCATTCTAAGTGATTGAATAAATGTGACGCCGACAATGAAAAAAAGTTATAATTTGCATGATTGTAGACTACCTAATGAACTGTCATGTACACTGAAGTATGGCAAGGTGTCACAGACCGGAGGTTTGCAGTGGCCGAATGTATGTAAACAAGTTCATTGCCGTTCCAGCCTGGTGAGGATATCACTGTTCACTATAGTCAACAAAAGCGGGAAGGACCCCCTGTAAAACATGTTGAGAGACGTGTGGCCATCATTAGTGGCTCCTTTATTGACGAAGGCTTTCCTTTTTTATCTTTTGACAAAGCGTTTTAGTTTGGATTCCTCCCCTGTTGGTTCCCATCATCGGCCACATCACTACTTCTTGAGAGCATTAATTAACGTCTATTCATCGATAAACCACTGACAGCTCTATGTGGACAAGAAGCGATGCCTTTAAACAATTTGTCGCTCAGAAAAGAAAAAAGACAGATTTGGAGGGTATTTGGTGTGTGCGCAATCCTTATTCCATTTTTCAATTTAGCTCTCTCTCTCTCTCTCTCTCTCTCTCTCTCTCGCACGCCCGCACGCACGCGTATTTGAATCATTATTGTGTTCGCGACGATAAACCCACCATTCCGTTTCCAGAGATGCATCTGGATTTGCTATAAAAATTAATAAGCCGTGCACGCGCCTGCCACGCTACTGATACGCATCTCACCGTTGTCAGTTCTGCACATCTTAATCAGCATTCCAGCAAGAGCCATTTCCTGAGAAAAAGTTTGAATTGTAACATTTTTCAGAAAGCTGATACATTCACAATTTATAGGGTGAAATTTGTTGACATTACAGTGGAGTGTTGTTATGTGCGTCTCAACGAAACACACATAATGCGAATTTCTTTCTCATAACATTCCTCACATTCTAATTACACCAGCGTTATTATGGATTACTAAGACTGTACTTGAAGTGTAAAATAGTAATTTCATTGTAAGTACTTCCGGAAACTGTTTTGCAATAACAAGACGTCCTAATTGGGAGATTAGCAGATTCAAGGAAACCCATATTCCTATTCAGGATTTCAGTGATGTTACAATTACAGTAAAGCCTATTGTATTTCTGGAATCAGTAGGCCCATACAAAAACCACCTAACAATTGCTACCCAAGCATGAGAATAGTTTATTAGCTAGTGTACAAGTGAAAAAACCTCCAAACGCCTATTCCCAGAGGGGCTGGGAATCCAAAATATTACTGTATTTCTAGCTATAAAGCCGTAGAACGGAAATGTCATTAAATTAAGTTGCTGATTATGGCACGAGAACTACATCTCTTTCAATAAACACCATATTGTATTGTTCTTATTTTAATAACATAAGGGACCTGCGGTATAGGCTTATTTACTAACACTTAATGCGTCGAGAGAGTCCCACAGTTTTGCTCGCGGCTCATGCTGTTTTTTGACAGCAGGACCCTTACGTGCCTAAGACTTTTAGAGAGAAAAAAAACTAGAGCGAACTGTCCCTCCTGTTCACTCTCAGTAACGTGATGGTAAAGCTCCTACCGGGGAACACCTAATACTCACCCACCAGTATTTGATGTGCACTGTGTATAGGCTATGCGAATAATTTCCATGAATTAAAAACAACTAATCTACTCTCGTCGAAGAAAGGGTTTTATATGGGTTCCATTCGCGAACACACACACACACGCACGCACGCACGCACGCACGCACACACACACACACACACACACACACACACACACACACACACACACACACACACCAATACAAAATAAGACGAGAAAGGCGTACACAAGATTATCAATAGCAAAAGTGTTTATAACGGTTTGATAACGGTTTAGCAGGGCTAAGAATGGTGGGTTGGGATTAAACATATAGGTTTTTATTAGTCTTTTGAGTCTTGAAAGTAATTATCGGAATTTTTCCATTAGGGACGACTGTGAGTATCGCGATCAGGGTTTTAAGGACCGCCTGCTGCATTAACGGAGGCGGTATCTGGTTTTGTAAACACCTTTAAATCATGGTTCAACTTCAAGATGTAGGCCTTTGTACTCCGGAAAACATGGGGGCTGACGGGGGCTTCATATAGGTCTACAGAGTGCTCTGTCAATGTGATATTTTAAAACGCCTATAACACGCGTGAATTGGTTTTTCCAAATAAGTAACAAATACAACGCTCTTGTTGTAACCAGTCTTGACATTGGACCGTTAAACAAGTGACTATGTAGCTACCCATGCTGGTTGCCCTATTGTATTGAATTACAAAAAAATATGTAACTTATGTGCGTTTGGAGTCTAATAAGAACGCTGGACCATAACAAGTGTTGGCCATATTTCCTTAAAAACGTTTACGTGAGTATAATCGCTTTTATGTGTTTCGCTACAATTTGAATAAACCGCGTAAACCTTAATTCATTTTCAGCAACACATCAACTATTAGGATGTCAGTGCACTCAACATTTCAAGGCGCTAAATTATTTTGCTTTCATGGATGAACGGGCTCTCTCCAAAAGAAAATCAGTCCCCATAAAAGGCTGAACACTAATCTTCAACAACCTTCCTATAATGTGGCGGAATGTGCCACACTGCTTCACACCTGCAATTTGAATGGAAACCTCTTTTCAATTTAAGACACGCTCGGTGCCTTTGACTCCCAAAGCACTCCAATGAATTACAGGAGTGTATCGCACTTATTTCGCCATCCTCTTTGATCTTTGCTTTCCTTCATAATTTATTATCTTGTACAGCAAGTAGCATACGGTCCATATGGTAGCTATCTGCATCAGAATAGCTAAAATGTTTATTAACGCTGTCATTACACCTTTTCAATATACATTTAATTTCTGTTCAGTCATTATGTCACTGAATTAACATTGTTATCTCTTGTGATAAACAGAATTTCAATGCAAATATTTTCACACTCGTGAAACATTTTGGCTTGACGATTCGGTCAAAGGTCAAAAAAGTTAAATTCAGGCCTTTTGGGGCAAAACACGTTTTTGGACAAAACGTCTAGCCTATAAAGTACAAATAAATGAACGACTTAATAAGTTATTGTCTCACACGTAATTCAGAGCTGCGAGTTAAAGACAGAGCTGTGCCCTTAGATGCAGTAGCCTTGGGGCAAGAAAGCTATAACATTACACCTCCGTATTTACGGCCAAAGAAAGTATTTGCAGAGATAAGTTAAATAAGTGAAAGACACTTGGTGCTCTGCCAAAAGCGTCTAAACTCAATGAAGTAAACATTTGTTCACCAAGTTAGCAAAGCGACTCCCTCTAACCGCCGGACACAGAACATTGTTTTAATTTAATGTAGCCTACAGCATCCACGGGGGTCTATCAGTGAAAAGAATTACAATTGCTACAGACAAAACTAACGAAATTATGAAAACGACCACATTCTACACAGCATTAATATGGAAGAGGGTATCTGTTAATTTAATAAAATCCATTCTGTCCCCAATAAAATTGTACTCAAGATAAATTGCACATGAGATCAATCTCTTCTATTGCAGCGAAGCTTTGTGTAAAGGATCATATTTGCACCCTCAAATGGAAGCTGTTCAGATTTATATAAGAGGGTCGTACATCACTGCGAACAAATTATTATGAATTGGTAAACGTGCCCTTGAGCGAATAACTCTTCGACGTTGTTTGTCATCCTTTGGTTCATCTTTCTCCCTTTCAATAATCTGAAACACGTTTCGCAAACCTTGGTGAAGTAGTAGCCTACACATAAAAATAATAACATCAAGTGTTTTAGGCTTTGGGGATTCAAATGCGCACCAAGGTCATACTTGGCCTTTTGATGAAAAAAAAAATCTGTTCAAGACAAAGGCGTTTTCTGTTGAAATTAATAGCCTGCACTTTGTTTACGTGGCATAATTTAAAGCTTTATGAAGACAACATATAGGCCTCAGAAATCCCGGAAGTAACCGGATTGTCAACCTGTTATTTAGAGCTTCTCACATAAAGAGCGTGATAGCTGAGTTAATCTAAGATAGGCATTTGATATAGCAATGTAAAACAGTTTTGAAATCTAAATAAAAAACAAACAAACAAACAAACAAATAAATAAATAAAGTTTGTTTGGTAAGAGCCGGAAAATGTCCTGCTATTGGATTGTTAACTATGTATTCCTATCAGAAAAGAGGGCTGGAGTAAAACTTTATTAGTAGCCTATATGGGTTCATAAAGAACCTTCGTTCGACGGGTCTGATGTCCTGCTGTTCATAAGCTTTCAGATCACGTTGATCTTGCGTCTGTGAACTTTTAGCAAAACGGAAAATCCTCAGGCAGTCAAACATGTGGCACACATGCTAACATATCTATCGAGTTTAACAGCTGCATGATGGACACAATTCTGATGTTTATAATAATAATAATAATAATAATAATAATAATGGTGCGATTATACCCTCCAGTAAAGTCTTAAAACTTTTTTTTTTAAACGAATGACTTACATTAATCAATTACTACAGGTTACAATCTAGAACTAAATTTGCTTTTCAGGCAGGAAAATAGGCTACTTTATGCATAGCAAAGGAAAAGTTCGCATACCATTGACACTACATGACTTTTCCAAATGTGTTGGGATTAAATAGTAAACACGCAATACACATAATGGTATGCTAAGTCCTGTACCAACTTTGCAGGCCTATACAAAGGTGTAGTGTGAGGTCATTTGTGAGGTCGCTGTATAAGACGTAAGAAAATATACAACCTTTTTAAATTTTTATTTTTGATTTGTTTGTGGGTGATTCTGGTGGCACTTTCCCATACAGGTTTTAAACTTCACAAACTTTAACTTCATTCAGGCACTAAAAAGAGATGCTTCATCACAGATTTTCTAATATTTAGGGACACAAAGATATAGTCAATTGGAAGACACTAAAATGTAACACTGAAAGTGTCTACATTTTTCTAATTACAATAATCTTGTGTCAGTTTAAACTTTTTGGGTCAATTTGACCCCAAACATAAAATATGTCATAAAACGTGAACATAATATGTCATAGACTACTGCAGTATTGCATCATATACTACTGGGGAAAGAAAAAATATTTGATTGTAACTCCCTGCCCGCCATAATAGACCACATCTGTTTTAACAGGAAAGTGTCGATGCCGACATATAGGCCTATGCGTCACGAAGGCATAGTTTCATAAATAAATAATTCAATTTATATACATATATTTCAATAAATATATTAGGCTACTAAACTTTGACAATTAAATCCAATGGTTCATTTCTCCCTTAAAACACAGTTTGTAAAAAAAATAAACAAAACAAATAAAACGTATGAAAAAAAGAAACACTTGTTTGTTTGTAAGTCAAAATGAAGGTGTTGGTTGAGTCCAGGCCATAATTTGAATATACTGACTTGAGTAGGTTAAAATGACGCGTAGGTCGTTTCTCCAAAGAAATAATTTACGCTTTTATGACGTTAGAGTAATCTTAGTACGTCTAATGTCACTTGGTGTTCCAGGTCCCCATGACGCTTTATTGAATTTGTTCCTGTCACTTTCCACCCATGGTTACAAAATACCCTGCTGCAGGTGTGCTCCGGAATACAATGTCCAGTTCCTTCCTTATGTGAAAAGATTTCATACCTTTGATCCGCCTAGGATACACAAGGCCAAATTTACCACGGCTTGTATCTATTGCGTGAAAACCTATGGTTGTTTTACCCTAGCAACTTCGAGAAAAGTTGGTGAAATGGGTGCTGCAAACTGCAAACAGATTTTTTAAGTGTTCATAATCGAAAGAGGAATTACGAGTCTGACGACCTCAAAGCACAATTACAGTTTATTCAACTTGTAACTGACCCCAAAACCAAGCCCATAACATCATTGATAGGAAAAATAGTAGAAATGAAAATGAAGACAGTAGCTTATCTGACATAAGCTAATTAGTTTAATATTTGGTTAAATGAGTCGCATTCTCGTTTCTTAAAGCAAGTGGTATTAAATGTTAGGACAAAATGTATTGAAAAAAACGTATCGGTAATAAACCGGCTTGTGGCAGCTATAGATTTTTTGAGGTGGAGCTCTGAAAATGTCAAAAGCCACCTGCTTGTCATTAAGGACGAAGTCCAATGGGAGGGGGCGATATCAATCTAAAGTGGCTAGAGCGCCGTTGAACTACAGTTAATATCCGCAGAAAACAAACGCTGCGTTGAAGGTTTCTGAGCTGCAACGGGGGATATTAGGGGAAAAACCGAAAACATTTATAGTTGCAAAGGACGGAATAAAAAAAGTTCTGCCTCTTCTCCTGATTTTTGCTTTGCAACTGCCATTCTCCAAGCAGTCCAAAAGCATATCCAATAGCCTATCACATGCAAATGTTCACTCGGTTTTATTCAGAATGTCATAACGCTTGCGTGCAAACATGAATATAATCCGATTCAGTGATTTCCGTAGCTATACTATAGGTATTTTGTATTGCGGTTTTATCTCCGAGGAAGGTGTTCAGCATAGACATTATTATTCAACTTTCAATATCCGACTTTATTTAAGTTTTTTTTGGGGGGTAATGTCAAACCTAGACATGGATAATATGAAATTATTCACTTGGGACTCAAACTTTGTAGCGTATTGCTTACTTGAAATAGTCAATTTGGCACTAAACCCAAAGCAGCAGAAATACAAGTATTTCATGATGATTTGTCGCGCATAATTACACTGACACACTCGGTTATCAGTTAAAAAAATAATATATTTAAATGTAACCCAATTTACCAACGCTAGGTCTGAATTTTTAACTTTATATTTCCCTAATTTGACTTTACGGAGCCGAGCTTTTTCACTCATAAAAATTGCAATCCAGTCTTTCAGTAATATATAAAAGGCTACTTGAAATTCGTTGACCGGACTCTTTGATATTTTTAATTAGCACATCATCTTTGAGAAAGTTGAATGATTTATGTCAAGGTTGAGCCCCATTGTTCACGAGTTAATTCATCAAAAGCAAAGTTTCTTTACGATTTTTTTTTTCTTTTTGTAAAGAAAGGCTGAAATAATAAACCAACCACTGTGACATTCTTTAGTAGGCTACTTTTCTATTTTTCATAACGCAGCAGATACTCTTTTGTTGAAGGCCTAAAAGGGTGGGAGCAGACAGCGTCTGCGATTTCTCTTCTTTAACGTTCTCACACTTTGTTTACTGGTATCTACAAATGAATAGTTGACTTTCCACATAAATTCTCATATCATGTGTTATATCCCTAGAAAATAATGTTGTGTTAGTTTTTAAGCTGCTGCGCCCAAGTCAGATTGTATATAACTTGTATATTCAACTTTTTAAAAAGCATAATGTTGTAGGCCTATGCGTGAGAATCACTTCGAGGTCTTTATTTGCTTATGGACAATGGGACTTGATTTTCGTTTCTGAACATAATTAACAGGATCAATTATTCCCCTGGGCCCAGCCAGAGTCCAGGGCTACAAGCAGTGAGAGGTTTATTCGCGCACGTGTGAAGCAGGAACTGCCCTACCTGTCATTCATTATAATAATAACAGAAAGCTCAATACTACGAGCAGGAAGCTAGATTAGACCTTGTAGGCCTAGCTGCCTGCCGCGCAATTAATGGAAGGTAGCTACTCTTTTGGGCCACATTTTTCCTTAGAAATAGCCTACATGCGCTAATTGGGGATGATCATACAGAAATAACGAGAACCGTTTTAACCATTCATATTCCTGCATCCCTCATTTTGGAATAGTAAACAATCACTGGTAAATAATTTAAAAGTGTTAAATATACCCGAGTATCATTGAGCCACCTGTAAGTGGCCAAATCGTTTTCTGATAGCGGTTGAAATTGGATACACATACACTATTTATATTGCTGCAATACAGAATTCTATTAAAGTAGAAATAAAAATCATGTTTCTTAACACACCATGTTTTAGCGACTTCACCATAATAGTCTTTTAAGACCAACAATGGGTTAAAGGAATGTATATTTATGTTCCATACGTCATTTCCTGTTAAAATGTAGCCAAGAGCAACAGCACTTCCGCATGGTAATAGTGGTGCTACGTCTATTCGGTAGGTGAATCAGCACACTCTGGATCTGAAAAGGACTTGACCTTTGCCTGTATGTTTGTCTAATGCACAATCAGCCTTTATAAGAGACAGGCACGAGTGTGACACGTTCTATTCAACAGAGGGATGTTCGAAGTCACACATGGGTTTTGAATAGCTAGATTATAGATATTTATAAATACAATAATAGAAACAATATAGTTTAAAAAAACTTGAGTGTCTTGTTATTAGGCTAAATAAAGAGACTGAGAAAAAGATTGACCTTATTTGAGCTTATTTGAAAATCCTTAGTTTTTTCTCATTGTTTAAAAACGTATTTATTTATTTATAGTCAAGTAAAAATTTAATTACTGGACAGAACGAACGTTACGAGTAGTCGTCATAAATTAGTAAACAGTTGTAACCAATAGCTTAGCTGCTCCTCGACGAAGGAACAACTCAGTCAAATTGAGTATAGCCCTATAGCAAAGGGTTGACACTTATAGTAGTTAACTTGCTACAGTATGGTAACTTGTGACAGGTGAGAATTGCACTTAGGAAAGTAACTAGATGGCGAAGCACCAGAAACCCCAACAGGCAGAAACACGTGGTAAAATAAAACCATCATGTTTCACCCACCTGTTAAACATTAATTAATTTAGTTTCACACAGGAAAGACTAATTCTGCACGACAGAAGGCCTATTTGAAAGGTATCGCTTGCGAGCTGCCCTTAAGGCCGAAATGGCTAGGTATCAAAAAGTATTAAAGGACCAAATAATATACTATAGTGGGCTTTGACGACTGCTATACCATTTATTCTGCCCAAACATTGAACAGTTAATCGACCAAGCGACTTTGGGTTGTTAAACTTTAGAGAGAGAACAACAAAGAATCACACTTTTCTAGATAGGCACACGATCATATTCATGTTATGGCCACTTTTTTTACGGGTGGGCTTTCAGTTTAAAGGACAGGAAAGGGGTTTAAATAACAAACACGCATTTGTTTATTTTATTGTCCTGTATTTATCCCGGAAAAAAACATTGAGATATAAATAGCCTATTTTATAAGGTTACATAAAATGAAAAAGACAAAGGCAGCCGACAATAAAATTGACCATAACATGCAGTGATGAGACTTGTGTAAATAGGAATTATTAGCAAACAAAAGCATATTTCAACCGCGTTTTAAAATCAGCAATTGGAATTAGCATGTCTACTTTAAGATTTTTTTTGTAGATTTTTCTAACTGTACGATGTGAAATGGCCGGACTTACGCCACCTTTCCCAATTCAGCAGAGGAGCGAGAAACTTTATAGAGTACGACATCACTAGAACGAAAATTATAGGCCTACTTGTAGGAATGCCATTTGAATAGAGACCTGAAGTAAAAGGGAAGCAGTCCAAT
This sequence comes from Ilyophis sp. 1 JC-2022, assembly GCA_022702515.1. Taxonomy (NCBI): domain Eukaryota; kingdom Metazoa; phylum Chordata; class Actinopteri; order Anguilliformes; family Synaphobranchidae; genus Ilyophis; species Ilyophis sp. 1 JC-2022. The sequence goes on along the minus strand of CM040395.1, from coordinate 125,921,449 downwards.
TACTCATAAGTGAATAGAACAGTATGGTTATAAGTAATTAGAATATTACCTTAATGTGTAGGCTGTTATCATTTTTAGGTTAATAATATGATTATTCAATTGCCTATCCCTTCCCACGTTGGCTACATTAAGATAAATTACACAATTTAATTTCCACATTGATTTCGCTATAGCTACTCACACATCAAAACATTCAGTGTTTAATCATAGTTATCATAGACCTTATTTTTCGTGGTTAACGTTTATATACTACTACTACTAATAATAATAATAATAATAATCATAATAATAATAAATTATTAGTGGTTCGATTGAATATTCTATATTTCTACTATTAATTATGTGCAAGTCATACTACCGTCAGTCTATTGGTAGTTTTGACTTATGATGGCTGTTTTTTTTTTTTGCTAAATGGTTTGTTTACGGGCACTTAATCTAAACAAGTTTAAAATCAGAGTGCAGGCAATGGCTATTATTTGCTTGTAATCTGACATTGCACATGTGTGTAGGCTACTCTAAAAGCAAAGTTGTTAAAAATAAAACGTAAAGGCGAACGATCTCACAGAACCGCAGATCATTTAACGGGACGTAGACAACCATATGACTGTATTTATGAGGTGTAACTAAACGCACACACTGAAAGGATCTGTATATCACATCAACCTTTAGAGCGCGGAAAGGGAATGTTTCTTCAAAGTGTACGCGAAGATAAAATCGGTTTCTGTTTTTGAATATTGTGCAAGTCTGCAGTATATGCCAAGATAAGTTAGAATAGTTTTAGCAGCAAAACATAAAAACAGAAATAAAGTGTTAAGGCATATTGGGTTCTTTGCCAGCTTATGCATTATGGCATAGTGAATGGGGTAGAGATAACAATGTCATGATATTTGACAAATTAATTCTACTCAAAATTGTTCATTGGGTAATGACGAGGGAGTATGTTCATACTTACCTGGTTAATAATAAAACAATAATAATAATAATAACAAATAATAATAATAGGCTAATTCATAAATAATAATAATAATGGATATTAACATTGTTCCAAGAATTTGTTTCACAATAAACGCCAAGGTCGCAAAGGTCAGTTAGCCTATAGTAGCCTAGCCTACAAAGTTGCTTATATATATATATATATATATATATATATATATATATATATATATATATATATATATATATATATGAAATAACAAATTGAAATATGAGCTACATTTAAATAAATTGTATATGTTCTGTAACAAAAATAAATTGATTTATTTCAAGCTAATTGATTTATTGGTTTGGAACAGATGGTTATTGTTTTTATCTTTTTATTTGTCTCATTTCACAAAATTTGATTTACGTGTAACTATAAGATATTCCCTTTGGTTAATCTCTTTACTAATTTATATGTTTAAAATAGTAGACAAAATAATAGGCCATTTTTGTTCCTTGCCCTGTTTGGCTCTGTAACTGTGTATGCGTGTGTGCAGGCTTGCTTGTTGTAACCCGATGATTATAGAGTATAGAGATCCCTGAATGTTGACACGGTGAGACATAGTGACAGTTAATTTTGGTAGCACTCTGTCTGATTAAATATTTCAGTTCATGATTGGGGTTTTAGTTACTCGATTTAACCCATTTGACTGGGACATTTGTTTAATGCTATAGGAACTCTGACATAATACGCATATGGGTATAGCCACGACAAGAAGTTTGGCCTTATACTCTGTCGAATTTCACCTTTACACTGCCAAATAGAGGCCATTATGCATGGGATAACGTTGGCTTTCTCCTTGTTTTAGTTTTGTTCGTTATTTTGCTCAAAACTGCGGACCAAACCATGCTGATAAAGCACGTAAAAGAAAACTTGGACCATTTAACTTGGAAATGTTCGCTCACGCTCTCTCTCTCGCTCGCTCTCTCTCTCTCTCTCTCTCTCTCTCTCTCTGTGTGTGTGCGAGCGTGCGTGTGCGTGAGAGAGAAAGTTGAATCAAAAGTTTCAATAAGCGTGCATTAAAGAAACAAATAATTGGAAATCATTATACAAGCTATGCACATATGTGGAACTACAGAGTCAAATTGCCTTAGTTAGGTCGATTAGATTTGTATTGATGTTATTTGTGTTTGTGTTTTTTTATGTTTAATAAAATCAATTGTATTATTTTCTGTGGTTTATTTATTTTCATGCAGCATGGGTGGCCTTTCAATTTAACTAAATGACCCTGTGTTTTGTGGACATCCTTGAACGATGCAGGTGGTGGTATGGATCACTTAAGTTACAAAAATGTTATGAAACATAAATGTCTTGACATCTGCATTGCTCTGGTGACCTAAGGTTGTAGTGCATTTTGGGAAACAAGGCCTTATACACCGAACGTCGAAAACTATTTGAAGCGAGATAAGTAACACATTTTAGAATAAAAAACACTTTGTTCAATATGTTCTTCCATTTTAAAATGCATGTTGTGAATAATTCAACAAAATTAATGCGAATACAGAAAACCAATCATGAATACCACCATTGTCCGTGCTACTTTTCTATAACCCCCCTCGAAGAAGAAAACATCAACATGCTGCAGCAAGTGACACGTTTCTATGGAAAACCAGGAATTTGGGCGAATAGCGGGTTGGTGTAAACTAAAGAAACAATATAAATAGGATCAAAAGCTTAGTTAGTATACATGCGCATGCGAATCAAAGATGGACGATGCAGATCCAATCTGGATACGAGTAGACCTCCTAAACAGATTTATATATCTGACCCTCTCTCATGTTTCGTCGACAGCCATAATCTGTTACTTCTCACGTAACCGAAACAGTTTTATATGGCATGTGGACTGAAAACATCTTGGGCATACGTTATTCAAATGTCAATTAAGAGGAAAAACAGTTTAATTAACCATATTTTTAATCACCAAACAAAACAGCAGACCAGTTAGGCCTTACTGCACTTAACAGTGCTAGGCAACTATTATGCGCTGGAGTGAAATGCAGTGGTGTGAACACAATTGTAGCCTACCTGAACAAGAGAATATTCTATAAGCCTCACTCCTCACATACATCCGTGCGGGCCCAAAGAGAGAGGGACCGAGAGAGGGACCGAGAGAGAGAGGCTATTTTGAACAATTCATATGCCTACAATTTAACCGAACGCAATCAAATTTTGGATGTTAATTTGTAGGCTACCAGAGGCCTACTAAAGTGTGACTTACTGCAACAACGACATTTATAGCTAATCTCAATAAATTGTTATTTAAAACCTGGCCTATTGATCGTAGGAGCCCAATTGTCCCAATCGAAAAAGAACGTGTTTTATTTCTAACGCTAATTAAGTCGGCTGATAAGCGTGTGTGTGAGACACAAGTGTTTTGCACAGTCCAGAATGAGCGCTAAGTAAACAGGGCAGACAGAAGACTGCACTCTTTGTTGGGACGGTGCAGCTGGCCAGCCCCCTATTGTAGTGCATTTCATTACCCGCAACCTACCCGCTGCCCCCTAGCCAATCCAACGCACAAAAACGACTGGGTTGTTCTGCATGCGTGAGCTACACCGCCGTCCCAGCCTACGCTTTTATTTCCCTCTATTGAAGACAGAGTGCCTTGGACATTTTGCCCCCTTTCTGGCGATCACAAAGCTGCTTTTGAATGCTTTGGAGGGAGATGAAGAGAAGAATTAAGTTAATCAATCGCTTCTAAGAAAGAGCACTACAACAAGAACAACGAAACAGGAAGTTATAAGTAAAAGTAGAAAAGGGGAAAATGGTCCTCCACTGTTATAGTTGCATTGTCCCCCCCCCCACTCAAGGACGGTTTTGGGAACCGTGCCAGTCTGGGTGAAACATGTTTGCAGTGACTTGGTAGATGGTCTAAATGGAAAAAAAGGAAAGATAGTTGCTAGGCAGCTGCTCTCTTTAAGTATATCGTTGAGTTCAGTTGTTAATTGCGGTGAGTTCTTAATGACCCACCAATTCAATAAATGTGTCTTCTTGTATAGAACTCACTGCAGTAAACAAATACATTTGGGTAGCACTTCAGAACCAAGGGTTTTACGGTGAATTTTGACATGACACAGAGGATTAATTCTCTCGAGTCTCTTAATCATATAGCCGGGATTTAGATCCAACCATAGTCCTGGAGAGCCACAATGTGTACTGCATTTTGTATGTATGCAACGCTAGTCAATCAATTAGTAGTAGTTGATTGCACGGTAAACACATCACCTAATTTATCAGGTTGGAATTAGTTACTGCAACCAAGCTTGCTTTTACCAGACCAGGATGACACATCAGTCAATGGCAATTTCCCAAGGATACCTGCTATAAGACAAGTATGCTTAGACATGCTTGCTATAAGAAATAAAAAAAGAGATCTATTGTAGTTATAATCTATGGGATAAATGCAAACCCAGACTACTCTAAGGCTGATAGAACCTTCAGAGAAGTGACTGGCTCAGATGTATTACATATTCTCAGGGTCACATTAGATACCTCCATCATTCTGCCTGTTTACATGTTTACAACTGTTTACAACTTTATTTCTGCATATTTCAAAAGGTAAACCCCATGCTTGCTGACTGTTTTACATTTTATTCATCAAGCTTTCTAGTGCTTTCTAATAGTTTCATGCTGTGAACATCGTGGTTCTTGACTGTTTAAAATGTATGCACTTTACCTTTTTACAGCTTTACATGATAGACACCACACTCCCAGGCTGCTCTCTGACTAGTATATGGCTGTTTCTGATGGCAGACCTTTTCCTCTCTGAATTCCTAACCTTTGGGGACTGTGTTTCTGAGCTGTTCTTTATTTACTGTAGACCCTATGCAGCCCAGCTACACACACTCTGCATCATGCTTTAGGGCCGTTCCAACGTTAGACCCCAGCACATCATCCACGTTAGAGACGCCAGGCTTTCTGGCTTTCGCTGCAATAAACAGTTGTCTTGGGTATGAGTGCTGCATCAGAACTGCATCACATAAGAGCTGCATTAAGCAAAGATGACAAAGGCCAAAAAGTAAATATGAACCTATACCTAGTCCATTTAGTTCTGTACAGGCTCCACATAGTATTCAAAATTTTACCGAAAAATGTACTAGTTTGTACAAGTACGGAACATTGAATACGACAGCTAAACGTAGCTTATGCAGCGAAACTAAAACAATAATTCAAAAACTTGAAATAAAAGTTGACTAGGAAAAATCAGTGGTAAATCTTAATGTCCTGTTAGACATTTACAGAGCAAAGGTCATTAAATATGGAAAGCTTATGAAAGCGGCGCTTTATTGAGCATGGGTCTGCTTGCACAAAAATAATAATAATAATTCTCTCGCACATACAAATTTTGCAGCTCATTGCTCATATAAACATACATTTTTATACTCTTTCCTGATTCATATTTTCTGCGTGTCGAAATGTAAGGTGAGTCGATCCAGCACGTGTTATGTAACATGACAGCAATGGCCGACAACAAAATCGGAATACTGAAATTGCATTGATGCATTACCTCATCGTTGTCTTTGTGAACTTGTTTGAGCTTTGATAATGTTGTGCTCTGTGGAAAACGATCACAAATATTAGAAACTAAAACCCGGAGAAAGTTGTAAGTTTAATGCGCTAAACACAGGTAAAGTTGATTGGCCCTTGCAAGTCTGATGGCTTATTAAATTCTTGCCAATAGTTTATTTTTCGCATAGTGGGGTGTCTAACATACCACAGTTTTAAACATTACTTTCAGAACAGCATTTAGGAGAAGCAGATGTTGCATTCTGGTGTGTCATCTAGCTGCTACAAATTCTATTATCATGGACATTGGCTGTTTTGACCATGCTGGTCATTAAGACCTCGACCCTGCGCTGACCAGAGGAGGATGGCCACTAATGTCTTTGGCTTGCTCTTGTGGGGGTTTAGGCTGGGTTTTTCTGTGAAGCGCATTGTGACAACTAGTTGTGAAATGCGCTATATAAATAAATATTGATTTGATTTGATAATTGAAAATGGATAATTCACCCTAAAATTGAAGATTATTAATTTTCTTAGAATGAGAAATATATTTTGAACTGATAATTTAGCTCTGCGCAACATTGCTGCATTCTCTTCCCAGAACTGAATCAATCCTGCAATCAGGCTTCACAAAGCATTGTTTCCAAAATGAATGGAAGTCTATGGCTGAAGAATATCCAGCTACGGTTAGGCTTTCTCTGAAATTGTAAAAAATAATGAAAAAAATGTGATCCTAAAAATGAGTAATTCAGAGGATATATATGCAGCCACAACCATGTCTAACAAAATAACCTCGTAAATGATCTTATGTTCACAAGAAACCTGTCTACAAGCTAAAACGGCTAATGAGTTGCAATATCTTGGTCTTGTATAGCCTTTTTGATGGACTAATAAACATCTGAAATAAAAAAAATGTTGCAGAGAACTCTCATTTTTGTGTTTAAAGACATTTCCAGAGGTAAGAAAACAAATATTCATTGTGAGGGCGAACTATCCCTTTATTGTGCAATAAACTCAATAAAAAGTTGTATTAAAACATTGCACGCACAGACGACACACACACACACACACACACGCAGACAACGACACACACACGCGCAGACAACGACACACACACACACACAAACGCACACATGCATTACATACAGTATATACATATATATATATACGTTTTCAGAACATTATGCTGATTGTTGATTTGTCACAAATGTGCATGCTTCTTGCATACCCTCACTTTCATATTCCTCCACTCAACCAAACAGCTCAAAGAAAATGAATGAATGCTAAGAATCTTCCCAAAGTGCTGGACAGAGAACATGCACAACTTTTTTGTGGCTTGTTGGTAGATATAAAAAAAGAGTTTGGTTGCGTTTCAGAATGAAGGTGACATTAGAAGTGAAGAACACACAGAGGGTCATGGGCTGTCAATCAACTTGCATCCAATCTAATTTGGCCCTCTATATGACCCCCGTTGATGGGAGAGGGTGGACGACAGTGTTCACGGATCCTCACATTCTCCCATGAGGAGCTGGACAGCCTGGTCTGCGAAGGAGTCCATTTATACACGGGGGCAACACATGTTTGCGCCAGGCCGCATCAAAGGTCAGTCGGCTATGCTTTGAACACTTCAAAGCTGAAGATGGGACTGTAGTTTTTAAAATTTTACGGCAGGTGTATGCTGGGGTCCCTGACGAGTCTAGGGTGGTCTTGGGGAGGGGGTGGGACATGGTGGGGCAGGAGCACCGTCTGACCAGGCCGTCCGCAATGTCTTTGCGACAAGAAGAGAAGGTTCAGGCCTGAAAGGTCTTGGGAGATAGACTTGACGTAACGGTCTCTACTTCAAGGTTCTCTGATTTCAGAGGGACTCAGCGGGACAGAGTGTGGCCGTTGTCATTCCCCTCAAAGGGAGAAGATACATCTGGGAGCCAAAGGCCCAAGCACCCTCCCCCCCCAGCTAAAAGAAGCGCTCACCTTTCTGGGAAAGTCCTCTACTGTCACAGCGCCAACTTCAGCGTCCGAGAAAACTGCTGGCCCTCCTGTACCTTTGGCCAAGGGGTAAATAAGGCATTGCTAAAGGTTTTTGTTCATTTTTGCGTCTTCCTAACTCATTATGTTTAAGAAACAGAAAAAAGTAAGAAGTACTATGTGTAAAAAACTGAAGCGTAATGCTCAGCGCTAAGGACAAGAGCATTGCAATTTCAATACCAGAGGGGACCCAACTCATCTCTTTTGTGTATATTAATTATTGTTAATTACGCAAAACTAAGAAGTTGGTGAGTGCAGAGATATACGTACACATCGGTCAAGTTAATGGCAAAATAGGGAGGGATGAAGACCCCTTTGAGTGATTCAGTTAAGCGTTCTCATGTGCTCTATGTGCCATTCCAAGTACATTTCATTTTGTACCGTGCGGAGAATTTGACCGTAATCACAATATTTGAAGTCATCAATGGCTCCACAAATGTTCTGAGGGACCCTTCACACTGGAAAGTATATTACTCTTCTAGTCACACAGATATCTGAGCTCGCAGAGTGGCTGTGCACGTTGTTAAAATGGTCTTCCAAGGCCTAAAACAAAGCAGGTGGGTTTACAACAGTTCACAGATGGTGGGAAATTCTGCATAATGAGGAAGAAGTCGACACCAGCGAGCTCTTTTATCTTTGAAGGGGAAGGGCTGAGCAAGTGCATGTGTGCATTCTAGAAAAATAACAGAACACATCTTCTTTACATTCAATATCTACAAGAAGTGTACAACCGAACCAATCAGACAATGTGCGCATGCATTTCTTGTCACTCTAGCAGGGAGAAAAAACATTGTAAAGATGCTTGTAAAGTCATTCCACATTTTGCTTTGCTTGTATCCATACTTGGGCTGACAGAGCAGCCGTTGCACATATCACCTTATTAAAAGTCCTATACTGTAACTTCCTGATAAATATTATCCTCAAAACATGTGCCTCTTTTGTTTCAATGTTATGACAAAGGGGAGGCTAATTTTGTCGCGCAATGATTAAAAGAACATTACCTGGCTCTTAAGATTCCCAGAACAAGCTGTGCCAAATTGGTTGTTTTCCATTTGGTGATTGATTGAACTTTAAAAAAAAATGCGATTTGGCTTGCTTTGTTTTTCGGTCCCCAGCCATCTCCTGTTATTAAGGAGGGATTGTGGAATTTCTCACTTGGAGTCCAATTAAGGATTTGCATAGTGACAAGATTTTTCACTTTAATTACCATATATAATGTAGGATTGAACTCCTTCTCTTATTCATCAAACTATGAAGGAGAAGCAGAACTCATCAAGTGTACAGATAGCTGTACCTATAATTGGCCCTTACTCTCAGCAATGCCAGGGAAATGCAGAGCTTTCTGGAGTGTATGATACACATTGAAGCAATTAAAGTGATATGTAAAACACATATTTGTCAAATTATGAAAAGACAGGACTTATTTGGGAAACCAAAACAATGGTTCACTTTAAAACAATGTTGAAATATGCTGGAAGGAAATAAAGTCACCGCAATTATTTTATATTCAAACAACAATTGAAATCGATTTTACCGTAAAAAATTATAGTTTCTCGATATACAAACAGTATCTGTCCGTGTAAAAAAGAATGCACGTATGTACAAACAATTTGCATTTGAGTGTGTGGATGTATGTATCATGCATTTGAGTGTGTGGATGTATGTTTCATGCATGTGAGATTAGTTTGGATAAACTTTGCATGATTGGCACTTTTACACTTAAATAAATCTATGTTTCTTATGTGGTTAAAATGCTCGACTTTCCACATTTGCCAGTAGGTATATTTTCAATGATTCACTTAAAACCCTGCTGTCAGGAACATGCATCTGTGTAGCCACCGAAAGCAACCCCATCTTCCCTCCAAATGGCAAAATTATATTCAGCTAAATGGCAGATCGTCAGAGCTTGTCCCTCAATATTCCACAGTAACATCATAAAAAACTAGAAGACACATGGGCTTTCACACCAAATGTGCTGTTCACATGATTAATCCCATTATACCCCACATTGGGGGAACAACAGACATCACTTTGTTGAGTTGGTGGCATTGTGAAATGGGCTTTTGTTGGGTAGTTGGAGGTGGATGTGTGTGTGTGTGTGTGTGTGTGTGTGTGTGTGGGGTGGGGGGTGGGGGATGGAGGAGTGGCTGGAATATTTACTTTACAAGGATTCCTTGTACTAAATTCTCTGGACAGACACGCTGTGACCACCACTGGCTCCCTTTAAACTAGATCTGAAATATATTTTTTTTTGACAGGAAAACATTGCAGTGCTGTTAAAACTTAATGGCGTAAAACTAACAAAGTTTTTCTTTTTATTTCTCTCAGGGTGACTCTGAAACACTGTCATTTTCATTGGTCTACAAAACTGGTGACTATTCTTATTAAAAGTCAAAGGGTCACCTTGTCTCTAAATATTATTTTTAAGCAGTGGAATTGAATGGAAAATCTATAGAGGAACAATTTACTTACATGCAGCTTATCCAGCATGGTATGACAAGGTGATATGTCTTATCTATGTAATGCAGGCGTATCATTTATTTATCTCGCAGTACAGTACAAAGTAGAAAAAAATATAAATTAAGTTATGCAACAGGCAAATTATTAAACACATTCGTTACATGTGCTACACTGAGATCTGCATGTACAATCTGGTCTATGAAAATGTTAAATATGGAAAAAAAACTTGGGCCTCATTTCCAATCACTCTATGAACAAATTTGTTCTGAAAACCTTAAAACGTTTTTACAAACATTTTGGGATTAACTGATGTTTGCGTTCTGAGCTTGAAAAAAATACCATGTAAGAAAACATTGGTCAATGCCGGAGTGTTCATGAAAACGTTTTAAAGAAAGTCTTGAGAACAAATTTGTTCGTAAAATGGTTGGTGAATTGGGGCAGAGTGTTCTTAAGAATCCTCTGTAATCTCACTCCAAAAAATGGTTTCAATCAGGATATTGCTGGTGTCATTTTTTATATCCTTTGAATCCTGAAAAATGAGTACAGGTTGTTTATCAGTGTGCCATAAGCCTGAGGTCACATTGCTTTCTGTTTTCACACACCTTTGTCTCACACTGTCAGCATTGTGAAATTAGCATTTCTTTCCCTTTTGTTTTGTCTCGTCTAATGGAATGTGAAATGATAAAAAAACGGGGATCTATGTCATAATGCAACATTCTTTTAAAAAACGACCCTCCTGTTGTGCTCATTCATCAGATAATTACAACAGCTCCATTGTCATAATAATGCACCGCCTAGCGGTTTTCGCGAGTCGGAATCCCCCATTAAAAACCACGATAAAATATAATGTGCTGGTCAGCACCACTGTGCGCGACGGAGCGCTGGAAACCCTCGGCCAGACTATTTTCACAGAGGATGTGCATCTGACAGGATCAAAATGGCCTGTTGACGAAAAGCCGTCTCTTGTGAACTCGTCGCGTTACTGCAAAAAGTCTTACAACCAACGGCGACAGAACAGAAGACCTACCTGGACTGTGGGCCGGTTGCTTGCCGATGCAACTGGCCCAGGTACACTAATTGTCGGGTGATACAGGCATATCTCCTGGGATGCAGTTGGGGAAACTACAACGGAGGGAATGGTGAGAGGCTCTCTCTCTATCTCTCCCTCTATCAGAATGTTAAAACAGTTGTTGATGAGCACGCACGTCTTTACTATGCCGGTAGTGTGCGGCAGTGTGGTATAATGGTTAAGGAACTGGGTTTGTAACCGCAAGGTTGCCGGTTCGATTCCCAGGTCGGACACTGCCGTTGTACCCTTGAGCAAGGTACTTCACCTGCATTGCTATATATTCAGTATATATCCAGCTGTATCAATGGATACTATGTATAAATGCAAAAGAAATGCTGTGTAAGTCGCTCTGGATAAGAGCGTCTGCTAAATGCCTATAATGTAATGTAATGTAATGAGGTACAGAGTGCTCTCCCTTTCTGTCTCTTTCTCATGTCAGATTTCAGAGTTACAGAGTGTTGGTGGATGAGTGTATTTGCCACGCCCACGTGAGTTACAGGGACCGCGGCCCCGTGGGAGTCTGGCGTGATGTGCATCACCGTGACACAGACTGCCATCCCGACGGGGAGCTGCGGCACCGCCAGACAAGGGGTGTCCACTCACCCTATTGAATACCCAGCTCCCCTGAAGAGTGCGCGATTCATTTCTGGAACCAGTCATGGCACAGATCACAGAGTCTCATTCGGCGTGTCACTCCGGGCCAAAGAATTAAAAATAAATAAGAAGCTTGAGGGCTGGAAGACAACCGCACGTCGACGGTCGCACGCTCCAATGTGGTCCTCCTCGTCAGGATTCAGTTTATTCGTTTAAAAAACATTGCCAGCAGCGTAAACCACAGTCAATCATAGTTACGGCTTATGGCGAAGCACAAGTTCGTATTCGAAAGTCACGGTTTTCACACGTGCTTGTGTGAACGCGCCGCAAGAGACACAGTGGAGCAGCCCAAAGACTAGGCCGCTGAAGTGTTTCATAAATGCCTCAGCTCCACAAAAACAGGACAACGTTTTCTACCTGAGTCCTGAGACCCTTTTTCTTTATGAGGAAAGAATGTTTCTCATATCTCACAGTGACGATGCAGGTTGAAGAGATGGGATGGTTTTTCATAAGGGATAGCGTCGAACAACTTAAAATGGTGTCATTTGCTTTAGCGTCACAACATTGAACATGGAAATATGCAAGCTCTCATCATCTTGTTGAGCACGCGGAGATGAATTGCAGGAATTTCTGAAGGGCAGATAAGATAAGTGTATCGCCCACACTTCTTGTTCACTTAGTTTCAAGTGAAAACAATAACTGAAAACATTAGGGCAGCATGGGGCCAGAATCAAATTGTATACAAATAGACGTTTGTGTCATAATGACAATATTAAAGACATTGACCTGGATTCAGTCAAGATTTGTTGTCCTTGACTTTAGCTTGTAATTAAATGCAGGCTTAGTTTTTTATCAATACAATGCAGTTTATTTGTCTTCGACCACACAGTTTCGCAAGTTCAGAAATGATCGAAATTATCTCTATGTCTGCGAAAGAAAACAGGAGCAGGATATGATATATTGCAGAGGTTTTGCTTCCTCAAGTAAAAATGCTGTCTTCACCTTCGCAAGATGCATTTTTCTTTCAGATAGTTGCACACTGAACATATGTGAGCCTCATTTGCCGCCTGTCCATTTTCACCCCGCAACCCCCATGGTCTCTGAGTCACGTGACGGGCTTTAATCGTCAGAGCGGAATCATAGGTCTGCAGATGTTTCCAAGATGTATTTTTTCACCGTTGCTGTCAGTAGCAGATAATCCCCTGTAGCAAAATCTCATTAAAGTGCAATTTACAGAGCTCTGCTGATGTTGCCATCAACCAAAATTGAAGGCATTCATTTTTTTTTTTTTTTAAAGTTTGCAGAAATCTCTGTATGGATGGTCTTCCAGGTTGGATGAACAATTTGCCAAAGCAATGTTTGCCAAATTAACTCACATTAAGTGAACAGATGTCACAGAGAGAATGAGATGTAAAACGTCCAAATGTATCCATTTTAGTCAGGCTTTACCGTGCGAAGATGTATGGCAATGTTTTCACATTGAGAGTGATTTGGAGGAAGACACATTTAGCAGCTTGAACAAGAATCAAGGCACGTGTGCAAAGACCCAAATACAAGACACGGTCATGTGAGTGCTTCCCAATTTTTAGAACTAGGATTGCAAAGGATGAGCAGCCTCCATTTCCAGCGAAGGAGGGGTGGACTGTCTATGGAGAAAATAATGTCTTCTTAGGTTTTAATTCAGTGTAACCAATGCACTTTGCCTCTATTTCCTTCATTTATCAACCACAGCATGCATAATGTTGCGTGATGAATTTACATGGAATGTCCTGGGATCCTTCTAGAATTTTGTCAAAAGAATGTGAAAACAAAACTGACCTACTGGGTTACGCCATTGGCCTAATTTATAAAACCATTGTGCGCACATATTTCATCATAGCTGTCCATGCATTGAAATCCACACCAATGTTGTCCTTTTAAAGAAGAATTTACATGACAGTACATGCAACTATACGCAAGCTCCAGGTCATTCCTACAAACTGCTCCTTGTGATGTGCAGCTGTCTTGCAGGCGTGAGATAAACATTTTCCTGATCTCAGGTGTGATATTAGAAGAATATAGAATGAATATGGGACCACGCATATGGTTCAGTTATTTAAAAGAAACAGGAATCTTAAATAATTTTTAAAAATTAAATGTAAAAAGTAAAAAAAATGCACTGAAAAACCTTTAAATCCATGGCATGTGATAGCATTTTCAACTTGAACTTACAAGGTTAAGAGGGGTTGGGCTTGGATTGAAAAGTTTAATTGGTGGTGTACGGCCAGTAGGGGGTGGTCTTCCCTCTTGACCAGGGATGTCCAATCTTATCAGGACAAGGCCAATGTGGTGCCGGTTTTTATTTTAACCCAGCACGATGACACGTGATTAAACTAATGAACTAAGTAGGGCCTTACCTTGATACATTGAATCAGGTGTCTTAGTGCTGGACTAAAACAAAAACCTGGACCAGCCTATTGGCCTTTTTTGGATAAGATTTGACACCCTCAGAGCCGGCCCTAGCCTTTTAGTAGCCCTAGGCAAGATCTATAAATTGTGCCTCCCCCTTCGCACTAAATTTTCCGAATTCTCGCGTACTTAACAGCTTTTTTTACTCAATACTACTTAATACTACTCAATAGTAGGCAAGTGCGCTGTTTCGGAAACGGTCATGGAAAAAACAAGAAATCCTTATGGGAGAAATAAATATCACCCTGTTTGTAGACTGCTTTGATTGAGGGCCATCAAAATTTTTAGCCTTTTAAAACTAATTTCCTGAATTTCTACACGACCACACATAGGGCATTTTCTAAAATAAAATGTTTTATTTATGAATATTTTTTATTAGATATATAGCCGCGATATAGGTGAGATTTGAGACACTTCCATATAAAACTAAAGCCATGGTAGGCTAATCAGTACATTAGTGGATAAGATCATTTTTAACCCCCCCTATAGGAGCACAACTTTATTTATGTCCAATAATAGCAAATCATAATCTAATCGTATATGAAAACAAGTATATTAAAGATGAGCTGTAGTCCTTCATCATTTCAGTCTCTTTGTGCTATTTATTATTTACATGTGAAACTAAGATACTGTAATTGGCTCATCATTTTCATTAGTATTTTAGAATTTTGTGTTTTGATCAAGTTTATTACAGCACTTTTTTTTGGTTTTGTGATTCACAATCCTACTTTTCATTGTATACACATTACTGCACGCTACATGATACCACAACATCAGTCTTCTTCGTTTCTTTCCGCAGAAAACACATAGCTACAAATTCATCCATGTGAAGAGCCGACGTAATGGCCTTATCATGAGAAAAAAGAATCAAGTTTTTCTTTCGCCCATGTAAGATGATGCGACGGAAGGGGGTTAAGAAGCAATATCAGTTTATATATGATATCACTCTATTGCCTAATGAAGGTCATGTGATTATTACGTTAGTGCTTTTAATAAAAACATTTTTAACAAATCTACTCGCTGTAGTTCGCTACTTGGCTATACCCCATGATGTGCCTGTACTGCACCACGAGCCACATCTGGACTTTTTTTTAAAAGATAGAGATTTTTTTTAAAAACGTAACAAAAAATCATACCGAAAACAGCTGTCGGTTTTGAAGAGCCTACCCCTCCCTGTACCGTGACCACTGTATCGTGATACAAATCGTAGCCTAGCCTACCGTTAGTTGAGTGTACCGTTAGCTTACATCCCTAATAGCTAGCTAGCTAGCTAGCTTTATACCTTTGTTTGATTTAATAAATGTCAATAAACACACAGTCATTAGACTTACATCTGTATTTTCCTCCTTCTCCTTTTCTTTTTATCCCCTGTGCACCAGAAGTATTGGTGTTTAATCTTCATGTTGAAAACCGACCGTTCTCAATTCGAAATCGAAATGTATCTCTGACTGTGCCGTTTAGCTGCAAGAAAGCAGCTAAGCAGCAAAAATTTAAAAGTTAGTTAAACGTAGTATGTTTATGTATGTTCTAGTTCTCATTAATTTTTTTAGCTCTCGATTACGTTAGCGGTAACTTGGGTAAGCTTGTATGGTTTGTGTGGTACGTTTCACTTTTCAGCAGCGACTTTGTAAAGTAGTAGCGTGGTTAAAAAACGTTTTAAAGTTTTGTATATTTATGTTCTCGTTGTCCAAATAACGTTAGACGACGTTAGCTAGCTATGGGTAAGAGCTAGCTTAGCTTAGTGTTCTGGTGGTACGTTGGAACTGAGAACACATAAAACATAAAACTAGCTAACGTTATTTTAACCAAGCTACTTTACTGCTAAGTTACTGCTAAGTCGCTGCCTTGAAGTCAACGGTGAGGGCTCAAAACACCAAAGACCGACTGTGCCGAGCTGCCCTCCAATCACAGTGCTGCTGTAAGAACAGCTGGGCAAAACCAAAACACGATGGGGGGCGTCGTGGTGGGACGCCACTAACTTTTATTTATCAAATTCTCAAAACATACAAATTTGGATCTGGAAGAAGAGAGGGGGGGAATAATATATTCCCCCCACAAAAAAACTAAAAATAAATCCTGGCTTGGCGCCCCCTGGCGTGATGGCGCCCTAGGGCTGCCTATACCGCCAATGCTTAGGACCGGCCCTGGACACCCTTGCATTTAGATGTAATAGTAGGAGTTGCATGAAAAAAAGCAATACACCACTAAGCGTAACATACCCCAGTCATGTTGCATGCACACACTCAGTACATAGCTATTGCATTTTACTTTTGATATTGAGTGATACATTGAAGCCAGTGCGACTTTTTGACTATTAAACATTATAACAGATACAAACATAGTGCTCCCTAAAATGCGTTCATCATCATCATATTTTCATAATTTTAAAAGCATGGATAAATGAAAAATATGTAGCTTTGATGCCAATGGTATAATACAGAATTATATGCCCATATAATCAATGCATTGATTGGACATTTTAACTACATTGTAGCTTCAGTCTACATACACCAATTAACACACAGGTTAACCAAAAAAATAATACTCTCTCCAGCTCCACATGTGGACGGTAAAAGAATGGAAAATCTTGGATGAAATCATTAAAACATCACAATAGAAGAAGATCGGTGAGAATTGCATTGCATCAACAATGTCAGCATCAGAAATATCTAACATTTTATTAACGTACAAAATGATTTGAAACAGATGGTTAATAACACAAGTTAAGGAAAATGAAACGTTTATTTGGTTAATTGAAGGGAAATATGTCTATAAATTTGTGGGACCACGTTTATGTTGTCTTGTAGTAGTTTTGGTAATTAGAAAAACACAACGCAACATACAAATACATCTACAGTATATTAGACTGTAGTGGCACTGGTTGCGTCTTTGAAAGAGTATGCTTACTTATTTATTAACGGTTGGTGTGGGCCATTTAGATGAATTCATCTACCTCCTTAATTAATAGCTTTTGTTTATGTTAATACCTCCTGGCTATAAGCGTGGGAAAAGAATGTAACGCCTTGTTCACGTGAATTCTTCGATGTTAGTTGTATATCCTTCTGGTTTCCATTCCTGGAAGGATGTTTTGTTGTTTTTGTTTTTTTTTCTTGCGAGTTTGCTGAGTGGAAAAAAATGATCTAAAGCTGAACGGCCAAAGTGTGTCAAATCAAACGAGGCTCGAGAAATTTGCGTCATAGCTACGCAATAAATCCACAGGCTTAGACCATTCTTGACTGATGCAGATTTTCGTGGGATGTTAATTAAGTAATCCTGTTGGTTTATCTTTATAAGTGAAGGTAAAATTAGTTTGTTTGATTAAATAGCTAAAGGACACCATTTCAGTAGCCTCCACCCACAATAAGACATATTAATAAGCAACAAATACCGAATTACCTTACTATGCAAGGTATATAAAGCAATAATATTTTCGTTTTATTTTTTCTTAGATTTGAGCAACTCACAGATCAAGCAGATTAGTTCTTACCCTGGAGTAAAACTCTTTGGTATGTCTTGTCCTGGAGTGAAACTCAGGGCAAGCATGCAGTTTATGTTTTGCCTATTTGGACAAAATCCGAAAAGGCGATATCAGTAATATTTTCGCTTCACTTTGAAAAAAAGGTTGCTTTTTTTGATCTTGTTAGTTTCTGTAAGAATAGTCAATTAACGCTTCTTCAGTCAAGTTTTCCCCCTCGATGCTGGAACTTGTCTCCACAAATGTTATCACCTTCATCACTGCTCAAATCAACGTCCACACCTTCATTCTGTATTAAAATATTTTGCTGGTTTGTAAAAGCGTGCAAATGAGACATCACATAAACTCTATTCTTCTATGTATAAATTGAATTATTATTATTATTATTATTATTATTATTATTATTATTATTATCATTAGAAGCCAATAGTATCATGTGAAAGAGCTGAACCAGCATCGAGTAGTGCAGGTAGAGTTGAATGGAAATACAGTATAGGCTACCGATTATAATAAATGTATTTAAAATAATAGATCATGCATCACAGATAATGTATGCAAAAATCCGATTGATTTATGTGCAGATTAAAATATATGGAAA
Source organism: Ilyophis sp. 1 JC-2022 (assembly GCA_022702515.1). Lineage (NCBI taxonomy): Eukaryota > Metazoa > Chordata > Actinopteri > Anguilliformes > Synaphobranchidae > Ilyophis > Ilyophis sp. 1 JC-2022. Next base: position 125,903,298 of record CM040395.1, on the reverse strand, counting down.
CAAACAGGAAGAATAACCATAGGCTAATCGTTAGATGGAGCATGTAGTTCTAATTAGATGGAAATTGTTCTGAATTGTAGATATAGCACAATTGTTTTTTCACGTGTTCAGTGAGCATTGGTATTTAAAATTAAATAATAAAAAAACAAGACAAAAGGAAAAAATTTTATCAGGTCGAGATCGGGACGAAAGGCGTGAATAGGCTACAATCAAAGGAAAATGGCTACAAAATCTGTAACTAAATAGACATTAAAAATAGGGGCAAGAGCTCCCAGTCACAGTGCACCGAGTGCAGAAAGCTCCCGGGAAGCATGTAAATGATTTATTGTGACGGAGAGCGACTTAAGACAGTGTTAGGAACATAAAATATGCAGGCCTCCATTGGTTTGATTTATGTTAGCAGTTATGATACGGAAATGGTGCAATTAACATTAATAATCCCTATATGAATAAATAATTCAGCACATGCATACAAATATTCATACATACATGGGGCCTATGGATGTATGTGTATAGCCTATGAAAGCCATTTACGCATTTAATAAATATAATCTAATTTGTTTAGCTTCGGTTGCCTGTCATTGTATTAGCCTACCTGATTTACCAACCATGAGACCTTGAAAAAAAGCCTACTTATTGATTTTGTCAAATGGTGGAATTTCTTTGCAAATGGTAGGCTACCATGTTATTGGTTGGTGGTTATTGGTTTTGATGCCCCCCTACACACACAGACGCACAATTACAATGGATGGGACAGTTGAAAAAAAGTTTTGAGTGAAAGTACACTGCCGCACTACTGACGACATCACCTAATAACGTTCTGAAGGTATACCCTACTCAAAAAAGTGTTCGTCAAGTACGCATCCTTAGATGAATTTGGATAGATTTTGTCCTTTTGTGACCAACACTTTACTAAGTTGCCAACATTAAAACGGAAGAAATGTATATTGTTGGTCGGCTACAGACGCAGTTTGGCACCGACATATATTTATTTTGAGTATGGGCCATAATACCGCTCAGATGGAATGCCCTGGGTATGAAATACGAGGCAAAGAATACATCCATGTTTTGCAAATAGGCTACTCTTCGTGTTTCCATTCAAGTGAAACCCGATATTTCACTAGTCCAGTCATACAGTAGATATCATACGTCGTACTAAATATTTCTTAGTTCTGGATGTTTCTAGCCTACTGAATACACCCACCCGCTGGCAAGGGTTAAGTTATTCAAATGCAGCTTTCTCTTGGGGGCGCGCACAGACAGTCGCACCCGCACGGAAAATGTCATTGTCTTTTTCTCTTTCAAATTTACATGGAAAAACACTTGCAAGAAAATGATAAGCCTTAAATCGTGCGACTTTGTATTTTAGACTTATATTCTGTGAACCCAAGTTCAGTGCCCCCCTAATTGTGAACAATTGAACTGCTTGATTTCAGTTATGTAGCCTACGTGTATGAATTCATTATGAATTATTATGAATTTGTGGATTATATGGACAGCCCATCCGGTGGAATTCGAAGTGTCAGGTAAAGGACACAAATATTATCCGAATACACAAAAGTGATAATTCCATTTATGTGGTATATCTGTGACTTTATTTGTAAAATAATTTACTCTGACCGTTAAAACAATCTAGATTAGAATTGGAAAAAAACTTTTCAAGTGGAACATTTTCAATAAAGGTCTTTGCAGTGTCCGATACGCAACAACAATAATCCTGCAGAAATACATTGCTAAAATACATTAATGTAATAATAATAATAATAATAATAATAATAATAATAATAATAATACTACATGGACTGTACAAATTGTGTATGAGCACATTAAAGACTAATCAAAATTACAATTGTTAACTGTATGAATACTCCAAATCTTTAGTCAATCGCTTTTACTATTTAATCCGTGGTGTGAAAGTTATCGACTCCACTCCAATAACAAATCTACATGTCCGGTAGCCTATATTTAGGCTACATAATACAATTTAACTCAGTGGACATCGATTTTTGTATTCAACCTGTTTGATTCCATTTCACTTGGAAAAACGGGGATATTATTATGACGATGTAATGCGAGTTTAAATGTCTCTTTAATTTGTTTTGGTAAGCCAATGGCTGTTGCTTTTCGCTCATCTGCTAAATTGAACCCATGTTGCCCAGCCCACAAGGGTGTCTTTATCAGTTAGGGCACTAATGCCACCTCTAGGCCTACCAATTTCTGACAACTACTTAGCAACCTGGGGTGCCGACAGATGTCTACTCTTTCGGGATGCTCATATCATTATAAAACGGATGCGAAACACTTTTTTGAGTGACACTGATTACAATGGCATATTTTATGGATAAAACTATTGTTAGTTAAAGATGTGTTCGGCTGCCACATGGGTGGATAATTACTGATAATACAGCGGTTCGATTTTAATACAAACTCTCTTACCGGTTTTGTTAAGGAGTATTATTTTGTACAGCTATAAAATGAACGTAAATTAAGAGATACCCCATAATGGCATTTGAGATGCATTATCTTTTAGGCCTAAAATAAAATAAGATGGCTTACAGCATAGTTTCGGTTGTCGTGTACATTAGTAATTCAAATGTAGCTGGAATAATCAACAAACTATAGGTTATATTTATAATAATTGTTGTCCATGTTGTTTTTATCTCGCAAGTAAAAATAATTAGCCTGGGGAAAATAACAGCAAGTCAAACACAAAATTAAATACAAATAAGCAAAAGAAAGAAAGAGAAAATGAATAGGCACGAGACTCTATGACATGCTGATTATTGTAGGCCATTTGGGAGGGGGGTTGTTGTGGAAAGTTTTCTGGCTGAAAGATTGTATTCATAAAATCTTCTATCTGTCAGCAGGTGGCGGTAGCAGGACGTTTCAGCGGCCCCACCCAGAAAACTGCTGATGTGCCGTTCTGTCAGCTAATTATTTTGATGGCGCATTTCAAAAGTAAATGTTCAAAACTTTGTAGTCACTGTGTTCATCTTAGGGGTCATATATGGCATCCATAGCACAGGAAATATGCTTACTGGTCTGAACATTGTATTATGGCATTTGGTATTGTAGTGTTAGACACGTATACTACTACTACTAGACTACAACCATAACTACTACTACTACTACTACTACTACTACTAATAATAATAATAATAACTGCACAAAAATGAATAAAAATACATTGGCATACACAAGGTCAAAAGTGTTCGCACAGATCTGGCAGGATGTTGTTCCGTAGATAAATTTACGTCTATCATCTTGTGAAACGGCCATATGTGCACCGTCTACACTTAGGCCTATTTTGAGCGCCTGGTGGCATAGAAAGATGAAGCGAAACACAATATTGAGAAGACTTAAGTCAATTTGTTTTAAATTTCCTCAGCAATGGCACTAGTCCAAATCTGTCTCGGCAGGTCAGCTGTAAAATTGCAACTAGATTGTCGTCGTTGTCATTATCATCAATATCATTATCATCAAAGCTCTGGAGATATCGTGCAAAGTATGATATATGATCTTAATTACCATAAAAAAAGTTCAAGGAAAAACCGTGCTCATTGACCCGACAATGACAAGAGATTATTATTTTGACCGGTTTCGTGTTTGCTGTTTGATCACGACGCGCGCTGTAGCTACTGTCACTGCTGAACTTAGTTTCCATCTTTTATTTATTTATTTATTTATTTATTAATTTCCCTTAACTGATTCCGATTCAGCACCAGGACTACAAACTTCTAAACAACCCTTTATTCATTATCACAGCAATACGATAAGAATCGAATCGATGACTGTGTCCATTGCAGGCTTGTGCTTTGTGGAGTGCAATATGGTTAGTGTTTGCTCTGTTGCCAAGCTTAACAGTAGTAGCTACTAACGGTTTCCGTTTAAAGTGTTAGCATTTAGAACTGGCGCAGAAGGTAGCTGAGTTAGAGGCCCGCGTCCAGACATTATATCAGTTCCTATGCAAGACCTTTGTTTTTTAATGACCATATATATACTGTATATACAACGTTTTCACCTGCATTATACTTTCATTCGACTGCAGTATGTTGCATAGGCACTTCTTTTCATTAGAGTATGCAGAGAAATGCTTGCATGTTTTTTCACGTCTGTTCTAATACCTGATAAAAAAACGTACATCTGGTTTAAAAATTGCTGCTTGTATTTCGACAAGAACAAAGAAGTACGAATACCACGTACCCCTGTCCTAGCACCATTTCACTGGCTACCCATTAAGCACAGGGCTGATTTTAGGGTTCTGTTTCCAATTTTCATGGACTGGCACCGGTGTATCTGTCAGGCATGCTTCTGCCTTACAAACCTACAAAGGTTACTTCATTCTCAAGATGCAGGTTATTAGTTGTGCCCGTAGAATTTAAAAAAACAAAACAGGTCGCAGAGCCTTTTGTTCTAGAGCTTTTATACAATGCATGCGATAACACTTAGGCGTCACTATAATGGTGTGTTATTAATCAAGACTTAAACATTGAGATGTGTCTGATTTCCTTGCATGGGTAACACTTTACATTGAGTTGCACCTATTACCTGTGTAGTTAAATTGTAACCAATTTGGTAACAAGAGGTTATACAAATAAACATTGCCTGTTCATTTCACAATGTGTCTTAATGATACGGAATGATTTTATTTCAGCTGGAGAGATGTAACTCAGAGTAACTCCAACGTAGGTAACATGGATCAGCAGTTAGTGGTATTCTTAATTACACGTGTGAAACAAAGCCAGTCCTGTTACATCTCTCCAGCTGAAATAAAATCATTCCGTATCATTAAGACACATTGTGAAATTAACAGGCAATGTTTATTTGTATAACAAATTGGTTACAATTTAACTACACAGGTAATAGGTGCAACTCAATGTAAAGTGTTACCCATGCAAGGAAATCAGACACATCTCAATGTTTAAGTCTCGATTAATAACACACCATTATAGTGACGCCTATAATTGTGTAGCCGGTAGTCTAGACAGAGCTGGAGAAGCACTGCGTATGGTGTACACTGCGTGGTGTATATGCCACGATAAATTTGCTTACAGTCACTTATCAACAGCTGTGACCCCATTTTCACAGGCAGGCTCCTTGAGGGATGAGAAAGGTGTTTGTGCATGTCTCATGCCTGTGTGTGTTCTCTGTCTCTGTCCTAGTGGTTATGCTGTTCACTGTCTGCCACTGGAAACTTTTTGCGGGGTTATGTTTTGCCATCTCCACTCTGCATCTTTGTCTTCTACCCACAGCTCTTCCCAATTCCCAAACACAGCATTCTTATTTATCGTTTTCCTCTCTTACCGGGGGACACCTGTCCCAAGTCGTAAGCCGCTCCCGAGCCTGCTCTCTGTCCCTGGGCCCTCTGCTCCAGTCCGCCACTCCATCCCAGCACTGCCACCACCGCATCGTACAACCTGCCGTGAATATATCAGATGGACTGAAAATGGACCTGACCATTTTTGTTTTGGTCTCTATGAACCCACGCCCCGATCCTGCCAGAGGAGTCCTCCCCTTACTCAGTCTGGGTCCTCCTAAGGCTTCTTTCTACATGCCGTCACATGAGTTCTTCCTTGCCACTGTCACTTTTGGCTTTCTTGCTTTGTGGGGGTAAGCTGACCTATACTACAATGTGTATTGTGACTAATATTTTGTAAAAACATACTCCTTGAATAAATTTGACTTGTTTTGATAGAGGGAATGGCAGTCAGTGATGGGAGAATGAGGCTTTATGCTCACTGATGCAAACCAATCATTTTGTCCCGTGGTGAAGCAAGGTATTTCGATTGGTTCAAACAAGTCAGTCATTGATAGGTCATTGTTGCTCCACTCGTTATGAGGTTCGTGAAATCTCCCTCTTCTAACACCAACTGCAGTGTGTCAGGTGAAAAGAGTATAAGGTGGAGTGTTTAGATTCGGAAAATCCAATGTGACCGCTAAGGGTTCTAAAAGCACACACCGTAGTATGCACCAAAAAGGCGGACAGGTCCGCACTATGAGAGGGGGCTATATATATATATATATAAACAAAGAATGGAGAATAGAAAACACTCCAGGCCTAAGCCAAAACAAAACAACCTCAAATAACAGGGCGAACTCGAGACCAGAGTGAATAGAAAATACCTCTCGTTTACAATACGAATAAACAGAGGTAAGAAAACAAACTATACTGGAGAGTGCAGGAGAAAAAAAGCAAAGAAAGTAATAAGCAATCTGCCTCAACGAGAACAGAGTGCAAACCAAACTAAGAGACAGACAGCAACTAAGAGAAAAACAATTCCACCTAATTAATAACTCCAAGAAGCTAAAGCAAGTCCCTCGTATCTCTTAAGCAAAGCTTAACAAAGAAGAGGTCGTTTTGAATCCTGTACCGTACCGTACCAACTTCGTGTGTCAAATAGCAAAGACAATCTCGTAGTGCCGGAAAGCGGAAGTCCTGGGCTATTTATAACTGGCAGGAAACCCAAAACAGGTCTGAGGAATAATAGCCGGATGAGATCCAAACACCGGAACGGAGGCGGACAAAAATCAGATAGAGCGCCCTGATGACACCAAAAAGAATAACGACCGCAGAACAACGAAAGCTGCCAATAACCATGACAAAGAGGTAATTTTATGTATCTAGAAATCCTTATCCAAATGTATTGCATTTTATACGCTTCCTCATCACCTGTGCGAAGCTAGCCCGCAGTTTGATTCCCCCATCTTGTGATTGGGCCTTTGTTCCTCTGAAGTGTTAGGGAGAGGGGGGGAAAAAATGACATGACCAATGCTTCACTTTCTCACGTCCATCGATGATGGCGAGAGCAGGTCAGATATAGATACCATTTCGGTCTCAAGTGTGTCATCTGTTGATTAGCAATAGGCCATATCTGTCAGCACTCTCTCCTTCTGGCGGGTTCTGTGAAATTTGCATGGTTAATTAACGAAGCGTGGTTCCACTGTGGAGCCGTATCTCCCTCCTCTTTCAACGGCTCCTTTGTTCTTAGGCTACGTGACGTGTTTTTTTGTCTATTAGTCTTCAAGACAATCCAGTGGAATCTATCGACCCCATTCGCTCTCTCGCCCTTACGTTCTATATGGGGCTAACTGGAAATGGGCACTGTTTTTCAACAAAACGTCACAATATTTAAGGGGTAGAGGGACGAGGGGGTCGATGAAAAGAGGGGAGCGTGGGGTCACTGCCTCGTGCGACTGCAATCCGGCTTTATTACCGGCAAACCAAAAAGAACCTTTACGCATAACGGAACAATAACGGCCAATGACCGGAGGCATAATGGTATTCAGAGGTGGCTGAATGTCGACGCCTCGACACCGAGAGGAGTCAGGCATAGACAGAGGGAGGGGGAAAAATGAAAAAAAAAAAGATGGAAAAAAAATCCTGAAATGCAATAATGTGCCGGACCACCTCTTGTGCGAGTACAAGCATGGCATCTGTGGCTTGTGCTGTTAATTAACGTCAGTATGTTCCTCCCTGGCACTTTCCTTCCTGCCCCCAACCCCCTCCCCCCCCCCAAAGGGGCAGATTTCAGGACTGGGGAGGGGCTGGGTGGGGGTGGGGTTTGTGTGTCGGTAGACGGGAGTGATAATCCTACTCATTACAATCTGCGACTCGTCTTGGTAGCGGGCTTGTGGGGGTTCTGTGGTGGCACCTAATCAATATGTATTTTTCTCTCCCTTCTCCGTGATTATTGAATGCCTGTGGTCTGTCATCGCTCACCTTGACTGAGTATTGTGCTCGACTTGACCTCTGCAGAAGTGGTGCAGGGGGTGGGGATGACAGTTGAGTTTCCATAGTCCTCCACAATGTAGTCCAAAAAGTGTTAGTCTCTCTCTCTACGGTTCCTCTCAACACCTCTGTGTAGCTCAGCTAAACTGCAGTGGTAGAGCTCTTATGTCACTGTGCGTCTTTTTGTCCAGATGGAGAGCTATTCGTAATGGTGAACTTCTTCCGGAGAAGAATTTGGCGGTTAAAAAAGTCACTGGCGCCGGTCCATTTCTTCCAAACAGTTCAGCATGGTCAGATTTGTGGTGAAATGCTCGTATCCTTATAGAGATTTTAAATGGGCTTATTCTGTAGAACTAGTACTCACTGCATGTGAATTGACATAATTTTTCTGGCTGTGTGCTCCATGTGTGTTTATATCAGACATTCATAAAAAAAAAGAATCCTTTTGCTAAGATGTTTTGCTGTGTTAATGGTCTCTCCTCTGTCTCTTCTGGAACCCTAATGTGTTGTAAAACAGATTGCACCCCCGTGCTTCTCAGCACAGGGATAGGGTTTTGGGCACTGCTGAATCATTAGTGCAATTCTGGCCTAATTCCTACTGCCTTACAATCCTAATGTGTTTGTTCTTTCTGTTTTATCAGTAAGAGGCTGTAATGGTGAGAGTTTTCATTGCAACAAAATGAGTGAATTTTTAAAAGTAAATTCCGTGCAAAAAACACATACATATATGTTTGTACCATATAAAATAATGCTAAAAATGATAAATTCATGTTATTTTGTGATAATTTGTCCAGAAAATACCCAATATTAAAACTCAGAGTGGGATAATGTTAAATTTTCAGTCTGATTGTATTTTTGATCAAAATGAATGCTGGTCATTTCTCTGTTTAACCTCAGGAGTTTTCTTTTCTGAAACTATGTGTTGTTCCTCAGAATTCTTAATTAATATGAGTGTAATTGTATTTTTTTGTGTGTTCCGCGTATATACTCAATATAGTAATGGTATTGAGTAATAGTATTTTTCTCAAAGCATAGGAGTAAAAATGATTGGATAGAGAATATTTAAAGAATATTTAAAATAAAACCAAAGTGGCGTTTGCGATGAAATTCTACCTTTGTCTCCAGAAACTGTATTGCTGCCTTTCACCATTTTCTGTTTCACTGGGGTATAATCACCATGGGAAAACCAAAGAGCTTTCAACTCAGAAGACACAGATGGTTCTCGACCTACACAAATTAGGTAACAGATATACCTCCAGATAAACTTTCAAGTCTGGAACAGTTGTAGATTTGCCGGGAAGAGGATACATGTGCATGTTGCCCCCACGCACAGGGAGGAAGATGGCGAAAGAGGCAAAGAAGAGCCCAAGGACTTCACAGTTCAGACTGCAGTTTAGTGGAATTTCAAAATTAACTGTTAGATGCCACCTGCACGTCAACAAGCTCTTTGGAAGGGTTTTATGCAAGCAGCTCTTACTGAGAGCAACCAATACATTGATGTGTCTGAACTTCACCAAGCATCATTGGAACTACAATTGGAATTGTGTGTTGTGGTCAGATGACACCAAAGTTGAACTTGTTTTGCCATGTGCACCATCAGCATGTTTGTCGACAAAAGAACGACTGCATATAAGAAAAATCATCTGATCACCACGGTAAAATATGGTGGTGAATCATTGGTACTTGTTGGGTACTTGTTTTGGTGGTAGTGGTCCAGGGGCTCTTGTTAACATAACAAATTCCATATTTTAGCTAAAAACCTTTACTTGCTTCTGCCAGGAGGTTGAGACTTGGCCATAGATGGACCCTTTAACAAGACAATGATTGCGAGAACAGAAAATCAATGTTTTGCAATGACCATCGTAGTCTCCAGACTTGAGCCATATTGGAAAAACTGTGGTCTGAATTGAAGAGGGCAGTCCACAAGCACAAACCTAAGAATATCAAGGATCTTGAAATCTTTGCAGATGTACGTGTTCCAAGATTCTTCAAAAAGTGTTCTCCAGCCTTGTCAGACATTGCAGGTAGAGGCTCAGCGTTGTTATCCTCTCCAGGGGAGGCTTCACAAAATATTATTTGTAGGTGCCAGGAATTTTGAAAAAATTTGACTACTCAATAAAACTTTTTGTGTTTTTATTACCACAAAGAGCATTTGTGGTAATAAAGACATGTGCTATAAATTCAGATACAAGCTTAAAGGCAACGTTGTGTAGCATTGTGTTCAAAGTGAATGCGTTTATCTCTTGAACTTGATGTTGGACCAAACATGCAGAAGCGAATAGCATAATACAGTGTAGACATGGCTTAAAGTGGACATGAAGCACTCGGTAAAATGGCTCTGATTCGTTAGCTTTTTACCTTAAATGAGATATGGCCGTGCGTTCAAATCTCAAATCGACCCGTATTTGCTGGAAAAATAAGTTAAAGTTTGCATTTTTTTCCCCCTAGAGCGCAGCCATTTTGGACCAACTGTGGTTGCTAGGTTGGTTCATCTGACTTTGAATGAGCTCACAATGTATTGTGAGGAAAAAATAAAAGGCTTATTTTGTATTGCCCCAAGATGCTCAAATATTCCAATACCCAAATACTCCAAACAAAACTTAATTTAAAACTTCGTTTCCACAAACTGCTTCTGACCATATGCTTTAGCCTCTGATGAGCCCCGCGGGAACTGCTGCATTTTCTTGATAAACGGTTTGGGAGCTAAAGTCGCTAAAGTAGTGTCTAGCTAATATTGCATATAGAAAATAAGCGTTAGCTTGTGACGCTAGGTCGCGGTGGGTATATGTTTGCAGGTAGTTAACTAATATAGCAGTTGCCAGCTCGTCAGAGGCTACAGCCTATAGTCAGAAGCAGTTTGTGAAAATTAAGTTTTGTTTGGTAATACTCATTTGAGCATCTCGGGAAAATACAAAAGGACCGTCTGTGCATTTTATTTCTTTATTTGTCCTCACGATACATCATTGAGCTCATTCAAAGTCAGCTATTTTCCCATAGTAATACATTGAGCAGCCGAGAGGAACCAACCTAGTGATGTCACGGCCGCAGTTGGTCCAAAATGGCTGTACCCTAGTGCAAAAAAAAGCGCTTTAACTTATTTTTCCAAAAAATACGGGTCGATTTGAACGCACAGCCATATCTCATTTAAGGTAAAAAGCTAACGAACAGAACCACTTTACCGATTGCTTCATGTCCCCTTTAAGCCATGTCTAGACTGTGTTATGCTATTTTCTTGTGCATGTTGGGTCCAACACCAAGTTCAAGAAAATAAACACGTTCATTCACTTTGAACGCAATGCTACACAACCGATTTTTCATGCAAGTGTTTGACTTTTTAGCACTCAACCTACATCCATTGTTTGTTAACCTTCTCACTCAACAGGAACTGTGCCGATTGACTTGGCATTTTGTAGAGAGTGTGCAGAGAGAGTGAAAGTGAAATGACGCAGAGGTCCAAACTGTGATTCGCTCCTTTTCGTGAGTGGGCCTCTGAGACATGGGGCAGAAGAAGAATATAAATCTAGAGTTTTCATTGTAGGTTTTGCCACCGTGCTTCCCAAGAAGAAAAACACCACTTTTGCAACAGCGCTATATAACAATCCACGGATTTATGTGGACAGGGTCTTGACGTGATTTGTCCTAATGGACCCCTGGAAAACATCCGCCGGGGCTAGTTCCATAAACGCCTGTCCGACGATAAAAAGCTCTAGCTGTGACCAGCAGATGTTAGAGTTATCTGAAAAGGCAATATGGGAGCTGGAAGCCTTTATGACAAAGTGTGCTGGGCAAGGCTGCAAGTCAAACTACGGACTATTGCTTCGGTTTATCGTTCGCGGTTGCTTGAGAAGGGGCCCATGCTTTGCAAATGGATGATGGCTGCCAAGGGCAGGGGAGGGTTATCAATTCGCCAGCTCAGTGTTGCCAAATGAGGCACTCAGAGGTGCCAAGGTTCATTTTAGAGCCCAGCACCTCTCTGCTAATTTTAGGGCAGACGAAGGCCATATGTGAGGGCGAGCGTTGCTATGGCATCGACGTGGCTGGGGAGCGGACAGGAGGGGGGTGGGGAGTCGTTTGCGCTCGGCGTATCTGAAGAACCCGCGTCAGCCAGGCCGCGCTGCTCTCTCTGTTTCTGTCTTATCAATCAGGACCCAATCTGCCCTAAAACTGAGCGCTGATTGCACGTTCCGGGCGTACCTGATTCTCGGCAAGCTGGCTCACGGAGACCCATCTGAGCGAGCTGGAGAGCCGGGGTAATTGACTGGCTTCTGTCAGCCTCATTACGATCCTGCGGCAGCAGGGTGGGCTCTTCGGGTCTTTTCAGGCGGGGAAAAAAATCTGTGGCCCTCCAGCTGCCCTTCCTAAAATGGTGTTCACCATCTCCGTGCAGTTGGCTGATAGAGATCTCAGTGCCTCGAACCCTGCACGTGGAAGCACGAGGGCTCGGCCCTGGGAATAATGACTATAACAGTGTCTGGTTCGTGTGCAGCTGCATCGCTGCAATAAATCAACAAAGTCGAGACTGTTACTTTGATAGGGCATATTTCCTTTTAGTCTGCAGATTGAATTTCCTCACCACACAAATGCAATTTGTTTTCTGATTGTATTCACGCTCATGATGCTGTCACCCACGAGGGAGTGATTATTTACCGCCGCACAGGCCACGCAGTGCGACAGATTAGGGAATGGCGATTAGAGGAGAGCCGTGTCTCTCATAGATGATAGCTGGTAGCGCGTGGGCACCCTGCACATGGTTGGGATGAACGGGCCCAAAGCAGATCTGAAAAGGAGACAATGTGGTTGTGGCTTATTCACTTCTTTCATTGCATTAACAGAGATTTGGTAACAGGCTAGCGAAAACCCTTTACTACACCACAAGTACCATGGTTGCTGGCTTTTTTCTGGGACCTAGGTCTCTGCTCGACAATCTTTATAATTTTCCAGTTTTTATCATTCATTGTGATAACTTTGTTGTGTGAGAAGATTCAATTTCTTTCATTGTAAAACACTGTGGGCTTTGTCTCGTTTCTGGCATTTAATGTACTCTAATGTGCTATACCAAAAAAAGGCATCACCTGTCACCTGTCAGCTGGATATTTATTAAAGAAACTCAGTTTCAGTAATTTGAAGAAATTCAGGTTGAGTACAACATCAGCGTCTCTCTTTGGATTAAAAACGGCAGCTGTCTGGTTAGATACGCAGATAACCATATCAGCATGCCACACTCCACCCTGTTTTGTTGCTTTGCTATTGATGGCAATAGTGTTAAATGATAGAAGGAATATGACATCTCTGGCACACAGACAGACAGGGGCACGGACACACATTTCAGTAAACAGAATATATCAGAGAATAGAACACTTATGGACATTGCATCCACTCTAAGACCGGAGGTCAAATAAAGCATGCACACATAAAAAAGGAAGAGTCGTCACATTTTTATCAAATCAGAGTCAATTGTCAAATCAAATGCATAGTGTATATAACAACCAATAAAATAGTTTCAACAATGTGTTTTACATTGTATTTCTGTTTGTGTGATGGTTCGTGGGTTGTTGTTTCCTTTTCCGTTGCGTTTCTCGTCCTGGTTTCCCGATTGAGAGTCAGATTTTTTCCACGTTCCTTTCCGGGTTTTGCTTGCCCTTACTCATAATTTTTTTCACCTGTGCTTCTACCTGTGGGGTATTTAAGTTCCTCACTTCTGCTTCCCCGGTGCTTCTTTGTCATTCTATATTACATTGAGCCAGGTATAGCCAGGTACAAGCGACCTTGTGATATTAAACTTTGTTTTATGTTCACAAGGGACTTTCTTATAATGTTATTCTCAGGTATAGGATTTGTGTCCTCCTGTTAGCATTTCTGAGCTATTTATTTTTGACTTTGCTGTTCTCACTGAGGCAGTTTTTTTTTTTGTGGTTTCGTTTTGGTTTTACCTTCTACCGTCTTAGCTTACGCGCCGAAGGTGTTCTTTTCTTTTCTAAGTTTCCCGGTTTGGCTCCAGTATTGAGATCAGGAGAAGTTTGTTTTCTCACTCGTATATTCGAGTTTGCCCAATTTTTGTGGGTTGATTTTCTTTTGGCTGTTTAGCTACAAGGAATTATTTTCCTGTTTTTTTTTTTTTTGTATTTATAGTAAGTACTCCCTTATTGGTCCTCACTTGCATGAGTGACTTGTTCTGATCCCCCTACCTCCGCATTATCCGCTACTAAATCCATCACAGTTTGAACCGTTAACTTAGCTAACGTTAGCTCAGCTACCTATCAATAGCACATGCTTCTACAAAGTAGAATACAACCAAACAAAACTGAACTTTAACATTAATGTTACATCGCGCCATCCACAAATCTGTTAGAGCTTCAAGGCAATCAAGGTGAGCCCCGAGTTTGGGATATGCGCACTGCTGACTAAACAGATAGCTACGTTACCCTTGATTTTGCTTGCTGCTACTCGGTGGCAGTGTCACTGTCCTGCAAACGCTTAGTTTAGGCTAATTGAACAAAGAAAGGCTTCTATCTTGTACATTTTCACTTTTTGGCCCCCACTCTTCTGAAATGATTTCGGTCCACCTGTCACCCTGTCTCCGCCACAGCGATATTGCACTGAATTGCACAGGTACAGTACATTACACAAATAACACACAGTGTTCCCTCCCTATCACTCTCTTCTACGTTTTCAAATAGCCTTTGTGTGAATACAATACCTTCAACGTCAGACATTTCGAATGGTGCTCGAAAATGTCTGTCACTCGACTTTGATGTCACACACAATTAAACCAGAGCCCTCCCTTTCCAGTTAATAGCAAGCATTCCTGCCATGTCTCGGGGCCTAATTAATATGTACCCCCCTGTCACTCGCTAAGCTGTGACACATGTATGTCAAAAAGAAAAGAACCGGAGGAATTAATGCATGGCCTGTCATCCGGCGACGAGGCGCAACCCCCTAGTTCTGCCGGGGAAAGTCCGTCCCCCCACGTCTGATTGGTTTAGTGCTATCGGGCGCACCCCTGCTATGCAACCCTAGGATGCTGCATTGCGAGGCAGGCCTCAGTGATGTGGGACGTCCCTCTGGGCTGCTAAGTAGCGGCTGTGTTTCGGAAATTGAGCCAGTCAGTAAGGAAAAGCGGAAATCTAAGCAACTCAATTGGCGGGACCCAAAGGGAATGGAATAGGCAGTGACGACTGAATATGTAAATAATGGGAGTTTTTTTCACACCAAGTACTGACACTCCCTCTGCAGGGATTCTAAAAGAAAACCAGTGAATCTTTGGGAGATGTTTAGTTGGATGTGGCTTTTACCTGCACATTGACATTATGTGGCATGTGTTCTTTTACATGTCCGAGTCAGTTCTTTACCCTGGGTACTGTAAAACGAATACTTTTAAAAATTTGTTTAAGGATAGTTAAGAATAGGATATTCACCTTGATGAAAAGGTAAGCAATGGTAACAGCTCAGATATGCATTGATGGCAGTGTTGATGTCAGTGATTGAGTTCATAATGTTGTGCATTACAAAAAATGAGATTGCACTGGAGCACTTTTCACAATTAAGGGCAAACAGCTTTTCTGTTTGAATGACTTTACATATAGAGGCAGTGTGCAAATGGATGGGGGGGGGGGGGGTCATCAATTTGCACACTGCAAATTCACTGCTGACATCGTCTCCTCCTCTGCTTGGCCAATTTTAATCCCAGGCTGGCATGTTTCTCATTCTAAATTTGTAATAAAACACAAATACAAGTTTATGCATTATTTCCAAGTGTCACAATTAAAATTTGGGCTATAGTTTAAAAGTCATGGCCATCTGTGCTACTCAGCCTGCTCTTATCAACCATAGGATTGACTTTAAGACATTCACTTTTCGATGCTATTTTCTTGCCATTTATTGTTATTAATGTTTTCATTAATTAACTCCTAATTAAGGGATTGTAGTCTAACGCCAGAATCAAAACTGTGGCAGCTAGCTAGTAGCCCCGAGGTCAGGAATCTGTATTAGCCTTCTAACTAGCTCTGTAGCCTACAAAGCTTTATCCAACACACATATTCTATGCTATTCATGGCATCAGGACAACAACTTAAACGTAGCTAGCTCTCGACTATGAGACAATATGAAAGAGATACAAAAATCAATATTGATATTTTTCATGCCAACAGATTCAACGTCCACGACTGAAAAGAGGCCTGCTAAAAACTTCCAGTGCCAGAGATGATTCCCGCACTTTATGAAGCTGTATTAGGCCTTAGGCAGCGCAAATCAAGTCCTGTGCATTCAGTGAAAGACCAGTGCACGTGCACGTGTGGCATGCGTGTGGGCTACATGTGCACGTGCATGCCTGAGCAGAACTTTTGAGAAATGTCCCTTCTCCATTTTCTTCACAATTTGCACACCGTATAGGTGTACTGAGGTAAAGGCAAGAATTGAACTCCAGGTGAGACCGGACTTTCACATCTCCAAGTTCCTGTTGAGATACTTGAAGTATTTGTGGCCTGATTTGTAAACATTTGGCCTGGTGTTGAAGCCTGATATTATGGCCTCAACCATGGTGAACAACATGTAGGCATTCATTGATCCCCTCCCACAGTAATAGCAGGTCTGTCCTGTGTGCTATAATTGCCGTCTGAAATTTAAAAAAACAATACACCCAAAAGGGGAACAAATTGAATAAAATTGGTTTGAAGGTATAGTTCACCCTAAGCTGTCGATGCCTCTTCTCACGCAGCCACAAACTATTTTCCTTGTTAAAAGACTTTCATTCATTTTGGAAATGAGGCCTTGTGAAGCCTTGTTGATGAGCTAATCAAGTATGCAAAACTATGCTGCAGACAGCTGTCATTGTCTAGTCAAAATACATTTATTGATGATAGAAAATGAATGAATAACATTCATAACAAACCACAATATGCTTTGGTTTGATTGAACCTGGGCGTTAACAGCATCCCGTTTGCCTCTGAAGCAGACAACCGCACAAATACGCCCACCCCTCACATCTGTGCAGAAAATGAATCGTGTCCCTGAGCCCCTTCCAACTCAAGGATTCACTCGTAAAAGATGCCGTTTTTATTGGATGAACAGACTAATGTACCGTGCAATGCAGCGGCACTAGCATTTTAATGCAACGCTGAAAGAGCCAATTAATTTGCATAATTCCGGAAGTGTCGCCGTGAATTTAAGGTAGGCTCCGTGAGCTCTGGATTCTTGCTTGCCCCTCGCATTGCTGCTCCCTTATAAATTAATCATTCTTGTGTGCAATTAATTACACTTGTGACACACTTAACGCTCCACCCACGGGCCCTGCAATTTTTACACCGGAAGCCTGGTATTAATGCTTTCGAAAACCCGGAGATTCAGAGAGCACCTTAACAGTGGAGGGTGCCTGAGGCTGAATAAAATTAATATTTTTGCCTCCCATCTGGAAGTATCAGTAAAATTAATGAGGGAGGGAGGCCCGCAGTAAAGCAGAATATAGGGTTTAATCTGTGCTTTCCACTGTTCCTTCCTTATGTACGTGAGCTATATGGTACCACTGAAAATGGGTGGTTTCTGTTATGTTAACCTGGAATCCTTTCTGCAACTCACACAGTGACCCTGCTTTAAGTACCAGCAGCCCCTTGCATCACCATGGTCTGATCTGATGTTACCCTATTCATGTGAAGGGCATGAGATCAGGCAGCCTTCTCCAGTTTCAAAGGTTGTTTCTAACCAACTATATTTATGTACGTCTCTCCCCCCCCCATATAGGGTGTAGTGTATATACTTTTTTCTCTGAGTCCACTTTGGGGAAAAAATGGACTGTAGAGGTTGATTTCTTTTGAAGTTTAATGGTCAGGCATATTAAGAACATACCGTTTATGGAGTGCTGCTGCTTAATTTAGCACAACGCAACTTTTCCCAAGAAACTATTACTGGCATCAACACTTGACTGATTATACTCTGCTTGTCAGTGTTCGGCAGCCTGGCGTTCTGGTAACGTCTCATCCTCTTTGACTTTCAGCATTATGTCGGAGCTGGGACGGTATGCCTTGGAAACAGATTTCTGCCGACAGCTTTTGACACAGCGGGCAGTGTGCTTTCCAATCCAGCACTCTTTGGGAAATAAACATTTTATGTAATTTTGATATCGCATCACCTTGGTCCTGTGACAACTAGCACGGGTGCTACCAAGCTAACACGAAACGTTAACAAAAACATTGGGAAACATCTTGGATAGATGTGGTTGCAATATAACTTTTTAACTACAATGTTCCCAATAAGTCTTAGAATTCATTTGTAGCTGAAACAATTTCTGATAAATTCAGGGAACAGTGTTCCAGGCATGCTGTGTACCATCTTACAGGTTAATATCCTCTGATGGTTATCATGCAGTCGTTAAAAAATATTTCATTTTAACACGTAGGATACATTTCAAAAGCATTTTACGAATATTTCAAATATGACTGTTACTATTAAAAAGTAATATTTTATGGCTTTTCAGCTTTATTGGAAAGCAAAGTGTATAGATACAGGAAAAATGGGAGCGAGAAAGACAAAGGCCGGATTCAAACTGCCGACATTGCAGCTACGCCACGAGACACCCCTTAGATGCTATTTTCATTGCTATTGATTTATCCTGATAAAATTAGCATGAATGCCCACCCACATTTTAATTATACTTTTAACTACTGGGATAACAAAAAGGAATTAAGGCCATTCCTGCAATGTTCATGGGATATAACATAAAACAAAAAAAAAAAAATAATGTGTCAAATTTTTTTTCCATGTTCTCTACCTTCCTCTTTTTTTTTTTTCCAATGATGAATGAATGATGAAAGAATGATTATTGATTTCTGGCCAGCAGCAGCCCTCAACTAGATAAAGCCATTTGCAGTTAAGACATGGGTTTGTGAGGTTGTTTCTGCACGAAGCCCCACTTTGCTACTCGCCAGGCATTCAATGTTCTCCTCGAGTTAATGTTTTTCTGAGTTTAACTAGCTTCAACATCTTGTTAACGTGTCCATATAATCAGTTCTCCGAATTGAGTAATACCTTCCTTCATTATTGCCAGGAAAAAATAAGCATGTAAAAAGCTGTTGAACTCTACTCTCGGAGTGTGTGCTGGCAGAGTTTGCCATGGTTCGTTTTTCTGATGGTT
Organism: Ilyophis sp. 1 JC-2022; assembly: GCA_022702515.1. Classification (NCBI taxonomy): domain Eukaryota; kingdom Metazoa; phylum Chordata; class Actinopteri; order Anguilliformes; family Synaphobranchidae; genus Ilyophis; species Ilyophis sp. 1 JC-2022. Next base: position 125,884,447 of record CM040395.1, on the reverse strand, counting down.
ACCAAAACGAAGCCCTCTACTTGTCTGCTTGTGCCATTTATTACTCCATTTGTCCTGCTTCCCAAGGTAGCGGACCTGTGATAACACAGATTATTAACAGCTCCGCTGCCTCCGTAGCTATTGGCCATGTCCTTTTTTGGAGCTCAGAACTGCTGCCATTACAGCAGTGCTTAAAAAAACCAGGGTCCAAACCCTGATGAGGTGAAAAATGTCTGTCCTATATCTAATAAACCCTTCCTTGCTAAAATTTCTGCATTGTCTCTTTCCTGAAGAAACATCCAATAATTTGCTCGAACCCTTTCCGACCTAGACTTACTGTATGGCTAAACACAGTAAACAGCCCCTGTGAACATCAGAAGCAAATTGCTAATAAACGCAGACCGTGAGCCCCTTAATATTTCAATTTGAACTGGTTTTAGTGCGGATTTTTGATAATGCCAGTCCTGTAACTACTTTGTTTTTCTGACGCTGTCTTTGCCTGGTTCAGACTTACGTCTCTGCTTCCTGGGCAAGTGATAAGAAAGTTTGGGTTTGGCTTAAGACTTCTACGCAGAAGACCCACAAATTCGACGTCTGTACCAAATTCGATATACAAGCTGCTAAAACCCTCCTGGCCAGCCACTTTCAAGAACATGAAGGCTGAGTGCAACAGAGGTGTTTAAAACTCAACAGTGATGACACTGAAATGATACTTAATGGCTCGCGCGCCCTTCACAGCACTGTCGCTTTTAGTCTCGACGTCAACGGTGTAGCATTCAGTATTTCCCATGAACGGTGTAATCTTGGTGTGATTTTTGACAACCAGTCATTTCATCAGGCAACATAAAAATGTGACCAAAGCTACCTACCCGATGCTTTTTCTGTCTGTACAATTTCGCCGAGATAAGGCAAGTGTTAGCCTTGCCTGCTGCAGTGGGGCTTGTCCGTGCTTTTATTACCTCTTGGCTGGTATACTGTAACTTTCTCGTAATCAGTCTTCCTGCAAGATTCTTAAAGAAACTTCTGTCCTGCAAAGATTTTAAGGGAATCACATTTTCAATAAATGACAACTGGTGATCACAATTCCTAATGCTCTAATATTAAGCAAAACAGGAAAAAAAACTTTGTTATGTAGCTACAAGTCAGCCATCTGTCAGTAATGCCAAGGATAGATTCCCTAACTCTTAAGAGGGAAATGTTTTTGTAAAAAAAAAAATAATAATAATTTTTTTTAAAAACATTAAAAGATGCTGTTGCATTGACACATCTGATACTAGCAGACAGTAATTAAAAGTGTGTAACAAACCCTGAGTATGATCTTTTAAGAAGCCAGCTAGTTTGTATGCCACCATGAAGTCCTCTTGTTTGGTTCCATGAGTTGTCCTGGGAGCTTGTTGAAGGTTACATCTGGGTTTTTTTTTTGTTTTTTTGCTGACGGTTGGTACAGTCAGCCACAAGCAGGGACGGATCTAGAAATAATTTGTTCAGTGAAGGCCCTTGAGGCCAGTAGTTATTCTTCTTCTCTAATCAGTACTGATTTAAACCTGGAACACCAGGTGAGTTAAATCGTGGGCCAATCAGGGGCATTAATCAATCAATTAAGGTATAAAAGGAAACCAGCAGTACTACTGAACCCAAGAGCCAGATTTGAGTATCCCTGTTATATGTAGGCTAATCTAAAAGGCTTACATGAGGCCTGAATCAATATGACCATTATACTAATATTTTAATAATATTTAATCATACAAAATCATAAAGAGCATACATGGAAATGAAAGTATAGCATATCTGTGTGATTTTACTCCCATATATAATATATGGGCAGAAGTAACTATTTTAGAGGAGAAAATGTCCTTATGTTAAGATGAACAACATGAAGATAACAAAGGTTGTAAATGAATTGTAAACAGTGAATTGTGTTAGAATTTGTTTTCTAACAAAAGCTTTCCCATTTGGCGGTCCTTCTAAATGATTACCTAAACAAATTATCGTAAATTGAGACTGTCGCGTCAATTGAACATCAAATGGCACGCTAGACCGGAATATGGTTCGCTCTTAAATGTGATTTAATATTTCATCCTGTTCCTGTCTAATTTTAATAACGCGATGATACAGCCGTGAATTGCGATTCTACCGTCGCAAAAAAGCATCCTTCCAGTTTGAACATTTCAAGATAAATGTCCTTCGTCAATTCAAGCATGAGGCAAATGAAAAATAGACGAAAGAAGCCTGCATGGGGCCCAAACGGAGTCATAAAAACAGCAACCACCAGCTCAGGTGGGGAAAAAAAGCGCTGGAGTGGAGCGCATATCCGATAAATGGAAAGGCCGGCATGGGGTTGGAGAGTGAATGTGAGATGTTGGATTGGAGATTGGAATAATGGTGCGTAAGTTAGATGGAGCATGAGTGTGCATTAAACAGCGGTTGTTCCTAGCTCGTGACATGAAGCGTTTCCCCTTGGACGATGGCTCTTAACAATCTGCCGGTTTCTGATTCAGTTTCGTCTGACTGAGTGCTGCCAAGATGCATTTTTTAGTATAGTTGGGTAACAGTGCTATTTGCCTCGCCTGGTATTGCATTAACAATTGATATTTACCTTATTTGTTGTTCTCTGTTTAGATACCCTCAATTTCTCTGTGCATCGTGTTTGCCAGTGCTAGCGCCTATTTACATCTCCAAACGTAACCTATTTGTTTTACGGTGGATTGTCCGAGTTCCTTTGCTAACTGTGGGCCTAATGCATTTTGTACTCGCAGATGCATACCGTTGGAACAGATATGTCACATGTGAACTCTAAACCAATCAGATGAGAATATAGAATGAGATATAATTCCATAGTTCTTTCATCTTTTAGCTTTTTTATTTCTTGTGCACATAATCACAATAAATACAAGTAGGCTACTTACACCATTAAAAGCTTTTCAACTATTAATTGAATATTCAAAACTCATAACTATTTACTAAAGCAAAGTTTACATGTAGAAACTCTAAATATATGTGTGTGTTGTTAAGACAATTTATAACACACACAAAAACTTTAAATGGAAAGTAATTAATTGGTTAATCAAAATGGAACATTGAAAAACACTGGTCTTCCACAAAATAAGTAAATAAAAATGTTTTTCTCTGAAAACGGATTCTCGACTGCTCTAATTGAAACAAAGTAGAATGCTTTTTACTGTGCATTACAGTAAGATAAACAAATCGGAGTTAGCGTCCATCCACGCAGGTCTTCTCATTAATTTACTCTGTGTCAAGCCATGGACTTCCATCCACAAAAAAATGTATGTGGCAAATCCATATTTGAAATGGTATTAGGCTTTACAGTAAAGTATGGGAATACACATGCCATACTTTTTAGTTATCTGATCGTAGTGCAGACTGTATGCTTTCCATCCCAAAGCGGAGAAAGGCTTTTGTGGTGTTTGAAGTTATAACACAGAGCGTCTTGGTCCGTGCTATAGGACAGATTAGATTAGTTAGAAGAGAAATCACTCAGGTTGTTGGTATTGACTTGTCCATTTTGAAGCACATTTGTAACTGTTATTGGATTTTAATATAGGACATTGTGAATAAACCACTAAAGTAATTTATAAATTGCGCCAATGTTAAAAGACCCATCCACAAATTTCTAAAGGTACAAGCAGGAGGTTTCTCAGCCAGCCTACACCTCTTACTTATCAAAATGGGAAAGTGGTTACCATAGTGAAGTGTGATAATGGTGACTTTGGAAATCGCTGCTATTTATGTGCTAGGAGTACTGACAGTGAATTCGCTGCTAATTTCCAAATTATAGTCCGTGCTAGAAAATTACACAGCGTCCTATCAAAGCTCAGGGGAGTTCAGCCTTGTCCTTTTACTTCCAATAACACAGCACTCTGCCATTTTTTGATGAAAAGTGTTCAATTTTCTTAGTTTTTCTTTCTTTATGCTGTCATATATTTTTGAACTCAATTGTAAATGTATTACTTGTAACATAAATGAATGACATTCTTATGCATCTGAAGTTTGAAGGTTGCGTGGTCTTTTTGACCATCATTGCTATTTTATGAAAATGTCCATAATTAACTAAATTCTACAGGGTACTAATGGTATTTGTAAATGTAGTACATGATGATATTAAAAAATCTCAGCTGGGAGATGAAAAACAATGAAATAATAAGAAATTCCATTTATTAAAAAAATTTCATCTCTCAAACTATCATAAGCAATGCAGCGTGCATTTAGATATTGAACCTTGAAAGGTCTGTTTCTTAAACGGCAATTAGGGCTCTTAGATCTCAAGCCGTCTGTTTGATTAAACCCGTCTTTCACCCTTTTTTTTTGTATTTTTTATCACTTTTTCTGGCTGCAACCTCTATCGATTTGCAAGAGTTCAGAGAAAGCATGATGCTCTTCTCTGAATCACTTCAGTTTGGGCTCTTAACATCACAAGTCAGAGGACGTGCAGCTTAATAGGTGGACTTGTGAGCATCCGATGGACCATTCTGGCCAACTGAAACCCTCCATCCATACGCAAAGCTAGAGCCAAATCTTCATCGGCCTGCAGGTCTGCCAGTCACAGTTAGCACTGGCTAAATCTAGACAGGTGGAATTCTAGGTCGTGAGACGTTTTGACATGAACAGACTAGGTTAACCCCAATATAGCTCAGGTTTCACCCAGATATGCACTACGTGTTCATTCAACATCTCATTCCAAAACCATGGTCATTAATATGGAGTTGGTTCCCCCTATGCTGCTATAACCTCCTCCACTCTCCTGGGAAGGCTTGGCACTAGATGGTGGAACATTGCTGCATGGATTTGCGTCCATTCAGCCAGAAGAGCATTAGTGAGGTCGGGCATTGACGTGGGCAGGGGCGTAGGTTTGTTTTTTAGGCTTGGTAGGGACTTTATGCGAGGGCACGCAGTGTGCAAGCTGCGAAAATGTTGCACTAATTTGAGAGCAAATATTGTTTTTGAGCTACAAAGAGAGCATCAAATGATCCCAATGACTGTTTCTATAATTAAACTCAACTGATTATGCATTTGGCCTACATGTGCACTTGCTGCATACAAATTGAAAACAAATTTGATCGTGTTATGACTAACGTTAGCAGTTGTGCTATCTAACGTCATTAGAGTTGTTAGCTCGCTAGCTAACGTTAGCTAACTAAAGTTTGCGTGCTCGATCGCATTACGACCAATAAAGTAACACTTAAACATCGTAATGCATCCATATTTACGGTATGCATCACAAACATATATACATTATTAATAAACAGTAGTAAGCGGCTACATTCAGAATTTTACCTTTAAGGTGGGAAAAGAGGTTGCTGTCTTGGTTGCTGTTGTTGTCAACTGACAACTCTATTAATGACGAAAATTTGTGACTGTAGTAGCCTAGTTAATGAAATAATATAATAAATAAGAGATTGATTCAAGTATGTAGCTAATAATGTAAATAAGATCAAGATTGATTCAATACTGTCTATCATAATACTGATATTCATTTCAACATTCAATATGATACAACCTGTAGCCTACAATTACTCAATATATTTCAAGATGTCACAGTTGCGCAATCTGATCTGTCTCGTAAAGTAAAAAAAATCGTAGCGTAACGGTAGTTTAAATCTACATCCCAAAACAGATTACTAAAGCTAACGTTAGCTGAGGTAGAGGGAAAAGATAACTAGTAGTGATTTAGCTGCGCTGCCTGTCGCTGTGTCGCTGATGAACACGGCTGACTGACAGCTCGTGGCACTCACTGGGAAAGAAAAGAGAGAGGGAAAAACAAGTCAGTCCAGGTTTTTGATTGGCTATGGCAGATAATAGGATAGCTTGCTAATAGGTTATTGATGCAGCAGTCAACCCGATCTGCACTTCCGGAAGACACTTCCGCAATGAGTTTTTAAATTATACTACGACTATAGTTTTCACTCCGCAATCTTTGGTAGGGACAATTCTTGTTTCTGTGACATTGGTAGGGACATGTCCCTAGCGTCCCTACTTAAAACTACGCCTATGGATGTGGTGCTATTAGGCCTGGCTTGCAGTCGGCTTGCTTATTGATTCCAAAGGTTTTTGATGGGGTTGAGGTCAGGACTCTGTGCTGGCCAGTCAAGTTCTTCTCTTCCAATCCAGAACAAACCATTTCTGTATGGACCTTGCTTTGTGAACAGAGGCATTGTCATTCTGAAACTGCCAAGGGCTTTTCCTAAACTGTTGCCACAAAGTTGGAAGCACAGAATCATCTAGAACAGAGGTCGGCAACTCCAGGCCTCACGGGCCGGTGTGTATGCATGTTTTTACCAGTTTTCACCAGTTACCAATTATTTAATTAGCCCAATCGTTTACATGATCTGATATTTTAATCTACATATCTGCGATATGAACAGCAGCTGATGAATGTTCTTGTGCCGGTATGCGTGTGTAGCATTTTATTGTTCTGTAATTTACGAGTGAATCGGTGATTGTGTGTATGACTAATTAGCTGATTGAGCCGTGGGAACTGGTGGCAGTAAAAACATGCATACACACCGGCCCGCGAAGCCTGGAGTTGCTGACCCCTGATTGCTGACCCCTGATTTTCTTATGAAGTGCACAGGTAATAAAATAACTGAAAACGAGTAATGTTGCACAAAAAGACCTGTGATATAGACTTATAGTGCACAGTCTTGCACATATAATTTTCATTACATGAACTGTGTTCCATTTCAAGATTTTCTTCCAGCTGTTTTTGTACATGAATTATTACCCCCCCCCCACCTCCCTCCAATATGCCCTCATGTACTATATTTAATTACATGTCCCAACAATGTACAAATGCACATACCAGTCTACCCAGACCTGTCAGGTCAACAGGAGGTTTGATTTCTGTATCTCATAAGCACATCTATTATGCCGCTCCCCGCTTGACTTTACAGGAGGCATCATTTCGAGGGCACAGAAAGGTGTATCAGCCGAAGCGGAAAAACGTTATCTTTCCCGGTGACTTCCTATTTTCTATTTACGGGGGGGATAACAGACCTCGTCTCCCGAATTCCACTCTGTCTCTTTGTTCCGTTTAGAATGCAAAATGAATTCCTATCCTGCTGTGAGTCGGAAGAATAGGAAAAGGTTGCAGGACTTGTATGATTAATGTTAAATTTTCCCAGAGAACATACAGCTAGACAATTCAATTTGCAGAAGGTTAACTTTCCTGCTTAAATAATGCAGACCATTCAATGGCTTTTAATGTTTTATAAGCAAAATTCAGCTTATGGTTGGAACATCCTGTGTGAAATAACACTTTTGCATCATTTGCTGCTCCTGATGTGTTCACTTCACCCAAGTTAATAATGAATGCACGATAGATATTCTTGTTTCTTTCTTTCTGTAAGCGCTTTGTGCGTGCCTGAGTGTATGTGTGTAATTATTTTTGGGTGTTCAGATTTTTAAACTTCAGATTCACATCTATGTGCTGCATAATTAATTTTAATTTAGAGCAATTTTTATTATCTTTATTATCGGAAAATAAGCCACTTCAACAAAAATGTCAGCTGTAGCATGACAATTTAGCCATAAATGTAGTGCATTTTTAAATAATATGACTAGTTTTATAAAATAGTGGTCAAAGATCAATCTGTCACATCTTACAGCGGAATATTTTTCACCGTATTTGTGTGTGAAGGGCTAATACTCTGCAGTCCATGTGCATCACAGCCACATCTCTCAGAATCGTTCATCGTGCTATGCATGATGACTGATAACAACTGCCTTTTTGGCTTTCTTAAAATCAAGCAGCGGCTTGTGTACAACCGACTCTAACGGCATAACAGTTCCGTCCGATGGAACGGAACAGCTATTCGAATGGAATAGAGATTTCCTTTGACTTTGACAGCCATCCTTTTCTTGCAGGTGTCTGCTGAACACAATGAATATGTTCTTTGTTATTAACATCTGTTCGTCAGCCAGCGAGGCTTGGCTAATCACCTCTAACACCTTCTGTGTCTGACGAGAGAGGGGCGGAAATCAAGGGCATTGTTTGGCAGCTGGCTGGAGCCACTAATGTGCTTCTCTCCTCTCTCTCCCCCTCCCTCTTTCCTCCCTTCTTTTCCCCTTTGCTCTCTCCTCTTTTTGCTTTAGAAAACTCTGCTCAGACTGTTTCCAGCGCTCCTTTTATCAGGCCTCAGTCTGTTTCTTTCTCAGCCTAGATCATTGCATGTATTAGAACTATATACTGACACATTTTTATTTTATACATTCTTTACCATCCAGTTAAGGAAATTGTATTTATTTTATTAGTTCTTTCAGGAGCGTGCCATTCTATACGGATGTTTATAGGTACATTGTCGATGAACTCAACAATGAATGTCATTTTCAACCATATTGCGTTAGTATTCTTATGGATTGACACATTTCTTTTTATATTTTTGGGTGGTAGACGTCTTATACAGATACAGACGTAAGCCTAAACATTTGCATTAAAGACAGATGTTACAGATTGCAACCGTTAGCACATCAGCTGAAATTCAGTTTTAGCGGGAGTTAAGTGACACTGTGTGATGCCTAAACCAAGATGTCGGACAATAAATGACAAAATTCTGCTCTTTCTTGCTGGTGCTGGTGGTGCCTATGTATTCATAAGTGCATGTATCCGCACATTGGTAAAATTATGTATTTTCATATCAGCTGATGCCAGGGGGCCCCAGTATCCATTATCCCAGAGTGCTTTCTTGTCAGTTACAGCTTGTTAGACCTGCTGAAAATCCCGTGGCAACATAGAAGTGTGCCAGGGCATTTGTGTCTCTCCACTCTACCCGCTGATGGAAACAGGAAAAGGAGCTGTTTGGTGGGGTGGGGTGGGGTGGGAGGGGGTCAAACTTGCCCCCGCCACGCTCCTGTCAGGTGTAAGACACAGCGGAACATCGATGTTATAAAGTATCCCTGTCAAGAGCTTAGTGAGCAAGTCATGCTGTCATGATACAGCAAATTCCTGTTTTCGTGTCAAAGATAAAGTATTTTCTTATACAGGGTACGGCTTTCAGTTACTTTTTTTGTATTCTTCATAGATTTTTTTTAGGAAGTCATCTTCAATTCAGTGGGGCAGCAAGCTGTGGTAAGTTTTCTTCTCCCTCCTTAGTATCATTAGGTTAGAAGCAAAGCTTGTTTCCCCCATGGATAAAAAAAACCCCTCACAGATAGCAAAAGCCTTTTTCCATATGGTGTACGAGCCCAAAAATGAACATAGTCATGGGCTGGTGCCTAATTTCACTGCAAAGCTCAGATAGTTATCTTTGACGGTGCCCACAATCTGACATCCTTTGTTCATCGTTTCATGTCATTTTCACAATTTTTGCTGGATTTTTTAAAAGAACAGCACGGCGATAATTAAACTGCATGGTGCTGGTGTTACTGCGCACATTGCGGATTATCGCACAAAGCTGCAGCAAGACAGGATGTTCCCTTTGTTTTATCTTCCTCTTTGATTGTCTTCTTCTTTTGCAGACATGAACACGGAAGCCCGGTTTCAGACCGAAAAGAAAGGAAAACGATGTAAAACAAGTTGGGTTCTTGCAATTACGCCACACACATCTGATGAAATCTGTCACACCCTTGTGCCTGGTGGACATCCAGCTGAGACTGGAATACTTCTAATTAAGTGTTTTTTCAGGCCTGAAAAAATCACCTATAATGAGATATCAGGTTTTCAATGTTATTTATGATTTTTTTCTTAGATTTTCTTTTCTCAGAAAAATCACCACTAACAAGATAGATTGTACGTTATTTACAAATGTTAATAATTATGAATATTAAATAACTAATTTCCTTTCATTAAAAAAATAAGCATCAAGTCAGATCACCTTCATCTGTAACTGGAGAGAAAACATATATACATAGGGAGTGGAGGATAAATCAGATATAAAAGTACATTTGTTCTTACGATAACTTTAATTCACTTCACGGTGTAAACTTAACAGTCAATGTCAATGCAAAAGTTGAACCTCAAGAAAATTCATGCAACGTCCCAGCTCATCTTGCAGCAGATATGATTCCTGTGTGAAATAACACTTTTCAACAGTATGAGTTCACACTTCTCGACAGTGTACATTCTCCATCTTTCTCGTGTCATCATGTGCATTTCATATAATTGTGTTCAACGTGTTTTTTTCTCAGAGAGTTTCTTTATGTCTCCGGATGGTGGGTTAGGTCTCTTACTAAAGGTTAGGTCTTGTCAGTGTTATGATTAGACGATGATCCAGACCGAGAGAGCACTTATATCCGGGGTACATGCAACGCTCTATGCTTGACGTAATGAGACTGAAACAGATGCAGAATGTATATCCAAAAAGTGAGGTAGCAGGGATCAATCCTTAACGGAACATTGTCGTTACCCTCATCCGCAAAACTCGCTCGCAGTAAAGTGTTTAAATATACACTACGACTGTATATGGGGACAACAACAATAATGGGCAATAGGGTGACTCAGAAAACGTTGTTTTGCCAGTATCGAAACCAGTGAAAGTCAAAGTCAGATGTATTTGTTTTTTTTTAGAAATGCTAGCGCCCCAACCTATATTTAGATCACCAGCCGCCACTGATCGAAACAATACAGTGTTTAGCACTAAACGGTAAAAAATAAAATGACGTGTACGCCGTTTTCAAATACTTTGCGAGTTACGCAAGGATGTAATGGAGAAGGGTGTGTTCTTGATTTGATTAGCTCTGTCTGGTGAGAGAAAGACCACCACCTGCAGGGGGTCCTGCTTCCAGCGCCTTTCCGCTGGGACCCAAGGTGGCCATTCGTCCTCTTCGCGGTGAAGGCCTCTGTTGCATTGGACATTTCGCACAGGCACAATAACACAGTCTCCTGGTGTGCTGCCGGGCCCTGGCTCCTCCACCGTGAGTGATCGCTTCCTTTAAGGGGGCTCAGGCCCCGCGACGCGGAGAGGGATGGGCTGGAGGACGGGGGGAGTCGCTGGACTTCACAGCAGGAGAGGACCGTGTGCTCTAATGCGGACCCCTCCGACCCCAAGCAGGATGTCCCAAAGGCCGAAGTGTATCACGGTCTCTGAAATGCCTCTTTTTTTTTTTTTTTTCATCTGCATTTGAATTTATTAAAGTAGAGTGAAGACAGGCAGTGGTATGCTAGAATTCACATACCTGATTTGGCCAGAGAGGTTGCACTGATGAAAGAGTTCAGCATTCATGGTTTGGTATTTCAAATTTGGAGGAGAGAATAAGAATTGAGGAATAAAAAGGTGTTACATTTATTTTTATGTAAATGGAAGCAAAGAGCAAACCCCCTTTATGGGTAATTCCGTTGTCCGGGCACTTTGGCCTTTTCACCTTTGAGCCTGTGGGTCACTCAGAAAAACTCAGAAAGTGAGCTCTGCCACTCGGAGTTGGCCTCTGTGCTGTCTGGGAAAGGTTTGGAGGGGGGGACAATGTATCGGAGCGTAGACGTCACAGCAGGTGGAGGATCAAACAGGTCCCAGGCCAGAGGCACCCTGGGAGGCCAGAGCAGGATCAGAGAGGGGGAAGCAGAGCTGCCCCTGATTTGACCCACCGTAAAAAACACACCCCGTTCTGCCCCGCTGCGCCTCCCCGGCAAACACAACATCGTCCAGCCAGGACGCACCCCTGACCCCGCTCCCACAAACACCAAACAGTCACTTCACGGACTCCTCACTTCACAGACTTCAGAGAAATAAACTTCAATCCACTTATTTATGGAATATGGAAAACCTCACATGCTTAATTATAAAATTCTAAATATATGGAACATATATTATTGCTACTTTCAAATGCCATTATGAACATTTTATGAAATAGTCACGCAACATTTATGAGTTCGCATAAATGAAAGGAGCAATGGTCAATTCAGTTCCAATAATGAAAAATTCAGCATTGGGTTTCATATTTATGAGGTCAACAGTGAGTTTGCACAGGGCGAGTTAATAATATTTAGAGTTGTTCGCCTATGTGATGTGCACTCGGCCTTTGATCTTATCAATATGTGTTTGAGGAGTCTCAATCCACGACGACATGTATTTTGTTCTTTTTCCACCTGGTGGTTTTTGTGCTTTTAATATTTTAGACTGTTCACAAAAAACAATTGTTCCATTTATTTATCTTGTAAGAGATGTTTGATAACTGTCACAAAGCAAAAGGGAAGATACTATACGAATATATCGATGCGTTTTGACATGACACTGCGTTTCCTCTGTGTGTACCACACAGGTCTGCTTAAGCGATAAAGAGCATGCCCGCAACTTTTAAAATGGCTGCGTGTGACGGTCGTGTAGGCCCCCCCCCGCCCGTGATTAACGAGGTAAACTTGACCCGCCATTGGCCCGAGACAGCGGATTGAAAACCTCCTTTCAGGCCAATCGCTGCTCCATTGCTGAAGCACACTAAGCAAATAGCATTCCATCACAGTGCTTCGGTCCCAAAAGAGAAAACACAGAATGCGAATTACACAACCAACATGCCGAGCAGATTTAGAGGAGCAGACACTGGTATGACCAACCAAAGTTCAGTCACGCTTGTAGAAATCAGATCCAGTTAGGAATAGAGGAAAACCAATCGACAAATGGCGAGTCCCTGCTCAAACACAGCTACTGATTTGCAGAGTAAACGATTGTTTTTAAGTGCATTTGGCAAGCGCCGAGAATTCTTCCCAGAATGATATGAAACCGGATCAGTCCCCCGATAATGATTGTACATACGAGATTTGATTTGCGGCTAGGGGTGCCTAGAAGATGTTTTTTTGTTTTTCAGTTTTTTTTTGGAGGTGGGAGAGATCAAACCGAGTTCATCCAAGGTTCAAGTAAAAGTACGACGCAGACAATGTGGTGAAAGACGGCCATTTACACGTGTTTGAAAAAAGATTGTAGTTTTTGTTTTATTTGCGGAGCACTTACATGGGTGAAAGTGCACTGTTGGGCTTTATATGCAAGTTGAGAGGTTGCAAGTTCTGTTGGTGACAGAAAAAGTGGTTCCCATTCCGCTCAAGTTATTTTCAGATACTCAATGGTCCCTTACTGGCTGGCTGGAGCCCGTTCTTACAGAAATATGTTTTTATTTAACAGGTGTGCCTGGAGGCTGTACAAGTGTGACACAGGTTTCTGAAATGGTACATTTGCCTCACCTCTGGATGTTTATAGGGATTTGTGTCTTTTCTGTTTTATTTATAATGCATTTTGTATTTGCTATGTTCTTTCTGTGCATGTGTGTGTTCGTTGGCAAGTGTTCCAGATGTTTGCATGCGTGGTTTCGCTTGTATGTGGTTTTGTGTGGCATTTGTGTGTGGATCTGTGTTTTTTTTTTGTACATGCATGTTTTGCTTTAATACTTGCATTTGTATGCATATGTCTATTTCTGCATGTACAGCGCAGTCCGTCAAATTAAACTGAACGTCTGCGCTTTAACCTCATAGTCACTGTTCCATTTCAAATCCAATGTGCTGGAGTACAGAGCCAGAACAACAAAAATGGTGTCACTGTCCAAATACTTACGGACTGCACTGTATGTTTGCATGTGTTCACAGTACAGTTTGCGTGAATGCACATGTCCGCTTGTATGTACGATCATTTGTGTTTATACATGTGCATGCATGTATGCATCTGTGTCAAATGTGTGAGTGTTAGTGTGCAAATTTGTGTTTGAGGGTGTATTATGTGTGCTGTTTGTACATGTGTGTGTGTGTGTGTGTGTGTGTGTGTGTGCGCGCATTCACTGGTGTGTTGAATGATTGAATGATAAGCATCTTGAAACCTCACAAACACATCAGAGAATTAATGGCGGCTGCAGCTCAAATAGTCCAGGAGAGAAGACTCTGATTAAGCTTAATGATGTAATCAAGGCATTGGGTTCTGCACCGAGCATAACGCCAGGCAGGGACCATGCCTGCCTCAGACCTGGAGGAAAATAGACTGTGAAACCAACTGTCTCACACAGTATACAAGACAATAACAATTCCAGATGCTTAAACCGTATTCCGATCTGTTTTTTTCCCCCTTTGTATTAAAATCAAAGCTTCATTAAAAATATTGTGAAGTAATAACCAACAACAGCTCACTATTTGAACAGTCAGTCATACAGTGTACTGTAGCTAAAGCTATTTTTTCACATCATTTAGTTATAAAAAGGAAGAAGCATAGGCTATAGGCAGGAAAAGCTTATTTTTTACAAGCTCATTTTTAACAGTGATGGTATATGATTCTGATTGACAAGACGTCCAATCTTGTGGGTGTGTGTGTGTGTGGGGGGGGGGGGGGGGGGGGGGGGGGGGGGGGGGGGATGGGGGGTGCAATTTGATTGGATACTGATTATTCTGTGATTAGATTTGGTGCCATGAACTTCAATGGGCTCATATTGAAATTCATCCCTATAGAGAGGGCCCTCCTTGACTTCCTAGGCTATCTAGTGGACTGATGACTTCCTGAAGCTGGTTGCTTTTCAGGACGGGGAGAATATGATGCAATGACATTCACTCTAGATTGCAGTCAACTGGCAATGGGCAGTCATTCAATCGCCATTGTGTTATGTTTAGGTACTTGGAGTCACGAACCACGTTGGCGAGTTGGAAGCGCCTTACCTGGAAGACGGAATAAGGCTTCCCACATAGGTTTGACATGAGGGTTGTGACCACTGGCATGCTGTGTCCTGGGTGTTCTCGGCACACCCCTATTCTCCCACCCGCCACCCTACAACCCCCCCACTCCATTACCCACCAGACATTTTCTCCGGTACATCCATGGTTGAAATTAGTTACTGGTTTTGACATTGTGTAGGCCAGTGGTCCCCAACCCTGTTCCTGGAGATGTACCGTCCTGTAGGTTTTCATTTCAACCCTAATTTGGCACACCTGATTCTACTAATTAGTGGCTCAATGGCCCCGTTTACACTTGCATTTTGAGGCACGACAACCGCAGTTATTAGCTGGAGTCGCACATGTTCTGTGTCCGTACTCACACGCATATTTAGAAGAACGCTTACAAATATGAATGCGTAACAGGACTCGCTCCGGTATTTACAATGCTGTCGGTAAGTTTGTAATAGTGCGGTATTTGCTCTTGAATGTAAATCTCGCATGTCAATTATCGCGCAGGTGTAAACGTGATCTCCAATGTCAACAAACATGCATTCGGTTTTTGTTCATCTCTGCCGAGAGAAGCAGTGAGAAGACGTGTTTCCACATCTGATCTGCCAGCGAATGAAGCAATGTCAACTAAAGCTTCTTTTAACAGTACTCATCGCCCTTAGCATGCCCTATGGAAGTCAGGGAGCATTGTGCAGTTAATCACTGCGCATCTGCTACCAGCTGTCAACTCCCGTTCCCATCCACACTCGCCCAACCAAGCTCATTTTCATAGGAACAAGAGTCAACTTCGGTCGTCGCTACCTGTTTCAAGCAGGTCTCGTTACTACTAGTTGTCGCTCTCGTTCATAACCGTGCTAAGAGTGAACTTGACCGTGTTAAGCACTAAAATGAAGAGCGACAACCATATTAGCTGTAGTGTGAACGGGGCCAAATGAGATCTTTAGGTGTTGAGTGAGGTTTGCTTTGTTAGGGTTGGAGTGAAAACCTACAGGATGGTAGATCTACAGGAACAGGGTTGGGGACCACTGTTGTAGGCCTATCTTCCGTTTAACTACAATCACTCGACAGAATATAGAAACATCTAGCTTTGGCTGTTCCAGGCCTTTGACGGACAACAGGATATAGATTGAATCCAACAGATGAATGCTCTTATTAATATAAATACGGGAGTGCATGCTGTTTGACACTACAATCTACACTCAGCTTGAACATCCAAAGATTCGCATCTGAGCTTCGGCGACCTTTCTTTTACTTGCATATCGCAAACACAGACAGTGACACATTGCCCACGACTCTTAAAGTGAAAACGATAACATTCCAGAGTGTTTAATAAATTCCGGAAAGCGTATTGCCGCTTGATAGCAAGCATATGCCAGTTTTAAGACGTTGCCCTCGCTCTAATTGTTCAGCAGAACAAGCAGTCCATAAAAACGTCAGGGCTGGTTAAATATTTATGCGCGCGGATGAAATAGAAGATGAACGGCCGCGACTCCCCTTAACCCTTTAATCATGCGACAGTTCATTTGAATGCGATTGTCATAGATCATCTTGGCCTGCAATTTTTTCTTCTTCTCCCCCAACAGATTAATCACGTCACTAAGTTACCTGGAGAAGTGGCTTATTAGGAAGAAACTGCATAAGTGTAATTTAAGATGCGCAATCATCTCAGGGCGGCACTCTAAATGGCTTCTCTGAAATCAGGTCAGCGCCTGCTATTATAGAGACAGTTAATCAGGCCCGCCGGTTTGCCACCAGGCATTAGACGCTTCTTTCAGTTCAGACTTCAGTGTTGTGAGTGTCTGAGGAGGGTTAAAGATGGAGTTTGCCATCTGGACTTTACAGTCTGAAAGCTTTATTGTGGCGCTTAACGCTACACTTTCGACAAAATGAAGAGGAGGACGTACATCGGTGTGTTGCATTGACAGCGACTGCCTGAGCTGGTTTAAGAAGATAGAAACAGTGGATCTGGCGGGATACAGATACAGTACATAATCTGCCACTCCACAATTTGATTAATAATGCTTCCACCATGCAGATTTAATGTCTAAATGTGCTTCATTATTTTAGTGTTTCAATTGCTATATCATGCTGGAGCTAATTGGAGGATATGAAATTGAATCATCATTACCACAAGTGCCGCATGCACGCACACACACACACGCACGCGCACACACACACACAACATAGATTTCACTGCGCTATCGAGCAAATAAAATGTTTTTATTTTTATTTTTCTACTGATTTCCACAGAATATAACTTTGAAGAGGAGCAGGAAGAAGTCTGGAGCAGTCACAGTGAGCGGTGTGCTCAGTGAGGTGTGGTTGTACATTGAATTTTTGAGGTTATCCTGCCCATTCCTGAAACATTGTGTGTTCAAAGTTTTATACTTATAATTTGTCTCCTGTCAGTTGAATGATCGAAACACTTGGTCCTCCTGTTACTGTGGTTGTGTGTGTGTGTGTGTGTGTGTGTGTGTGTGTACATGTCTGTGTACATGTCTGTGGGTCTTTAACATATAACATACCTTACTATTGATTGTACCATACTATGCCATTCGTTTTTTTGTTGTCATATCTTCACAACTTTGTACATACGTGCAAATATATTTACATCTTCCAATTGATTGTCCTTTTAAACCCTGCAGAAATGGTACTGTACATAGTCCAAAGATTAACCTTAAGGGTAGTGAAGTGCATCTTTCAGAATGGCTTTGAGCCTGACCAGACTGCTGCACTTGCATGCCCTCTAAAGGCCATGAGTAGAATCGACTAATGTCACCACAGAAGTGGAACTGAATTTACATGGAAGTAGCTTTTAATGCATAAGCTATAATATTGGTGGTATTGGCCTATGCAATACATGTAATTAATACAGAGCACTAGCCTACATGTCATTAAACATCCTGCATAAACACACGGCAAAAACATGCAATTTAGCAATTTGCACGTTCGGCACATATTGTTAGTAATGTTAGCAATGGATTGCTACTTTTTCCCAGGAGAATCAAAATCATTAATTTGGTTGCAACAAACACACATTGACAACAAATGCATAGTTTGGAACTACATTTTAGTTCCAATTGTTGTACCTAGACGGTTTTTTAAAACAATAAAGAATATTCTGAGGAAATGCAGAGATCCCGCATGCCGTGATTGAAGAAGAATGTGTTTTTAATCAAACCGACAGGAAATATTCGCAGCAGGGTGAACATATTGAGCTTTGTGATTGGCTAGACCAACTGTTTGTTTTTTTAAAACACAACTTCTTTGAACACTGCCGATGTAAGCTGGTAAAACCTCTGGAAGGAGTGGAAGATATGGTAATGGGTGACTCTACACTGGGGTGACTCTAGATAAGTCTGTCCAAAGATCTGAGACCTGTATTGAGCATTTCTCTGACAGTCAATGATTAAGACTTGTTGTCTTGAAATTGTGCATAGACTGCATCGCATGATGATTATTACTATTATTGCTATTATTATTTATTTATTTATTATTTGCCATTAACAACACTTTTTACATTTCTAGGAACTTCTAAGAAGATTTCTAGGAACTTTATATTTACTGTCAGTTTTAGATTTATCTGCATTTTTTCATCTACTGACAACTTTTGTGTGAAAACTGTATATTCCGGCAAAAAGATGATTTGCCATTCTGAAGTGGGGTGTTGTCTGTCCAAAGTAATCCCACAGGTCAGCGACAACATCACAAAACAAGCTTTTTTGTATGCAGTTCTATACCTTTCAAGTTTAAATGAAAGCAGTTGCCAGGACACAGTCCAGTACACCATTGGTTGTATAATATTTGAATTCATATATTTTTTATCAATTTATACTGTTTTTTTTCTTCACAGGTTGCACTTATAATTTAGCAAAATGATTTTAAAAAACTGCCATTCAAAATATTTTTGTATTATAATTTGTTCGAAATAGCTTTTAAGAACTCCCCTCTTCTTCGACTAATAATCCTCATAGTGTTTTATATTATAATGAATACAGTTGTCCTGGACAATAACGCCAGTCTGCTTAGACTAATAATGATCCTGAAGTCTTTTGAAGTGAAACGGCGCTGCGTCTCAAAACTCGTCGAACTCAGCCTTCCTATCACAAAATGTCTTTTGAAACATATGAAAGTCCAAAATCTAACCGCGGATGCCAAAAAGAACGGGGCAAAAGCTTGTGAGGAGGAAACGAATGCAATGCAGACAGGCAGTCGGTCCGTAGACCAAACGACGCTGCGTGTCCCGCACGCTCACTTTGATGTCCCCAGTGTTGGGAGAGCCGCTTCTTTTTTGGGCCGTGCCTTCCTCCTGTGTCTTTATGCTGTCGGGCAGCTGAGTCCGGGCTTTGAGCCGCAACCCAATTTAGAGGCGACGGCGGCAGCTGCGCTTGTTCTTTCAGCGCCCCCATTTCTTTGAAGTTGACTCGGCGTCCCGGGTTTTTGTTGCGACTCAAAAATTAGCTCGCATGCTAATAAAAACAAAAACAGCTGAGGGAGAAAGAAAGATAGATAACTGTGATTTATGTTCCAACCGGAAATAAGTATTTTGAAATTAATTGACAAATTTTATCCAAGAACAATAAAAAAGGGAAAAAACAACAAACTTGCCTGTATATTGTCCTTTTGATAGTTTGGCTGCCGTTTGCATTGTCTCTGCTCTGCATCAGCCTGATTGAATTTTTACACTGAATTTTTCAACATGGAATTCTGTTGGCAACCATGCATTTCCAACATGCCACCAACAGATGCAATAGACTACATAAATATGCTATTTGGTTGTTTCTAAAAAAAAAAATGTTTTGTGCACAACAATGAACCATGCTGTCCACATTCAAGGACGGAAGTAGATCACTATGCCAGAATTATTTATGAAAATGGAAACTTTTGTTATTTCAATCATATCCTTACATGCGGTTGCAACACATAGTGCTACCTGCAGTGATAATAGTGGAATCGCTTTTTTTCTTCAAAGAAAATGTCCTCACTCATTGATATATAACGTGCTGGTTACCACCTACAATTGTAACGTGCCTCATTTGAATCGCATGAATATGGTGATGCGGCTAATGCGACTGTCCAAAGGTGCAGCTGCACTTCAGCTTCAGCAAGCGCCGCATTATATGTCCCCCATTGCGGCCTGCCCCACGTTCATAATGTATATTGCATGCAAGGAGCGTAGCGACACGCGCTGTTTGTTTTTCGAACGGGGATTAGAGCCAGATCGTTATTTATTCGTGTGGAGAAGCTACCCTGGGCTACTCTGCAGTTACTTATAGAAAGCCCTGCTGTTTGACTGCAATGCATGTGGCAAAAGTGTCGCACGTGACACGTGGGAGCCGTTCACACTGCAGTCATAAGCCTCATAATCTCCGCTCTCCTCACCTCCAGTGGAACAGGCCAGACCTGCTGCACTCCAGAGAGAGAGGGGTGACCTGAGCATTGTCCTCTGGTGAAAGTGTGTGTGCTCATATACAGCATGTGTGCGGGTGATGTCTGTGTGTGCGTGCATGCATGTGTTTATGTGTGCGTATTCACATGTGTTTGTGTGTGTGCGAATGCATACGTGTGTATATTTGCTTGCGTGTGTATACAAGCATATTTGTGCACGTGCGCGTGCGTGTGCGTGTGTGTTCATGTGCTTGATCATTGTTGTAGTGTGAATGTGCACGTGCATGACATGCGTGTGCACATTCATGCTACAACATTGATCAGAACAGAATGGCATACTGCCAACTAAACAAATGTCTTGAGGAAAGATGCAGATCTTGAATATTTCCAATAATTATGGAAATCCATGCTCGGCCAAATAATGTTGTAAGAAAACTGCGGATTTGTTTGAACGGGAAGATGGATGCTGATTGGCTGAAAGTCCCCTGGACATCAATTGAAATAGAATAAGACATCTGGACAGGCGGTTAAAGCAGAGTAGAATTTGTAGAATTGGTAGAATTTCATCTCTCAAGCCCAAGCAGACAGCTTGAACCCCGCAAATGGTTTTTAACATGAATACCAATCCTGCAAAGGTCACATGTAGATGGATTTTCTTTTTGTCCTATTACTTACATTCACGATGCTCTCTGACAGATCTTTTCCAGTCCACATGAACACATTAATGCGAGAAGATTAAGGGGGGGAGATTCTGTGGGCTACGCGAGGGGTAATTCTGCACGGCCGATATTTGTTCCGCCATAAAGGTTACTACAACATTGACACATCATTGGGTTGTTTCGTTCTTGTTTATCGGTATATTTGTGAAAATTCAAATATCAACAACTAAAATAAAACAAGAGAAAATAAACCTGTGTCCCTTTGATACTATTTGTCTTGTTAAATTTCCAGTGTTCTATTGCTGGGTGTTTGAGTATGTCAACATTGAAAAGTGTTGAGTCCAAAAAAGCCTTTCTTTTGAAGAAGACAGCGTCAATAGTATACTTGCCTCTCTCAATGTCTTTAGGGAAGGGGCATTGATTATCCGCTAATTAAACCCATTCAAGGTTTAATATACCTTAGCATGAAGCCAACCTGCCTCTCGTCAACCAAGTCTATGTTCTTAATGAAGGCTGAGTGACAATGATAAATGCAGTTCAGGCAGGCTCCTCCATCCACTGTATTGTTGTAGCTCTGAATCTCCCATCACCTGACCTTTTCTTTTTAGGAAATAAATGGGTCCTTAGAGCTGACACTAATAAATTACCCTTATTAAACGGTGTTCTGGCACGGCAGCCTCGCTGTGTTGCTCGATGGTGAAAGAACACATAGGAGGCAGATAGAAATGTCCGCCGGAATCAGCGGCAAATGATGAAGAAAAGATGTGACCTTTTTTTCCACATGAGGAATTATTGTTCAGGCGATATTTATGAAGGAACATGTTTTTAGCACCGCAGGAGATCCTTTCTGTATTGAAAAATATCTTCACGATATCTCGCATTCAGGCTTACTCTTGAACATCTAACAAGCAAAGTTAGTTTAAGAAGCAAAGTTTATCTTTCATATGCTCAGCATACGTGTGTTTATATTTAAGACTGACACAATATAGTAAAAGCACGCTGGGTCTCCTGTCAGCAACGTTAATGTGTCTAAAAACATTTTGGTCTCAATGGATTTTTGTTTTTTTTACACAAAATTGGTGAGACTGGCAGGAGATCCATTCATTATCTAACCCGCTTATTCCTGGTCAGGGTCAGGGTCGCGGGGGGGGGGCTGGAGCCTATCCCAGCCTGCATTGGGCGAGAGGCAGGAATACACCCTGGACAGGTCGCCAATCTATCGCAGGGCACACACACCATTCACTCACACACTCACACCTATGGGCCGGGATTCAAACTCGTACCAAAATTTGTACCTTCTTGATGTGAGGCGACAGTGCTGACCACTGCACCACCGTGCCACCCACAGGAGATCCAATCAAATTTTATTATATTGTATATTTTACAAAGAATTCGTTTCGGCTTGGAATTTCGTCATTTTAGGGGCAAGGCCATTTGGCCTTCGGTGTCACAAAATTTTTAGGGCACAAAGGCCATTAAGTGAAATAAGAGGATTTGGAGCCTACAAATAAATAACTTGACTTTCCGATTAGAAAAAACACAAATGACATGAAAAACATTAATTATTAATTTTTAAAAATATCAATTAAAAACACAAACATTTGAAGTTGTCTTGTCATATTATATGCCTCCTTAATGTTATGCAATACTCTGTGTGTGTGTGTGTGTGAGAGTCTTTAATCTGACTCATCATCCCTTGATTGTTAAAGTTCTGGGATTGCGATTGTGGTTGGAACGAAAACCAGCATACACAGGGAGGCCCCAGGACCAAGTTTGAGAACCTGCAAGAATCTGCAAGCTATATGCAACCTAGAATATATAGAATATGCCATGTTCCAACGTTGCTGTTCAGCAGATAAAATATGTAGCAGTTTAACGTTAGTTGAAAAATCGATTGAAAAAAATTTCCACCTGAGTTGGCAACCATAGTCGAACCATGGAAATGCAACTTTAGAACCCACTGTTTGACGAAGTCATCCAGTCGCATGCACTTTGCTGCCGAATCTCGCAAACGTTTTTTATTTATTTTCTGAATTCTCTTAAATCGTGGCATTGTTCTGGAAAGGCAATAGTGCAGTGTTAGAAAGCCAGAAAATAAAGCTGGCTAATTAACTTTAGGTAATAAGTACGAACCAGACAAGTGCTAATCGGATTCTAACTAGCAGGCTACTGAAGCTAGTAAATAGCTGTCAACTTGAACTTATGTTAACGTTAAGTGGTATTAAAAACAGAGAGGATTGTTTCAGTTAAGCACTAAATAAGTCAGCTATCTCTATCGATAACTAGCTAGTTTGCGTACCTTCATAGTCCTCTGCTATTTTTTTTCTTCCTTTTTAAGGTTTCCCATCTGTTTTAAGTTTCGCTCCCGTTTTTTTGCTAGTGGCTTTGATGCTATTGCTATGTGACGCTTGCGCGCATCCAATTCAAGCTGCAAGAACTGCTGCAGTTCTACGAGATCACTGACCGACGAGATTTTGACAGTAGCAGGGCACAAATGCCATGTTGGCCGTATGATTTTCGGGGCATCACGGCCAGAGCGAGGGGCGATGACGGCCAAGGGTCACATGGGGTCACAAAAATGGGGTCACAACCATTGAGAAGTAAAGTTTGTCACCCCTTAATGCACCACGCCTGAATGTTTCTCCAGCTCTGTGTCTAGATTATAAATGATTGTAGGCTTCACTGTAAAGGTGCTTTTTTAAATCTAGACTTGAGACTGTGTCTGATTTCCTTACATGTTTTGGAAGGTTATTCTACAGCAGTGGAGCTCTATGAGAAAAGGCTGTAACACCTGTCAATTTCTTGGTACAAGATATCCTGCATCTTGAGAATGAAGTAACCTTGTAGGCTTGTATGGCAGAAGCATATCTGACAGATATGGCGGGGCTAGTCCATATAATGCTTTGAAAGTTAGAAGCAGAACATTCACGTCAGCCCTATACATAATTCGGAACCAGTGCAATGATGATAACACTGGGGCAATTATGTTCATTCTTCTTTGTTCTAGTCAAAATACAAGCAGCTGCTTTTTGAACCAGCTGGAGGTTCTTTGGTGAAGTATTAGAGCCAGATAACAGGGCATTGCAGTAATCTACCCTGGACATAACAAGCATGCATTCATTTCCATGTGTGCTATAATGATAAGAATTTCCTGATCTTAGTCATATTCCTCACATGAAATAAAGCCACTCTGGTGATTTAAAAAAAAAAAAAAAGGCATTATAAGTGAGACTAGAGTAAATTATAACACCAAGGTCTCTCACATCCACAGTTGGTGCAGTCATACAATCGCCAGGATTTATGGAAAGTATAAGGGTATAAAATAGTACAAATTTTAGTATAGAATTAAGCGTCATTGTTACGTCCCAGGGTTTTGTTGCTTTGTGTTTTGTTGCTGTTTGTTCATGTCTCCCCTGCAGGTGGAGTTGAGAATGTCATGGTCCCATTACGGAGATCCTGGTCCAGAGAAGCACTGGAGAGGACACACACTCTTCAAGAGACGTGTGGACCCGATGCCGCTGTTGACCATTGCCTAGCAACCAGACTAAAAGATGCCTGCTATTGGGATCACAGAAGACTGTCATGGAGCAGCAGAATTAAAAAGATGCTGTAAAAAATTTTTATCATGTTTCTGCTAACTCATATTACCTTTTCTACAACAACCTTGTTAGATTGCCTGCTGTTAAGTGTTACTTCTGCTTAACTATAGACTTATTTTGAGTGCTGGTTGCAACGAGTAGCCAGTACTTATCCCAATTCCTATTCTGGAATATTTGTGAGGGAATTGTGGCCAGATTTTCAAGGAAAGGACTGTTTCCACCTCAGCACGGGTTCTGGGCATGCACACTGGCTGCCCTGTGAGACTCTGCAGCATGCACACTGATTGCCCTGTGACAGTCTGCAGCATGCACACTGGCTGCCCTGTGAGACTCTGCAGCATGCACACTGACTGCCCTGTGAGACTCTGCAGCATGCACACTGGCTGCCCTGTGAGACTCTGCAGCATGCACACTGACTGCCCTGTGAGACTCTGCAGCATGCACACTGACTGCCCTGTGACAGTCTGCAGCATGCACACTGGCTGCCCTGTGAGACTCTGCAGCATGCACACTGACTGCCCTGTGAGACTGCAGCATGCACACTGACTGCCCTGTGACAGTCTGCAGCATGCACACTGGCTGCCCTGTGAGACTCATGCGCTGTGCTTGTTGCTTGTGTATTATAGGTAGTATCTTTCATCTTTAGGATAGAACACCGTTTTGTCTGTCAAAATAAATGCCTGTTTGTCTTTTTCCTATCACTGGCTTGTCTTTGTGGTTGTGGCTACTGTGGATTTGTGTTACGTCTACCTGGTTATTGTAATGCAGGTCGATTTTGGGACGAACTGTCATCCAGGCTTTAATATCAGCAATACATGCCTCTAACTAAGAGAGTTATGCTTCATTTGGCTTCACTGAGATGTATAACTGTGTCATCTGCATGGCAATGAAAATCCACGCTCTGTGTCCAAAGGGCAGCACACTGAAAAGAGAAGCGGCCGTAGGTCCTCCCCCTGTAGAACACAGGAGACATCAGAAAATTCTTCATCTAGTTAGATTAGATTAGAAATAAGATATCAAAAGTTTTTTGATATTTTTTTATACCCAGTCATGATGGCATCACCTGTTTACCACAGTAGTTGGTTGAGAAAATGGCAGGAATGTGCAAAGCCGTTATCAAGGCAAAGGGTGGCTACTTTGAATAATCTAAAATATAAGACTTTTTTGATTTTTGTATCATTTAATTCGTGTTATCTCATAGTTTTGATGTCTTTACTATTCTAAAATGTGGAAAACAGTAAAAATAACAAACAAAAAAAACATTTATGAGTGGGTGTGTCCAAACTTTTAATTGGTACCGGATATATACAGGTGCAGCTCAAAAAATTAGAATATCGTGAAAAAGTTCAATATTTTTTGTCACTCATTTCAGAAAGTATAACTCATATATTATATAGATTCATTACACATAGAGTGAAATATTTCAAGCCTTTATTTATTGTAATTTTGATGACTATGGCTTACAGCTAATGAAACCCAAAAATCAGTGTCTCAGAAAATTTGAATATTTTGCTTTAACATATTTTTAAAGTGTCATATTTAATATTTGGTCCCATGTCTTTTGCATGCTGTTGACACTTTAAAAATATGTTAAAGCAAAATATTCTAATTTTCTGAGACACTGAATTTTGTGTTTCATTAGCTGTAAGCCATAATCATCAAAATGACAAGAAATAAAGGCTTGAAATATTTCACTCTATGTGTAATGAATCTATATAATATATGAGTTTCACTTTCTGAAATGAGTGACAAAAAATATTGAACTTTTTCACGATATTCTAATTTTTTGAGCTGCACCTGTATATCACTGCTTTAGTTCTTTGGCATTTCTGATGTTCTATTCTAACATCAAGTCTAAAGAACCTTTCCTGGGGTTCCTGGAAGGTGAACAAAACACTGTGCAATGTGCTGGATTACACACAAATGTAACTTTTTGCAATGAGGCTATAGTCCCCTAAAACGAGGCGACTTGCTCATCCCGTCACGTCTCCTGCCATCATGCAATGTCGGACCGAAGGAGTGTGGCTGAAAGGCCAGGAGGCAGTGCTGATTGTCAGCCCATTCCTTTCTCCCACTCCAGGACACCAACCATCCAGGAAGGTCCACACATGCGCCGGCATATCGGGTTACCATTAGCCGCATCTTTTTTTCACGGACGTCACCGGCGTTCATTTCTCCGCCGACACAAGAGCCCGCAGCCGCAGCCCGGAGGCTGTCCGTCAGAGGAATACCCTCGGACAGGTGACCACTGGGATAATCCATGACGTGGACACCAGATACCTTTCCCGGCCCGGTATCCAGGCGACGCACGTTCGCCGGGACCCCCGGCTGAGGCCCCGGAGCCTGGCCTGTCAGGCCCAGAGACGGGGTGATGGAGAACCCCCCGTCCCCTCACCCCCCGCATGCTGGGCAGGGCCCCAGGTCTTACCCCAATGCGCTCAGCGGAGGGCCGGAGTGGCCCGTCCAGTCAGCCCCAGCGAGGCGCATCCACCTCAACATGATCCAGATGTGCGCGGGTGTGTTTTTCCACCGGCGGGGGGTCCCGCCTAGCTGGCTCGCTCCATCATGTCTCCCCGACCAAAGTCTTCAGTTATGGGGGCATTCATGGTGACAGCACTTAAAGATTATGTGGGAGGGGGGTTTGGTATGGGAGGGTTTGCCTCCGGGGTCAGGAAAAATTATGATATTTCCCGTAGTCAATCAATTTTCCTTCTCATGGGCTTGCGATATTTCCATAATAGTCAGAGAACTCCTCTGCGACTGTTTATTTCCCTCGAACCCTTTTAACCTCTCCAGTAGCACATTTGTGACTTTGACCATAGAAAGCCAACCTCAGTTGGGGGTCGGTCCTGACCGCTGAGTAGCAGAACACATTTCAAAAAAAAAAAAAAAAAAAAGACAAAAAAAAACCTGAAAGAAATGCCCATATAAGGCATGATCCCATGTCCCTATCTCTTACTGCCTGTCCATCCGCATATACATCACCATATATACTGCCTGTCCATCTGCCTATACATCACCATATATACTGCCTGTCCATCCGCCTATACATCACCATATATACTGCCTGTCCATCCGCCTATACATCACCATATACACTGCCTGTCCATCCGCCTATACATCACCATATATACTGCCTGTCCATCTGCCTATACATCACCATATATACTGATATACTGCCTGTCCATCTGCCTATACATCACCATATATACTGCCTGTCCATCTGCCTATACATCCCCATATATACTGCCTGTCCATCCGCCTATACATCACCATATATACTGCCTGTCCATCTGCCTATACATCACCATATACACTGCCTGTCCATCCGCCTATACATCACCATATATACTGCCCGTCCATCCACCTATACATCACCATATATACTGCCTGTGCATCTGCCTATACATCCCCATATATACTGCCTGTCCATCCGCCTATACATCACCATATATACTGCCTGTCCATCCGCCTATACCTCGCCATATATACTGCCTGTCCATCCGCCTATACATCACCATATATACTGCCTGTCCATCCGCCTATACCTCACCATATATACTGCCTGTCCATCCGCCTATACATCACCATATATACTGCCTGTCCATCCGCCTATACATCACCATATATACTGCCTGTCCATCCACCTATACATCACCATATATACTGCCTGTCCATCCGCCTATACATCACCATATATACTGCCTGTCCATCCGCCTATACATCACCATATACGTATACTGCCTGTCCATCCGCCTATACATCACCATATATACTGCCTGTCCATCCGCCTATACATCACCATATATCAGCACCGTAGCCAGAAATTAGCTGGTGGGTGGGCTTGCCTTAGAGGGGGTGGGCAGAAACTTTTGCCGGGAGATTGAAACACAGCTTATAGCAGGGGTCACCAACCTTTTTGCAACTGAGAGCTACTTCAAGGGTACTGAGTAGTACGGAGGGCTACTTCTTGGATTGTAATTGTTGACGGGGGGGGGGGGGGGGGGGTGCTATCGAAATATTTCGCGGACCTCGATTGTAATTGTTGACGGGGGGGGGGGGGGGGGTGCTATCGAAATATTTCGCGGACCTCGATTGAAATTGTTGACGGGGGGGGGAATAAAATACTGTTTATTAAATTGTTCATTTAGCGTATTTACCGCGAGTGTTCGTTTGCGTGCCTAAGTTGACAGTAAATCGCCGATAACGAGCCACGTATCTGCAAACTGTCTGGGTGGGCGGGAGTTTCCCTTGGGTGGCAGCCGCCCATCCACGCCCACCCGTGCCTACGCGGCTGCCATATATACTGCCTGTCCATCCACCTATACATCACCATATATACTGCCTGTCCATCCGCCTATACATCACCATATATACTGCCTGTCCATCCGCCTATACATCACCATATATACTGAGGACATTATTTGTAAAATGCTGTTTTAATCACAGTTTTACTTTTTAAATAAATGCCAATAGTCGTCACATGCGCAAATGGCGTGGTGTGGTGTGCTATAGCGGTTGGAGCACTGGACCCTTGGTGTGGTGTGGTGTGGTGTGCCGTAGTGGTTGGAGCACTGGACCCTTGGTGTGGTGTGGTGTGCCATAGTGGTTGGAGCACTGGACCCTTGGTGTGGTGTGCCATAGTGGTTGGAGCACTGGACCCTTGGTGTGGTGTGCCGTAGTGATTGGAGCACTGGACCCTTGGTGTGGTGTGGTGTGCCGTAGTGATTGGAGCACTGGACCCTTGGTGTGGTGTGGTGTGCCGTAGTGGTTGGAGCACTGGACCCTTGGTGTGGTGTGGTGTGCCATAGTGGTTGGAGCACTGGACCCTTGGTGTGATGTGCCGTAGTGATTGGAGCACTGGACCCTCGGTGTGGTGTGGTGTGCCGTAGTGGTTGGAGCACTGGACCCTTGGTGTGGTGTGGTGTACCGTAGTGGTTGGAGCACTGGACCCTTGGTGTGGTGTGGTGTGCCATAGTGGTTGGAGCACTGGACCCTTGGTGTGGTGTGGTGTGCCGTAGTGGTTGGAGCACTGGACCCTTGGTGTGGTGTGGTGTGCCGTAGTGGTTGGAGCACTGGACCCTTGGTGTGGTGTGGTGTGCCATAGTGGTTGGAGCACTGGACCCTTGGTGTGGTGTGGTGTGCCGTAGTGGTTGGAGCACTGGACCCTTGGTGTGGTGTGGTGTGCCGTAGTGGTTGGAGCACTGGACCCTTGGTGTGGTGTGGTGTGCCATAGTGGTTGGAGCACTGGACCCTTGGTGTGGTGTGGTGTGCCGTAGTGATTGGAGCACTGGACCCTTGGTGTGGTGTGGTGTGCCGTAGTGATTGGAGCACTGGACCCTTGGTGTGGTGTGGTGTGCTATAGTGGTTGGAGCACTGGACCCTTGGTGTGGTGTGGTGTGCCGTAGTGGTTGGAGCACTGGACCCTTGGTGTGGTGTGGTGTGCCGTAGTGGTTGGAGCACTGGACCCTTGGTGTGGTGTGGTGTGCCGTAGTGATTGGAGCACTGGACCCTTGGTGTGGTGTGGTGTGCTATAGTGGTTGGAGCACTGGACCCTTGGTGTGGTGTGGTGTGCCATAGTGGTTGGAGCACTGGACCCTTGGTGTGGTGTGGTGTGCCGTAGTGGTTGGAGCACTGGACCCTTGGTGTGGTGTGGTGTGCCGTAGTGGTTGGAGCACTGGACCCTTGGTGTGGTGTGGTGTGCCGTAGTGGTTGGAGCACTGGACCCTTGGTGTGGTGTGGTGTGCCGTAGTGGTTGGAGCACTGGACCCTTGGTGTGGTGTGGTGTGCCATAGTGGTTGGAGCACTGGACCCTTGGTGTGGTGTGCCGTAGTGATTGGAGCACTGGACCCTTGGTGTGGTGTGGTGTGCTATAGTGGTTGGAGCACTGGACCCTTGGTGTGGTGTGGTGTGCCGTAGTGGTTGGAGCACTGGACCCTTGGTGTGGTGTGGTGTGCCGTAGTGATTGGAGCACTGGACCCTTGGTGTGGTGTGGTGTGCCGTAGTGGTTGGAGCACTGGACCCTTGGTGTGGTGTGCCATAGTGGTTGGAGCACTGGACCCTTGGTGTGGTGTGGTGTGCCGTAGTGGTTGGAGCACTGGACCCTTGGTGTGGTGTGGTGTGCCGTAGTGATTGGAGCACTGGACCCTTGGTGTGGTGTGGTGTGCCGTAGTGGTTGGAGCACTGGACCCTTGGTGAGGTGTGGTGTGCCATAGTGGTTGGAGCACTGGAACCTTGGTGTGGTGTGGTGTGCCGTAGTGGTTGGAGCACTGGACCCTTGGTGTGGTGTGGTGTGCCGTAGTGATTGGAGCACTGGACCCTTGGTGTGGTGTGGTGTGCCGTAGTGGTTGGAGCACTGGACCCTTGGTGTGGTGTGGTGTGCCGTAGTGGTTGGAGCACTGGACCCTTGGTGTGGTGTGGTGTGCCGTAGTGGTTGGAGCACTGGACCCTTGGTGTGGTGTGGTGTGCCGTAGTGGTTGGAGCACTGGACCCTTGGTGTGGTGTGGTGTGCCGTAGTGGTTGGAGCACTGGACCCTTGGTGTGGTGTGGTGTGCCGTAGTGATTGGAGCACTGGACCCTTGGTGTGGTGTGGTGTGCCGTAGTGATTGGAGCACTGGACCCTTGGTGTGGTGTGGTGTGCTATAGTGGTTGGAGCACTGGACCCTTGGTGTGGTGTGGTGTGCCGTAGTGGTTGGAGCACTGGACCCTTGGTGTGGTGTGGTGTGCCGTAGTGGTTGGAGCACTGGACCCTTGGTGTGGTGTGGTGTGCCGTAGTGATTGGAGCACTGGACCCTTGGTGTGGTGTGGTGTGCTATAGTGGTTGGAGCACTGGACCCTTGGTGTGGTGTGGTGTGCCATAGTGGTTGGAGCACTGGACCCTTGGTGTGGTGTGGTGTGCCGTAGTGGTTGGAGCACTGGACCCTTGGTGTGGTGTGGTGTGCCGTAGTGGTTGGAGCACTGGACCCTTGGTGTGGTGTGGTGTGCCGTAGTGGTTGGAGCACTGGACCCTTGGTGTGGTGTGGTGTGCCGTAGTGATTGGAGCACTGGACCCTTGGTGTGGTGTGGTGTGCTATAGTGGTTGGAGCACTGGACCCTTGGTGTGGTGTGCCGTAGTGATTGGAGCACTGGACCCTTGGTGTGGTGTGGTGTGCCATAGTGGTTGGAGCACTGGACCCTTGGTGTGGTGTGGTGTGCCGTAGTGGTTGGAGCACTGGACCCTTGGTGTGGTCTGGTGTGCCGTAGTGATTGGAGCACTGGACCCTTGGTGTGGTGTGGTGTGCCGTAGTGGTTGGAGCACTGGACCCTTGGTGTGGTGTGCCATAGTGGTTGGAGCACTGGACCCTTGGTGTGGTGTGGTGTGCCGTAGTGGTTGGAGCACTGGACCCTTGGTGTGGTGTGGTGTGCCGTAGTGATTGGAGCACTGGACCCTTGGTGTGGTGTGGTGTGCCGTAGTGGTTGGAGCACTGGACCCTTGGTGAGGTGTGGTGTGCCATAGTGGTTGGAGCACTGGAACCTTGGTGTGGTGTGGTGTGCCGTAGTGGTTGGAGCACTGGACCCTTGGTGTGGTGTGGTGTGCCGTAGTGATTGGAGCACTGGACCCTTGGTGTGGTGTGGTGTGCCGTAGTGGTTGGAGCACTGGACCCTTGGTGTGGTGTGGTGTGCCGTAGTGGTTGGAGCACTGGACCCTTGGTGTGGTGTGGTGTGCCGTAGTGGTTGGAGCACTGGACCCTTGGTGTGGTGTGGTGTGCCGTAGTGGTTGGAGCACTGGACCCTTGGTGTGGTGTGGTGTGCCGTAGTGGTTGGAGCACTGGACCCTTGGTGTGGTGTGGTGTGCCGTAGTGGTTGGAGCACTGGACCCTTGGTGTGGTGTGGTGTGCCGTAGTGGTTGGAGCACTGGACCCTTGGTGACCAGGGAGTTGATAGTTGGCTATAAATCTCAGGAAGGTGCTGCTCTTGAGCATTTGAGAAAATGTCTTCCTTCTCGTTTCTCCAGTAACACAAAAAAATCTGTACAAGATGATGATGATATAGCTGTATTAAATAGAAATAAAAATATATACTTTTTACTAGTAAAGTGTGTACCACCTTACAGATAGAAGTGTCAATTTCCATGACTTTTTAATTGAATTGACAATGCCATTCTTTTTTTGACCTTTTAATCTTATATGATTTTTTGGTAATTACCAGCTCTGATTTGTTTTGCAGAGAACAAAGTCAACAAAGGTTGTGTTTTCTTTGTTGAGGTCAAACATGTATTCACAAAAATGATTTGGGCATAGTGTTGTGATTTTAACTATGCAATGCTTATCTTTTAGGAATGAAAAAGGTCATCTTGCAAAAAATAATTTTCTCAGCATGGTTTTATTAACAATGATCCTGTATAGCGTGGGTCAGAACAGTTTATCATTTTGGGATGTTAGTTAGTCTGATTAAGGCATTGTTGATCTGTTAAGTCTAATACCTCAAGTTCAACTGAGTAGCCTTCCATATAGCGGCACTGATTTGAATAATGACTTCCTGAATAAGGTCTAGTCTTTGCATTTCATCCAGTTTTATACCCACCCACTCTAACAATCGTGTAACTGTGTGTTTACTATGTCAAATTTTCACAAACTATCTCATGACAAATGAAATGAGTCCAGTTCTCAGGGATGGGTTTTTCATGGTTAAACAGCTGAGAGAACACATAGAACAAGGCATAACAATCTCTGTTAAGAAAACGATGTTCTGTCACAGTCCTGTACAACATCATCAGTGCTAAGGAGGCATATATGGACGTATTATGTCCAAAGATAGCATCTGATAAAAGAATAGCCATTAAAGAAGGTGAAGGCGCCATTTTATGCCCAGTCATGAAACAGCTATTTTCACAATATGTTTGGCATTCAGCAAATGTTTACACACTGACGTGGTTTCTTAGTTCAGCTGGAGAACAGGCAGCTTTTAATGCTGCCGGCCCCTCTGGCGGGAACATAAATAAACAGATATATTACTAATACATCTAGAAAATATTTCCACGGGGGTCAAAAAGAGAGCTTGACTCAGTCAACAGCAGGTACGACTGGGACCAAACGTAGATTTGAGGCAAAGAAATGCAGATATGCAGATAGTCAAGGTGATGGAAATCATCTAAATCCATCCAGTGGTAATAGAAAATAGGACCACCTTAATCTCAGGACCACACCCCAAGGATCCATTAGCAGAGCTAGAGCAACTGTACCCCCTACAATCTGTGGTGCCACCAACGCATGCCTAATGATTCTTAAACTTATCTGTTAAACACTGTATAATACTGATAATCCACGATATGTTTGGCATGCAGTTATAAGTAGAAGACATGTGTGGATTTCTGGGCACTTGTCTTTTTCTTGCCTGTGCACCCAAGAAGGTTGTGAGACACGAGAATATTAGATCTGTATTCGGCTTTTCACAGTTCATTAACAGCTTAAATTAAATCTTCAGTCCTTGGTAAAAATGAGTTTATGACTGGGGAAAAAATACAACGTGAACAGTTGCTATATTCTGTACAAGTTTGAGAAGCAAAATACTGTTGCGTGATGTTTAAATGAGCCACTCATTCTTTCTGCCATACAGTATGTACCCATGTTCAGATTGCAGTGCCCTATCAAAGTCCTATTGAACTGGTTTGAATAGAAACGGCTCAGAGGATGATCAAAAGATAGATTTCACAGGCTTAGGAACATAAGCATGCCATTACATTAAATACAGGTTATGCAGGTTACATTTACAGATACGTAAGTTGTATATTATTTTTAAAAATGGATAGTGCATCCATTTATGCAACAGGGCATTTAAAAAATTAGTATAAGGTTGAATACCTTGCTACAGGATGCCGACGCCATTTTGGATCCATGTCCAGTTCCTTGTGTTGGTGCAGCATAGGAACAGTCTGTACAGATGTCTCATCCTTTTTTTCCCATACATTCTTGATTCTAATGTGAAAAAATACATATTTAACACATAATTTGTAATTGCAGCTGTTGCAAGTACCCTCTGATCTTTAATGTACTATATTATGTCCACATACTATCACCTAAATGTGAATAGTATGCACAGGTAGTGGAACCTGACTATGATTGTATACGTTTTAGGGGGCGATGCATGACATTGTATACCGCTTGTAAACGTATGGGGTTTTATTATCATTAGGGTTCCAAGCACTGTAGTTTTTTTTAAAGTATGGACTTTTAAGAGGAAGAGCACGATGCAAAGATGCAGACAGGATGTACTGTACTACAAAATAGACATGCACCAAAATTTGATTGAATAAAAAACATAGTAAGTTCATTTTCTGCATTTTTAATATTTAAAATAACAATTATCTAAAATTATCCGAAAAGCTGGCATGTTGAAAGATAACTGAAAAACTGCATCCATTATTGACTAAATATGCAAATGAGCCAAACTTTTTCAACATTTGGTAAATCCTTTTCACACTTGGTGCACTTAACCGCTGTGCCATGAATTACATTTTAAGTCAAATATTAGTTGTTATTTAATGGGCTGTTCACCATTACATAGCCTGTTTACTTGTGACAACAGCGCAATCTTTTTCTTGCATGAATCTTGGGGTGAATAAGTGAAAATTCATATAATTCCAGAGTTGTTCGGTTCTAATATATACATTCATGTGAATAGCTTCCAGTTTCCATCATTTATATAAAAGTTTTGGGGCATCGTTTCTGCGCAAGATAAAGACATGGAAATATTGAGAGTTGGTCAGAGAAGCATGCTGCGTCGAATAACCCGTGTCGCCCCTTTCACAATGAAGCCGGGCCGTGTCCACCCGCATAAATCCTGGATCCGGACCCGGTTCAGATAACCCGTGTCGCCTCTTTCACAACGAAGCCGGGCCGTGTCCCCCCGCGTAAATCCTGGATCCGGACCCGGACACGTTTCAGATAACCTGGATTGACCCATTCACACTGTTGGAAAACCCTGGATTTACCCGGATCATTGCTTCCCTGTGAAAAACATATTACAACAGTGGTCCCCAACCCTGTTCCTGGAGATCTCCCATCTTCTAGGTTTTCATTTCAACCCTAATTTGGCTCATCTGATTCTACTAATTAGCAGCTCCACAAAATCTCTAGCTGTTGCTATCCTTGTACTGGTCCATAACAACATTGCAAAGAAAATAGCTGCTATATTCAGGTGGCTGGATAGCATTCAGTTAATATTACAGTACATGCAATTTAGAATAGAATTAAAAATCATACCAACAAATCTCATTTGATCAGGGTGAAATAGCACACATTATTGGCTGGCACTGCAAGAAATCATATTTCTGGCCATTTTACTACATGGGCATGGCAATAATAATTAATGGCCACGGACATGGTAGAACTGCAGTGAAAGGCTGCAATTGATGCTCGGATCCCAGTCCCACTGATGTTTGTAGCTATATTTATTCATATCTTTCCTTTTTTAAAACAGATTTCTACAGTTTGCATGTCTTGAACAAGAAACACACAATTTAATATATTCTACATGGTAAACATTATGCCAATTGATATTAATATGATTTAGAAGAGGATAGGATAGCCTTCCATAATGCCTTCCTTGCATGACTACATAGTAGCCCTACAAACCTTCTTTAAATGTTGTAATACAAGGTAACAGCATGTATGCATAATCATTCATACATGTGTATAACTTCATGCGGTTATCACAGAGCAAGAATTTCTTTATAAAAACACACCAGGCTTTGTCAGTTGTAGGAAGAGATTACAAATGATTTTTTTCCACAGTGTCTTCCCTTTCTTTGTTCCTGAACAGCAAGAACTTGTGTCAGCTTAAAGCAAGCAGATGGTGTTTCTGTACTGTGTTCTGAAATGGCTGTATTTGACCCAAGGACTGCACAATTTGTGAGTGAGTGAGTGAGTGAGTGAGTGAATGAGTGAATGAGTGAGTGAGTGAGTGAGTGAGTGAGTGAGTGAGTGAGTGAGTGAGACTGTGATGTTCATTGTGACTGTACAATTTACTGAGTGAGCGAGACTGCAATGCATACTCTGTGAGTGTGACTGTACAGTTTACTGAGTGAGCGAGACTGCAGTGCTTACTCTGTGAGTGTGACTGTACAGTTTACTGAGTGAGCGAGACTGCAGTGCTTACTCTGTGAGTGTGACTGTACAGTTTACTGAGTGAGCGAGACTGCAGTGCTTACTCTGTGAGTGTGACTGTACAGTTTACTGAGTGAGCGAGACTGCAGTGCTTACTCTGCGAGTGTGACTGTACAGTTTACTTAGTGAGCGAGACTGCAGTGCTTACTCTGTGAGTGTGACTGTACAGTTTACTTAGGGAGCGAGTCTGCAGTGTTTACTCTGTGAGTGTGACTGTATTTTACTGAGTGAGCGAGACTACAATGCTTACTCTGTGAGTGTGACTGTACAGTTTACTGAGTGAGCGAGACTGCAGTGCTTACTCTGTGAGTGTGACTATACAGTTTACTTAGTGAGCGAGACTGCAGTGCTTACTCTGTGAGTGACTGTACAGTTTACTGAGTGAGCGAGACTGCAGAGCTTACTCTGCGAGTGTGACTGTACAGTTTACTTAGTGAGCGAGACTGCAGTGTTTACTCTGTGAGTGACTGTACAGTTTACTGAGTGAGTGAGACTGCAATGCTTACTCTGTGAGTGTGACTGTACAGTTTACTTAGTGAGCGAGACTGCAGTGTTTACTCTGTGAGTATGACTGTAGTTTACTTAGTGAGCGAGACTGCAGTGCTTACTCTGTGAGTGTGACTGTACAGTTTACTGATTGAATGGGATTATAATGCTTTCTGTCTGGCTGTGACTGTGACGATACAATTCACTGAGTAAGGGTGACTGTACAGTTAATATATTTTTTTTATTTCACCACAAAAAAGCTGGTGTCACCTTCTACAGTGATATATGAGCAATCTACTGGAGTACCTGCACTGCAGAGATGATACTAACTGATGAAACCGTATTTCTTCACATGTAACATGAGAATTGCACGGTGGCTTGTCCTCACATCAGCACACTGTTTTCCGAGAGGACTGAAGTCAGACGGCAACTGAACTGCCAGGACTAAATTTGTTACACGCTTATTTGTCTGCGTTCAGGCCTTGGTATCAGGCAGTTGCGAGTCGGCAGGTGTCCTGGGCCGCCCGGCCAGGCGGGTAATGACATCAGATGTTTCAGCGCAGCACCAGGTGCTTTGGCAGAAGCCCGTCGCCACCTTGCTGCGTCCGTCAGCATGGATGTTAATGATGAGATACCTGTGTTCCGCCATCTCCCAAACAGTCCGCTGCTCGGGTTTCCTCATGCGTGCGGTACCGCTAACAGGACCCCTCTGGATTTGCATTCGCGTCCACGTCAGCTCTGAGTCACTGCGGGGTGCTTCTGTCATCGAATTTCACTTTTGTCTGATGCAGCGACCGGACCACTTGCCCTGTAACCAGAAGGTTGCGGGTTCAAATCCCAGGGGGCAATGCCGGAGAATCCTTGAGAAAACACATAAAGCAAATATTTTCAGCAATATTCACATCTGCTTTTGTATAAACCCCCTGTTTAAATATATAATTGTGTTAAAGATGGCCTAATCTGTAAATGCACTTGTTAACTGCTGTTTAAAGTTATGTAAATTGACTTTTACAGCTTTTTACAAGGCTTTATACAAATATAACAATAATTAACACCAGCTATCAAACTATAAATATAGATAGTATAAATACACATAGTTACAGGAAGAAGAAACATATTTTTTTTACCATTTAAAGTGCATATTTATTTTATAAGTGAGAACATGCACCAGCGCATTATGAAAACAAACAAGAAAAGTAAATATAGTAGGACAATTTATTTCAAAGAACACATCCAACCGAGTTGTTATTTAGAGATGTTTGAGGATATGAAGAGCTCAAGTCTAGTTATATAAGCATAACTATGTCAGCTTCCATATTTAAAACGGCACTGAATAACTTTACAGGTAGGCCAGTCTTTGCAGCTCGTCATTTAACACCCGTCTACTTTAACAAATGTGCAATATTTTGTTATGCGTTTGCTATATATAATTCTTACAAACCATCAAATGACAAATGAACGTAGCATGGTGCTAATTGGGAGATTTTACATGGCAAGTTATTGCAGTGTCAAATGCTGTGTGTAAGGCATTTTGGTTGTTATTAATGATATTTTGTTGTTGCCCAGAAAAATGCGCTGTTGCCCTTGATGAGTCCTCTCCACCTCTATCACCGGGGCACCTGCCATGATATGTCTGCGTTCTGATGGTTGCTAATACACACACAAATGCTCAGCCTGGGGCAGGAAAGACATAATTACACTGTATTTTCCTCTATTAAACCTCATGCTGAGTCGACCAAATTCAAGCAATGGATCGTTTTTTGTTTTGTCCAAAACCACTCTGAAGCAAAATGGTTTAAAATGCTTGGTATACAGTATGTGCGTAGACATCAACTTCAATTATGCTGGGAACTTATATTTTTATGCATGAAAGTATTGGCTTTTAAACCCTGTAAAGAGACCATCTCGCAGTGATAAAACTTTTTTTTAAATAGCAATTTTTCTTGACTTGAATTTGGGAACTCCACCAGGCGCACAAAGAATCACAGTATTATAATAAATATGAAGGAAATGTTTAATGCTTTTTGGAGTATTAAATACTAGTTTCAAACTTCTGATTTGTGTAGAACTCGCATGCTGCACGCGTGCACCTCTGCTACAGCGGGCGTGGGTTGTTCCACAGACTCCACATAGCATTGTGCTCTGGCTTTCTAAACTAATTCCCGTGACAAAGGGCTCTGTCCCAGGCCACAGTCAGCACTCTTACATCCCCACACCAACCTGACCCGACAGTGTTGTTTTGTTTTGTTTCCCTTATGTATATCTTTCTTTCTTTCGCTCCCTTTTGCTAAAATAACACAATAGTTTCGGCGGTGCATACCTGGGGCTAGGTGCCTGCCTTCCGGTTACACACACAACAGTACAATCTACTCCCGAACAGTTTAACATATTCACTACTGTAACATACACACGTGTGAATGCGTGGTTTAATGTCTTTTATTATACGTATTATCGTTTGTAGCGCGCTCTGTTTTTGTTGGTTTAGTTTTGCCGTTTCTCTGTTCTCCGTCTTCTGCTTGTGTGTAGCCGATTGATCAAACTGCCTAAATGGAATTAATTCTAATGAGGAAGACACCGGTACCGAAATTCACTGGTCATACAAAATGTATGACTTTACACGATTCCACCGATAAAGGTTACAGGTTCAGTTGTAAACTATGCTCACCTAAGATAAATGTAGCCTACTGTCGAAGTCCAAGACTTCCAATACCAATTTAAGAACGCACAGGCCAGTACTGTTAGCTAACATATATTTTTTCATGATTAGCTAAATTGGGAGGATGATCAGGAGTTTAAATTATTGAGCATGTTTGGAATTGATGAGGTGAATAATCAAAATATAATAGGGAATTGATTTGAAGGAGGATAAAAACGGCAAACGTCAGGTAATGTTGGGTACCTAGTTAACGTTAGTCTGCATAATCTAGCAAATGTTAGCTATATTTTACACTAGATGAAATAGGTAAGTTTTGGCATTTATATTTGCTACAATATGAGTCATTATTATTCCTGTCTTTGTTATAATGAATGATCTGTTAGGACACCACAGATAGTAGGCTAGGCAATGCTTAGGACAAAACGGGGAATTTGCTGTCTCATGTGAGGGGTTGACACATTTTAAAATAATTTATAATATTGTTCATTTAAAATTATGTCCAACAAATAAACAACAAACACGTTTTCAAAAATGACTAAAACGACTACAACATCCAGGCTACTCACTTGCTCACCACCACTGCTAAATTGAAAGCCATAAAGCTGACACTTTCGACATGGCCAGACTGATAGTGATTCTCGCCCTTGGTGATACTGTCGTGGTTTCCAAGCGACAAGATTTTCCGAGTTCTCAAGAAAATTCAGAGTTCTCAACTTTTGCTCTCAAATTTCTCTAAGTGTTCAAATGAAGAGGATGAAGCAGTCGTCTCAGAGAATATCAGACTTTATTCCGTATACCACAAAAACAAAGTCGTAGCCCCTCTGCAGAGATGCTCAACAATTCATTAGGTACAGTCCATTTTATACAGTTTCTTATCAGATTGTCCATCAGGTATCTCTTCTCAAGCCAAGATGGTTTCCTCAATGCGCATGTCCGCGCATGCCCAGTCTCTGATTGCTTTCTTGACCTTTTGGTTTTAAACCATAGTGGATGGAAACCTTAAACTGAACTCTGGAAAGCACCGAAAATGAATAATACCTTCATGTCATTATGATTGCTCTCTTTTTTTGTAAACTCTCCTCATTATTTTTTATGTGTTTTTGTGTGACTGTGCATTTTAATTAGTCTGCCTTTTCATGCTTCATAGTGGTTCAGCATCAGGCTTTCCCAAGCCTCCCACTCGACCCTTAAAAAATATCAGGTGCTCTCGCATTCCCACACCTCCCAACCGGCCCTTAAAAAATACCAGGTGCTGTGCTGCTGTGAAAGCGTGCTTCCATATCTAACATTATGTGCTTTTGTGCTCACATTATACCTGCTGTGAAAGTGTATTATGTGTTTCTAACATTATACCTTATATATTTTATTGTGTTTTGGTGCACATGATACATTTCATAGATACATATTCAGATACAATCAATATATATTGTCACATGATATATTCCAATGCATATTTCAATATAAGTAATACATATCAGTTTATAGGATTGTCACATGATATATTCCAATACATATTTCAATATAAGTAATACATATCAGTTTACAGGAGATTAACCAATGGAATTCCCAACAAATCCCCCCTTTGAGGCTTCATAGCCTCACCATCACCAATTCCAGTATAGATATACAGTGCTGTAGGGGAGCGTTCATATATCCGACCCCCTCTTTACCAATGTTTCCTTTTTAACTCACCGGCTTTTAATCATCCTTCCACGACTTACTCTAGGTGTATGGCAGCAACAAGCGTACTCAGGGTACATATTTGCAGCCACACTAAGCACCTTTCTGTCACTGTCATATTCCCATAAGTTATGTATTAAAATACATACCTTATCTGAGGTTTACATATGGTTATAGTTCCACTGCAGAGTGTCTCAGCCTACAGGTACACTGCTGTACCCCTGCAGCGGCTAAAAGTAAAAATTAAAAGTATATAGTTAAAAATATAAGAAAGTGATTATGTTATGTATACTGCAAAGTGAGATCAACTATCTCGCAGTCAGTAGTCCTCGATGCCTGGCCACCGCTTTTGACTGATCTGGCGCTAGTATACATTTTTTTTTTAAAGATTTATAAAAGTAAATATGAGACTTAAAAAATGTTGAGTATATTGTTCCCAGTCCCAGTCCCACAAGAGGGGCAACTGATACTTGCATAACACACCAGTGGTCCAGGAGTTATCCAGAGTACGTAACCACTGGGAGCTAATCCACAACTCATCACCGGAACCTGTCAGAGAAAGGATAGTGTATAAACCAACTTTCTTTTATATCCGTCTGCAACACAACTCGCTCTCCAATATTGTGAATCCCTGTCAGGTTTGTGATCACCTGGACACCCTACTCCCCCATATATACATTTAATTTCTGCCTTGTTCTCGGTCATATCTGGAGCAGGTGTCAAGTGGCAACTACGCTAAGTGTTCTGCTATATAGTGCAGTGTGCTACTTTTCCTAATATATAAGTAAATATAGCCCCTTTTGCCTGTTCCAGAGGTGACTAAGAGCCCTGAGACGTACAGCCAAAAAACCTTCCCCTTTTTTCTCTAGGAAGGCAAAAAAGGTCGCACTTCTCTTACAACTCTATGCGTAATATTCTGGCTGATCATAGTAAGGTGACTGCACATTTTCATATTGTGTCATTCTAATCGTGGTCATCTCAGTGTCTGTTTTGTGGTTGTTTCCTTGGCCAAATAGTTGTTGCCTTGTCACCGAATATAGTAGCAGTGGAGATTCCTCTGTGGTTTGAGTTGTCTTGATCACCAGAGGATACGCTCCCACAACCCTGGTGAGAAAAGATCTCAAAACAGGTAATAGGCAACATAACAACAATGCCACACAAATAATTGTTACTAGAATTATAACTCCCACTTTAGCAAACCATGCTCCCCATTTTCCAAAACAGTTATCTAACCAGTCCCAGACCTCATGCCCATATCCTGCATTGTCTGTCACTTCTTTTCTCAATCCTTTCAATTTAGTCATAGCCTGGGTAAATGTTCCCCCATCACCAGTATTGTTTGGAATAAAGGTGCAACATTCATCTTTGAACAGAACACACACTCCCCCCTTTTCCGCTAACAGCCAGTCAAGTGCTTGTCTGTTCTGCCAAGTCATTCTGCTTGTAGCAGCTAATTGTTGTCCCAGTGCTGTCAGCGCATCGTCAGTGTAGTTGATAAACCTCTGCTGATTATAATAGATATAGTTTATCCACTCTACATTCTTATTAGGTGTTATCCATAAGAAAATTGACTCAAATCCTGCTGCTATTTCATTTCTCGCCTTATTTTTATTAGGAATTCCTCTGGGTTGTCCTATTGCATCTATCCATGTTTCTGGATCAGAGGTATAAGCTCTTCTTTTTCTAGGTTTTCGTTCTGTGGTAGGGAATATTACCACCACTGGGTCCATTAACATT
The DNA here is from genome assembly GCA_022702515.1 of Ilyophis sp. 1 JC-2022. Classification (NCBI taxonomy): domain Eukaryota; kingdom Metazoa; phylum Chordata; class Actinopteri; order Anguilliformes; family Synaphobranchidae; genus Ilyophis; species Ilyophis sp. 1 JC-2022. Next base: position 125,841,548 of record CM040395.1, on the reverse strand, counting down.
ACTCTAGCACATGTTCCTGTCCAATTAAATGGTAGAACATTGTATAATTCTCCATCACCGCACGTCCAAAACATATCTGCCACACTCCTATCTGCATACATTATATGTCGGCAGTATGGTACTATGGTTTGTCCTGCAGTTTCTTCTGCACTATCTGTTGGTACTAAATTACAGTCAGATTTAGCATGTCTTGGGTCTGAAGCGTCACATGTCCATGTCCTGTGACACCTTCCTCTGAAATCTCCCATTGGTGCTGCCCCATTTATTACTGTATAGCACTCATAGGAGGTGTTAGACAACCTAGTTCGCTGAAAATTAATCTGTGCATCATCTCTTCCCCTGTATAACCCCCACTGTTTGCAGTAATTTTCTATATAAACTCCTCGTGATGACCCTAATTTATCTAAGCATACTACAGGGCATTGTGAGTAATAGTCCTCACCATGTGCTATATCTTTCAAATATGTTGCACACCAGGTGTAGTTATATGGGTTGGGGATAACCGTATATGTTGGTTGTGCTCTAGCGCATACTACGCAATTGTCTTTAGTTTGTGCTCTGGCTGTGTATCTGGCCCATTTCCACCACCTGTGTGTCTTCACTTGGTTTAATGAGAAACCGTTAGCCGGATCAGTTAACCATATTTGTCTTACTTCTCTCTTCCGTCTTACTTGTGCGTTTTGTACCATTATGTACATCAATAAGGCTGATACATACACAATCACCATGGTTACCATTATAAGTCCTGCTATGGCATCTCTTTTTTTCTTATTTTCTACGAATTTTACTAATCCCAGCATGCATATTAATCCTATCCCTATTATTATCAATATTGCACCAAATATAATCCATTGGCTATCAAAGTCTATTGGATTTATTTCTGAACTATTCTGGTTCCCTGGCACCGTTAATACTTCTATGTCTGGTGTTGCATCGTCATCATACTCCTTACTATCAATTCCACTACCACTATCGTCATTGTCCGTCAACCATTCTGTCAGATTTATGTCCTCATTAAACATTTTTTCTTGGGCTATTAATGCTTGTAACGTCCAAAGTGACGAGGTCACTGAAGTCCAATTGTTCCAATCCTCCTTCAGCGCTAACAGCATCAGCTCGGTCCAATTCAGCCTGCTTAGGTTCAGCCCCCCCAACGTCATTCCCTGGGAGCTGACCCTCGGAACCCCTATCAGTATCATCACTACTAGCCCGCTGAGGTACATTAGTAATCCCACTAGGCCCAGGCTGCTCGTCATCCCTTTCCTGTAACTCATCTTCCCCACCCTGCTGAGCACCTGGCTCCTCCCCTTCTTGCTCTGAATGGTGGTCATCACCATCATCTCCCTGGGCTCTTTCTTGTTCATTATCCAACTCTCCTCCTACTGCTCTTGTACAATGATTTAAATGATACCACAGGTTACTGCCCTCTACTTGTAGAGCTGTAGGTGATGTTCTGGCAATTCGGAATGGTCCTTCTCTCCTTTGTTCGTTCCACCGTCTTCTGAATTTCCTGACGTAAACCAAGTCTCCAGGTCTCAGGTGATGCTCCTCTTCCGGATTCTCCTGCTCGTTTGCTCTTTCCTGTTCAGATATAGTCTGATGTATAGCAGTTAGTTGTTTCATGTACTCCCTTAGCTCTAACTCCAATACCTCTAAGTTAGGACCTCCTGAGGGCCCCCTTAGTGTAGGTGCTGGCATTGTTCGCCCTGTCAACATCTCATGTGGACTAAGGTGAGTAACTCTGTTCTGTTGCATTCTGTACTTCATTAGTGCCAAAGGTAATGCATCTATCCAATTTAACCCTGTATCCTGACAAATCTTGTTTATCTTGGCTTTCAAAGTTCCATTGATGCGCTCCACTATCCCCTGCGATTGGGGGTGATATACGCATCCAAACCTTTGTTTGACTCTCATTGCCTGCATTACCTGTTTAATAACATTTCCCACAAATGCAGGTCCATTATCAGAGCTTATCATAGCAGGTATACCAAATCTAGGAATTACCTCGTTAATCAGAAATTTTACTGCAGTTCCCATTCCCTGGTCTTTGGATGGAACTGCTTCCACCCACCTGCTGAATCTGTCTATTATTACCAACATATATCTCTTTCCTCTCACTTTTTTTAGCATGTCCACATAATCCATCACCAGATGTTTAAACGGTCCTTCTGGTACTGGTATATGGCCTATGGGTGCTGTTAACCCCTTTCTAATGTTGTTCTGAGCACATACTGTACATATGCTCAGCTGGTAATCAACCAAATTCTGCAAGTATGGTGACCAAAATCCTTCTCTTTTAATTGATCGCATTACTTCACCTCGCGCGCAGTGATCCACTCCATGAGCTTCACTTATTAGTAGGGTTAGTAGGGGAGTTGGAGCTATTAATAGCCCTTCTGTATTTCTCCAAAAGCCATCTTACCCTTGATTACAAAATCATTGCCTTTTTTGTGTGCCTGGCACTTTATTATCGCCAATTTTTCTGGTTTTAACATAGCTATTATTAGCTCCAGGATTTGTTCCTTGTATTGTATGTCACTGCCATTACTTTTTAGAAAGCCACGATTTTTCCACACTGCTCCAAACAAATGACATACTCCGTGTGCGTACGCTGAGTCAGTATATATGTCTGCTTTCTGTCCTGCCATTATTTCACATGCTCTAGTTAAAGCCTTTATTTCTGCCAATTGAGCTGAACATGGTTGAGAGCATCTTTCTGCCTCTAACGTTACCCACTCTGTCCCTCTCTTTTCTATTATTGCATATCCTGCATGATTTCCCTCATGATCCATATAACAGGATCCATCTACGAAGAGTATTCTCTTTCCCTCCTCTTCCAATGGTTCTGATTGTAAATCAGCTCTGAGTTTCATGAACTCCTTGCTTTCTAGGACGCATTCATGAGGTGTTCCCTCATGTGCCAAAGGTATGTATTCTGCTGGATTTACTTTATCACATTTCATTATGGTTATGTCTGGATATACCGTTAACATGTAATAATTATGAATCCTTGCTGGGGTTAGCACAAATTTACCTTGTTCAATCATTTCTGCTACCTTATGATGAGTATATATTGTTATTGGATATCCCATTGGTACTGCTACTGCCTTTTCATAGGCCCACCACACTCCTGCTAAGTCCTGATAGCAGGGTGGATAGCCTAATGCCACCTCATCTAGCTTAGTGCTGTAATAAGCTATAGGCTGCTTTTTCCTTCCTTTGCAGGTTTCCTGCAGTAACATTGCTGTAGCAAATCCTCCTGTCTTTGTTGACACATACATTTCAAATGTCTTGTCATAGTTTGGTAAGGCTAGGGCTGGAGCCTGTATTAGCTCCTTTTTGATGCTTTCAAACGCTGTGTCGGCATCCACATCCCACTTTAATTTATTTCTCAAATTGTCTTGCCCTACTTCTTTCATTATTTTCCTCAGTGGGTGTGTTTTCTCTGCATAATCTGCTATCCAATCTGCACTAAATCCAGTCATACCTAGGAATGTCATCATTTGGCCTACTGTTTCTGGCTTTGGCACAGCCACTATAGCTTCCACTTGTTTTTCAGCTATACTTTTACATCCAAATGCTATTTTTCTTCCTAAGTATTCTACTTCTGTTTGACAGTATTGTAACTTTTTCCTGGACACCTTGTGTCCTCCCTGTGCTAATTTCTCTAAGAGCCTTAAGCTGTCTATTTCACATTGTTCTCGTGAATTTGAACATACTAATAAGTCATCTACATATTGTAGAACTACACTTTTTAGTTCTAAACCCTGTAGATCTGCTCTTAATACTTGATTAAAAACATGCGGTGAATGTTTGTACCCCTGCGGCATCCTAGTATATGTATACTGCTGTCCTGCATAAGTAAACGCAAATAACTCCTGACTTCTTGCTTCTAACGGCACACTAAAGAACGCTGAACACAGATCTATCACAGTAAACCATTTCGCTGTAGTCGGAATATTAGTTAATAACGTATGCGGGTTTGGCACTTCTGCCAATGTATCCTGTACTGCATCATTCACTGCTCTTAGGTCATGCACTAATCTCCATTTTACTCCATCTGCTTTTCGTACTGGTAGCAGAGGAGTGTTACATGAGCTCACTGTTTTTCTTAACACACCTGCTTCTAACAAACCTTCAATGGTTTCCTTGATTCCTTCTATTGCTTCCTTTTTTAAGGGATACTGGGGTCTATATGGACCCCTACATCCCTCTTTAAGTTTTATCTCAACTGGGTTAGCTGATCTCACCCTACCCACGTCGGTGTCATGCTGTGACCATAATTTTTCTGGGAGTGTATTTAGCCGTTCTTCTTTTTGTTCTTGAACCCATCGTTTGGATCCTTTAATTTGAATTTTCACTTCTTCTGGTTTTCCTGTCATGTGTGTTTCAGTTGTTATTTTCATCATCGTCTGGTCTTCAGACATCCAAATTCTCATGTTTTCTGTGCGATAGAACTGCATGTTTTCTGCTCTTTTTACCATTATTCCTAAGTCTTTTGATCTGTAGTCAGGATTTACTTTTAATGTCACATGGGGTACTGCTCCTTTTATGTTAAACCACATTTGTGTCCATTCTGTTTCCTCCACCCTTAGGGCAGCTCCCTCGGGTCCAATGATAAGTGCTGTGGACCTAATACATTGTTCATCTCCTTTTTCCAAGGCCCATTTCTGTTCTAATTTAGTATCATGAGTGGGATCAAATCTCATAGTACAATGCATTTTTAATTCAGGCCATGTTGCTTCAGGTATTTGCACTTCTACATACTTTCCCCATTTCTTCCAGGCCTGTGCCCTCACTTGCTCTTCTATCTCTCCCAACCAGTAGACATTTGCCCACTCGTTATCTTCTTCTTTCTGCACTCCATACATCCCTGTTAGATTAATTCCTTTTTTTCCGCAGTGTATTTGCAGCTCTAAATCTAAAATAGCATCTCTACCTAATAAATTCACTGGAGTGTTAGTACATACTACTAATGGTATAGTAGTCTCTTTCTTACCTATTTTTACTAGCACTGGTACTGTCAATGGAATTAACTGTGTTTTCCCCGAGAACCCTACAGTCTTTACATATTGGCCTGACAGTGGTAAGTGGGTTGCATATTTTCTTTGAATACATGTAACAGTAGCCCCTGTATCTATCATCATGGGTACTATTCTACCTGCTATTTCTACATTTATCATGGGTTCCTGATCTGCATTATTAGTTATCAACACATGCTGTCCCACTTTACCTGGGTTCTCTGGGCACCCCTATTGGTTACCTACATAATTTACAGGACCCTGCGCTTGTGCTGGAATCCAAGGCCCTTGGAGTCCTCCCTGATACTGCCGTACCTGCTGCTGTGGCAGCTGCTGACTTGGTCCTGCCTGAAAATACTGCTGTTGTGGCTGTTGCTGATACTGCTGCTGTGGGGGGCCATTACGGCAGTTTCTCTTTAGATGCCCTGCTTGCCCACACCCCCAGCACACTGGTGGACCCTGAGGGGGTCCCTGTTGATTCTGCACATAACCTCCTTGACCTTGTCCTCTATTCTGATCCCCTTGTCCTTTATTCCCTGAGTTCTGTCCAGTTCCTCCTTTGTTCCCCTGCCCCCAATTCTGTGGCGGGGCTCCCTGTATTGCTCCTTGAACGCACATTGGTGTCGGGAATGCTGGCGGAGGAACTCCAGCGAAATTATAGATGACGGTCGGCTGGGGTCCGCTCGGGCCTCTTCCTCTTTCAGAGAATGGGGGTTCTGGCTCTTCCCATGTGAAATCTGCCATGATTGGTGCTATTTTCTTTGTGTCTTTGTCTTTTTCTTTTTCTTTATTCCTGCTCTTTTCTCTGCTTTTCAGATCTTCCAGCTGCATCTGGAAAAGTTTTCTCTGCACCTCTCGTTCCTGGTTACTTTGTTTCTTTTCTTCCAGGCGACATCTTTCCACTGCATGGATCACATGGTCCACAAACTCTCTGTGCTGCATGGAAGGCAGTCCCACTACCTCCTCCAGGCGGCTTTTGGCATGTTGTGGCAGCCCTTCTAGGATAGCTGTGCGAAACATTGCTGTCATAATGGGATCTCCCTGAATGTCTTTATCCAGTGTCATTCTCCAGTTTCTGTATTGGTTCTCCACATAGGCTGCTGGAGACTCCCCCTCTGTCATGGCCACTCCCTTCAGCATTGCTGTGCTCGGTCTTGTGGGGTAGGCCTTCCTCAGGGCATCCCACACCTGTTTTCTGTATGGGTCGAATGGATTTCCATCCACACCAGCGAGTCCCACTCCTCTGGCCCCTTGCACATGAAATCCTGCCTGCTGCATTATATCCAGCATTTTTTCTCTCCCCACTACCTTTCCGAGTAGGGCCTTTACATCTCCCAGCGCCAACATCTTTCCCACCATTTCCTCCTCCAGCTTCCTTATCCAAATGGCCGCTCCATCCTGTATTTCTGGCAGGGATGTGATCAGATTTTGGAGGTCTTGAGAACCCCAGGGAATATATTGTCGCTGCTGTCCCTTAACCAACAGTGGATTTATTTTCCACGCTCCATATTTCTTTGTCTGCTTTCTTTCCCTCTCACTTCTACGCAGCTGCAGTATTTCTCCCTCTTGTATCCGTATTAATTCTTCCTCCTCTATCTGTCTTATTCCTTCCTCTTCTTCCTCCTCTCGCTGCCTCCTCTCTTGCACTCCCTCTCCTTCTTCTTCCTCACCTTTCTCTTCTTCATCATCTGAATCTATCTGCGCAGGTATTGTCCAGGAGTATCCTACCTCCTCTCCTCTTCTTTCCCTATACTGCCTGATTGCCTGCCACTTTCTCCTTTTCTCTGCTTCTTTTTTCCTCTCATAGCTCCTTTCCTCATCCTCCCTTTCTATTGGCCCTAATCTCTCCCTTTCTTCCACCTGCTCTTCTCTTAACTTGAGATCTGCTTCTCTCTGTCGTGCCTGTTTTATCATCTCCTTTCGTTCGTCTTTTATTTCCTGTTCTCTTTTCTGTTTTTCTTTTTCCATATTCAGCCACATTCTCTGTCTCTGTTCTTCATCTCTTTCTATGTCTTTCCGCTGCTTGTTTATTCTTTCCCTCTCCGTCTCCATACCAGTCTCTACCCTCTGTTCCCTTTCATTTATTATTCTTTCCCTTTCCACCATTTGTTTCCATATTTCATCTTTCTCTTTCTTTTTATCTGCTTTCTCTTTTTTCTCGTCTTCTGTTGGTTCTAATTCCAATGGCCCTGCTACAGTCAGTACTCCTTTTATTATTGGGTAAATACCTTTTTCCTCCTTTTGCTGGTTGTCTCTTCCTGAATATGGCGGTGGCTGGTTTGGATCTTCCAGAGGCAGTCTGGCCTGGGTCGTTGTCTTTCCTCCTTTTCCCCTGTAGGCTCGGCACAGCTCCATTCCTGCATCTTTAACCCTTTCCAGCCGGACCGCTCTAATTTCAGCATAATTGTGACGATGGTTTGACGTCAAATACCTCTGCCGTCCAATCACGGATTTTTTTTTTGAAAAATGCTAATTAAACATGACAAAATAAGCTACAATTGCATATAACTGGTTGGTGAGCTTAGTGGGCGGGGATTGCTTTCTTGACCGCTATATAAAGGCGCCCGTAAAACACGGAAGTCTCCATTTGCCTCACCGCGGACGTAGCTACCTCATCGGACAAGAAACCATCGTTTGAAGACTTGACTGCGACTGAAGAACCCCCAATAAGCTAGGTAGGTAAAAAAGCATTTAAAGATAATAATTAACCATAAATATTACTTCAGAAACGGTTTTATTTTGAATAAAATCATGTTTTTGTACCGCAGACTTTCTCAGATTATCATTTAGAATTCGAACAAAAACATGAACATTCGTGTAAAAGCGATCACGTTTTCTTCAAGTGTTATTCTTCCCCCAACTCGTTTCGAGATGAAATTGTGAAAAAGTCTGTCATATAATGAATAAGTGAAGTGATAACGTTAGATATTGTTCGTATTTAGTGTAGACTTTGATAACTAAATAATGGCTAACTAAAGCTAAAACCAGTAGCGTAGTCTAGCAGCGAGCTCTGTGTCTCGGCGCAAACACAAGTCCTTTGTCCTGGTAACTTTTAACGTTAGCTCTGCTGTCTAAAATGGCTAGCTTTCTAAAAGTTGAATAGTTGAGTTATACTCAACTATTAGTCTTATCAATAGCAAGTACTAATTATCTAGCTAGTGTTTTAACATAACGTTATGCCTAAATCTGAAGGTAAGTAATTGCCCTGTCTAAAATGGAGAAGGGAACTGAAAGTTTTTTATTTTTTTTATTTTTTTTGGACTACGTTTCTGAAGCTTCAAGGACCCGCTGTGTTATTTTCCCAGCTCGTTTCGAGATGAAATTGTGAAAAAGTCTGTCATATAATGAATAAGTGAAGTGATAACGTTAGATATTGTTCGTATTTAGTGTAGACTTTGATAACTAAATAATGGCTAACTAAAGCTAAAACCAGTAGCGTTAGTCTAGCTGCGAGCTGTGTCTCTGCGCGAAGTCCTTTGTCCTTTGTTTTGGTAACTTTTAACGTTAGCTCTTCTGTCAGTCTGGCTAGCTTTCTAAAAGTTGAATAGTTGAGTTATACTCAACTATTAGTCTTATCAATAGCAAGTACTAATTATCTAGCTAGTGTTTTAACATAACGTTATGCCTAAATCTGAAGGTAACTATGCGCTGTCTAAAATGGAGAAGGAACTGAACGGCAGTATTTTATTATTTTTTTAAATTTTTTGGGACTCACGTTTCTGACATGAGCAAGATAAGCCTGTTTAGACACATATGACAAAAATACATCATCCAGTTGAGCCAATGTCACTGATGATTTATGTCTGTTCATTCAAAACGTTATTTTACATTGATGGACATTATGCCAAGTAGTCTAACTTGTGATATTTGTTGACCTTTTTATCTAACGTTATTCTGGAGCATAAAGTGTTTTCTGTAAAATGTCATTCTCACTATACAGCTCTTTAATGACTCAGAAATGGTTCTATATGTTATGGATTAATGAAATGGCAACTGATAATATTATTTATCTATTAGTGATGGATGGACATTATGCTTGTGTCCAGAATAGCTATTTTATCTATTCCTGACATAAGCATAAATCGTTTGCTGTAAAGATGTTATTATTGTAAGTATACAGCCCTTCAATGACTCAGAAATGGTTTTATATGATATGTTATGGATTAATGAAATGGTAAATGATTACATATTTATGTATTGCAGCAAAGGATGGACATTTAGCCATCTATACAGTCCCTGAAGAGAAGGATGGTGCTGAGGGTCATTGCAGAGCACGACATGCACTTACTGTTATCTTCTTGATTCTTGAATATATTTAAGGTATTTATGCTTGACCATAGATTTGTCTGCTGTACCTGTACTAATACATTAATGATTTTACTGTAAATAAATCCAATGTATTAATTTTACAGGCATCTAAACTGATATTTGCCATGGGTTGTATCTTGTTTTTATTTGTTTTGCAATGTTATCCATTTACTTAGTTCATCCATTCACTATGTTAAACATTTGTTAACATTTTTGTTAAAATAAAGTGTGTTTCATTGAACCCATACATTGTATATTTCAGTGTTTGTGTCTTTCAATTTTGCTATATATATATATATATATATATAGGCGGCACGGTGGTACAGTGGTTAGCACTGTCGCCTTACAGCAAGAAGGTACCGAGTTTGAATCACGGCCGAGAGCCTTTCTGTGTGGAGTTTGCATGTTCTCCCCGTGTCAGCGTGGGTTTCCTCCGGGTACTCCGGTTTCCTCCCACAGTCCAAAAACATGCAGGTTAGGCTAATTGGAGACTCTAAATTGCCCATAGGTATGAATGAGTGAGTGAATGGTGTGAGTGCTCTGTGATGGATTGGCGGCCTGTCCAGGGTGTATTCCTGCCTCTCGCCCAATGCATGCTGGGATAGGCTCCAGCACCCCTGTACCTTGAATAGGAATAAGCTGGTTGATGGGTGATGATGATATATATATATATATATACATATACACATACACATACTCAAGTGGCCAATTAGGATAATGGATAAGTGGTAATGTGAAATGTCAATGAACCTAAAATTCTAATAAAAATGTTTTTTTAGCCTTTTCCCATACATCACTAAGTGGTTATAACTTTTGAGCAGTAGAAGATACATCTCTTCTGATTTGTACTCTATATCACTTCCAAAATAGTGAAGATACCACACAGTTTGTCTCCCTCGATCTTGAACATGAAATGTTTAAAAACCTAGGTTTCGCATGGAGCATAGCCATTTAGAAAGTTTTGTATGATTATTTATTTTGTGAATTGTTTTAGTAATTGATGATACTGTGTTAAAGTAAGCATATTATTGTATATTAATGGATATGAATGGAAAGCTCCAGTTATCCTGTTTAAAATGGTATATTATCTTTAGGGGTGTGACATAATATGATCACACCTCAAACAGTTTTCCATACGCACGTCATATTTTCAATGAACCTAACATTCTAAAGCGTTTTTTTAGCCTTTTCTTACCCATCACTGAAGCGGTTATAACTTTTGAGCAGTAGAAGATACATCTCTTCTGATTTGTACTCTATATCACTTACAAAATAGGGAAGATGCTGCACAGTTTGTCTCCCTCGAGCTTGAACATGAAATGTTTAAAAACCTAGGTTTCGCATGGAGATTAGCCATTTAGAAAGTTTTGTATGATTATTTATTTTGTGAATTGTTTTAATAATTGATGATATTGTGGTAAAGTAAGCATATTATTGTATAATAATGGATATATATGGAAAGCCCCAGTTATCCTGTTTAAAATGGTATATTAAGGTTAGGGGTTGTGATGTAATATGATCAATCCATAAACATTTTTGCATATGCACATCATATTGTCAATAAACCAAAATTCTAAACCGTTTTTTAACCCTTTTCGCACCCATAACTGAAGTGGTTATAACTTTTGAGCAGTAGAAGATACATCTCTTCTGATTTGTACTCATATCACTTACAAAATAGGGAAGATGCTGCACAGTTTGTCTCCCTCGAGCTTGAACATGAAATGTTTAAAAACCTATGTTTCGCATGGAGATTAGCCATTTAGAAAGTTTTGTATGATTATTTATTTTGTGAATTGTTTTAATAATTGATGATATTGTGGTAAAGTAAGCATATTATTGTATAATAATGGATATATATGGAAAGCCCCAGTTATCCTGTTTAAAATGGTATATTAAGGTTAGGGGTTGTGATGTAATGTGATCAATCCATAAATATTTTTGCATATGCACATCATATTGTCAATAAACCAAAATTCTAAACCGTTTTTTAACCCTTTTCGCACCCATAACTGAAGTGATTATAACTTTTGAACGGTAGATGATAGCTCTATTCTGATTTTTATTATATTTCACTCACAAAATGGTGAAGATACCATACACTCTAGGTTTTCCGATATCTTAAACATGAAATGGGTAAAAATGTACGTTTCTCATTAGAAAATAGCCATTTAGAACATTTTAGAACATTTTATAAATTTAGTTGTTGAATGTCTTTCCATAATTGATGATATTGCCATTAAGTAATCCTATTGTTTTTTATATCAATTGAAAGCCCCAGTTATCCTGTTTACAATGGTAAATAAAGTTTAGGTATCTGATGTAATATTATCACACCACAAACATTTTTGCAACGCATGTTAATAAATAGAATGGAATAGAATGTTCACAAAATATTCGCTTAGGCTGGAAAGGGTTAAACATTTTCAACACTTCCAATTCTTTCTTTCTTTTTTCAGTCCTCTTCTTTGACTTATATTTTGCTCTGTAATTCATCACCATCCCAATCATTTCTTCACACACTGCCAGATCAAATGTTCCTTCTTTTGGCCAACGTGTGATTCCTTTTTTAGTTCTTTTTTCCCATTTTGCAGATATTTTTACTATATCTTTTTCTAGGGCTGGACAACGCTTTCCCAGTTTCTCTACTGGTGTACCCATTATTTTATTTTTATTTCTATTCAGCCTTTTAACAATTTATTACAGGATTCTTAATCTTCTTCTTTTACTATCCTGCTCAAATATTTAGCTCGAAATTCTTCCCACTTTTCTTGGTTTAATTTATATTCAGTGTATACTTTCAGAGTTCTTCTGAACTCAGTATAACTGTTTATTGTTCGCACCATCCACTGGTCTCTTACTGCATTCTCATTACTCGGTAATTCGTGGTCCGTTTTTGACTCCCAGCGTATTGAGTGTTTCTCACAAAATAAACCACCTCTTCTTTCTATTAACCAATGCGTATTTATAGTTATCATTCCTCGTTTCTTTTAATTACTCTTGTCTTTTTAACTTCAACTAGTTCATATAATTTGTATTCCTCACTTCGTTATTTATCTTTAAATGCAGTAGTCTTATGCTTCTTTTATATTTTAATTCTCATACTTTAGTCACAGTTTTATTTCTAGAACTCTTTCAATCTTTTAAAATTTACTTTAAACTATTGTTAAAACTTTTTCCTATTTATTTAAACACCATATGTTTTGTTCAGGCACACTTAGATCCTTCGAGCCTCCCGCTGTCTGGGGCGCAGCTCCAGGCTAGATCCCTTTCCGCTGAATTCCTTTCCCCAAACTCCTCTGAGTGAAAGGAAATTCAGCTTTCCTGCTTCCCAATGCTTTCTTTTCAAAAACACTGATCACAGAAAGCACTACTCGCTTACTAACTCATTCGGTTTCAGCTTATAGTGGCCTGACTGTACATTGAGCCGAGCGCAGCGGCCATGGGCTCCACTACAGGGACATCACCCAGGTGCTCCACTACAGGGATGCAACCCATGCGCTCCACTACAGGGAAGTCACCCAGGTGCTCCACTACAGGGAAGTCACTCAGGTGCTCCACTACAGGGAAGTCACTCAGGCGCTCCACCACAGGGAAGCCACTCAGGCGCTCCACCACAGGGATGCAACCCAGGCGCTCCACCACAGGGAAGCCACTCTTGGTCTTACTGCTGTATGCGACCCGACCGGCCGGTGACCCAGTCGATAGCGATCCCCAGTCCTGCATCTAATCAGGACCCCGTAGTAGCTATTAACCACCCGTTTAGGAACCGACGGTCTGATCCCTATCCCACTTTGCTATGGGTATAGAAACTTTGACCGTTTTCACCAGCCTTGCCTGTTCACAGAGGTCGTCTCTTACGCCCCTCTGCTAGGTGTGGACTGTCATCCACGTACCACGTACTGCCTGCACACTTACATGCGACAGCCACGCCGACTAGACGGTACCATGGCAGTATGTCTATTCATACTTCATCAGACACGGGGGCCTTCAGTCTTCTCCCCTGCACTATAGATAGTTTTTAACGTGCCCTCGGAACTTTGCAATTCCGCCGCCGCCTGTTAGCGGCTAGGTTCGGGGGGCCTAGTCCCCTGCCTAACCGATAATTCTTAACTTATTCTATAAATTATTATACCTTTTGTATATTTGTTCCGTTGTTACTTATTTTATTGTTTTACTTTCTTTTATCACTTAGATTATTTCCTAAATTATTTCTCACTCGCACTAATGTAAATGCAGTATTTTATATCCCTTTCTTATTTTATTTTTTATATTCTATTTCACGTATTCATTCGCGCGACTTTTTCCAAATTATCCGAGTTCTTTTTTAACACACTTGAAATGCTTAAAATACTTTTCTTATTCAGACACCATATGTTTGTTCAGATATCAAATAAATGTTCATATTATACCATTTATTCTTTTTACCTTATTTATTCCTTATTATTCTTTATCACTCTCTGTTATTCTAATTTTCTGAACAAGCTTTCCTTGTAATATAGCCTTAAATTTTTCTGCGTGCTACTCACGCTGTGTATTTTCCCTATACAAGTTCTAGTTTTTCCCGTTTATTAGCTTATCACTTTTTATTATGCACCTTATTTCCCCAATTTTATCCACACAACAGATTAAGTTATTAATTTGTTCTACTATTTTCTTTCTCTTTATTAATGTTTATAACTCTCTCTATTACTTCAAATTTTTGCACAAACCGTCCGTGTAACATTGCCGTTAATTTTGCTTCATGCCACTCACTTCTCGTAATTTCAAATGCAAGTTCTATTTCTCCTTTGATTTTTCTTTCTATTATATACTTATTATTTTTTACCAATTCACAACCTTCTTCGTGTATATGTCTTTCAGTTATTTTCCCGTTTTCATGATACGTCAAAACCTCAAAATGCATATCTTGTATCAACAAATTTAAAAACAGTAATTTATTACATCATCATTCGTTCTTTATCAGCACGCACGCTTCTTCTCTGGTCTCTCCGTGGACCCCCTCTTGCACAACACTCTTCTCTGGTCTCTCAGTGGACCCCCTTTTACACAACACTCTTCTCTGGTCTCTCAGTGGACCCCCTTTTACACAACACTCTTCTCTCACTCCGTACGTTTTATTGCTGACTTCAAGTTTGTAGCTCTGACCACCCAAACTTCCATTCACTCCAACACCTGCAGTTAGCGTTCAATATAGCGACCTCTGCCCAGGTGTTACTCTTTCACTCACTTTCATACAAAATATCGCTTGCGCAATGATTCTCTCAGATTACCACCGTCCTCTTTTACACAATGTTTTATCAAACTTTATCTTTACTTTTGCACAGGATTTTTTAATAGGCAAGGTGTCTGGTCACTGTTTTTTAGCAGGGAAAGGGAGAGAGAGAGAGAGAGCCTTTTTCCCCCCACTATATCTATAAATATATTTCAACAAGGTATTCTCAAGCGATATAAGATTAACTTCGCTTACCTTGGTTTCTGTCAATTAGCCGGCTGGAAGGACCCTCCCCTGTCTCCTCCTCCCGTCTGCACCGCAACCGGCCTTGGTCCTATCTTGTTCTCGTGACGCCAAGTTTGTCGTGGTTTCCAAGCGACAAGATTTTCAGAGTTCTCAAGAAAATTCAGAGTTCTCAACTTTTGCTCTCAAATTTCTCTAAGTGTTCAAATGAAGAGGATGAAGCAGTCGTCTCAGAGAATATCAGACTTTATTCCGTATATCACAAAAACAAAGTCGTAGCCCCTCTGCAGAGATGCTCAACAATTCATTAGGTACAGTCCATTTTATACAGTTTCTTATCAGATTGTCCATCAGGTATCTCTTCTCAAGCCAAGATGGTTTCCTCAATGCGCATGTCCGCGCATGCCCAGTCTCTGATTGCTTTCTTGACCTTTTGGTTTTAAACCATAGTGGATGGAAACCTTAAACTGAACTCTGGAAAGCACCGAAAATGAATAATACCTTCATGTCATTATGATTGCTCTCTTTTTTTGTAAACTCTCCTCATTATTTTTTATGTGTTTTTGTGTGACTGTGCATTTTAATTAGTCTGCCTTTTCATGCTTCATAGTGGTTCAGCATCAGGCTTTCCCAAGCCTCCCACTCGACCCTTAAAAAATATCAGGTGCTCTCGCATTCCCACACCTCCCAACCGGCCCTTAAAAAATACCAGGTGCTGTGCTGCTGTGAAAGCGTGCTTCCATATCTAACATTATGTGCTTTTGTGCTCACATTATACCTGCTGTGAAAGTGTATTATGTGTTTCTAACATTATACCTTATATATTTTATTGTGTTTTGGTGCACATGATACATTTCATAGATACATATTCAGATACAATCAATATATATTGTCACATGATATATTCCAATGCATATTTCAATATAAGTAATATATATCAGTCTATAGGATTGTCACATGATATATTCCAATACATATTTCAATATAAGTAATACATATCAGTTTACAGGAGATTAACCAATGGAATTCCCAACAATACTCTCAGTTTCACTTTCATAATAAGACAAAGTGATAGCCATTTTCGGTAGCAGAGCGGCCGGTAGCTACTTCGTTAGCTAGCAAAAGCGGGAGCTGGCGATGTATGACCGGGGATTCTGGGTAGTGTAGTTATGTTTCTCAAACTCTGTTAATTATATGATTAAAATTTGATTTAAATGCGGCGGTGAGTATATAATGGACTTTGTATCACATACAGGTGCAGCTCAAAAAATTAGAATATCGTGAAAAAGTTCAATATTTTTTGTTACTGTTACAAGCGATACTATAACCTCTGCATTTGAACTGATCTCTATGGGAATTGGGGGGTGAGACTAGATTCAGCTGTAAATTACACTGGTACAGTATGGAACACATGGCTGGCTAAATGGCTGTAAGTCATCAAGGGTCTGAGCTATCGAACGAGCCCCAAACCATCACTCTGTTGCCAGATATGGAGTAGATGTGGATGGATCACTGCAAGGGTTATTTCTCCTGACTCATTTTCCTATAGAACTCTATGGGGGAAAAAGTCAGGAGAAACAACCCTTAAAGGGATCCATCCACATCTACTCCATATCTGGCCGCAGAGTGATGGTTTGGGGCTCGTTTGATACCTTAGACCCTTGATGACGTACAGCCATTTCGCCAGTCATGTGTTCCATACTGTACCAGTGTAATTTACAGCTGAATCTAGTCTTACCCCCCAATTCTCATAGAGATCAGTTAAAGCAAAATATTCTAATTTTCTGAGACACTGAATTTTGGGTTTCATTAGCTGTAAGCCATAATCATCAACATTACAAGAAATAAAGGCTTGAAATATTTCACTCTATGTGTAATGAATCTATATAATATATGAGTTTCACTTTCTGAAATGAGTGACAAAAAATATTGAACAAGCCTTTAACCATCACTCTGCTGCCAGAAATACAGTAGCTATGGAAGGATCACTTTAAGGGTTGTTTCTCCTGACAGATTTTCCTATTGAACTCTATGGAAAAATAAGTCAGGAGAAGAAACCCTTCAAGTTATCCATCCATATCTACTGTATTTCTGGCAGCAGAGTGATGGTTAAAGGCTTGTTTAATACATCAGACCCTTGATGACTTATAGCCACTTAGCCAACCATGTGTTCTATATTGTTCCAGTGTAATTTACAGCTAAATCTTGTCTCACCCCCCAATTCCCATAGAGATCCATTCAAATGCAGAGCTGTTATAGTATCGCTTGTAAGAGTACCAGCAAATAAGATATCAAGAGCCTTTTGATGTTGTTGGGTCACAGACATCATAAAGTCATGGCATGCAAAGGATATGCAACCAAATATAAAAAATATGGCTTTTCTACCACATTTAATTTAGCGTGTTCAATACTTTTTTCCTGTGTCATTTCACTTTATTGCACATAACTTTTTTTAAAAATTGGAACGTTACAATTTCTTTAGCTGTGTAGTTTTATTGAGTTAATACCAATGTCTGGTCAAAATCTCATGTGAATAGCTACATTGGAAATATGTTTGATAATAAAATTGTTGACGTGTCCAATACTTATTTCCCCCATTGTATATAAACCCCAATTCTTAAAAAGTTAGGACAGGTAAACAGGTGATGCTATCATGACTGGATATAAAAGAATATTAAAAGACTCTTGATATCCTATTTTCACATACTCTTACAAGCAATACTCTCTGTATTTAAATGGATCTCTTTGGGAATTTGGGGGTGGGACTAGACTAAAATGTAAATTACATGGAAATAGTATGGAACCCATGGTTGGCTAAATGGCTGTAAGTCATCAAGGGTATGAGGTATAAAACAAGCCTCAAACCAACCATCACTCTGCTGCCAGATATGCAGTAGATATGGATGGATCACTTTAAGGGTAGTTTCTCCAGACTCATTTTCCTATTGAACTGTCTGAATCACAAAAAGCTACGTGGGATTTCGGGAGTAAGTCCCATTTGCGCATGCTTATCTCAACTCTGTCCCTATGGAAAAAATAAGTCAGAAGAAACAACTGTTCAAGTGATCCAGCCATATCTCCTGTATATCTGGCAGCAGAGTGATGGTCTTAGGCTCATTTGATACTGCAGACCCTTTATGAGTAAAAGATGACTCATCAGACCATATCCCTTTTTTCCATTGCTCAGGGGTCCAGGTTTTGTATTCCTTACACCATGTTATGCGTTTTTGTGCATTGGCTTTGGATACAAATGGTTTCCGAATGATGGCCCTGCCATAAATACCAGCTTTGTGAAGCTCACGTATTGTTTTTGTTGAGACTGGTTCAGATATGGATTGATTCAATTCTGTGGTAATTTTTAGAGCTGTGGTTCTGTGGTTATTAGCAACTATCCTACCAAGTGTCCGTCTGTCCCTGTCGGAGAGCTTTGACTTGCGGCCACAATTCTTTTGCTGATGCTGTTTTTTGGTGTTGGGCATATTTTTTCATCATTTTTGACACCGTTCCCCTTGCCACCTTAAATATTTTTTTTGTTTTTGTGACCGACGTACCTGCAAGTCGTTAATACGAGTTATTATCTCGTTTATTCAAGATATTATCTCGTTTATACGAGATAGTAAGTCGTTAATACAAGATAGTAAGTCTTATACATCTTGCTTTAATCAAACCATTATGTACACATCCGCCACTTCGCTAAATATAGTTCCTCTGGTAAAGGCAGTTGGCACTAGAGTTCAGATTCTACAGCTGTCCCACAACAACTAGGAGTGGTATAAAAAAGAAAATCACTTCGGGGTGTCAACAATAAGGACTTACCCTTTTTAATGTCACATTTTACAATAAACGGCAATGTTCCGTTTCATTTTAGAAAGTAAAAATGACCAGTTTGTCAGCTAGCTAGCTAACGTTAAGTAGCTAGTTATGTAAGTTAGCTAACTAGCACTAGATAGGATAGAACTAACCTAACTGTTAACCTAAAGTGTAAGATACTTAACTTTTCAGTTTTAAATGTATTGACTGGCTAGCTGATTGGTTTGCAAAATTTGCTAATGGTTATATGGACATGTTAAAGTTGTGATAAATATTAATAATATTATGATGCTATCATGACTGGGCATAAAAGTATAAAAACTCCCACCCCCTAATTATTAATGAGATCCATTCCAATGCAGAGAGGTTATAGTATTACTTGTAAAAGTACCTGAAATAAGATATCAAGAGTCTTTTGATGTTGTTGAGTCACGGACCTTTGGTGTCCTAAAATGGAGGGGACTATGTGTAAAAAAAGGGCTACAATCGCTACACGGTTCACCTGATATGGATGTAAAACCCCTCAAACTAAAGGTGCTGGAGTACAAATTTGTATATATAAAAAATAGATTGGATGATTGGATGTGGTTAATTATTGCATTAACCACATCCTCTATATGTATGCATTGGATGTGGTTAATGCAATAATGAAATACAAGTCCATAAGAAACAAAATAATTGGTAAATAAGACATTATTTTATTATGACTGTGCAAAAAATAAATACAAATAAATTCATAATAATACAAAAAAAAAGGTTTAGGTGTAGCAGTTGGATGACCATATGGAACTCTTAGAGGCGCCAAGAGACCATGCCGCTCGGAAAGCTGATCCCCTATCTCCATGACAACAGCGGGAGGTTTCTCACCCTCGGAACATTTTTAGACTTCTAATTTGTCATAACCACCTCCTGTGGAAAAGAAATATGTTGTCGAGTCAGACGTAGAAGCTGGAAGCTGCTTTGCATTAAAGTTTTTAGCATACTTGTACGCGAGCAGACAGCGTTCTGCCTCAGTTGTCATGCGCTGTGAAAAATGACTTGAAAAGATGATATGATATGAGTGGCGGATTCCATGTGGAAATGTATATCAGAAACCTGACGGAATCAGGAGAACAGTAAGCATCATGCAAAATGAGACGAGGTGATACAGATTAGAAATGTTTTCAGCATTCCGCTTCAAAAGACACATTAACTTGTTTCAGCGCATTTTGAGTACGAAAAACGAAATACATGTTATATAACATGCTCGGCTGTGCTTTCTGAAAAGCAGAGGCAAAGAGGACGCATTCCTTTCAGGTTTTTTGTATTTATTAGCAGTCAGCTGGAAAATTGACTCTGACGAGACCCTGGTTAGTGACAATTTACCCATCATGCAGCTGTACTTGGCCCTGTGTGTCCAGTACCCATCAATCATGGAGTGATTTCTCCACGTTCCACTCGAGACATTGTGAAAACCTGCCGGGGTGTAAATTTAAAATTAATATTTCCTGCATATGTTAGTTTTCCGTTTGACTGGAATGGGGGCTCACTGTGTCTTTATCTCATGCTTAGCAACCAGAAAAATGTTGTCAGTAATATAACCAACAGGGTTTATATTTTTCCTGAGGTTCCCATGTTGCTCAGTAAGTACAGGTGCTTGCCATGAGCAGGGGCCTTACAGACTAGAAATTTCAGCCTGGATGATGCCCTTTGTCGACTAAATATAAAGTTTCAGTCACTTAAAAAACAAAAAAAAAAACATACGGTGGCATCTAATTCGCTGTACAATGTAAGCCTTTACCAATAAAGAGATAGATTGTGAAAGTTATCAAGGACATTCACAATTGGGTGTGGTGGTTCAGCCAAGATAATTCTGTATTATTATACGTAGCCAGAAGTATTCATATAGTCGGGCCTGCACTGAACAAAATGGATACTATTTAGGTGAATGTGGCCCACCCTGGCTCATCCATGCCTACACAGTCATTGTACAGTAATGTACTGTATCTAATGCTGATGGTAGGCCAATACTCTCAGTTGGGCTCTCCCAATATATTTCTTGAATTAAACAGGTAAGGACATGAGTGTTTTTCTCCCAAATAGCAAGTGGTCATTGTCCAAATATGACACAATCCTGTTTGTGTTTCTCTGTGGGCCCCAAAAGCTAAGATAAAAACACAAACTAATGCACTTGAAATGGCAGCAGGGCTCTAATTTCTGATACAGGATATTTATCAGAATTGGGTAGATACCCAATGCTTGGCCAGTATTTTGGAATTGTTTATAACATTCTGAAAGTTAAAAGTCTTCCAAGATAATTCTCTCACAATAATAATTGACTGTTAATCTTATTTTACTGCACAGTGTTATTTGCATTGCAGTATAGCACCCTGGATACAAATAATGTGTATCAGTCGGCATACCTTCATAGGAAAATGTTTTATGCATTTAGAATACCAACAATAGTTTTATTAAAAATACAACAATACTACTTCATCTTCTCCCCTGCATTTTCATTAGTTTTTTGTAAAAGGCAGTGTTTTAAAGTCTTTGTTCTTCTGTATAGGAGACATTTGGAAAAGGAAAATATTGGTGAAAAAAAAGAGACTAGAAGCGAAGCTGAGACAAATTCAGTGACGTGGAATGCTGCTCGAGTCTAGTGGCAGTGGAGCGCATTTCAGAGGGATTTTGAAGGTTTTATTGAAAAGGCATCCTGTTCTCCAGGATAACTCCCAACCCCCCAACACGCATGCACACACACACACAGACACACACATGCACACACACACACACACACACACACACACACACACACACACACAAACACACATCGTTTATTGTAGGAGACAAAATACAAAAAATGTGGGACCTGTTGTTACCACCCCCCACCTCAAAAAAATAAAAAAAACCTGGCAACCTCAGATTCACTGTATCTCAGGTTCATAGTGAGTGTGGATGTAGGTCTTAATCTGGTGCTAATAAAGGTCAGCCCCCCTCCCGCCCCCCCAGCCCGTCTAAGAGCTCTATTTCCCGGCTCCACATCAAAGTGTAAATCCGCTGATTATCGGGGCTGGACAGAGAAGACAATGAGGCTCCAATGGCAGGAGTTTTCTATAGCTCAGTGTGTGTGCAGAGCCCTGCAAGAAAAAGACCATAATACCCGGGACTGCCAGGAAACCCCCCCTTCGATCAATATGTCCTGTGAACTTTGCATTATGCTCATGGCCGTGCCTGTGACACCGCTCTATCTCTCCCCAAAAAGACAGCCTCGGCCCCTTGCCTCGTTTCCCTCTGGGAGGAAACAGAGCATCTTAACATGTCTTAGACTAATGTATCCACCTGAAACTAAGGGTAAGGTTCACTGCTCGCACAGAGAGATTTCGTGGGCTGGGTAAACCTGCGTTTTTCTTACGTAGCCCATATCCTGTGTCTGTATCTACACCTTACGAGCATGTGCCTTAAGCGATCCTATAATACCCATTTGTGAGTGACAGCCATAGGAATAAGCCCATTCATCTGATAATGTGTTCTTCAATAAGGGGAACAGAACAGAACCCATGCCTGAAGAAAAACTGTATGCTTAAATTACAAGAATGCGCTCCGGTGATATGTAATTAGTAATATAAAGCTAATATGGGAATAATAACTCTTATAAAAAATTACAACACTGAGGAGCATGGGGATATTTTCTCGTAAGTAAACGGCCGTGTTCCTCTGGAAGGACGGGAATAGCAAAACATATAAATAGCAATTTATTTGACATGGTTCCAATATTTTCAATAAAATATCATCAGTAGTGTCAAAATGCACCTAAACTACCTCTGTTTACCACAGTATGCTAAAATCCTGATGTCCATCATATCTGGAGTGTAATATCTGGAAATATACAGTGGACACTAAGTGTTCAATTATACTTGTGAACTAGATAGCTAGATCACTACAGGTCATATCTATTATGAGAGTGAATAGAGATGTATAGGTTCGGGACCGGGGTTGATTATGGAAGTCACAGAGAGTACTGTCGGTTTCCGTAAAGTGTGTTCGGTCGTTCCATTTTTTTTCCGAAAAAATGCAATAATAAACTGGCTTTCCATAGCTGAAATACAGTGGCATCTTACATAACTTTGGTTTAAAAAAAATACATCGCTGCTCTGTCACCCCAAACTCTATTTTACAATGAAGTACAGTATAGAGTTGTGATTCCCTTCCCACCACCAAACCACCCCCACCTCCACCTCTTGGAGCAATATTTTCCATTTCATTCCATAAGTGAGATACATACACGCAAACTGATTTCAATTCTCATTTCATGATACATAAACATCGTTGTGAGGCTACATGAGTATTTTCCTGCAATGGAAAAAACCAGTTCCCAGTTTGTAAGGACATCCTGTCTTTAATTTAAAGAGATGGGCGTGTACATTTTGTCCTGTTTGCATTTGCTGCCAACGTGCTTGTCTCCATGGAAGCAGAGTTATGGCACAAAATGTCCGTCCCCCCCAGACATAATGGGTGATCTGACAGAAATAGCAGTGTCTTTGTCATACCGACAGATGTTGTAATTGCCAGCTGATGGATGGGTTGTCACAAAGGTCGTTAGGGTCGGTGGCCTTGCAACGCCAAAAATCTGCCCGCGGCAGAGGCGAGGGTTGTGCATTAATGGGGGAGAGGAGGAACACGCTGTCCCGAGATGGACAGGAAAGGTGGGTCAAGCTTTGGCCTACCGGCCGCTTTGTTTTGGGACTGATTCCCCAATGAAGTTGGGGATTAGACGCTGTTTTGGCGTACGGGATTGTGGCGCTTGGTGACAGTCATGTCACTCCTTGGGGAAGGGAGGACAAATTATCAAAAGCACTTGGCCCCAACCTGAACATACTCCACCGGGTGAACCCACAAACATATTTTTGTATTTGCCAGAAGTAATGTTATCACAACAATTACATCAAACCATAAGTGTTTACACACAAACACATAATCCTAAGAAATAAAATAATTACTTGTATGTCACAGTGGGAGATTGACATACAAACTAGATAACTGCGGCTTTTTATTATCTGCTGAGAATAATATTGGCTTTACTCTCTTGGGGCTATTGGGATTTACTTTCTGTCTTAAATATGATGACTGTAAATGTACACCAAAATTCACGGTCAGTTTGTTGTTACAAGTCCCAAGGTTAAACAGGCCTTTTCCAAACAGTCTACAAAGGACAATTAGGACAGATGATCTACTGTCCAAACAAAGGGCAGTTGAGTACAATTGTGTACGGCTTGAGGCACCGCTTCAAAGTTATGAAGCGCTTCGCTTTGTGAACTTAATGAGAAGATCCTTTGTTCACAATCCCCTCGGAAGAAAGAAAGCTGGAAATTAAGAGGTATATCACTTAGCTCTACCAGCGCTGCTGGTTTAGCTACTGTTCAGCTAGTGTTGTTTGGTTGATAATTGCTGACTGTTAGATGCTACAAATGGAAGTAGGTTTGTTTTAATACCTTCCCAGCCTTTTTTAAAGCTGTCTGTCATGTGAATCCAGTAAATGAAGTGTAAATTATGTGTGTACTTCAAAAGCTTTGAGAATCTGCCTTCCACAAAAAAAATATGTTGAAGCTTCCACATAGGAACGCTAGCTTAAATATCAGTCCAGATGCTCGTCCTTACTGTGAAAATAAAGAGGGTTTATATTTTAGGATATTGTAATAATCACGCATTTTAAACGTGAAGGGAAAAATGTATTAGGTGCTGTCAGGACTAAATACTGACTTTTTGGAACAAAGAATCATCTTTGGATATACCACCGTACCGCTTCGTATATCCACTTTGTCTTTGCAGTGGTATATCAATATCGATGCATTTTCCCTCAATATTAATCCAGAGTCGTCAATGTAAAGGGGGAAATAAATTGCCCTAAAGATCGGTAGTTATTTCAGTTATAGAAAAGAAATGTAACTGGATTAAACTGGATGCCCTGTTCATGGTCAGTCACATAGGGTATGAGCGTGCACACATTTTTACTCTCATTGTTCTGACAAGGACTCTTTACATCAGGAGCAGTTATAGAAGATGAAAGATGAAATTAGAAGATGAAAAATTAACTGACACGGCAATTACAACAGAAATTATTTACCAGATGGCTCATTGTTCATTTTTACATGATAAAAGATTTACATGTGACTTTTATGTGACTAGCCTATATCTGATCTTATCTTTCTAAGATGTTAGTCAGCTAAAAAGACGGGTCGACTGACCTTATTAATCTGCCATTTTCACACATTTTACGCCGGGGCCAAAATTGGACAACAAGCATTATGATGATTTAAATCATAGTAACTTGTCATTATTCATCTTCAGAAAGACACTTCCTTTGATAGAAACGTTCTTCTTTCTGGTCGTATCACTTTGAGGGGGAATTTGTGTTTAAACAATAGCATTTAAAATGTATTTTTGAAGCAACACAGTTTGAAAAAGAAAAAAGACAGCGTGTGGCGCACGGATTTTCAAAAGTGTAATTAAACACGCAGGGAGAATAACGAGGCCTGGGACGGACTACCAGAAACTTTTGGCTTTGTTGTCCAACCGCGCCGCTGTGCGCTACGTGCGAGGTGTCCTGGGCGGAGCCGGTGACAGTGGGAGAGGTGCCCGCCGCCCCTGCAGCCCGGCTGCAGGATTAGCTCCGGCAGGTGCAGGGGGAGGATTGCGGTTGGAGGGTTTAAATTAGCGGTGAGATGACAACACCCCATTAGGAGGGATTAGGGCCCTGCTGGCAGTTAGAAAAAGGCTGGCAGGGGCATCCGTCACACACAACTCTGGGAAAGGTGGCAGAGATGATTTGCCGGAATGGGGCACTGTGTCTTTCACTTGCCCCCCTTCCTATGAATAGCTCACTAAAAGACGGCCCTTCTTTCACACTGACACTTATAGATAGCGTTTGGATTGTTAACATTCCCATAAATGACAATACCATGCAAAATATGGAAGTGACTAAATACTTGGAAGAAATTTTTTTTTGGGGGGGGGGGGGGGTGGTCCTATTCTGCAAAACTCAAGGTGAGCCGAGCCCCTTTGTTCGTAACAAGCACTTTTGAAACCCAGGGCCTGCAGTTGAGAGAACACAAAAAGAGAAGTTGAGCTTCATTTGTCAGGTCTTAACAGAATAACAGGATTTTGGAGCCCTGGCACCTCCCTTCCGAGCGCCTGGCTGTTTGAGATGCCTTCAGGCTGGAGGTGGAGTTGAGCCTAACGGTTGTCTTTAAGCGTTCCCGCTAAGCCTGTTAACAATGAAAAAAGAGAAAAAGTAACGAGGAAATAACTCATAGGCCCAAAATGCTGAGAAAAAAATTCCAATTAGTTCTGTGAACGTGTGCTTCAAAAGAGCAAGGTGAGAATTCACAACTTCGTTGTAAGTTAAGAAACCGAAGACGATCAAAATGTTTATGTTCCAGCAAGCCATACTGCTATGCAATTATCGTCTAATGCCTTTATATTATAGCACAGCTTCAACAGGGTCTGCCACTTCTGTAAAGATAAAACCTTCAGATTATTTGATGGCCTCACTCTCTGTTCCTATCCCACAGGGTGTCAGTATCTGTCAGTTTCCATTCAAATATGGCAGTTTCCATTCAAATATTTCAATTAATCTTGGAGCCCAACAATGTTTCCAGAGTTTCACCCACCAAGTCAGGTAATTTCAAATGGCTTTTCACTGAGGAATATGGTATTGCGTGACTTGAGCCAGCCTCCTGTTGCATTCAGACAAGGTCATATTTCCCACCAATGTTCCCACCTAAACAATGGTTGTTTATTTGAGCACAAGTTTTGAGCATTAAACCAATTATTTGGCATTTTCTAAATTACATTACATTACATTAGTTATTTGGCAGAAGCTTTTATCCAAAGCGACGTACAATAAGTACATATTGAAGGTCATAGACACAATCTACAAAGCAAATCCAACAAAGCACAACTTTCTCACAACGTAGGAGCTATCGCTAGTAGTCAAAGAATACAGAATACAGTCGGCTATACATTCTAAGCTATGAAATAGCAAAACCAAATAGAAAATAAACAGAAAGAACATACTATATATTTGGCCTTATATATGTAGTTATTCAAGATGGAGTCTGAAAAAGTGTGTTTTCAGACCACGACGGAAAACAGACAGTGTTTCAGCAGAGCGCAACGGAGTGGGGAGTTCATTCCACCACTGGGGAGCTAGAGTGGAAAAGCTCCGCAGTCGGGACGAGCGAGTGCCGTTGACACGGAGGGAGGGAAGTGCAAGTCGCCCTGCACCAGCAGAGCGAAGTGGTCGAGCAGGAGCGTAGTGCTGGATCAAGTCCTGTAGGTAGGAGGGGCCTGACCTTTTGGCTGCAGTGTAGGCCAGGGTCAGAACTTTGAACCTGATCCTGGCCACGACTGGAAGCCAGTGGAGTGACCTCAGCAGGGGGGTGACGTGTGTGAACTTCGGGAGGTTGAACACAAGCCGAGCAGCCGCGTTCTGGACCAGTTGAAGGGGCAGAATGGCGCAGGCTGGCAGGCTTGCGAAAAGGGAGTTGCAGTAGTCCAGGCATGAGGTGACCATGGTCTGGACAAGAAGCTGGGCTCGGCTAAATCCTTCTAATGTTGTACAGGAGGAACCTGCAGGACCGTGCCGTTGCCCTGATATGCTCTCTGAAGTCCAGCTGGTCATCCAGGACCACCCCCAGGTTTCTTGCAGAGCGGGAGGAGGTCACCATAGTTCCGTCGACGGTGATGGACAGGTCTAGAAGCGGGGATGTCTTGTGTGGCATGAAGCGCAGTCTTGTCGAGGTTGAGCTTCAGGTGACGGCTAGACATCCACTCAGAGATGTCAGCCAGGCAAGCAGATATCCTCTCTTTAATCTGTGGGGTAGAGGGAGGGAAAGAAAGGAAGAGTTGAGTGTCATCAGCATAACAATGGTAAGAGAAGCCATGTGAATTAATGACCAAACCAAGAGACTTAGTGTAAATGGAGAACAGCAGAGGACCCAGTACAGATTCCTGCGGGACTCCTGTAGAAAGAGGATGAGGTGCAGAGATAGAGCCCTTCCAGGAGACTTGGTAGGATCTATCTGTGAGATAAGAAGTAAACCAAGAGAGAGCAGTTCCAGAGATGCCCATCTCAGCCAATGTGGAGATCAGGAGTTTGTGGTTGACCGTATCAAATTCTGCAGACAGGTTAAGGAGAATCAGGACAGAGGAGAGGGAGGAGGCTCTAACAGTGGCGAGTGCCTCGGTCACAGCCAGGAGTGCAGTTTCAGTTGAGTGGCAGGTTGTTCTGGTGGAGAAAAACAGACAGTTGGTTAAGGGCACCACGTTCAACAGCTTTTGACAGCTGTTGTTACAAGTTCCATGTGGGGCTTGTAATGCTACCTAGCTAATGTTAGTTGATAGCTCACATGGTGTGGCGCTTGTAGCTTCATTAACGTTACAAATAATATTGTGGAAATGTCTCAAAGGAGTAACGTTAGTAGCTAAGTTAACATACATTTGTTTTTCTCTCCTTAGCGAAGTTAGATAGTAGCTGTATTATTTCTAGCGTTGTCACTCAGTAACGGTAGCTAGCCTGGCTAAGTTAAAGTGATGGTCAAGGGATTCAAAAAAATTCAAATAACCACAACAAATCACAGAGGGATGTGTCCACTACACACTCACCAAATATCTTTTCAAGAAAATGTGAATAGATATATTAATATACATCTCAAAGTCAGCTAATAACTCAGTCTTGAAATAACTCAGGATTGTAGGGGTGTGGTCTAAATCCACGCCCTCAACCCGAGTGCCATCGACGTCATCCAGCCAGCCCTACATGTTTGAACCACATAACTGTTCTTATACAGTTCTGTGGTTTGAACCATATGTTTGAACCCGGCGAGGAATTAATGCAATCAATTCAAAGTAAAACACAATGCGGCTGCTATCAAGAGATAAATATCACACGCAAGCTCACAATCAAAGTTAAGTTAACTTAAACGCGAGAAGAAAAACTTTGACATGTCATTATTGTCATGTTCAAATAGTTTTTTTTTCTCTGAGTTAATTTGAATACACCATAAGTTCTTAGTTATAGGGATAAAGAGAGCGGGAAAAAATAATTAATAATAATAATGAACACTTCCAAATCCAAATGCTGATAACGCAGACAGCTATTCTCAAGGAGAAACAAAATGTAATGAGTTATGTAATGAGATCAAATTATTTATTGGTCGAGGTTTGACGTCTACGTCACCATGGACCATTTCGACTCCACCCTTTTTTTCAGCATACAGGAATAAAAAGAAATAGATAGACTGAAATTTAACGAGATTGCAATGGAATTTATTTCTCACGCTTTATTGGTGCTCAATACATACCTTAATAGTCATAAATAATGTGGTTCACATCACTGACCTGGCAAAATATTAAGCAAAATAACGTTATCCATCTTGCTCTCTCGAGTTGATTTGCCCACACGTCTTGTGATTCATGGTGTGGCTCATGAGAATAAACATCTTAAAAATCTTCTAAACAGTTTCCTCACCATTCCACCTATCTCCCGGGTTTATCACAAAAAGTTTATGCAGAACAAATGCAATTAGCTATATACCCTCGCTAAATACCAAAAGCGGAAACGCTTTTGAAGTGATGGCTAACGAGAATTATCGTCCGTAGGCTATTTAAAGTCAAAGTCGCAAATGGTGATAGGTAGGCTATTTGATCGCATGTAGTTGGTCACAGATGAGTCAAAAAGACAAGACGGCAGGATTGGAGAAGAATGCGGCGATGTAGTCATCATGCAGTTAGCTGTCAAATGTTTTGCAATAGCTGTCAAATCGTGCACCGCGTTGGTGTATGTCTGTGGGGTTAATGTAAATAAAATACCCTATAAAATCATCCATAAGACAATTTATTAGTCGAGGGATATAGGCCTAATATAATTTAGCTATTTCGTTTTAGTTGGTGCATTGACAATGTGTTGATCATTTTAAAAAGAGCAATTTACTATTAACAATAAGTGCCGGAGCGCTCTTATAGCACTACATGCCTGATTCGGAGTGAGGGTGAGGGTTTTCTAATTTGAAAAAACGAATTAACAAATTTGAGGAAACTAGGCTAATTAATTATATCGAGGGAATGAATTAATTATATCGAGGGAACAAATTAATTATTTTGAGGGAAAGATTTAATTGAAACGAGGGAACAAATTACTAAAACTAGGGAACGATTTAATTAAAACGAGCGAACGAATTAACCCCCCGTTTTTTCTTCTTCTTTTTTGTGCACCTCCGGGGCTCCATGGGTTTCTGTGCGCTGTGGAAGCTTCAGAGAGAGCGAGGAGTACGAAATCTCGCATTGTACAAGACTGTGTGGTAACGGTAGTTCGAACTTTCAATTAGTCTTCGGTTGCTAGCTAGCAAGTTTATGCCCCAATGTTAAGTCAATGGACAATTAATTTCCGGTATCGTAGAATTATAAAGATTTATTTAAAAACTGAACAATAAACAGAAATATTACCCATCAAAAGCATTGGTCCATGTCACGCCCGGAAAAAAAGACTTAATTTATTTTTTTATAAAAAAATGTTTTGTACTTAATTGTATGAAAACGGCTTAATCAATCTTTCCCATATTTGTTTTATGTCGAGATATTGATGAGATGAGTTGGTCTTTCCAAGTGGCTTGGTAATTGGTGCTAAAACGCTGAGATATTGACGGGCGAAATTTCTATTTTAACATGTAAGTTGCAAGCAAAACCAAACTTTCCACTTTTTCACTTCCCAGCAATTATTGTTTTCACCTGTTCAGGTGTTCCATAAGCTATATCTACTCTGCGTCTTCCGAGCTCGGCGATTTTGTGTTTTTATTTATCACAACACAAAGCCAGGTATTGGTATAGGCCAGGAGACTATGTTCCTTTGTGTCTTTAAAAAGCAACCCAGGAACTCCTTTAGTAATTGCAGGCCTATAGGTGTTTTTCTGAATTTATTTTACCTTTTCGTTAAATTTTTTCTTAAGCCTTTCTTTCTTTGTCTACCTGTCCTCGTGGAGGAATACCTTTGTTTATCTTTCCTATTTCGCCTCTTTAGTCAGCTCAGTTATAGTCTGAGCTAGAGGAATTTATTTACCTTTTCTTTCCTCTGCTCGTATCTTCAAGCGCTCCGCGTCCCCTTAATGTAATGTAACATATTAAAGATGTGCCGACCAGTGGATGTAACATAGTAGCGCTCATGTGTATGAGACCGTCATACAAGCGTAAGATTTCCCACATGAGTTTTGCAACGTGAGAAACCCAGATACCTGCTGAAAGGGCACCTCATTTCGAATTTCAAACTGTGAAGTCACCACTTTTACAAAATAAAGTCACTGTAGCTCCACAATTCCCTAGAAAAGTGCAAAGAGCAAATGCTTCCCGCTGGAATAAACCAAAAACCTTCAAACTAATTGATTCATGAATATAATGAAATGTAACATGCTCATGTAGCCTACTCGGGCGATAATAATCCATGTTTTTTTGTTTACCTTGTGTGATTAATTACCACTGATCACATTGTTGGTTATGCAGAAGGACAAAAGAAAGAAGACTGTACCAACATTGGAGGTTTTATAATGCATTACTATATAGCTACATTCACAAACATTGACAGATTTTAAATGCTTCCTTTAATCAAATTTAATTTTCATTCTGTGCAAGCATGCATGATTTCCTTCCTCTGTTGCACAATATAGTTGTGTTGAGATCCACTGTAAACAGTAAAGCAATGATAGAAAAAATGTAAAGATTTTAAAAATCACTGTTAAAATAGTTTTTATAAGGCACTTTATCGTCCATATGCAATGGCATACACCACACAGGAGAAGGTTAAATGTATACTGTATATATACTTAACTTTTAAAAAGTTAGTTGAAAAAGTAAATGATTCAAGATAAGGCGAGAGTGAGTGAGAGAGAGCACTTGTCTTACTGTTTGACATTGGAAAGCTCTAGAGAGGGCTGCCTTAAGCGATAGCCACATTGGGAACAAATGAAGGCAGAGAGAGAGAGAGTGCGCCAGTTCCTCCACGATCTCCAGCTTGGTCGCCTGCCACGCGTCTGTCCCGTAGGAACAGGAAGTAAAACAATTATCAGCTGGGAAATAAAAAGGCCCTGCTTTGCCCCATAGGAGTCGCACACAAGGCCACTCCGTGTTTGGAAGCGACGCTGCCCGGGTGCGCGTGAGCTGCAGAGGCTAGATTTCAGCCTTTTTGTCTCAGGATCAGCTATCTCTTTCACATGATATGCCTGGGTAAAGCAAATCAAACTGAAAACAAAACAAAGAAAGTAAAGATATTCCAGCTTGGGGTTATTTATTTACATGAAATACTGAGGGATGTAAAGCATAATGAAAGACAAAAGAGGAATATTAAATTTTTGTGGTTTTCAGTCCTTCAAGTTTCATACAACAGTTTTAAATGAATGTATTATGATTGAATTCAGATTAAATTAATAACATTTAGAGAGTACAGATTGATCTACTAAAAATGGTTTTGCACTCTGTTTTTTCAGTGTACATAGAGAAGTGCCAAGACGTTTTATCTTTTAACATCTATCTAGGTTTTGTGCAAATTTCTTATCACTGGTGATAGCTATACTTTGTTGTTTCAGAGTGGTAGTTTTCAAAACACATTCCGCAACAAGTGTAAGGCCTTAAATGCACACTATGGAGTTGATGTGTCCTTCCCCGAGAGCCAGGCAACATTGGATGTCCTTCATTTACTTAACGCTAGCAGGATGTGTGTTTTTTTCTCAGTGTCCTTTCGAAGTGGAATCTGCAACTGTGGGATCCCATCACAGTAAGACATTTACTGTGCAAACAGAACTGCAACGCCTGGAACATTGCACTCGAGGGCTTTATAGCCCAATACGGTTTCTTACGGAAGCTTATAAAACAAATGCGAATGCACATTTTAACCATGCCCACACAGAGGGATATGGGGACCACTGTGGTGTTAAAATATTCAAATCTATATTTACATAAATAAGGAACATAATTGACATCTCACTGCTCAGTCTTGCATAATACTGATCCTCAACTGTTTATTTTATTTTATCTTTGTATAAAAATTGAGGTGGCGAGAAGTAGTATTAGCATATTTCAATTTACATTTAACAAAATATTATCTCTGTTGATATATATTTTGTTTAACATGTGATCAATGATGGTTATTCTATTTTTTAAATCAGTAGTAGTATTACAGTAGTTTTGTAATTTTGTATACCAAGGACTCCGGCTGGTATCGCAAGGCTAATATCAAAAGCCTGGTAGTCAAGATTTTGATTACAGCAGTATCAATGGCAACAGGTATTAATGTTTATATTTTGGCATAAGTATTGTACTTCTCTTACAATTAACATATTGATTATATTTTTGATATTACAAATCCCTCAGATTTGTCAATATCACAGAAAAAGTGTTACACACAATTTAGGATGTAGCATAGCAATCTATTCTAAATTACATAAATTGTCTGTTTGGCAAATCTCCTAACAAGCAGGATAATCATGATATTAGGGTGACCATATATTGGATTTCAAAAAAGGTGAACAGGGTCAGGCATTATGAACAGAATACTAGGCTATTTGTTTGCTTATATACGGTCTATAGAACAAGCAAAACTTAACCGGACATTTTTAGGAATTTATAAATCCCGCCTGACGGATATTTTCAGTTCCAAAAATAATATACTTGAAAGAGAGGACGTCCAGTCAGCCTAATGATATGTGCCTGTATAAAAATAGGCATATCTCTTTTTAGATAACAAACTGGAACAGTTTATGTTTGCTTATTTTTCTATAGTGGAAAATGTGTGTATTTAAAATGTATTTAAAGCTGTAATCCATAATTCTTTATAGTTTAGGTGAATTTGGCAACATTTGTGGTGACTGGTGGTCACAACCGTTTGTTTTCATACTCCCAATCCCAGAGATTCGTTCAAAACAAAGCTACAATCTCAAATAGAGCAGCATGTTTTTTTGGGGGAATTAAAACACTGCCTAGATTAACAACTTTGTCCGACACGGTAACATTGAGCAACGTATGAAACCTAATTTTAGGCTTCTGCATTCAACATGCAAGTTGCTGTGCGTGTGTCATCAAGTTTAAATACTTGGCGGGATTGTCGCACTCGATGGCACCACTGGAGAATAGCATATACAGAACACAAATACATTGAATGGACATTGCTACAAAAATGCCAACAGGAAAAGGTATAAAATATGGCACTTTTTAACATGAAAAAATGATGGATTACAGCGTTTAAGGATGTAGCTGGATATTTACTGAAGCAATTCAGGAGCTACTTTGCCCAAAGGTACAATGGCATCACCCCACTTGGGAATCAAACCTCCAAACCCGCATAAACACTTGTGTGTTCAATAACAGTGTTGAAGTGTCAGTAATGCTGCATTTACCAGAGAGCCCAATGGTGCTCACTTTTACATGGCATACAAGCTTACATAATATTGTGTAAAAATGAATGTCCCAAATTTAAATTCTATTGGGTCGTATCTGCTTAGTTTTACAGATGGTAGTGGGGATTCAGTTCATGTTGCCCCAACAATTTACTACTTTGAAGAGCTCCGGTCACACAACCAATGTATTTAGGTAAGGACATTTAGGTGTGAGAAGGAACAGTGTAACTGGTTGTTGTGAATCTAGGTGGCCTATAGTTTCAGCTGAGTTTAGGAGGAGCCAAAACACCACTGTATATTAAACTGTCATGACTATGTACGTTGAGAAAACATTCAAATAACAGAAAAAACCCCAGACTCACTTTCTGAGCTTCAGGTCCCTGTGCTCTTCATCAGAAGGAATAAAATGTTAAATACATTTTTGGTGCAAGAGTACATTTATACACGACTGTTCAGCTCTAAAAATAAGGGAAATACATCATCAATTAAAAAGGTTTTGTTCTCATATTCACATCGATAAGATTAAAGATTTTGATATCACGGTATTATTGTGTTTAAAGATATTATATATTGTTATTATTATAATTTTTTTTAACATAAATCTGACGCTCAACCTGGGGCTGTATATATCCAATTCTCTCCCCAATATCCAGCAGTCTGTAACCGCAGTCGCGTTCCATGCGTGAGCCACCCTGGCAATTCGGGAAAACTGGGACACCCGCGGCTCTCCTCCGAAACACGGGCCGTCCTACAGCTGCTTTTTTTTAGCACCACAGACCGCAGCTAAGCTCGCACGGAGCGGCGTCGGAGGAGGGACCTTTCATTTGCGGCTTCGACACGCATTTATACGAGCGCCATTATCGCCCAGCGGGGGTGAGCCCAAGAGTGATGAAACGCGGACCCCTGTCTGACTGAAACCCCACCCATACCCTGGGTGACGCAGGCACCGATTGTGTGTCAGCCTGTGGAGCTACCAGCCACAGTCGGCACTGGCCCGGTCCGGATTCGATCCGAAGCCGTGAAGCTCATCTATGCACCACAGCGTGGTACCTTAACCGAATGAGCCATCCAACAGCCCGTTGTTATTTAATATTAGGAAAAAAATTTAACTGAATGGCATTTAAAAAATGTGTTAAGCATAATTTAATATGTTCCAAATGTATACCTATCTGTCTATTTCAAATATGTGATTTAACACATTTTTAAAAATTAAATCTATATTATGTTGAATAAAAAGGTACGTGAGCGGTGTATTTGAATAACACAGATTATATAAATTACACAGAGTTGCTACAAGTCACTATGGTCCCCTTCATGAATTGCCTGTCTGTGAAGATGCTTTGCATATGCATCTGTGTGCTGTGAATGAAACAGTGTGCTACTGCCCCCTGATGGTGGGTGGTTAATACAACAGAACTTAATGCTGTTGGCTTCCTGGTCTTTGGCCAGTTCTGGACCAGATTCCGCACACAGGTCATTCTGTTTCAGTTGTGTGTGTGTGTGTGTGTGTGTGCATGCATACATTTCAAACTATTGTTGAACCTCAAACCAAATTACATGAAGTAGGTTATGATACTACATGATTTTTTTGGTTTTTTGTATTAACTGACCAGTACAGTTTTACAAATGATATATTATTAACAATAATATTCCGGTTTTGAGATTAATGACTGTTTTATGTCTGTTTTGCTGTAATTATTAGTCATCCTACAAGCCCAATGGCAAAGCTGGGAATGAATGGATAAGTGTCCATGCATGAATGAGTGAAGTTTGGAGCATGAGCAATTACGGAGACTGAGAGAATAATTCGGTAGGTTAGCGAGTGAGTGCATGATTTAGCACGGCTGAGGGTTAGCACTCGTTTGGGCGAGTGTGCGAATGGAGCGCGCGCTCCTCCCGACTTGCAGTTCAGTCGGTACTGCGGCGAGTGAGGGGGGAGCGAGTAGCGCAAAGGAGCGGAGCGACCCGCAGAAAGCTGAGTTCGGGTCCAGGCATCTGTTTCTCAATACGAAGGCGGCCTTTGATGAGTGCGAGTGATTGATTTCAGGGTTGAGCCACTTTGATAGAGACGCCTCACGAGACAACTACCTGTGAGGACAGCCACATTTCTAAAAGGAATACAGACTACACAATGTTTCCAGCCAAAGAAAATCATGTTGTCCCTGTTATATTCGCATGCCTGTTGAAATAAGTATGGGAAAGTGGGAAATGTATAATTAAGAGGAAACGTGGGGGAAGAGTTATTGCCGACCTAATCAGAATTATTCAGGTCTTCAAATTCCAATTATGTTTGCATTTCTAATTGTGCAACATAATGGCAAATATATAAATAAATAAATACAATTAAACAGAAAATAAGAACCAGAATAAATTAATGCTGGCTTCATAATATTGATGGAATTACTGTGGTAATATAGTGGTATTAATCACCAGGATGACATGGAACGCAGGGCAGGTATTTCAGCAATCTCCTTCATTTAAATAATTAACGTCTTAAAGACACGGCTCAATTTATTCTCTTCCAAACCCTGCTTTTAATTGGCAGTTTATTTATGCACCAAAGTTAGAGCCATGCATAATTTATCAGGCCGTTTTACATTCGCTTATGAAATTGTCTCAAACCAAATGACTTTGCTACATTTATTTAGGTCTAAAAAATGAATGTATGGTTTAATACCTGAGATACTTTATGAAATAGATGCATATAATCATGCCTGGCAAGTCCAGTGCAAGACTTTGATTTGACATGATTGAGGAGTGGGCAGTGAAGGGTGGTAGCACACAGTGAGGTAGCACTAAGCAGTAGTAAGCACTGGGGCAATAGAAGCCACTCTCAAATACGAGTTGTAATAAGTAACGGAACAGTAAAGAGCAGCACTGATCAATGGAGTAGGACTTAAGACTGGCACAGGTGATGGCAGTCGTGAACAGGGAGGTATTAAGGCTGTGGGCAGGAGAAAGCAGTTACAAACAGTGGGTGGTAATGAGATGTGCGACAATAGAGGACAGCACTGAATAGGGGTATTAATGAGGAGCGGGGCAGTAGAGGGCAGTAGTGAGCACTGGGGGAGCTGTAAGGAATGGGTCAGTAGAGAGCAGTAGTAAACAGTGCGGCATCAGTGAGCAGTTTGGGGCAGTGGGGTGGTGTAGGGGGCAGCAGTGAGCAGTATGGGGCAGTGGAACATTGTAGAGGGCAGCATTGGGCAGTATGGGGCAGTGGGGTGGTGTAGAAGGCAGCAGTGAGCAGTTTGGGGCAGTGGGGTGGTGTATGGGGCAGCAGTGAGCAGTATGGGGCAGTGGAACATTGTAGAGGGCAGCAGTGAGCAGTATGGGGCAGTGGGGTGGTGTAGAAGGCAGCAGTGAGCAGTTTGGGACAGTGGGACGGTGTAGCGGCAGCAGTGGGACGGTGTAGGGAGCAGCAATGGGATGGTGTAGGGGCAGCAGTGAGCAGTTTGGGGCAGTAGGACGGTGTAGAAGGCAGCAGTGAGCAGTATGGGGCAGTAGGACGGTGTAGAAGGCAGCAGTGAGCAGTTTGGGGCAGTAGGAAGGTGTAGAAGGCAGCAGTGAGCAGTTTGGGGCAGTAGGACGGTGTAGAAGGCAGAAGTGAGCTGTTTGGGGCAGTGGAACATTGTAGAGGGCAGCAGTGAGCAGTATGGGGCAGTGGGGTGGTGTAGAAGGCAGCAGTGAGCAGTTTGGGGCAGTGGGGTGGTGTAGGGGGCAGCAGTGAGCAGTATGGGGCAGTGGAACATTGTAGAGGGCAGCAGTGAGCAGTATGGGGCAGTGGGGTGGTGTAGAAGGCAGCAGTGAGCAGTTTGGGACAGTGGGACGGTGTAGGGGCAGCAGTGGGACGGTGTAGGGAGCAGCAATGGGATGGTGTAGGGGCAGCAGTGAGCAGTTTGGGGCAGTAGGACGGTGTAGAAGGCAGCAGTGAGCAGTATGGGGCAGTAGGACGGTGTAGAAGGCAGCAGTGAGCAGTTTGGGGCAGTAGGACGGTGTAGAAGGCAGCAGTGAGCAGTTTGGGGCAGTAGGACGGTTTAGAAGGCAGCAGTGAGCAGTTTGGGGCAGTAGGACGGTGTAGAAGGCAGCAGTGAGCAGTTTGGGGCAGTAGGACGGTGTAGAAGGCAGCAGTGAGCAGTTTGGGGCAGTGGGGTGGTGTAGAAGGCAGCAGTGAGCAGTTTGGGACAGTGGGACGGTGTAGGGGCAGCAGTGGGATGGTGTAGGGAGCAGCAATGGGATGGTGTAGGGGCAGCAGTGAGCAGTTTGGGGCAGTAGGACGGTGTAGAAGGCAGCAGTGAGCAGTATGGGGCAGTAGGACGGTGTAGAAGGCAGCAGTGAGCAGTTTGGGGCAGTAGGACGGTGTAGAAGGCAGCAGTGAGCAGTTTGGGGCAGTAGGACGGTGTAGAAGGCAGCAGTGAGCAGTTTGGGGCAGTAGGACGGTGTAGAAGGCAGCACTGAGCAGTTTGGGGCAGTGGAACATTGTAGAGGGCAGCAGTGAGCAGTATGGGGCAGTGGGGTGGTGTAGAAGGCAGCAGTGAGCAGTTTGGGGCAGTGGGACGGTGTAGGGGCAGCAGTGGGACGGTGTAGGGGGCAGCAATGGGATGGTGTAGGGGCAGCAGTGAGCAGTTTGGGGCAGTAGGACGTTGTAGAAGGCAGCAGTGAGCAGTATGGGGTTTTGGGACCGTGCAGGGAGTGGGGCAGTAGTGTTAAAAAAGCTGTTCCCTTCTTCCCGATCATCTGGTACAGCTGGCGTCTGATCTCGGACTTTCCTCTCCCTGAATCGGCCTGATCAGCGGAGCGGTAATGAGATCCAGAGGAGGGAAGAAATCCATTAACGCAGCTTGAACATGGCGTTCAGGGCCTGCCACATGTTTGCTATGTGTCTTAACTTTTATAGACCGTGAGCATTCAGAGTTTCACACTATCCATTTTTTTTTTACATTCTCCATATCAGTTGTTCTCATGCTACTTTTAAATGTTCCCCGACCAGACGATGAAGAACAGGTGTCTGTTGGATCAGCCCCGACTACTTCCTTGTTCATCTCTGGATTAGGACGTACACCGAGCCATGATGGAACAATTCGCCGCGACCCATCCCAAATTTGCCTCACAGCAGACGCACTTGTCAGCTCACTGGTGTTGTAAGTCCCTCTACAGGACACCCAATCGGACGCCCTGGAGAGTGCCTGCTGCCCATTCTTTAAAAACATTTTTTTTTTTGCCGCCGTCATGAAGACAAATGGACGAGCGGATACTGTGGGTGAAGAGCAGCCACCTTCAGGCACGTGGCTGTTTCTGGTCCGTCCTCCGTCTCTCCCTCCCGCCGAAGGAATTTTGGATCTTCCCCGCGGGAGGCCGAGCTGGGGCCGACCGCAGGGACATGTGCGCCCTTTCCTCGGGCGTGTCGGCGAGGGGTTTGGCAGTGGGCGCGGCGAGCTGTGGCGCACGGGGGAGGGGAGATTGTTGCGCCGAAAAGAACCGACCAACCCGAGCGTGTCCGCTCGCTTATACGAGAAGAAATGGGCCGTTCAAAAAACATTTTTTGGCACCAGGCCCTTTCACATGTACAGAGCATGCCTTTGAGTCTTACAAGCTCTTTCTATAAACACGTCTGTTTGCATGCGCGGGTTCTCCTCTGGAAAACAATTAAATATGCTCGCTCCTACCACAGTGAATAATGAATGCACGCACACACACACACACACACACACACACACGCACGCACGCACGCACACACACACACACACGCACACACGCACGCATGCACACGCGCACACACACACACACACACGCGCACACACACACACACACACGCACACACACACATACACACAACACATTCCACATTCTCAGTTAGTCGCTTACCATTCTCATCTTTTTCTTTTGTTTTCTTTTTGCTCCTTAACTCTAGATTTTGACGTCTCTCTCTTCTGCCTTCTCTCTCCGTCTCTTTTTCTCACAGACACATACATTCTCCATCTCAGAAGTGCACAAGTCTACAGTTCCCATTGCACCGAGAGACAAAGATATTCAGCATTTCTGAGAGGTGGGGCTCATGTTAGGGTTATATTTTACATAATGTTCTCACTCTCCCACTGAGCATTGGTCAAACAGATATGCCTGCATTCAGTGAACATTTGTTCCTAAACTAAGCTTAAACACACATACAAGTGTCTTCTTTTTCAGTTGTGAGTTGAGTTCATTTCGCAAGATCGGTGAACTCACCGAATGTACACCAAGAAAGAATACACACGTACTTTGAATTTTGAGACAAATTTAAAAACAAATGTTTGACTGAATCCCAGCCATAGTTGTACAAACCAAAAGATGAGTAGAAAGTGTTCAAAGGTGAACGGAGAAACCGTAAAATAGCAAACGGACGAAGGCGTTTCACAGATGCTTCGCAGGTGTGAGCGAAAAAAAAACTGAGAAAAATATTTGGCAGGGTGTATAGAGTGTTTGTAACTTCACTATGTGCTACAGACTTGGATGACCCAAGCGGCAGTGTAGTATAATGGTTAAGGAACTGGACTTGTAACCGAAAGGTTGCAGGTTCGATTCCCAGGTAGGACACTGCCGTTGTACCCTTGAGCAAGGTACTTAACCTGAATTGCTTCAGTATATATCCAGCTGTATGAATGGATACATGTAATAAGAAGTTGTGTAAGTCGCTCTGGATAAGAGCGTCTGCTAAATGTCTATAATGTAAATGTAAAATGACCCAGATCTTAGATTAATTTAATCTGCGATATATTTTACCTTAGATCAAATTATACGTGAGCGTTTTAGCTTCATGTTACTTATGTATGGCTGCTGCCAACAACAAATGCTGAAAATATTACATTATATATTATTTTTAGACTTTTAGCATCATAGTGCTTAGATTGAATGTTCCCTTTTGTTTATGGAGAAGACTTATATAGAGTGCTTAATGGAAGGATCCACCTTCAGAAATTGGGTGCCAAAAATACATTATACAGTATAAACAGAAAAGGGTGAGCTGTCTCTAAAAGTCTAATAACGAGAATTACAGGACCTCTTGTGCCTTATCACATTACAGAGAATACAAAAACAGGATCTCAATGGTGATTTTGTTTGAAGATACATCCAATGGCGGGATTAGGGCATGAAATAAGCTCTCTTCTTTCATGTAAGGATGGCGGACAAAAAAAAAAGAAAACGAGGAATAATGCATCTTTTTTTACGCTACCTTCCCCGTGATTATGCTAACAAGCGACGTGCTGGGAAGGGATTAAGCTCCACAGCCAATCAGAGACAATGCGTGGCTGCGTCGCCTGGGTAGCCGTGAGGGCGAAAAGATATAAGCCGCAGAGATGAAATTATTGGACTGACCCCCCCTCCTCTACCCTTCCCCCCCAAAGTGGGTGGGGGTCCTACGACATTGTCACAGCGAGGCCTGTCCCTGCCCTGGATGTTTGAGTGTAGCCCATGCTTAGTCACTATTATGTAGTCCACAATGACATCTTAGAGCACCTTTGATTCCCCTGGCAAAGACCCTAATGCAAATATTCCTGTGACAGGTTCTACTTAGCGTTTATCAGGCGTCATGGTGACCATGACACTGCGCTGAGTAAAATCCCCAGCGGGGGCCGTCCTCTCGGACTGCCAGCGGGATGTTGGGCACCTGCCGGAACAGAAAAGGCAAGAGGAAGGATTAAATACGGGAGGCACATCTCCACAATAAAAAGCCATTCTCCAATTTTTCTCTTATTACAACAAGAAAAGGAGGAAGTCCATTCTAATGGAGCGAGCGGGCTTTATAAAAAAATGAAAGGGTGCAAAAGTACCCCCTAACACTCCCCCCCCCCCCCCTCCCACCCCCTGTGTTCTCAGTTGTAGCCAGTCTTTGACGGGCTTTTCTACGCAGAAGATGTGCCTGGCCAGAGAATTATTTGGACATCTTTCAGGAACACAATGTAATATGAGATAATTGGGACTTTTCACTGAAGAATTCTGTTGGTGAACCCCCCCCCACTCCCGGCCA
The DNA here is from genome assembly GCA_022702515.1 of Ilyophis sp. 1 JC-2022. Taxonomy (NCBI): domain Eukaryota; kingdom Metazoa; phylum Chordata; class Actinopteri; order Anguilliformes; family Synaphobranchidae; genus Ilyophis; species Ilyophis sp. 1 JC-2022. Next base: position 125,799,536 of record CM040395.1, on the reverse strand, counting down.
CCACCACCCACTCCTGCAAAAAAGAGACAAGAGGTTTGGGAGCTCTCAGACGTCCAGTTTCACACTGTGAAGAGTATGTTCATCATCTTAATCGGCGCTGTCATTGTGAACACGGCAGTAAAAAATCACACTAAATAATCCCATAGACTTAGATTAGCACCGCATGAACCTCCAAAACCGCTGTACCTGGAGTCGGTGTCAGGAAGTTGGGTGTTAGAATGACCCAAGCTTGCGTCAATGTTGTGATGTTTTTTTTTATATATGATTGCGAACAAAAGAATGAGCCACTGTCTGTTTTTGTCCCTGAGAGCAATTACTGTCGCAAGCAGAGAAAACAGAGAGGGAAGGTGCTAGCGATCATAGCATTGCTAAGTTGTTTCCTTCAGGCTGATCTGATATCAGAGAAGGGACAGGGCGTGGTATGTTTCCTAATCAGGTCAGTTACCTGATACGCACGAGGCGAGCAACTATCGTGGAATAGTTCCCTCTGTCCCTGTTTCCCTCTGCCTCTTCCCTTCTCGCTCTCACACTCAACGTCTTTCTCTCGACACGTTTGCTTACCCCCTTCTCTCCTTTAGTCTGTTTCCTTCTTTCTTTTTCCTGTCTCTTTTCGTCTTTCCACCAGTTAACTGTACATTGTTCTATTCTTTCCTCCCCCTCTTCTTCTTTTCCATTCTCTCTATCTGTGTCCATCTTTTCTTTCCCCTCACTCACTTGGCTCAGGGCAGTACACTTTCCTGTGTGAGTGGGTTCTCAGGGCCCGACTTGGTACGTACTCAGTGAATTTCAGGTGCGCCAGACTCATAAATCAGATCGAAGGAAGTGGAAATTATGATTTGCCAGACAAATCTTTTGCCTGCAACAAATTTGCCATCGCCGCAACAGTTGTTGCAATGCTATAGAACATTATATAAATGCTAGAGCTGCGTTACCGTGGGGCACGTCCCATTTAGCGCCAAACGTTTGCTCTACTGGTTTGTGTAACAACGACCTTTTTCAGTTTACAGCAGGCAGGCCTCGCGACGGCCACCTCATTCATAATGAATACCGCCAATTGCAATTAACACTGGAAGTATACAGTGCTTAACCAGTCTGGAAAACACGTTTATTTCTGCCCTGACATTTTGAATGTTACACATTAAATATTAACAGAAAGACTTAAGATAGACTAGCAAATGGCAAATGGTATATTTATATATACGATTAATTCAAAAATAATTATGTAGGGAGTATTTAGGGTAATTACAACTATTCCCATCAAGGGAATACTTCCGCTTGATTTAAAAAAAAATTCTCAGAAAGCAAAAGCTATTAACATTGCCGTTATTAATTGATTTTGCTTTCTCGGATCTCAGGGTACTTTTCTCCTTGGAGACCAGTGGTCCAGCGCAAATATTAATGAAAGGCAATGCCAAGGACCCACTCGACTTCCTGTTTGTCAGTTTTCCCACTGGTGACTGGAGAGGGCATGTTTGTCAGTAGAGACAGTGGGCTGCGTTGTTTGGGAGACCGCTCTCTCTGCATGGTAACGTCATTTGGACCTGACCATGAAAGAATCCAGAGGGAACGTAAGGTCAGGGCGAGACACGAGGTCACAAAGCAGAACGTATGGCCTATGGCCACTGAGGTTCGGTGGATTAGCAGTGGGACATATTTAAAATATAGCACACTCGTATAAAAGGAATATGAAAGGGTTATTTAGTTTGGATGATAGTTCTATGTTGAATCCTGTCCATGTGAAGATTCCTTTTCTATTAGGAAAGGCCCTCAGTCAACAGTTCCATGGAAATATCTCATTACACATCCCCTTGATGAGGTCACACGTAGAACCTACAGAAGGTTTTAAATGCAATGCACCTTTCATAGGGGGTTCTACTTTGACACCAACAAAGTTACCGCTAACTTTTTTTAGTGGTAAAAAACGTTTTTTTTTACTAACTAGAACACTTTTCAGTGTATTATAAACAAAATAAATGCATACTGTAGCATTTTAAACATTAACATTACATTACATTAATTTGGTAGAAGTACAATAAGTATGTAATGTAATGTAATTTTAAATGTGTTAAAATATACAACATGTTTTTGAAATATTTAAAAAAAATTCCACATCGACAAGTAATTTCATGCACACTGTTGATTGTAGATTTTTCAATTTGAAAAAAAACAAAGCATTTTCCACAAAATGTTCTTAAGATCTTTGGAAATCTTAGCAATGGACATTTTTGCCAAAATAATATGCCATGCATGTTCTTAATTAAAATTCACAAATTACTTTTACACATGGATTATAAGTAGGATATGAAGCATTAACTATTTGTGAGCCTTTTGTTTTCCACAAGTCCAATCAATATTGAAAACTGTATGATATGTACAGTATGAAAAATGGAGCACAGTCAGATTCCTGTTACTTACAGATAATCAAACATCTAAATCAGTCAGTGATTTTTCTCTTCTCAACCAATTGCTGGGAAGTAACATTGTTTTTTTTGATCCTGGAAAATTGTGAAAATATTGTGAGATATTTCAGGCACTTTTCTAGAGGTTCATTCTTCCCTTGGGATAGTTTACAAACAATTATAAAAGTTATTATAAAAGAGTTATTGTGTAAATTAACATTAACCAACAAGCTACCATAGACAATTGCTGACCTTTTTTTGAGATAACAACCACAGGTTCCCTCTATGCTATTTGTATTATGTACTGGGCCCCGTGTACAGGTATGTGTGTGAGAGACAGAAACATGCGACAGGCAGGCCCACTCTGTCCTGGTTTAAGCATTTATTTATGTGCTTAAATGGAATTAAAACATAAACACTTTTTTTTCCCCCATTCGTAGCAGGAGAATGATACACACACGACGTGGGACTTTTAGAAAAGCTATGACCTCATTTAAAATCCACATGAGCATATGAGAATGAGCCCAGCGGTTGTCCTCTCTTAGTGTGTTATTACAGAAGGAGAGCGAGGTCAAATATCCAGGCTGATATATGGAGGGTGCTTCGGAATAAGCCTGTTCTCGTACTCCGAACGTCACATATTGACCTTGGCGTTTCTGACAACCGCATCCATCACGCTTATGAAACCATTCCAACAGGCTCAACTGGCCTACGTTGAGCCCAGATCAACTGGATTAAGGAATAACATAATGAGATGAATGATCGCCGTCAAAGGAATAGATGAATGTAGCCCTTTTTAAATGTATTTTCTTTTTTTTTTTCCTTCAGGATGACAACATCATATTTCACCCCCCCCCTGCCCCCCGACACAAACACACAAACTCTTTTAATATAATCTCCTCATTACGAGGCCGAAACCAGTCAATATCCTAACATTTCTGCAGGGGAAATATGGATGTCATATTGCAATGCTGGCTACTGTAAATATAATTATAACAAAACAAAAAGCTAACTTATTTGACGTTAAAAGTTAGTTTTCAGATAGCTGCACTGCAAACATTCCTATAGGACATCTGAAACTGTTAATGGAATTGTGGCATTCCACACTGTTTAGAAAATCAGTTTACACATTAGAGGCTACCGCGGCTGTGCAGGGCAGTACTTCAGAACCTATTTAACATAACAAAATATTAGACTGGAAGTCGCCTGTTGATACCAACGTGTTTGTTCCCCTGCAAAAAAATAAATAAATAAAATCTCTCCATTGCGCTTCCCGTTGATTGCCGCTGTGATACCTCTTTATGAGGAGGTTTCGCTTTAGAAACCCGGCCCACTGAGACAGTTCAGTGTCAGGGGCATAGATTGTGCCTCCAGGCGGGGAACTGGAACTTTCTACTCGGAAGCACGCTTCCTGCCGTGTGACATTAGCGCTCATCTCTGCTCAGAAATATGTCAGCCCTTTAAGTTTCTCAGTGTGTCGGTGAGGTCAACACAGACAGTACACAGATTTTTAAAAAAGATATAGGCATATCTACCTGCTATGTGTGTGTGTGTGTGTGCGTGCGTGCGTGCGTGCGTGCGTGCGTGCGTGCTGGAAAATGTCACCACAAGAGTTTATATGTAAGAATGATAAAGACTGAATAAACTTTTAAAATATTTGGCTATATGTGTAGAAATCATTGTCCAAGCTATGTCCAGAATACATACTCTACTGATTGAGTTTTTTTTTCTCACCATATTTTCCAAAAATATGGTAAGTAAGAACAGGGAGTGTTCCTAAATAATGACAAGACTTGCTATGTATAATTGGGGAAATGATCATTATTAAAGTTAAATCGAGGTTAATAAGTAATGTACAAGATATGTTAATTTCTCTAGACACTGAAATACTTTGCATGTTGGATATTTGCACTATAACTATAATAGTTATAAATTTACTTATTTTTAAAATTATAGTTTTTTTTAAATAGCTTTAGTAATGATCTAATTCCACAACATTTTATTTAATGCTTTTGTAATGACTAAATTATTAGTTATTTTCCAATTCTAAACAGATTAATTTCTCTATATGTTTTCTCTATATTTGATGCTTATAAACTGTTCTCCAACTTAAAATGACCATAGTGCATCTTCACTGATAATTTAGTTCTAGATTCAGATGCCATGACCTTATCCTTATTATTATAATGTAAATGTAAATAACTGCAGTTGTGAAAGCAACATTGCCAACACTCATAACACCTACCTAGTAATAGTCGTTTTCTTTCACCCTGGCATGGGTCGGTTTTGGACAATTTAATTTTATTACTTGAGAATGTGATGGTGACTCCATGGGGAGAATCTGAGGTACAGTACGATGGGAAATCCAGATTCCGTAACCGTGTAATCGCCATGAACTAATGTTACATTTTACGCCACGTACTATATTGACCGGTCAAAGTGAGACTATGGTTATGTTACCAGTGTGCATTATTGTGTAAGGTTGCTGACGGTATGCAAATTAATCTTCTGGCCTTTTCGCTCATGGTGCCAGGCTGCCTACCTCACAGGCTAAAAGCCTTTGGGCCCTCATTTTGTAAGGCTAGCCTAAGCAGCCCTTGCGTGGTCCAACACAAACTAAAATGGAGAGGGTACATTCTGTTCTTTTGCAGTTATCATATTGAAGAAACTTGGGCTCACGGCACCCTCTGTAGGCAATGCACAGTATTGCAAGTCGGTCCTGCAAGCCTGCTATGGTAGAACTTTAAGAGAAACCATGAAAGGAAATTCTTAAGGTTTCATCAATCTACTATGGCTGGCCTCGTTGGCAGTAACCCATGTTACAGAGGCCACAGTTATGACATGGTCAGAAGCCCCCTGGAGGTGGGGCTGTCTTGGATGAACGGACAGCCTTAGAAGTTGCCCCACCTTCTATGAACCACTGCAGAGGATAACCTGCAGGGGTCCCTTGGCCTGCTTTGAAAAGTAACACCTTTGTTTGTTCAAGTGTTGAGGAGAGACGACGCACGGTTTGCAGATGGGTACAGAGATTTCCTGCACGCCCCCCCCCCCCCCCAAGAAAAAAAAAACCAGATGCACACCAGTCGCTTTTGGAACCGTGGTGAATGCCCTCGCTACTCGCTCGCAAAAGAACAGGGCCCTGGAACCTCCCGCCATTTCATGGGCCTGCCGCTGACAGCGTCATTGGACAGCAGATTTACAGATTCATTCACGAGGTGATGGACGCCGATCGCCGCTTCAGACGACCAGATGCGCACAGCATGCAGCTAAGAAGCATAAGATCACAGGAAATCGTCTGAGCAAAATAAATATGTAAACCCATTGTCCAACATGGTTTCTGTTTTGATAACAGCACGTACGACTGTCACTGAAATAATGTAGTTTGTTATCACTTTTTATCTTTATACTTGTGAGAATATCTCATGGGAAGATACTACTTGAGGGGAATCATTTTATCTGACAGTGAAATATTTAAGTTTTCTGTACTTTAAGTATTATGTGCTGACATAATTTCAATACCAATATTACTGTGAGACTTTGGTTGCTAGTCGTAAAAGGAAACCACACACCAGCAATTTTCTTTCCTAATAAAACAATCATTTTCTTTTTGAATAAACATCAGTGCTCCTCCACAAATCTTCCTTGCACAGGGCAAAGTATATAATGGCATTGTGTGGAAACTCAGATGTCAGTCCAAAACTGGAGGAACTCAAGACGTCAGCCCAAGATTGGTCCTGAGAAATATTTAAGTACGGGAAGAGGGGGGGAAAGAAATCTGCTGTGGTTGAATTTTCTCATCTGGAGAACAGTGCTGTCAAAGTATAATCTGGAATTTTTATGTGTTACATCTGTACTCGTAGCTGACATGCGGTGCGCGCCGGATGGCGTATTCCTGATGGCTGGTTTGTGTGACTCAATTCTGGAGACCTGATGCAATGCTTCCCTTTTGGGTTTTGGTGCTAGTTGTGGGATAGTGTCAGCTCTCAGCTTTCCTGATGTACCCAATGCAGTTGTCTGTCACTCTTGCACACTTTTAAAGTAGAACAGTACAGTGATGGTATGCCTACATACAAATAGCACATATCCAAAATAATCTTCCACTGCAAGAGACATTCAATAAAAATAAAGAATGTTTTTGCTAAATATTTTCACTGCAACATCCAAGACACTTATGTTGAATTATGTTGTATTAAATATTTTTTTGAAAATTCTACCGGGTTGTAGGAGGATAGGTTTGTTATAAATAAGATTGTTTTTATTGGTATAAATATTTTTGTGATCGCACAAAACTTTATCATTATACAGGCAACATTCCATAGTCGTTTTATATATTTCTGTCAAACTACGGGTCTCACAATAACCGGGTCAGCAACTGGGTCAGATTCCAGCATTTTAAGGACTGCTACCTCAATGATAGTTTTGGCATATGTGCTTCTGTAATGCTGTATTGCAGTTCAACAGACCCCTGCTATCTTCTCTAGTCCATAAACAGCTCAAACAAGCATCACTCCATAAACACTCGAAGAGCATTCATGAACAAGTCATAATAAATCTTGGGGGTGTGTGGTTGAGTTAAGGAGGGTTGCACACTCTCCCTCACACCAAAAATACCCCAGACCATTTTTATGCCTCTCTTTTAACACTCCTGTAGTGGCATCTTCACGTAGTGCCATTCCTTATTTTTTTGTTAATGAGTTGAAGAAATGGCATCGCTAGCTGAAAAAAAAAACAGTTGTCTTCAGGTCTACGGACTATTATAAAAATGGAAAAAACAACGGGGGGGCGGGGCATACTACCCTTGAGGCGATATGTTATTTTAATTAGTGTCACCGGCACAGTGGTTAGTGGGTCCCTTGGCTCTCTGGCCCATGCGGCTCTGGATAATCACGCAACGAAAGTGACAGGTGCGACGGAACCTCGCACAAAGGGCTCGAGGACCCATTAGAGGAGATCGCGTCCCAGGGTGCGTTCCCTCACTCCCGTGTACCATGGAAACTTGTACAGGAAAGATCCTTGTGAAGGCTTCCTTCTTTCCTACGCTTGTTCAGGCTGGTCTTTTGAGACACGGCCTCGATTCGGTCAACATGTATCTGTAACTTTGAAATACGCTAGTTGTTTATCATTACAAGCACGCTGCGTTTTTATCGAAATATATTTTGCACATTTTTGTACTCTCAACACAGGAGACAAAAGTAATGTTGACTGAATACTGACAAATGCTTGCTTTCCATTCTGATAGCAAAACAATCATGAGTGCAGCACTCACCATAATTAAAGGGAAAATGCTATCGATGCAGAAAACATTTTTATGATTTTTATGATTTTTTAAAAATAGCCAAAAGAGAGATTTTATAACCTGAAATTCTTGCTTACTTTTCAAAGTCATGAGAAAACAGTTATGGATAGTGATAATATTTGTTTTGTGATGTCTGTTTGTATTTGAAAAAAATAAAAATAAAACATGTAATTACACAAATCAATAGAAACATAATAGATACTTGTAAATGAAATATGTAATCACGAGGTCTTGCATCTTTATGAGCCTGGCTGCCATAACTGAAGCATTTGTAAAGTAAAGTACGTATTCGGTCTTTGGAGAAAAAAAACATGCATCGAGCATATGCCCAGCATGTAATTTATTGCAAAATTATACCTGAACTATCTTGCAAAGGGCTGTATAATCTTACCATCTGGCTGCGTATACACATTTTCTAATTTCATGTGTGTGTTTCGGCTGAGAGAAACGCTGCTCTTGGAACCAAGTGGAGCTTGGAGCATTTCCAAAACAATTATAAAGTCACCGTGGAAACCGGAGTTGGGTGCCAGTGTGCGGCTCGCTGTTGGGCCTCTGTTATATAGTCACAGAAAGTCACACCAAATGGAGCACGGTGCTGGACTGGAGGACACACACTGGCATCTGTAGGGCGAAGCGGTTGGCATCCAACCCTACTCAAATTGCACTGACTCGCCTATTTTCCACCCTTGATTTACATTTCAAAGCTGTTACACGCTGTTCCTGCACATTGTGCACATTGTGACTACTGGCACTACAGCAGCCATTTTGTTTATGGCACTAATCTAGAGTGGTAAGAGGAGAAGAGTCTGACTGTTTGAGAAGGGGAGGCGCTAGCTTTCAGCGAGATGCCGTTGTGTATTGTATCATTTAACTTAAGCTGAAATAATGGACTAGAAAATAAAAATGGCATAGGGCTTTTAACAAAAACACACACGTAAACGCAGAAAGTACTACGTAACCCCCCCCACACACACACACACACACGCACACACACACAAACTTGCAAAACACGCATTTATGCATACACACACAAAAAATATTAAATTAATTAGAAAATATATTCTTTCCGCCACCCGGAAACATGCACACTTACACAAACTCACACAAACTTACACAAACCCCTCCACAAGCACGCATGCAAAGTATACGCTAACACACACACACACACACACACACACACACACAAAAACAAAAAACAATCTTGTCTGTGTGGGAATACATTTGGATTCTTTATTTCCTTTTGTTTTCTGTCCATAAAGCTTTGCTCTGAGCCGGGACACTGGGAGAGAAGGAAGGGCTATTGACAGACCTGGGATCAGTGGGCGTGCATGAGAAGCCTGCAGAGCTCCTTCAAAGAAGACCCCTGTCCCTTCCGCTGTCTGTTTGGACAGTTGGTGTTAGGGAATGCCTTGATTTTAAGCTTTTCAAAATTTCCTTTTGATCTCAGTAAGAGAAAAAAAATGGGACTGTGTGATTTGGACCATTTCTTTCCTCTGTACAGATGATCGGTTTTCTGTCCTATTGAATAGGGCTTGTGTGCTGATTAGTTTACACCCTGTGGGAGAAAAAAACTGAAACAATAAGATTTAAAGCATAGCTGGATATTTATATATGCAATTACAGTATATTAAAATTAACAAAAAGCATTGCATCAGTGCAAAAACATTGCACAGTACAGCCACAATCCACATGTATAAATCTATAGGATGTTTCTCATTAACTGGATTAAATTTCATCTGAAAGGTTCATCTTAAAAGCAATTCATTCCACCAGATTAAATTCTATCTGATATTGTGTGTAAACAATTTTCAGAACAGCAAACAGAAAATATAGTTATCAGTGGTTATGAACATCTGAGTACTTTCTAAATCAGTTTTTAGAAATAATCTTCACACACAATTTATTGTATGCGTGTGTGTGTGTGTGTGTGTGTGTGTGTGTGTGTGTGTGTGTCTGTGTGTGTGCGTGTGGATATAAACTTGCATCTGCATGTAGGCTATGTGTACTTGTGTGTTTGTGTCTGGTGCATGCAATGCAGACTTTGTATCATATTTAAATTATCCTGCGTTCACATTTAATGAAAATGCAATCAAACAAATAATATTGATTAATATTGAATAACAAATGAAAGAATAATATTGATGAAGGGTGATTCTTTTGCAGAGTAACAGTCATGGTAATTTACAACTGAATTAACGTGTCTATTCATGGCTGCTACTGCCTCTACTGCGCATAAGTGGTACTGCACCACTCCTACTCAGTAAACTAACCTCATTGGATTGATATACATCTGCTTGGGAAACTAAAATATGACCCTGAACCAACATAACGGCCAGTCCTAGGCTGACCATAAAACACAACTATAGTCTAACTACAAACAATGACGAGAAGTATTGATTAAAATTGCTTAAATATTAAAGAAAAAATCAAGCAATGGAAGTATTTCAATCTTTTAATGGAGGTGTTATATTTGCATTCAACCATATGTGTAAAAAATAAAAAGATTGGCTTGTAAACAAAAATATAACCATACTCTCATAATTTTTTTTAAATATCAGGTGAGGTGCACTTAGTGATGAACTGCGCCACTATTGGCACGTTCCTGGCCACAGAGAGCACGCCATGCTCTCTGACATTTTATGAAACTGTGACAATGCAAACTTATGCATTTAAAAAAAATTGAATCTTTCTTCAATGTTAATATGAATTTCTTCCAATGCTTATTTCTAAGTGGCCAGATGTTCAGACTGGCCTCTTGGTGACATAAATAAAGGCTTTCTCACTCTCAGGTGGTTCTAGCTTGTATGTATGTTCTACCCTGGGTGAACCCCGCCCCCTTCAGCACCATTCTGCACGGTCATTTCTATTCAGACATTTGGAACAACACAAATAAAGAATCATAACATTTAAAACTATATAAATATAAAACTATATACAAAAATAAGACTCATCAATATCAACAAGTAACAAAGAATTGGCTAATTCTAGGCATAAGACACCCCAAAAGACTCAATATATCACAAAATATACAAAATATCAGCATGACATAGACGTCTTTTAAGTTAGCCTATAGCATTGGAAATTCCCCTGACTGAACTCAGGACCTAGTCAATACAATCACAGAAAAAGTAAAGTAATGTGTTATAATAATATCGGTTTTTCAGGTAACGTGGTAATATAACGCTTTACTATATAAATGCGTGTAATAATATTACAATGCGTTACTCAACCTGTAGGCTACGTTTCATGCTGCGTTTGATATGCTAAGGCTATTTATTACAAAGAACTCTTCAATCGATTAATAATCAAGTGTGAAAGCCCGATATTTAATTTGATTAGCTTTTCATATTTGTCAATGTTGTTTTAAAAGCAACATTTTGAACACCCTGTTACTAAGTTTATATTGTCAATTGAAACGAGCTGAATACATTTAAAAAGGTTAATTAAAAAGGCTATTTTCCATTATGTCTTGTCTGTTGAATTAATTTCAGTCAACTCTAATGTAACAAAAGTGCAAAGCATTACCGTGCGCTATTTGATAGATTCCCCCACTCCCCCTTCTCGTGCTTCCAGTGGGGAGACTTGAGGTCAACCTACCCCTGCCCCCCTCCCCATCTCGTACTTCTGATTGGGAGACCTTTCTAGGTGCAAGCAGTAGCGTGCCTAGCTCACAAACTAGCTCACAAACTACAATCAGGGCACCCACGCTGACAAGGTTAATTGACCCACACGGTCACATGATATCATTGACGTGAGTGACGTGCAAATGAGTGAAAGAAAATCGATCGCGCAAATGTCACCATTCCGCATATTTTTATGTGCGTGCGCCCCGTGATGTCCCCAGCAAGATGCCGCCCTGGGCGGCTACCCATGTCGCCCATACCTAAATCCACCACTCTCTAATAAAATAATGAACTATTGATAATTCAAGAAAAGGTAAATCAGCACTCTTCCACACTGTTGAGTAGCCTTGGTGAGGAGATAGGACGAGAAAGCCGTAGAGTATGCGAACATTTTTCAAATTGCAGTATACTAGTAAACACCCGGATGACACACTTACTTCCGGGGTTTCGCTGAGTACATGCAGGAGCACACTTTTCAAGAAGTAGGCCGTGACCGAATATGACCCCTGTTCCCTGTCCACTGTCCCCTGTCCACTCAGACCCCTGTTCTTATGTGCCCTCTCCCCTCACTTTGCAAGCAGTGTGCAAAATAAATCCCGCAAAACTTTTTCCAAACTAGTGAGGAAGTTTGTAATATTTATTTAAAATTTTTTATTGAAAATATCAATCAGTTAACATATGACGATTGTTACAAGATGTAGATTATGAATGAAGAATTAACAAAAATAAAAAGAATTTTGTCATATGAACCTATCTTACACCATAGATATACATATACGCTCTATGGGCCTCATTCATGAAGCGTTCCTAAATATATGCCTACATTTAAGAGAGTTTACGCCGGATTCATCAAACTGTGTGGAAAAGGTAGATTTTTTTGTATTAACTTACGATGCACGTCCACGTTATTTTGTGATTAGCATAAATCCATGCCCATGAATTGCCTTATATGGAGGCTGTCACTTCCATTTAAAGGTCCATATCTAGTCAGAATGGCCCAGAAAAAGCAAAGGAAAGAATTATTCTGACACTGAAATCAAAGTTTTATTAGCAGATGTTCAATCAAGGAAAAAAATAGTTAAATATTGTCAGTACCGGCGTCATGAACTGGTAAAATAAAGGCAGAGCAGGAGATAACATGTACCATACGAGCGCATTGCTTTATCGCAGCCTGGAAATAAATTAAACGTTATTCATTTTGTAATTCTATTGGGGTTCTATGCATGTGAGTTGTGGTTTGAAATCGGGTAATCACATGGGCTACCTTATTTTAGAATCTCTCTAGCGCATTCTAATTGTGGTCACATTGATGCGCGTGTCCCACACAGCTCAGGTTTTACCAGGATATAGTCTACTGGCTACATTCTAACCGGTTAAAAAACTTTCACTTTTAAATAAAGTTTATCCGGTTTTTCCCCTGAACGCGAGACGGGGAGCTTCACAAGGAGTGGACTGAGGCTGGAGTCAGTGCATCAAGAGCCACCACACACAGACGAATCCAGGACATGGGCTACAAATGTCGCATTCCTCATGTCAAGCCACTCCTGAACCAGAGACAACGTCAGAAGCGTCTTACCTGGGCTAAGGAGAAAAAGAACTGGACTGTTGCTCAGTGGTCCAAAGTCCTCTTTTCAGATGAAAGTAAATTTTGCATTTCATTTGGAAATCAAGGTCCCAGAGTCTGGAGGAAGAGTGGAGAGGCACAAAATCCACGTTGCTTGAAGTCCAGTGTGAAGTTTCCACAGTCAGTGATGATTTGGGGTGCCATGTCATCTGCTGGTGTTGGTCCACTGTGTTTTCTGAAGTCCACAGTCAACGCAGCCATCTACCAGGAAATTTTAGAGCACTTCATGCTTCCTTCTGCTGACAAGCTTTATGGAGATGCTGATTTCATTTTCCAGCAGGACACCCTGCCCACACTGCCAAAAGTACCAAAAGCTGGTTCAATGACCATGGTATTACTGTGCTTGATTGGCCAGCAAACTCGCCTGACCTGAACCCCATAGAGAATCTATGGGGTATTGTCAAGAGGAAGATGAGTGACACCAGACCCAACAATGCAGACGACCTGAAGGCAGCTATCAAAGCAACCTGGGCTTCCATTACACCTCAGCAGTGCCACAGGCTGATCGCCTCCATGCCACGCTGCATTGATGCAGTAATTCATGCAAAAGAAGCCCCAACCAAGTATTGAGTGCATAGAAATGAACATACTTTTCAGAAGCCTGACATTTCTGTTTAAAATATCCTTTTTTATTGATCTTATGGAATATTCTAATTTTCTGAGACACTGAATTTGGGTTTTCATTAGCTGTAAGCCATAATCATCAAAATTACAAGAAATAAAGGCTTGAAATATTTCACTCTATGTGTAATGAATCTATATAATATATGAGTTTCACTTTCTGACATGAGTGACACAAAATATTGAACTTTTTCACGATATTCTAATTTTTTGAGCTGCACCTGTATATCCAGCTGTATAAATGGATAATATGTAAAACTATCAACAACAAAAAAAATAGTTGTGTAAGTCGCTCTGGATAAGAGTGTCTGCTAAATGCCTGTAATGTAATGTAATGTAATGTAATGTAATGCATGCCATGACTTCCTGATGTCTGTGACCCAACAACATCAAAAGACTCTTGAATCTTATTTTCTGGTACTCTTACAAGCAATACTATAACTTTTCTGCATTTGAATGGATCTCTATGAGAATTGGAGGGTGGGATTAGATTTAGCTGTAAATTACTTATGCTGGAACAGTATGGAATACATGGTTGGCAAAATGGCTGTAAGTCAGTAAGGGTCTGAGGTATCAAACGAGCCTCAAACCATCACTCTGCTGCCATATATGCAGTAGATATGCAGTATAATAGCATAATTTAAAACATAAAAAACAGGCTAATTGCAGACATGATTATGAATCAGTTCCCTGTACAAGATAAAGTTTCCTTGATATTGACGGTATTCTCATTGTCTTTTTATGGTTCCATGCATTACAGCCACAGAGAGCTTGGGGTACACTGCATCTAAAAACTCTGAGACACATTGCTGCTGAGATGTGACATGTGAAGCGTGCCACTCCTTGTTTTTTAGCCACTGAAACCACAGCAGTAAGGCTGATTGGTCACATCCTCTCTTGAGACCAAGAGAGGTCCAACTCTGAGCCATTCTCAGAAGTAATAAAGTATAGAGATAATGTAGCCAGTTCCGTACACATTGGAGAAGAAGAGAAAAAGGGGGATGCTATTATTCATAATTTAAAAAAGGGTCAATTCTGGGCCTAAATTGTTCATGTGAATTCTGTACATATGAAGTGAAGTGAATAATCGCCACTGTAATGTATATGAGAGAAAGGTAGAATATTTATCTTGTTTTGTTTTCTTCTATGCCCTTATCATTTACATGCACTTCAATACTTTTTAACTGAGTCTCTATCTGCTAAATGAATGTAATGGATGTAGTGGTGTGTGTGTGTGTGTGTGTGTGTGTGTGTTTATAAACGCTATTTTAATTTAGATCTCATTGTCAAACTTAAGGTCAGAGTGCACAGGCCTGGCCCTGCCCTGTTATGTCTGTGCTGTTGCAGCCACCGATATACCAGTCCCTGTTCAGAGGACTATTTGGATATTGTGAGCAAAACAAACTCACACCCATAGCAAGAGGGGGTGATTCATGCACTAGGCACTTTCTGAGAAGTGGGGTGTCTTTTAAAATGCATTGTCCAAACAAGTGCGACGTCGTCTGGTGCTTTTTCCATTGTTGTAACCTACAAATGGCAAACAAATGGCAATAAAAATATGCCTTTATTTATATCTCCAATCTCCAATTAGATGACATCGTATATGTTAAATAACTGACCATATTGAGAGAATGACAGAAGATGTTGTTTGATGAGTCTAGAATTTCATACAGAGCTGACTAAAATCAGCACCCCAAGCAATAATCGGTTTCGTGTAATTCTGTGGCGTAGAAGTTGCTGTTTACCAAATCACCACAAGATGGTGCAATTTATCAAATATATCAGAAACAAAGGAAAAATGCATCCATAAAAACCATCCAGTAAACTACTGAATTGCGATGCAACTGTACCCATTTATCCCTGGTCCAACTGATGATATATAGCCTTCCTACATAAACATGTTACATTACATTAAATTAATTTAGCAGACGCTTTCATCCAAAGCGATATACAATAAGCGCATACAGAAGGTCATCAAAGCAACCACAACATTCCACAACAAACCACATCCTTCCCATAATGTAGCACCTATGTTAAGCCCTTCACCTCTCAGATTATTGAATGCATATCTAGTAACAGCAGCGGTTTGCTCCATTTCCTGAGAAATGCATCATATCATTTGATATTGACCTAGTTGTTACTTTAAACGGGTGAGAAACTAGATACTAGAAGCTAGACAAAAATCCTGTTATTGGAGAATTGAGGAGACAGGTGTGATTTCTATTGCGAAATGAATCTGGTTGTCTGGAGAAAACTACAATCCTAAATGCGATTCCCAAACTAAAAGGCATTTCTGCCCTCTTGCATATCATCCCTAATATCTCACAGCCTGAAATAAACATGCCCAGGTAAATAAGATCACATTAATCAAGTGTTCCTCCGTCTATAAAACATTTGAAAGCTTTTTTTTCCCACCGTCCTTCTTCCCTGAACAGTATACATTTAGAGAGAACAACCGAAACCAAATGCGATCCGGCAAGACCAGCCCGAGCACGTCACAAAACATGAAGGGATCCCCTACAAGACCTCTATGGCTCCGTGCATTGCGGCCACAGAGAGCTTGTGGTGCGCTGCATCTGAAAACCATGTGACCCATTTGTGCCAAAGAGGATCATGTGAGGCTTGCCACTCATTGTTTATTTAGACATTGAAAGCACAGCAGTGAGGCTGACTAGCCACACCCTGCCTTAACCCATAAGACCCACTTTGCCATAAAGAAAAATTATGAGGAATATAAAACAGACAAAATGGACTTCAAAAAACAAATTTCTACCACTTGAGTTGCAAATTCCTGTGATGTTACACATGTCCCATTGGGCTTTAGTGATACATGTATAGATCATGTGAACAACATAGAATGATCATTTTTTTCCAAAAAATCTAAAGATACATTTTTATTTTTTTACTGTTTGTTTTAACTTATCCAATATTTATGGAGTCTGCTGACTATATTTATGAAGTCAGCATTGTTATAAAACCTTGAAAATCAGTCTTTGGCAGCTGGAAAATAAATGCTGGTAAAAAAACAAGTGAAACTGAAAAGAAATCGCTTACATAACAAAAATGCTATACACAATCAATGGTATTCAAACAACCCTCATCAATTATTTTGGAATAATTCAAGTATCCTGTAAATTTATTCTTCATAACAACAAGATTTGGCTTACTTCTGGGTAGAAGAATCTACATATTGACAAATATTTTTGAAATAAATTAAAATGAAAAGAAATACTAATTTATATAAATTAAAAAATTATGTAGCTGCTGAAAACACTAGCCATTACCATTCCAAATCCTTTCTCATGGACTATTGATGGTAATTTAGCCAAAGCCAAATGGTAAAGCCTGAAATTGTTTTTGTAAGCTGTGAAACAAAGTCACATATAACATTTTTCACATAGAATGTTGGTTACATAGTAGACTTAACGCCCCCGCTTTTCACATCTCAAAGGCCAGTGTGCAAACCAAACTGGTCTGTGTGAACATCACTTGGACCCCAACATAGATTCGCTTGGTGTGTCAGATAAAATCCTTTCTGTGGGGTGGGTGTGGGCTGGCAGTGGCAGTGGAGGTGAGGCATCAAGCAGTGGATGACCCCTTTCTGCATTCAGAAATTTTGCATTCACAAAAATCAGTGGCTTTTGGGAACCAAGCAATCCACAGACCATCCATGAATAATGAGACCTAATATGATGGTTTGCCAGGAGGGGTAGAGGTACCACCTGTGGCAAGAGTGCCCCGAAAAATCTCCAGCCTGCTTCCCCGTCCCACAACAGACACACAGCACATGAAAAAAAACAAAAAACAAAAGCCCAACACAACAAAACACATTCAAATTAACAAACACAAACATGAGAGACAGCTGAACTACATGTCGCCATTACAGCGCCACGTGACATCAATCAGAGCAATACGGCAGGCGAATGTGCATATTGTGAACAATAAGGCAGGGCGAAGTCCAGGCGGGGGTCAGAACCGGGAGATCAGAGGCTGGAGAACGGGAGGGCAAAGGGCTGGAGCAGGGCTGGATGAGAACAGGCAAGGCAAGCAGGAGAACAAGAACAGGACGACACAGGACTCAAAATAGGGACTCGGAACAGAAACTTGGAACAGGAAAAGAAGCAGGCAGAAATAAACGCTGGAAAGTTTGACACAAGCACAAATGCAGGACACAAGACGATCTGGCACAGAACAAAGAAACAGGGGAGTTTCAACAGTGGGGCTAATAACACGGGAGATGGGGAATGGGCCACTGACACGGGGGGTAAGCTTTTTACAGGGGGTCTGGAGGGGAATGTCCCGGGATGAGAGTCAAACCTTTTGGCCGACCGTGTAACGGGGGGCAGGGCGTCAACGGCGGTCGGCCTGGTTCTTCATCCCGGAGACATGTCACAACAGGGTGGCCCTTGCCCTCCTCCAGGTTTTACGGGCACGGAAAACTAGGGCCTGCGCAGAGGGTGTCTCCACCTCCCTCTCCTCCTCCAGGAATAGGGAGGGGGGGGCTGGTGCCTCAAGCAGCACAGAAAGGGGGATATTCCTGTGGAGGAGACAGGGAGGGAGTTGTAGGAGTACCGAGCAAAACAGAAACGAGGGGCGATTCCAAGACAAACAAAAAAATCTCCTCCCGATGATTGCCGGAGACCAGAATCTCCACAGGGCTGGTCACTTCTCGGATCTCTGCCAGAGGGGTCCCGGTGTTGGTGTGGAGAGGGGTCTTCATCCAGGTGGTGTGAATGCCTAACTGGCGGACCGCCCCTGAATCGATGAGAACTTTTACCGGTAACTGGATCCCACTCCAGGTGAGCCGGGCATGATGAATGGGTCGGGATATGGGAGAGGTCAGAGAAGCGTTCGTCAAGACCTCCTCTTTAACTTGACAGGCGTTGCTTTTGACTGGGCAGTTGTGGATGAAGTGACCCGGGCCCCCACAGTACAGGCATAGGTGACTGAAGAAATGCCGCTGACGTTCCTGGGGTGTTAGCCGGGTACGATCAACTTGCATAGGTTCAGTGGGGTGGATGGCTCTGGAGGTCTGGGAAGACAGGATCGGCGAGAAGCAGCAGGAGATGGAGAGACTCGGCGCTGGATCCCTCTATCCGACCGTCGCTCCTGCAGACCAGTGTTGACTCGGATGTCTACTAGCCGATCCAAGTCTTGGGGCAGGTCACACGTGGTAAGTTCGTCCTGGATGTTTTCTGACAGGCCATGCAGAAAAGCGTTGTATAATGCCTCCTGGTTCCACCCCACAGACACCGCCAACGTCCGGAAATCAATGGAGAGGTCTGAGACTGATTGCTGTTCCTGACGGAGGCACAAGAGTTGTCATGCCGCCGCATGACCGACTGAGGTCCGGTCGAAAACCTTCTTCATCTCAGTGGAGAAGGACAGAAAGGTGGCAATGTGCGAATCTCCTGACTCCCAGCATGCCGTTCCCCAGGCACAAGCCCACCCAGAGAGCAGGGTGATGACGTAGGCGACCTTAGACCGCTCTGAGGAAAATGAGGAGGGCTGAAGCTCGAAGACCAGTGAACACTGGGGCGAGGAAGGCGCAACAGGAACCGGGCTCTCCAGAGTACCGGTCAGGAGCGGGCATACGGGGCTACGGAATCCCTCAGGGAGTAGGACGACGGTGCTGGCAGTGCTTGAATTCTGTCCGCTAAATGCACCGTTTTCAAGCAAATTGAGACAAAAACTGAAAGCCTCAACATCTGTACATCATTGAGGCAAATTATGCTATTTTTATCCAAAGCACCTCTCAGCAAGGCTGCACATCCTGTTTTTATTATAATCTATTTCTTCTCTACTTTTTATCCTTCTGGCTGCAGCCACACTTGATAAAGGAGAACATCTAATAAAATAATGTATTGACATTTCTGTACAAAATATTGTTAAAATACAAAACATTTCAGACATATCTCAGTGTTTCACACAGGATTTAACTGTGGTGGGTGGACCCTGAATTGTCTTGGGGGGTCCGGAAGAAATTTTTGTTAATTTCAACAGCTAAATGATTGCATGTGCCTAATGTGCAACCAGATGATTGCATGTGCTTAATGTGCTGTAAAGCTGCAGTTCCCTACAAATGAGTTTCCGTTATATTCCTCAAATTATTGAAATTACTTGTTAACAGGCTTTAACCTAATAGCCTATGTCTACTAGAAAACTTAACCTTAGTTTGTTCAGCAATTTTGTGATAGTTACAGTCAAGCCGGAAAGTCTGCACACCCCTTTCACCTTCTCCACGTTTTATTACGTTACAGACATATTCTACAATAGATTGAGTTCATTTTTTTTGTCTCAAAATTCGACACAAAATAGCCTATAATGACAAAGTGAAAACAGGTTTTTAGACATTTGTGCTAATTTATTAAAAATCTAAATGTAAAATATTATATGTACACAACTGTGCACACCCTTTGATATGACACCCAAAAGTGAGCTGAGGTGCATTTTGTTTCCACTGATACTGCTTGAGATGTTTCTACAACTTAATTGGAGTCCACCTGTGATAAATTAAATTCATTGGACATGATTAGGGATTGCCAACACCTACCTATATAAGGTCTCACAGTTGACAGTGCATGTCAGAGCAAACTCCAAGCCATGGGGTCAAAGGAATTATCCGCAGACCTTAGAAACAGGATTGTGTCAAGGCATAGATCTGGAGAAGGGTACGGAAAAATCTCTGCAGCTTTACAGGTCCCAAAGAGCACAGGGGCCACCATCATTCGTAAATGGAAAAAGTTTGGAACCACCAAGAATCTTCCTAGACCTGGCCGCCCGGCCAAACTGAGCAATCGGGGAAAACGGGCCTTGGCCAGGGAGGTGAGCAGGAACCTGAGGGTCACTCTGACAGAGCTCCAGCGTATCCTTGTGGAGATGGGAGAATCTTTCAGAAGATCAACCATCCAGGCAGCACTACTGGTAGCATGAGGCGGTACCTGCAGCCCATTCAGGTTGCACAGGTAGTCCAGCTCTCCAGGATGGCACATCCATACGTGCCGTCGCAAGAAGGTTTGCGGTGTCTCCCAGCACAGTCTCAAGAGCGTGGAGGAGATATTGGAAGACGGGCCATTACACGAGGAGGGCTGGACAGGGCCGTAGAAGGGCAACAACCCAGCGGCAGGACCTCTGCTCCTTTGTGCGAGGAGGAACAGGAGGAGCACTGCCAGAGCCCTACAAAATGACCTCCAGCGGGCTACTCGTGTGCATGTTTCTGACTAAACTGTCAGAAAAAGACTCCATGAGGGTGGCATGAGGGCCCAACGTCCTGTAGTGGGACCTGTGCTCACAGCCCAGCACCATGCAGCTCGATTGGCATTTGCCAGAGAACACCAGAATTGGCAGGTTCGCCATTGGCGCCCCATTCTCTTCACAGATGAGAGCAGGTTCACACTGAGCACATGTGACAGACGTGAAAGGGTCTGGAGACGCCGTGGCGAATGTTATGCTGCCTGCAACATCATCCAGCATGGTTTGTTTGGTTTAATTGACTTGGTGTTAAACCAAGTATGATGAAACACTTGCCCATCGCTCATGCTTTTTGGTAGTCTCCATTTTTTTAATATATATGTTTATTTTATATTTATATAAGTAAAATGCATTCTATCATGAAAGAACCTTCCCTGTGGTGAAGTGTCAAAAATATTTAATTTCTCCTCACTTAAGGAGTAAGACGTCCTCCGTGAATGGCCTGTACTTTATTAGAATACCTCACGCCCAAGGGTTTGGGTGCGGGCTGATAGGCGGTTTGGGATGCAGCCAACCTGGGAGGTGTCAAAAAGGTTAAGCTTCAAGGGAAATGAAACCTAACAGTGTAATGCAATGAGTCAACTCAGTGGGCAAATAAAACTTTCCTCTCTGTAGTTTAGTTTCATTTCAAGGGAAACAGGAACTGCTTCTGTATTATTCATAACTCACCTGCCGCAAGACATTTCAAACATGTCACGCTGATGTACCGGAAAAAAGGAGGAGAAAAAACATTTTAAACATTTTAATAAAATGTCAATTAAACATTGAAAGCACTTTTCTCACAGCCAATAACTGTAAACAATTAGTGACCTTAAACAGTTATTATGTATTATATACCAGTCAGTGGCCACATGGTATACCTATCTAGTACCGGGTAGGACTAACTTTTGCCTCCAGAACAGCCTGAATTCTTTGTGGCATGGATTCAACAAGGTGCTTGAAACATTCCTTAGGGATTTTGGTCTATGTTGACTTGATAGCATTACACAGTTCTTGGACATTTTTCAGCCACGCATTCTTGCTGCGCAACTCCTCATCCCATAGGAGCTTTATTAGAATGAGATCTCAGGATTGTGCAGGTCATTAGAAAAAAACGCGGAACCAGCTCGAGATTATGCTTGCTTTGTGACATGGCGCATTATCCTGCTGGAAGTATCCACTTGACAAACGAGAGACTGTGGCCATAAAGGGATGCACATGGTCAGCAACAATGCCTAGGTATTGATGTGGCATTCAAATGATGCTCCATAGGTATTAAGGGGCTTAAAGTATGCCAAGAAAACATTCCCCACACCAGTACACCAACACCACCAGCCTGCACTATTGACACATGGATTCATTCTGTTTACGGCAAATTATTTTTTTCTTCTTTTTGTCTTTTCTTTTTAATTTTATTGTGGGGGAAAAACAATGGGGGAATTATTTGCATCTGTTATATAGAACCAAAAACACAAATCAATATAAAGAGAAAAAAAGAGAGGGTACATACAGGAAACTACAGCCAGCTTATACTTCTTATACAGTTTATACTTATACTGTACACTCGCTCACTCACAACCACACAAAGGGCTGCCCCGCCTCTTCCAATTGATCCATCTGACCTTGAGCTATATATCTTAGTTTCTTAAGTTTGAGAAATATCACCTCCGGGCTTAACCCAAATATAGCTGTAAATGGCTACATATAAAAATGTTATGTTTTGAGAATTTGAAAAATAAAGAAAGTAACGCCCCAACACTCGCCTTTTGGTTTTGCCCAGCTGTGTTGTCGCATGCCCTCTGAGTAGCCAATACCATCGCAGGGCCCCCTACCCGTCTATCACGGTACTGTCAAATCACTTCTGGTTTAACCCAAGGAGAACATACCCGTCTAAAGCTGACCAATGTGAATGGTTGGGTATAACATTCAAATGTCAAAACCTGTTCAAAACATACAGGGCCAAAGGCTATTAGTCGCTCAAAAAAAAATTGCCAAAAACAAAATGTGGAGCTGAAAAAAACTAAGCTGCCGAAAATATTGTAGCAGTGTCTAGCAGGGTTAGTTAGTCACCAGGGAGCTAGCCAAGTTCGCTGTGGGTCATTTGTGTTTGTGTTCTGTGTTGTAGAGAAGCTAGCTAGCCACTAAAGTTTGGACTGGGATTTTTTGAAAACGCAACTCAGTTTGGAGGTAGATGAGGATCTGTTCTGTCATACTAAATTGTCAAAAGTTTGAGACCTGCTAGTCTTGAGCAGAAATTCCAATCCAAAATTTTCAATAGGTTTGTATTGGTTGACACAGAATGTCTGGATTGGGATTATTTGAAAATGCTACCAAACTCAGGTCCTTGGTAGATGAGACCCGGTTCTGTCAAGTTTTAGATCATCTAATCTTGGGGAGAAATTCCAATCCAAACTTCCACTTTTCTCAATAGGTTTATATTGGTTTACATAGAACGTTTGTATTGGTATTTTTAGACCGTTTTAGCTGCCCTATATAAGTGAATGGAGAGTGACAAATACCCTATTCTGGATTATCACCCCAGGGGAGCACAAAGCAACTAACAAACACATTTTATCACCATCTGGACTCATATCATGCCCAGGTAACTACACAACCCACAGTTCTAACAAAGCTTTAAAGATTCTGTTTGACCAGTTGTATTTAAAGCACCAGTTCCTTATGCCCAGTTTTTGTGATGTTGCCATGGCATTTAAGATCTTTTTTCTTAAATTAATTTTTTCCCTTTTTCTCCCAATTTGGTAGCCAATTGGACACTATGTGATTAAATTCCCCCTGTAGAGCAACCGGTAGAGAATTGCAAGTCCATTTCACATTAAATTTTTCTCGCCCTCTATGACACACCCCTGCCACTTTTTACTGTAATCGCATGATCCATGACAAAAATTAAATGATAATTCAATTAGCAATTTAACATTTTGCTTTCATGCTTTTTCGGCACAGGAATGACATAAATCAAATGCAATGGCATTGCATCCGTTTACATTATCATTTCCGCGTGGTTACGCAAATACCTTGCCAAAACTCCAAACTGAAAATGCAAAACGTTAAACTGGCACATCAAGGCAGGGCCATGAAGAAAGGGCCATGAAGAAAGGGACTTTACAGGGGTCCGCTCAAACCCAACCAAACCAATGGTCCCCACACCTACCATTCATTTTCTATATGTGCTATATTACACAAGTAATCATCACTATCCTGTTATGCTTTAACAAATGGCTGAAATAATATTTTTATGGAGGTAGATTTCTATCAAAAATAAACAAGCACAAAAGTTTAATCCACAATTGTATTTACCATCCACACACACACCTCTCTCAATTCGTGTTTGTAGATATAATCCACAATTGTATTTACCATCCACACACACACACCTCTCAATTTGTGTTTCGTAAATCATTATTTGGATGAATGCAACAATTATATTCACAAATGCAAATAACATTTACAGATATGTTTCCAATGTTCACATGTACAAATCAAAAGCTTGCCTTGCGAACTGGCGAATCTACATTTGCCGATCGAAGGACACGCTTGATCTGCTTGGATTTACGGATAGAATTTTGAGACAAATATTCCGCTGTTTTTCACCGTGTCGATTCACACTCGCTTAACTTGCGATTCGTAAACTAAACTTCTTCTTCTTTGGTGCTACATAACATTGCGGAGTGTGTGTCGGCTCATCAGCGCCACTTTTAGAACAAGTGGCCAAAATTGCACATTATCTTTAAGAAGTGGATTCATGGTAAATTTAATTAAAACAACCGAGTTTTGAGTTTATTTAGGTTGTAAAGTTAACCCCACGCTAATCTTGCGATGGCAAGTTTTTTAAACAGTCATTGCACACAACTCCTATCAGATTGCATGTAGCTAGCTAGCTAGATTACATTACACAGGGGTAGGTCCGTACACAGTAGCTACATAACTCTTTCGCCCCTCATGGAAAAGATTATGTAAAAAAAACTCAACCATGTGAAGTATTGTAGCCAATTAAATTAATTTGACAGCTAGTCTCACTGATACCGATGTCTCCTATTAAATCTTTTATTTGTTCAGCTAGCTAGCTAGTAGATAAAACACCTAAATGAAAATGATAATTCAAATTGCATGGAGTGCTCTCCTTATTTTAGCTCATAGTGTTGTACTTCCTAGTTCCTATCAATGTACGGACCTACCCCTGTGTAATGTAATCTAGCTAGCTAGCTACATGCAATCTGATAAGAGTTTTGTGCAATGACTGTTTAAAAAACTTGCCATCGCAAGATTAGCATGGGGTTAACTTTACAACCTAAATAAACTCAAAACTCGGTTGTTTTAATTAAATTTACCATGAATTCACTTCTTAAAGATAATGTGCACTTTTGGCCACTTGTTCTAAAAGTGGCGCTGATGAGCCGACACACACAAACTGCCGTGTTATGTAGCACCAAAGAAGAAGAAATTTAGTTTACGAATCGCAAGTTAAGCGAGTGTGAATCGACGCGGTGAAAAACAGCGGAATATTTGTCTCAAAATTCTATCCGTAAATCCAAGCAGATCAAGCGTGTCCTTCGATCGGCAAATGTAGATTCGCCAGTTCGCAAGGCAAGCTTTTGATTTGTACATGTGAACATTGGAAACATATCTGTAAATGTTATTTGCATTTGTGAATATAATTTTTGCATTTATCCAAATAATGATTTACGAAACACAAATTGATAGGTGTTTGTGTGTGGATGGAAAACACATACTTGAGGATTATTTTTACGAAACACAAATTGAGAGGTGTGTGTGTGGATGGTAAATACAATTGTGGATTATATCTACGAACACAAATTGAGAGAGGTGTGTGTGTGGATGGTAAACACAATTGTGGATTAAACTTTTGTGCTTGTTTATTTTTTATAGAAATCTACCTCCATACACCAGGCGACCCTCCTCTACCCTCCGCAATTTACCTGCTAGCTACTGGATTAACTAAGGTTCCGAAGGAGCAACAGTTGCCGATTATTTCTCATTGAGCATGCTATCGCGCGCCTGGATGCGCATTTTCTATGGCGTTTATTTAGTTCCATAAATAGCGCGCGCGTGGAATTGTGAAGCGAGCGCACAGAACAGTGTCTGCGCGAGTGGAGCTATGAAGCGAGCGAGCACAGAACCATGTGCAAGCGTGGAGCTGTGAAGCGAGCGAGCAGAAAACCATCCGCGCGAGCACGGAGCTGTGGCCGTGCAAACTTGGTTTGCTCTCGCTCGAAGTTGGTTTACGCTCGCTCGCTAAGTTCATTTTTGAGACTTTGGGGGCGGGGATGGCATGCATAGTGGCTGATGTCTCCACTTCTTTGATTGGTCACTAGGTACCGACCTTGACTTATGTGATTGGCCATTTGATCTCACGTAGTCCATTCTGCGACAAAGAACATGGCTGATCATGATGAAGTAAAATATGAATTTAGTTTACTTGCTGGTGTAGCATCATGGATAAGCATTTGATATCTTACAGAAGCCACCAAGTTTGCCACTCATTTCCGTTAACTAGATGGCTAACCTAACGTTACTAAAAACCTGTTACTTTGACGATGTCGTACACACTTCTTTAGCCTATTTAATGGCTTGACATGCTTCAGTATAGTTGTGCAAATGTGGATTTAACGTTAGCCAATATGTTCTAAACTGTGCAAATTTCTCTGACAGAATATGGGTTTATCAATTTTGTATTAGCCTATTACCAAATTGAATTTAACATGATAGCCTAGGCCTGGGAATAGTGATGCTATTGATGTCGCTAGGCTAATCTTTGATGAATATGGATCTGTGATACATTATGAACAATCAATATAACGTCAAAATAATCATATTCGTAAACCTACGTTTTGTTCTACATATTTTAAAAATGAACAGCGCTCACTAGATAAATGTCAGCCTACTATTTTGACGCCGGTGTTTGGGATGGAGTCGATCGTATCGGCCGATTTTCCTTCATGTGACTTGATCGGCAGTCCCTGAAATCACCAATAGCATAGGCTACTATTAAACTTATCTTTAATGTGCTCGTTATAATCTAACTAGCTATGCCTTTTTATATAGGCTAGTCCTTAGGGTTGTCATATTAGCATGCGATTGGGTTAACCTTAGGCTATATTATAAAATTGGTATGAATTGGAATAATTCTAAAATCATATATGCGTCTATGTAGCATATTGTCTGGTGCAATAGGCTATGTAGGCTAGTATAATAGGCCAAGTGAGCCTCCTTCTGATCTGTTATAGGGGCAGTGCAGTGTAACGCAATATGACGTTAACATTAACAAAATTGTTCAAATTATGTTTTTAGTTACACATTCACGCAGTAGTAGGCCTACACTGTAGCCTATTAAGTGCTGTTCATACAATTGTGTAATTATTTCAACCAAGGCTAGAGTGAAACTGACTAATAGTTTCACCAATTGAACACAGATAAAGTACGTTGTCTCCGCGTTGTAATTAGCCACGGCTCGGCATTTATTATGCACAATACAAAATAGCACGATAGCCCATAAGTGCCAGCATTGATTGATCCGATGTGAGAACATCAATGTGCAGACAATGATTTAGTAAAAATAAACAGCAAGCCTGGAATTAAACGCTAATGAATAATTATGTTGTTGATAATTATTGTGTAGGCAATATAACCTACCTTCTAATAACTTAATAATAACAATAGGCTACCTTTTGTGCATATTATCTAGCCTATGCCAGACCCCTTCTAATCAATTTCGTGATCGTAGTCCCAAACCTCACGAAAGCAAGTTGACATGTAGCCGATGTGACTGTCATTAGACGATTTATTTAATAATGTGTGGCATTTGTTCTTTTCTTCAATTAAAAGCTGTTCAAATGCAGTCAAATCCAGATAGTTTTTATTTTTAATTTAATTCATTTGAATTAAAAGCTATCCAAATATAGACACATCCAGACCGTTTCATTACATTACATTATAGGCATTTAGCAGACGCTCTTATCCAGAGCGACTTACACAACTCCTTATTACATGTATCCATTCATACAGCTGGATATATACTGAAGCAATTCAGGTTAAGTACCTTGCTCAAGGGTACAACGGCAGTGCCCTACCTGGGAATCGAACCTGCAACCTTTCGGTTACAAGTCAAGTTCCTTAACCATTATACTACACTGCCGCTCCTTTCTGCCGCTCGTTTCATTTTCTTGAATTAAATGCTTGGCCAGAAGTCTGCCTCTGATGCTGTGTCTGCTGTTGAACTGCTTGGCCAGAAGTCTGCCTCTGATGCTGTGTCTGCCGATTGCAATTTTAAACATATAAAGTACATACAATTTGGTGCCTTAAATCAACAGTCACATGAAACAAGTTTTTTTAATTGGATTATTTATGGCATTTCCCCCCCTCACCAAAACTCGAGATATACAAGTCTTGACACAACGTTAAATAAGGGTTGCTTTTAGCTCGTAAAAAGTGAAAAACACTTCAATCCTCACTGTCTCTAGCCGTCTCGGCCAGGGCATTCTGCAACAGAGACACCACCCGCCGTGCAGCATCATGCAACTCTCCCTATCATAAAGCAATCCACAAAGCATTTCAACAGTAGGCCTATAATTTAAATGATAGCAGTTGGCATACTAATGTCGTCTATTGTCAGAGGTCAAAGTGAATTTTAAAAAGCATACCACGATGACTTAACACGAGAAATTAACGAGTGGATAGATTACGCCTGGATAAAAACGTTACCTAGCTAGCTAACTAACTTTGCCTTAGGCTATTTGCTATTACTAACATTAGCTACATGAGTGACCAGTCGGTCAGTAGCCAACACATTACATTTTCTAAGTAGCAATTTTAAGCTAAATGCATTGTGTATAATAGGCTGCAGTCGCCATTACCAAAATATATCCTATTTTCGTAATACATAACTCAGTTGTAGCAAGTGTGTAATGAAACATAATCTCGGTAGTTTACGTACTTCATTTGCCTCCAACATTCTGAAAAGTTTTGCCAGTAGCTACCCAAAAAAAGGTATTATATATATATATAGGCTAGTGACCAATCAAAGAAGTGGATACATCAGCCACTATGCATGCCATCCCCGCCCCCAAAGTCTCAAAAATGAATTTGGCGAGCGAGCGAGCGTAAACCAACTTCGAGAGAGAGCAAACCAAGTTCGCACGCCCACAGCTCCGTGCTCGCGCGGATGGTTCTCTGCTCGCTCGCGTCACAGGTCCACGCTCGCAGATGGGCTTTGTGCTCGCGCGGATGGTTCTCTGCTCGCTCGCTTCACAGCTCCACGCTTGCACATGGTTCTGTGCTCGCTCGCTCGCTTCATAGCTGCACTCGCGCGGACACTGTTCTGTGCGCTCGCTTCACAATTCGACGCGCGCGCTATTTATGGAACTAAATAAACGCCATAATTTTCTGCAGCAAATCAGCAGCAATGTATGTAGCAGAGCTAAGGCAGCTAGCAAGTACTTGTGAATGGGGAGAGTTTACATAGCAGTTGATAAGAGATCAATTGATAAATAAGACTACAAGCAACAAGTTGATTTAATGAGGGAGACATTGCCCTAGCTAAAGCTGTTTACATAGCCACTACCATGGAAGCTACAAGAGAGTAAGTGAAAATCCTGCAGTGGGCAGCACAAGCTACAAAAGCTGATGTGCAGAGAATAGATTTCTCATAAAATCGTAGTGGTAATTTCCAATGGAAAAACTGAAGTAAGTAAGTACAATTTTATTTATATAGCACCTTTCATACAACGAATGCAGCTCAAAGTGCTTTACAACAGGGAAATACATAAAACATAGAATGATAAAAGCGGGGGAAGGAGATAAAACAATAAAAAATACGGGTGCAGCAGCAAGCAGGTACATAGTGAGAGTAAGGAACCAAGAAAACTCACAATATTATTAACTACCCTGTGTAGTTGCCTCCACTGAGGCCTAAAACACAAAGGTGTAGTTGCCTTAACTCACAATTTTAGGTTCCCTTTAAAAGACCATGTGCATTGCTTCAGTAAGAGGAGCATAGTAAAAAAAAAAAAAAAAAACTGATAAATGAGCTAGTTAGGGCTAAAGTGCATACAATGATAAAATGATAAAACAAAACAGTAGAGGCAATAAAAATAAAACATCTCAAAACATTAAGCAATACAAATAAAACATTTCAGTAAACCTTCAGTAATACTTCCGAATTGCACTTCAAACCGAATTGCACTGGTTAAAGGCTAGAGTGAAGAAATATGTTTTTATCTTTCTTTTAAAGATATTTATCGAGCTGGCTTCCCTGATATCTATAGGTAGTGTGTTCCATAGCTTTGGGGCATAGTTTACAAAAGCTGCACTCCCGATCTTCTTCTGACCGTTACTGGGTGCCTCTAATAAACCAGCAGTAGATGATCGCAGCGTTCTTGAAGGCACATAGGTGACAAGGGAGTTAGCAATATATTCTGGTCCTCGCCCATTGAGGGCTTTGTATACAAGGAGAAGGACCTTAAAGTCAATTCTAAATGTTACCAGTAGCCAGTGCAGAGCAGCCAGAACTGGGGTAATGTGTTCTCTCCTCTTGGTTCTGGTTAATAGTCGAGCTGCAGAGTTTTGGATGAGTTGAAGCCTCACAGTTGTTATTTTAGGAAGACCAGTGAAAAGTGCATTACAGTAGTCAAGCCGGCTTGAGACAAAGGCATGAATCAGCTTTTCCCCATCCTTTTGGTTTATAAGTGGTCGTACTTTTGCTATATTTCTAAGGTGGAAAAATGATGTTTTCATCACCTTGTTAATATGGGACTTAAAGCTTACATTTGAGTCTAGAATGACACCTAAACTTTGTATACTGAAGACTCTTTCAGATGACGCAGAGCAAGGAAATGGCTTAAATGTGAAATGTCATAACTGTGGCAAAATGGGTCATAAGTCAAAAGATGAAAAATGCCCAGCTGAAGGAAAAAGATGTAACAACTGCAACAAGTTTGGACATTTTAGTAGAATGTGCTGTTCAGCTAATGCTTCAAATATAGATGATGATGAAGATGGGGAAGTTACCACTGTAATGCAAGTATACAAAGTACAAAGTCTTCACATGAAAAATACAGAGGATCATCAGTGCATTGTTGGTGGCATACAGGTGAATATGACACTGGGCACTGGAGCCCAGGTGTCTTTGCTGATGCTAAAATCAGTCAGTATGATGAATCTAGTGTGCCTGTTGATGGATATATCGTTGTGACAGTGTCTCACAAAGGTAAAACAGTCCAAGCTAAGCTGTATGTTGCACGCAACGGTGACTGTCTGATGGGACGACCTCTCCGACATGTCATGGATCATGTCTTTCTTTCCTTATCTCCGCGTTTTGTATTCTTTTTTTCTTTTACCGGTAATCTATCGGATTTTTCTGTGTTCCGCTACGGGTTTTGCTTTCGTCTCGGTAATTAGTGAGTTCACCTGTCCTGCATTTCCGCTCACTACTTATACCCCGCTTTCTCCCTTTCTCATCGCTTATTTCACGTAACATTCAAGCCGGTAAAAAGGTATAGGAAGTTGTGCTGCTATCGACCGCTTTGCTTCTCAATGCGGGACTTGTTAGCAGTACAATTTAGAAAAAGCAAAGTGATCTTTTTCGCTCTTATCTCAGAGCTTAGGGTTTTTGTTTCTTTGTTTTATACTCATACCTACGAGTGCTCTCACCCTAAGGCTTAGGGGTCTTTTGAGTTTCTCTTTTCTTTCTGTTTGTTCGCTCCACAAACGGGAGTTAGATAAGCGTGACTGCTTATTTCTTTTGTTTTGCTCGGATATCGAGCTCCTCGCCTTTTATCGCAAGGTTATTTGTGTTCTCCCTATTTTCTCCCTCCACTACGGATTATTGTCCGTTTTAGTGGTGTTCGTTGAACACTTTAAGATTCCTTATCTGTCGCACATGGACCTCCAATATTTTCTCTGGCATAGAGAACCCCTACACAACAGGCACTGAACTTTCACTTAGTCCAGGGAGACCTAACTAGAGCCCTGCACTGGAGCCCTAGGCCCGAGGGTCCCGACAGCCCGACAGCCCGAGGGCCGGGCTTCGGGCCGACGACCGTATAATTACCTCGGACACGGGCCGGGCTCGGGTTGCAACGGCTCGCGCACATTTATTTTTCAATTGAATTCATTTTTTTTATTTTTTTTAAACCTGCTAATTAAAGAACTGTGTTGTTTTTAAATGAAAACACTTGAACGCAGCAGCAACTGCTCTGCCCCGCCTCCCTTCTGTAGGCCTACCTCACTTACACATCCGATTCGCGCGACTTCCCGACTCCCACCACAAACATGGAGAACGATATAAAGAAAAAGATTGAAAATGGCGAATTGAAGAGAGTGAACAACACCAAGGGAAAAGCTCCGTTCTGGACTAAGTTTCAGCTTATTACAACCCTTCAAGATGAGCCAACCGGGTTTGTTCAGTGTGTTGTATTTAGCCTAATAAACACTGTAATAAGGTTTAAGCGTTTTGTTGGTTTTTGTAGCCTACCTTATGTTTGGATATACGTGTGTATTACCCTATAGGCCTATTATAATTGCTCAGGTCAACTTGCTGTGCGCTCATTTCAAAAACGAAATAATAATTTAAACAATTCCAAAAACGATTCAAACACTTGACAAAAGTGCCATTATGCCATTAAAAGTGCTCAGTTAAGGTCTGTGGTCTATAACTGCGCCTATATGAACGAGTTCTCAAGCTGCTGATCGAAACATGAGCCCCTATTTTAACCTGCTCTTTTATGTCCACGTTGATCTGTCAGAAACCGTTCGTTTATTCACAGAAAAATAGAATGCTGTTTTTTTCTAACTGCAGAGCGTTATTCCATTTTCAGAGCGGCAGATTAAATTTACGAACGCACCCAATGAATATGGCGCTCTATCACGCTAATACATTGTTATGGGAGGTTTAAAAAAAAAATAAAAAATAAAAAAAAGTCGGGCTTGATACGGGTTCGGGCCTGAGAATTCTGAAAACCTGTCGGGCCGGGCCGGGCTGGCGCTCCACCCCCTCGGATCAGGGCCGGGCTCGGGCCCAGATAATAGGCCCGTGCAGGGCACTAGACCTAACCGTTGCATCCACACAGCCTGCTTTTCAGATTGCTACAAAATCATAATCAGAGTGTGTAAAAAAATATGCACAGCTCTTCACTGGTCTAGGCTGTATTAGAGGTTTTGAACATACACCTAGAGTGAGAGAAGATGCCTGGCCGGTGGTGCAGCCGCTGAGACGACCTCTGTTGTCTGTCAGGGAAGAGGTAGCAGCGGACCTGAAACAACTGCAACAGGAGGACATAATCTAATCAGTCGACACGCCAGAATGGGTTTTAAACATTACAGTTGCCAGGAAGAAATCAGGAAAAATTTGTACTTGCTGTGACTTACGAGAAGTTATCAAGGCGATCATAGTGGGAAAACACTCACTTTCTTCGATTGACGAGCTGATTACTGAGTTTGCCGGAGCCTCAGTTTTCTCAAAACTTGAAATGAGGAGTGGTTATCACTAAGTTCCGCTCACCCCTGAGTCTCGTCACATCACCGCATTCATCACGCATGAGGGCCAGTGTTCCAGTGCAAACGTGAACCCTTCAGATTAGCGTCTGCACCAAGTAAAAAATTTCAGAAAATCATGGACATCGTGCTGACTAGTCTGAAGGGGGCGCCACATTATCTTGATGATATCACAGTCCACGGAAAGGATCAAAAAGAACACGATGAAAGACTGAAAAAAGTGTTTGCACGCCTTGCAAAGTACAACATGACGTTGAACAGAGAGAAAAGTGTCTTCAGCACCGATGAAATCAAGTTTCTTGGCTACAATGTGAGTGCTGCTGGAGTGAAGCTATGCCAGTCCAATGTGATTGCCATCGAGAAAATGCCAGCACCAAAGTCTGTGAAAGAGCTTCAAACCTTTTTAGGGATGACAAACTACTACTTGAAGTTCATTCCGGATTACGCAACAACAACAAAACCCCTGAGACTTGCTACGCCAGGACACAGAATGGAAATGGACGTCCATACAAGACCACGCCTTCACCAAACTGAAACATGCAATAGCAGAACCGACTGTTTTAGCTTACTTCCACCCAGATTGTACAACATTCCTTACCTGCGATGCTTCAGCAGTTCGATTAGCCGCAGTCCTATCGCAGAACATAGATGGGGAAGAACAACCAGTTGCTCACGCATCGAAGACCCTGTCAGCCACTGAACAGAGATACTCAGTTGAGGAAAGAGAAGCACTGGCTTGTGTATGGAGCATGGAGAAATGGCACGTGTACTTATTTGGACGACCGTTTACTCTTAGCACAGATCATCAAGCCCTGACCACTCTTTTGTTGACCTCAGGAACAGGAAGATGGCATATCAGAATCTCCAGATGGTCAGATCGGCTTGCCCAGTACACAAACAAAAGAGTTTCGTCCCGGAAAGTCAAACAATGTTGCTCACACCCTTTCGAGACAAGATGATGGTACAGAGAAGTCTTACTTCGACAAGGAAGAAGATGAGCTCTTCATACAACAGACCTTCATTGGTGAGCTTCAAGCAGCCATCACTCCTGAAGAGCTTGCAAGAGAAACAGTCGAAATCCAGTACTAAGGGAAGTGCTATGCTACATCAAAACAGGATGGACAGGTCCACCGAGAGACATACTACTCAGCCCATACTACATGATAAGAGAAGAACTTTTCAGTTGGAAAACATCGTGTTGGAAGAGAAGACCGTACCATTGTATCAATAACACTTAGACAGATAGTCCTCACCCAAGCACATGATGGACATCCAGGAACAAGGAAGATGAAACAGTTCATTAGATAATTAGTAGATTAGTAGAAGCCCTCATTTTTATGAGGTTAGTAGATTAGTATCTACAAACATTACAAGAAAGTTAGTCATTACTAGATTAGTAAACCTTAATT
Source organism: Ilyophis sp. 1 JC-2022 (assembly GCA_022702515.1). Classification (NCBI taxonomy): domain Eukaryota; kingdom Metazoa; phylum Chordata; class Actinopteri; order Anguilliformes; family Synaphobranchidae; genus Ilyophis; species Ilyophis sp. 1 JC-2022. The sequence goes on along the minus strand of CM040395.1, from coordinate 125,764,809 downwards.
TTATGAAGTTAGTAAATTAGTAATCATTAGTACTGAAAGAAGGAAATGGCAGGAAATTACAGAGAACACAGAATTTACCAAAAACACAGGGAAACGTGTGACGGAGTGGGAACACAAAAGTAACACCTATATGACGTTTGTAAAATGTCTTGTTAAATGTAAAATTACTTTGTTGGGAAACTTGTGTTTTATGTCAGATCCCCCTTGTAAAAAAATTCAATTTCAATCTCAATCGTGTATTCCTGTAACATCCGCTTTTTCCCGCCAGTCCACCTCCCTTTCGTTTCTTCCGTTTTCCCATTCCTTATGTTTTTCAGTTTACCCTGTTCGTCTCTTTTCTGTGTTCGTTGCAGGCTGGGCGTGGTCCCCGTTTAGCTCTTTGTTTTCTCCCCTTATTGGTTAGCCTATCACTCTCCCTCTTGCACACATTCCACACTCCCTTCAGTTATTCAATTAGCCCTCTCGCTGTTCCCTTTGTTATTTAAGTTCCCCTCTTTCTCAGTTTTGTTGCCAGTTTGTTTTTCTCTGCTCTGTTTCAGATCACTCCCGGCAAGTCTGTTTGCTACTCTGTTTGCTCTAACACGTTTGTTCTGTTCCTCATTCCAGCCCTCCCAGCCTGCCTCCTGTTCTGCCCTGTCCAGCCCAGTACCCTTCTCCTGCCCTGCCTTAGTTTGCCAACCCCGTATCCAGCCTGTCACCTTTAGTTTTCCTGCTTGCTTGCTTGCTTGAGTCTTGCATTTGGGTCCAGTCCAGTACTCAGTCGTAACAATTCCGGGTTAAATAAAGGTTAAAAAAGGTTTATTCAATTCAGAAATTGCACCAGTGAATTGCAATACATATTTAAACAGGATGCCATTCCCTTGGAAAAGGTACACAGTCTGAGCAGTCAAAGGCCAACCCACGCACAGTGTGCTCACACCCGAGAACCATGCTGTTTATGACACCCGCTGTAAGTGTTACGGCTGATCTGCCATGCTGGTCAACATCAAAAAGTTATTTTATATAGTGATCTATACAATAAAAATACCATAAAATGTTTTTCATAGTGTCATAGCATTTTAAAGAGAAGGCCTGGCAGGAGCGGACATGTTCTGTCATTGCAGTATCACTGGTTACACAACTTGAAAATGGTTGGACTTTAACCCTGAAATTTTACGACGCCTTTTATGTTTAGGGACAAATTGAAATAAAATAAAATAATGTAACAGACCTGGTAAAATATACAATAGATCCAGTCGGCGTTCTGTCATAGTTTAGGGGTAGGGCAAAGCCAGGGGGAAAACAAAGCCACGTCTGTCACTGTTCTGAATAGGGACACATCGTACATCAAGGTAACTATCGTTATTTTATTATAATGTCAGAAAATTACATTGACGTTGTTTCCTAAAGATATTTTGGCAAAATAAACCAAATGCTTTTTCGAATGCTTTATGCGGTTACAGAGTGGAGAAATGATTCAACTCCGGTATCATTCCCTGAAATATTTTGTCTCATTTAATGCCCTGGTAAGGAACCATGTCAACTACACTATGATCCAGTGGCATACCGTCGGCTGTAAAATAGGCCTTCTGTAGGCTAACATTACCTTTACAGAGATATTAATCTCAACCCATTTCCATTTAGCTATAGTTCTTATACCAATTAAGCAATTAACTGAATAACAAATAGCTATCAATGAATAGAGCAAGTTTTTCTGTGCTAGCATTTTTTTTTGTTACATTAAATTACAGGCATTTAGCAGACGCTCTTATCCAGAGCGACTTACACAACTTTTGTGTCATAAAATGTGTATCACTGACTGAAAAAGTGGGGTAGGCTATAGGCTACAGCGTTAGACTTGTTTACATTTGTTTAGCTTGAGTAACCTAACAATCAAACAATTAATTCGCTTAATAATCAAGACCAATATATAGCCTATAATGATTAAGAAATGACAATGACAAAAATAACTTGAGATTGTTTAACAATGATCAAGTCAAGTTTATTTGTATAGCACATATTCATACAACTGAATGCAATTCAAAGTGCTTCATAGAATAATGAAAAAATAAATATTGATTTGACAGTACAATTAAAATACATTAAAAAAGGGAAAAATGAAAATAAGAACTTTTAAAAGACAATATAAAAGGAAATGAGATAAAAACAATAAAACAGATAAAAGGCTACAGTGAATTAATAGATAGATACCCCCGGTTTCTGTACACCAGTGTCTCTGTACACCAGTGTCTCTCTGCACACCAGTGGCGGCCGGCCTATAGAGGGCGCTGGGGCGCCGCCCCCCCTCCCCCACATACAAATTTTAAAAAAAGTTTAAAAGAAATTATTATTTTTTATTATTATTTAATTTTTTTAGTAGCTTAAAATTATTATTTTTTATTATTATTTAATTTTTTAGTAGCTTAAACATGTTATATGTTGGCCTTGCGTTGTCTAAAGTTTAATACATTACATATGCATGTTCAGGGGACTGCGGGGCGCCGGTAACGTTATGGTGAATCAGAGCACTCATTCATTTTCAGGCGAGCCCCCTCATTCTGCTGCCTGATTCGCGGCCAAAAAAGGAGGTCCCCGGACGCAGGCCTGTGCGCCCCGGACTATCCTACCCTTTTCTGATTAGTCCTCATGGTTTATGATATTATTTGATTGGATTTAAGGCATGTTTATCACGCCCAGCCGGCATCTAGCAGGATATCACTGCGAGTGCGCAAGTACGGCTCGGATGTGCTGTGAGTCATGCGTTCTATTGCTTTCCCTGGGGTACGAGACCTAAAACATCTTGCTGAAAAGTGCAAACGGCATGAAAGTGGTCTTTGGTGTTTTGAGCCCTCACCGTTGACTTCAAGGCAGCGACTTAGCAGTAAAGTAGCTTGGTTAAAATAACGTTAGCTTAGTTATGTTATTCTATGTTCTCAGGTCCAATTAACGTTAGCTGACGTTAGCTAGCGTATGGGTAAGGCAGCTAGCTTAGTTGTCTGGTACGTTAATTGGACCTGAGAACATAGAATAACATAACTAGCTAACGTTATTTTAACCAAGCTACTTTACTGCTAAGTCGCTGCCTTGAAGTCAACGGTGAGGGCTCAAAACACCAGCGAGCCATGAAAGTAGCCGCAGCCATCTTGACAACAGTATTGTAGCGACCCGGAAGCTACAATGCGCCATGGGAAATCGCAGGTGCTAGCGATTTCATTTAATTGTTAACGATTACAGTTTTTATCCAATGTTGTTATCAGTCGTTATAGTGGTTATCAGTTGTTATAGTTCCGTGTTAATTTACTGTTGTTTGTTGTTGTGAATGCGAACACCGTGAATGGAAGTGTGTGTGTTAAATGTTGACCCCCCCGCCATTAGCGGTTGTATGGCGAGTTCCTTCTCGCTTTGTTTACGTAATAAACAAGTAACCTGGAGTTGTGCGGTGTATGGGGCACAGGTTGCTAAGCAGCTGAGAACTTGTTGTGGACAATCCATTCTTACTTGCACGCTCGCCACAGTATGAAGCTAAACTTTTTTGGCAGGCTTAGCATTGCTGAACAACTCGATGAAGGCTACAGAATTGGCATTACAATCAGTGATGTCTTACTTGAAAAACTGTCCTCCACTGTTGCCAATTAAACTGTCTTATGCAACTGAGACACAAGGTGGCTTGTTTTTTCTGTTTAAAGTCAGATGTATTTGTTTTTTTTTAGAAATGCTAGCGCCCCAACCTATATTTAGATCACCAGCCGCCACTGCTGCACACCAGTGTTTCTGCACACCTGTGTCTCTGTACACCGTGTCTCTCTGTACACTGGTGCCCCTCTACACACTGGAGCACACTGATCAGTTCAGACAATTGCCTAATCTGAATGCGTTCAAGAATGTAATTAATTTGAAGACTGCACTCAAATTAGTCAAAGTGATTTAAACCTGAGAAAACATATAGGACAGCATCTTAAGTGTCTCGAACCGTTGAGCGTACTAATGCATAATTAAGGTTAGAAAAACAAATTTACAATCTAACAAACATTGAACATTTAAACATGGAGCATTTAAAAAATCTTCGCATGATAACACATCATCATAAATGTGAATATATAAAAATGCAACAAGTTGATGATGCACAGAACAATGATGATATCTAAAAATAAATTGGTACCCTAATAATTTACTTATCGGTCTTGGTTATTAAGCGAATCAATTGATTGACAATCAGCCAAAGTAGAAGGAAACAGATTGAGAGTGATCATCCGTTAAATGTAAGATTACAGAAGGCCTATATTACAGCCTACGGTATGCCACTGTTATGATCTATGACCATGAAAAGTAATATTAGCTAGCTGATGTAGGGGTTTCACTTTGAACATTCGAAGCAATGTTCTGGGCTAATGCTGTTAGCTGTTGTTATCCACGGGTTTCTTGGCATTAAAAAAACGTGCAAATCCTAGTTTTTAAATCTGTTTGCCATGCAGTAAGCCACACATGCGCTTTTTGGGATTTAAAAAATGTTTTTAATATATTACTAATATTTAATATATTACTTAATTTAAAGACCTATAACTGGCCGCTTCATTGATTTTTAATGTAAACGCCAAATTTTCCCCCTGGGAGGGTTGGCCTGAAATTTTTGTGGGCGTGCCCTCTCTTGCCGACTGGATCTATTGTCTAAATTAATGGCTCACACACAAAGTTATTAGTTTCACCATGGCGGTAATGTCTTAAACAATGAAAACATTAAACTTAGCTAAACAATATTTACCTATAGTCAATAATGTGATGCACTATGCCATAACATTTGTAGTTTGTTTCAAATGCTCAGTGATGTAGCTATACTCTAGCTAGTCTTCAAGTAATTTCGTGGAGGTGATTCTATTGTTTTTCCTGTAAGGTCAACGGTATTCTGTCACTATATAGTGTGTTCCAAATTGAACTAAATTGAAGCATAGCCTCATACACAGCCCTGCATTGGGTGCCAAATTATTATTATTTTTTAATTATGTGATTTTAATATTTATTTTAGCCTACACTTAAATGTATAGCAAGCACCCTGCATTTACCTTCCTCAATCCAAAAGAATAGCCTACAACTGTCATGGGTTGTGGCTTTCTCCCTCGTTTGTGTCGGTTAGCAATCTATCAGATTTTTCCGCCTTCCATCTCTGGGTTTTGCTCTTCCCCGCTAATTATTTATTTCACCTGTTTCCCTACCTGTTAGGTATTTAAGCCTCTCGCTTCCGCTTTCGGATGCTTCGTTATCCTTTTCTGCCTTTAGAAAGTCAGGGTTAGTCATTTCTGTCTCTCTGCAGTTTTAATAAAAAGATTATTTTCTTTATTTTTTGAAGTTTGAGATTTTCTGGCCTTGAAGCCAAGGGAATTCGTTTTTTTGTTCTCTTTTCTCTTTCCTCTCTACGCGTCTACTCTCTCGTTTTCTGAGGGTGTGAGTTTTATTTTTGCTGCTTTTATTTCACCAGTTATCGGGCGTTATAGAATTGTCCCGAGGGTGCCTTGTTTTTCCTTCTCTCCTCTCGCTATTTTATTTAGTGGTGGCTATTCAGAGTCTCCTCTCTGCCCGTGTTACGAGGCTAGCCCGTTTTATAGGGGTGTGTTATTGTTTGGCTACGGTCAGGGACTTTATATCCCTTCTTTCGTTTGTCGCGTTTGGCTCACTGCTATTCTGCACAAACCCTCACAACAACTCCATCCACGTCTAATTTAATAGCCTAGATGCAAAATACAACTCGTCCTCCCTTGTTGCCTAGTCAAGAGGAGTGCACAATTTGTCTGATATTATCAACCTGAAATGTATCTCGTTTCATTCCAGCCCACAAAATTAGCCTACAACATATTTTATTTTCCCTCCATGCAATTGACTATGGAATTCTCAAGGCGACAAATGTCACTAATAGGTAATATAGCTTATAACCAATTTTTTTAAAGTTTTGAATTGTTTTTTAGCCTCCAAATGAGGCTAAGAAAGCGCAAAAAACTGTGTGCAGCAATCCGATGTGGGAGGTGTCCTGAACTATGTGCTCATGAACATCTCTCATATAGGGGGCAGGACAGCTGGTCCTATATGGCATTTTGGGGGTGTTAATTATGCTAATAGGGAATTCACATGCAAGTTCATTGAAGCAAGTTCATTTAACCCTCTTATTATGTTTTGAATCAATTTGACCCGAATATTTGATGTCTCTTAAAAACCAGTTAACCTATTAATATTTTTTCATTTTGATACTATATGATTTTTTCTAATTTGTTGGTATTAAATAGTAAACACTCACTCCCATCATCTCACTCCCGTCCTGTTGTTTCCCGTGTTTTCCTTCTCCCCCTGTATCGTTTTAGTCTCTCCATTGTCCGTTTTTCCCTAGCTGCAGGTGGGGCGTGGTTTTCCTTCCGTTTTACCCTGCTTCACTACTCTTTTCTCAGCCTATCCCCTTTCCCTGTGTTGCGTGCATTCCACACTTTCCGCTCTGTTAATCACACACACATACAGTCAAGCCAGAAAGTCTGAATACCCCTTACACCTTCTCCATGTTTTATTACATTACAGACATATTCTACAATAGATTGAGTTCATTTTTTGTCTCAAAATTCTACACAAAATAGCCCATAATGATAAAGTGAAATCATGTTTTTAGAAATTTTTGCAAATGTATTAAAAATCGAAAACTGAAATTTTTAATTTACATAAGTATTCATATGTTTAAAAAACATATTTTTAAAGTATCATATTTAATATTTGGTTGCATGCTGTTACTTCCTGAAGTCTGTGACCCATCAACATCAAAAGACTCTCGATATCTTATTTTCAGGTACTGTTACCAGCAATACTATAACCTCTTTGCATTTGAATGGATCTCTATGGGAATTGAAGGGTGAGACTAGATTCAGCTAGAAATTACACTGGTACAGTATGGAACACATGGCTGGCTAAATGGCTGTAAGTTATCAAGGGTCTGAGCTATCGAACGAGCCCCAAACCATCACTCTGTTGCCAGATATGGAGTAGATGTGGATGGATCACTGCAAGGGTTATTTCTCCTGACTCATTTTCCTATAGAACTCTATGGGGAAAAAAGTCAGGAGAAACAACCCATAAAGGGATTCTCATAGAGATCCATTCAAATGCAGAGAGGTTATAGTATTGCTTGTAACAGTACCTGAAAATAAGATATCGAGAGTCTTTTGATGTTGATTGGTCAAAAACTTCAGGAAGTAACAGCATGCAAAGGATATGCGACCAAATATTAAATATGATACTTTAAAAAATATGTTAAAGCAAAGGGTATGAATACTTATGTAAATGAGAGATTTCAGTTTTAGATTTTTAATATATTTGCAAAAATTTCTAAAAACATGTTTTAACTTTGTCATTATGGGCTATTTTGTGTAGCATTTTGAGACAAAAAATGAACTCAATCTATTGTAGAATATGTCTGTAATGTAATAAAATGTGGCGAAGGTGAAAGGGGTATTCAGACTTTCCGGCTTGACTGTACAATCGCACGCGGCTCCTAATTGATATCAATTATTGTTTGTATTTAGTCACCCGGTGTTCTCTATCCTGTGCCAGTTTGTTAATGTTCGTTTTCTGATACTGCTGGTCTTGTCTTATGTCCTAGTATCCAGTTTCAATTGAAACTAAAGTCTGGTTTTGCCTACTTCAGGAATTCTCCCTGGTCAAGCAATACATATCTGAGTTTGGCATTCCTGTGTCTGAGTCATGCGTTTGAGTCCAGTCCATATCCGGGGTCGTAACACAAACTTTATATACAAAGGTGTTGTATGGGGTCATTTGTAGCTGTATAAAATGTAAGAATATATGGAACCATTTTTTGTTTTTATTTCAGATTGTTGTGGGTAATTCTGGTGGCACTTCCCCAAAAAGCTTTTAAACTTTACAAACCATCCTTTACCTCAGACATGAGGCCCATTGAGTCTGTGTTCAGCTGCAGTATACGCAGTAAAAACAAATAGCATTCTTTGTGTGGTCAGAAGAATAAACAATGCAAAAATAAAAATTAATTCATATTCATATTCTTGACATTCAGAAGATACGTTTTGCAGCATTTTAAATTTACAAACGCAGTACACAAGGTCCTGTGCAGGTGTGAAATTTGTACGTACGGACAAGATACAATAACTTTTCTGAATGCCAAATTACTAACAAAATTGCTAATGCAGCTGCAGTATACGCAGTAAAAACAAATAGCATTCTTTGTGTGGTCAGAAGAACAAACAATGCAAAAATAAAAAGATATTCCTGCAATTTTCAGAAAAAATCCAAGTAGCCATACTCTTGTTGCAATAATGACTATGAAACCATTGAGGCGAGAGTGTCACAATTGTGGCAAGGAGCACAATCTGGCTATGGAGCTGCGGCTGCAAAATCTTCACTGCAATGCTAGCTTTGCTTTCTCAATCTCATCAGCTTCTTCAAAATGTAGCACAACCAAATGATAATCTTCAGCATTGGTCATTTCAGCATTGGAGGACATATTTTGTCCATTGGGCATTTTGATTAATAAAACTGAAATGGTACACAAATACATGAAAATAATAATGTATTAAACTTCTGTGTGTTGTTCTTAACTAAATATTTGTCATACTATTGTCTTTTGTAGATATGAAAAACATATTTTAAAGTCACAAGTCAAGCAAAATCGCATGCCCCTGAGCTTAATCAACAGAGGTTGACGCTTGGCATAAGGGGACTCTTAAGCTTAATTCATGCAGAAAAGAACATGCGTTTTGTAAAATTATAATATCTGTTAAAACGTGATAAAAATCAGATATGAATCCAATTGTTTCCATTTACTTCACAACATGGCTAGCTATAACAGTTTTCGGGCGTTAATTATCAACCCTGTTATTGTCAACCCTGTTATTTCTGTTATAACAGGGCTGACGGAACAGGGTTGACGCCATAAGACAAAACACAGTAGTCCCACCTGAGACGCAAAAAGTTCATGTTCATTCATTTGAACTTATTTACACACACTGATCAGGAAAAGGGACCCTATCAAAACTGGTTAGGAAGAGGGACCACATTTTAATCATTAATACACTTTAATATCTAATATAAATTAATTTAAATGATTGTGTGACTGTGTATTAATGCAAATTACAGGCAAAAATAAACGGGAAGTAAAAAATCAAAAAAGGAAAGAGAGAGGCTTCATTTAGGCCTATTTCATTCAAATCAATGAGCTAGAAATGGTTGTGATTTGTTTTTTAAATGAAAAGAGAAAGAAAAATATAGATCTCATAGATCACAAGCAGCATACATTAAACTCATCCTGCACGAAACTAACAACACAAATACACATACTTGGTTTGCAATGCCACATTAATTCAGTATAACAATATTTTGTATTTACAAAGAACTTTTCAGAAAAAATATTTTGATAATGTCAACCCTGTTGACACAATGTCAACCCTGTTATTTATTAAATATGAAATAAAATATAATAGAGTTTAACACCTATTAATACAAAACGATATTTTAATGGAAAGATACAATATAAGCATGCATAATAGTTCCCCATAAAAATACTAATTGGAAAGCATTTCCAAAATATAACAGAGCCTGGAAAAAATTTATTGTTGTACATAGACTATGAATGTAAAACAAACAAGCTATCTTTTTTTTATTTTTATACAAAATTTAATCAAATATGGAATATACTAGAAAAGGCAATTTTTTATGGGTTGACATTTAAACATGGGAAAGTCAAGAAAGATTGATTCTGGTTTGAGTATAATAACATGCTGAGATGGCACAGCATGTTTTTCTGAAATGGTATCATGTCCTTTATTCAATTTAGTGCCAAAAATATCAATAGAAAAACCTTTTAAAATTTTTATTTCAAGCTGAAATGACCCATGCACTGGAAGCACTCAGCATTCATCAGACAGAATATTCAGGCTCATGCTTTTAATCATCCATCAAACTCTCAGATGGACCAAAAACCAGAAATGTAACTGGAACTCTATGACCAGGGTTGCCTACCCCTGATATAGCCCATAGGTTCGTTTCAATCCTAATTTTGCACACCTGTTTCTACTAATTCGCAGCTCAACAAGATGTCTAGCTATTGAATGAGGTGTGCTTTGTTAGGGTTGAAGTGAAAACCTACCTCCAGGAACAGGGTTGTCAACCATTGCACCAAGGTGTAAAATGTAGGTTCAAAATCCAGGTTTTGTTCCAATCAACTAGATCAACTCATTTTCACCCCGGGCCACATCAGCGTTATGGTTGCCCTCAAAGGGCCAGTTGTAACTGTAAGACTATAAATATAACCATACTTGGGATTTTCGCGGACCTCGATCGTAATTGTTGAAGGTGGGGGGGTGGGATGCAATCAATCATATAATAATAATAATATAATAATCGTATTTACCGCGGGTGTGCGTCCGCGTCTGCGTTTGTCGGTTATATCGTAAAAGTAAATCCCCGTTAACCAGCCACGTAGATACACGCGTCAGATACTTAAGTACTCGCGGGCCGCATAAAATGACGTGGCTAATTAGTGAAATCATCTGGCTGAGTTCATGGGTGGCAGAAAGACATGGCAGGACTTTTACTTTCTGATCCCTGGATTGTACACCTCTGACCCACATATACAAGCATACTCAAGTCAAATTCCTTAATTTTTTGTACCAGGCCATGCAAAAACACATGCAGAAATATATGTCAACTGAACAACCTGATAAACTTCTTCAAATGTACAGGAAATAGTGCTGTCACATCCAAACAAAGTTTCAAACAACAATTTTAAATATTTTTGATCAAAGTACATTATTGCTTCAGGATAACACAGTTCAGTGCAGTAGAAAATATTTTAAAATTAGAACTAAATCTACAGTTTGGTTCAGTTAGGCCCTATAAACGCAAGTGTGACCCAAGCATAAGGGATTCTACGGTGCCCCGGTAGTGCACAGAAGAAGAAAAAAAAAACGGGGGTTTAATTTGTTTGCTCGTTTTAATTAAATCGTTCCCTCGATATAATTCATTTGTTCCCTCAAAATAATTAATTTGTTCCCTCAAATTAGCAAACCCTCATTCCACAAGCACACCTTCACTTCGAATCAGGCGTGTTCTGCTAGCTCTCCAGCACTTATTTTTAATAGTAAATTGCTCTTTTTAAAATGATCAACACATTGTCAATGCACCAACTAAAACGAATAGCTAAATGATATTAGGCCTACAGTCAAGCCGGAAAGTCTGAATACCCCTTTCACCTTCTCCACGTTTTATTACATTACAGACATATTCTACAATAGATTATATATTCTAAAATAGCCCATAATGACAAAATAATTTTTTTTGCAAATGTATTAAAAATCAAAAACTGAAATCTTTCATTTACATAAGTATTCATACCCTTTGCTTTAACATATTTTTAAAGTATCATATTTAATATTTGGTCGCATATCCTTTGCATGCTGTTACTTCCTGAAGTCTGTGACCCATCAACATCAAAACTCTCAATATCTTATTTTCAGGTACTGTTACAAGCGATACTATAAGCTCTCGCATTTGAATGGATCTCTATGGGAATTGGGGGGTGAGACTAGATTCAGCAGTAAATTACACTGGTACAGTATGGAACACATAGTGTAGTACAGTGGTTAAGGAACTGGGTTTGTAACCGAAAGGTCGCAGGTTCGAATCCCACGTAGGACACTGCCGTTGTACCCCTGAGCAAGGTACTTCACCTGAATTGCTTCAGTATATATCCAGCTGTAAATGGATACTTTGTATAAATGCAAAAATGCTGTGTAAGTCGCTCTGGATAAGAGCATCTGCTAAATGCCTATAATGTAATATAATGTAATGTAAAACACATGGCTGGCTAAATGGCTGTAAGTCATCAAGGGTCTGAGCTATCGAACGAGCCCCAAACCATCACTCTGTTGCCAGATATGGAGTATATGTAGATGGATCACTGCAAGGATTATTTCTCCTGACTCATTTTTCTATAGAACTCTATGGGGGAAAAAGTCAGAAGAAACAACCCTTAAAGGGATCCATCCACATCTACTCCATATCTGGCCGCAGAGTGATGGGACTCGTTTGCAAGTTCCCAGTATGGGGGAATCTGCTTAACAGGTCTCCTGTTGCTGTAGTGGTACCATAGTCACACCAGCATGGGCCTGGCTAATAAATTATTTCTAGATTTGATTTGCGTGATCTCTGTGAATTGTGTCTCTATTACCGGGTTTCACACTGACTAATATTGTTTGTGGTAATGTGACTGCTCTGCTAGGCCTTAGCCAGTACTAGGAGGATTCTATGTTCAAAACCTCTGAGCACCTGTGATGGTGATATGTTCAAAACCTCGGAGTTTCTGTTTCCTAGTATTTGAGCCAATACTAGTAGGATTCTATGTTCAAAACCTCTGAGCACCTGTCATGGTGATATGTTCAAAACCTCTGAGTTTCTGTTTCCTAGTATTTGAGGCAATACTAGGAAGATTCTATGTTCAAAACCTCTGAGCACTTGTGATGGTGATATGTTCAAAACCTCTGAGTTTCTGTTTCCTAGTATTTGGTAGATCCTATGGTCAAAAACCTCTGTGATACATTCCAAACCCTCTGAGTTTCTAGTTAACCTCATAGATTCTATGGTACAAAACCTCTGTACATCTGTGATGGTGACACATTCTAAACCCTCTGAGTTTTTATAGGCTAGGGTCTCTGAGCTTGTCAGTCCGATTCAGTGTGTCAGTCTGCACCCTGTATCCAGGGCTATCAGCGTCCCCGGTATAGATAGTTTCAACAGAACAGAATTCCACTCGCAATGAAGCATCAATTCTAATTGGAGTCCGATAAAGGAGTAAATTAATTAGTGATATTTCACACAATAACTTTTTACCTTGTCCCACAGCAATAGTGGAATACATCACGCTTAAACCTTCGCTCTGAGTTATTCCCTCATTGGTCTAGCTGCGTGGAGATTTACACCCTCGACTAATAAATTGTCTTATGGATGATTTTATAGGGTATTGTATTGGGATGGCAGGTATGCCATCCGCTAAGTTCCGGCTTGGCGGGGTATGCCCCATACCTATACAGCACCGAGAGTTTGCCACTTTTCAGGGTTTCCTACAGATGTAACCACAATGACCACAGACTCTCAGCTCTTAAAAACATTAACTTATGTATGTTCTGATCTCATGTAACTACACAGCATTCAGATACAACTTCACACATCCACACAATAAAGCCCCAAACTTGGGATATTTTTCAGTTTTTCTCCTTCCTCTTCTTCTTCTTCTTCTCATTTTTCCTGCCTACCCAGAAACCCTCACTACCTGCCTGCCTCCGTACCCTCAAAGAATAATTCTCCCCATTGGATAAGAACATTGCATACCTGCTCTCCTAAGCTTATTGCCCAATAAAAACACTTCAAACTAATGTCGACACATCACAGAATCACAGACAAAACCGCTATATGGCTTGATGTTTTCCATTAAGCTGCTGTGGCCTACTGGTTGGAGTTGCTGCCTCTCACATAGAAGATTGTGGGTTCGAGCCCAGCAGGGCACAACTTTACTTATGACAAAAACAATGTGCAACTATTAAATACTTTATTACACTGTTATTTTCACATTAACAAACGTATTTTTAGTGACATCACATCATCATGGCAGCTCACACCACGACCCACATTGTGAACAGTATAGCTAAACAAACATTATTTTTAGACGAGTTTAGCTTTTTGTTTTCGTTTTTCAGCATGAAACTACTACTATTGCATGTATTGTGTCCGTTAAGCAGAGGTTTAAAATAAAAAAAAATGTTTGCATGTCCTATCTATTTGTCTAGCCTAACTCAAACATATTTTGATTTGTTTTTTTGTAGATTTTGACTACTTTGGGCAATAATTGGTAAATGATGGATTACATTGATAATACATTGATTTAACATCCGTTACATTGATTTCCATTGTTAACATCATTGTTTCAACATTATTTCAATGCACTGATTCAACGTAAACTCGATGAGCGCCTGGACGCAGAATCAACATCAGAGATCAACATTGAACCAATGCTTCATCTGATATTAATTCAATGTTGATTCAATGTTTCCTTGCTATCTGGGTATTTTCTCATTCAAAGATCTCTGGGAAATAGCTTGGCCATAAAAATTTTAACATCAGTCAGCTGGTCAGGAAAACGAACCTACTAAAGAGTGTAGCCTAAAGGAAACTACTACAACGATGCGAGTCAAAAATATATAATATTCCATGCACATCCATGGTTTACAGTTCGAATTGAAGAAGAAGCTGTATTCAGAAATTTGCAACAAAATACATTTATTTCAGAATAGTCACTAGCTATGTACATAATAACCACAACATAAGTAACCTAATGCATTTAAATATGTTTAAAAAAAAACTTACAAACGCGTGTGTTTCTACACAATAACAGCAATGTGTTTTAGCCCTAAGTGCGATAGAGTCGCTGTGGAAATGTCGATTGTACAGGACTTTGCCGAAATGTAACAAGATAAACTCTTCAGGGTTAATAAACAGCTGTAGCTGAATATACTGGTAACTTGGTTTCCTAACCATATTTATACAAGAAACTTTGGAGAACAAAAAATAGGTGTCTTCTAAACCGAAAGTGCATCAGGTACTGTATACAGTAGCTGCAGTCAGCAAGGGAAAACGGCAAATGCTTATTTGTACTACAACATGCTTTACTAATATTATTGTTCCTATACGTGGACATGATTTTCTTAGCATGTATAAACGGTGCATTTGATCAAACGGCTGTGGCCGTGTGGTGAGAGGATCAGTCGTAAAAGGCCATTCACACAGCGGGACGAAACCGGGTGTCATTGTTTTCAATGAGACAACAACAGCAAGATAACAGTCGACGGCAGGACGAACTTGCCGTCAGAATAAATTATTTTATTTTATTTATTTTTTTACTGTCCACCGCTGCGGTAGGGTCACGTGCCAATGGAACGGAAGTGGTACATTTCAAAATGGATGAGAAGTTTGTGCAACTTCATGGTAGAGAACAAGAAAGGTGGGAGGAAATATCAAACCAAAATGTTAAAAAATACAGAGATCTTGACAAAAAGGCTGCAGCATAGAGTGTTGTAAGCACTGACATGCAGATTCCAGGTACACATTATTATTAGCTGTATTTTCAGAAGCTTTTCTGTGTATGATTTTAGGTGTAACTAACTAGCTAGCGAAGCTACCTAAACTAGCTGACATTATGATACATACACACACACCGCCCATTTATGAAGACACAGACTGAAACAACACAGTAATACACACGCCCAATGTATAAATACACTTTTGGTCACGGTCCATTTTGCAAAAGCGCTCTTTGGCACACTGGTAATCTGTTTCGCACGGGCCGTAAATATGGCAACAAATATAAACAATGCGTTACCGCAACGGACATCTCTGTACCATCCTGCCATTGTACCATCTACCGTCCTGCAGTCTACCGCAGCGGTGTGAATGCCACATAAGTCAAACTTTACGGGATTTTCTTAAAGCTGCAGTTCTTCATTTTAGACTAATGAATACTGTAATTGAGACGGATACGTCTCAACCACTAGTGGCAAAGTTTATACAGTTAAAATAGGCTACGTACCGTCATGGAGTTAATTTAGTTGTAGTTCATAGTAGGCTAAAGCACAGAACTCACGCCTATGTCTGTCTTTGAGCTACAATGCATGCGTGTTTCTGCATGTATTCTGTATGCATGTCTTTCTTGATGTCAATTATGTTTTAATTGATGTCATCTTTATGCATTATCATCATTAGTTAGTTACCAAACACATTACATTAGTACACAAAAATAAGTGATATCTCACCAAAAAATATGTTTTCAACATAAAACAATGCCAAGTTACTCACGCATAGCCTGCAAAGCACTGTCTGTAAGTCCTTCATTCCAACTGGCAAAAACTAGGTCTGCCTTTAAAAGTATTGATATCAAAATGTGGCCAAGTTACAACTAACAATAATTTACAATAGAGAAAGGATGAATAAATAAATGCAGATAAAAATTAGAAATATGATGAAGTTGAAAATAGCCTACATATAGCATTTTTACAAACCTATCCAGACATGTTCGCCCTCTCAATGTAGCCTGCTGTATGTTTGTGGGTCAGATGATGCCAAATAAGTAATAGTACTAATTTGTTAACATAATAATAGTTATGTTATTTGCGAACAGAATTTTGTGAACACAAGAATATCTAGGCTCTGTAGGACCACACAGCTTTCTATAAAAAATAAAATACTCCAAATAAATAAATACATCAATTAAAACATAATAATAATAATAAGACATTTTATTCATGCTGTGCTTTTCATCGACCCAAAGCACTGGATGCAGACAATTGTTCAAACATGTAGTGTAGTACTCTGGCTATTGCAAGACATTTCATAGCTAACGGCATGATGATGACGTTGGACCGTGTACCCCTCCCGACATTAGGGACTTTAAGCAGCGACGGTTGCGGTGACCGGAAATAAATGTGTATTCAGGCAGTAGCCACATAAATCAAAGTCATTAAGCAACACCAACTCTTCCGAATCAACGACGGCAGTGTTCAACAATCTGACTGTAAATTATTAACGTTAGCTACGAAAAATGTTGTTTAAAAAGGCCCAGAGAGGAGTTACTGAGTGTAAGACAATTAATTTGAAGAAGAGGAGTTTTTATTGTTGTATTCGCGTTTTTTTCGCATTTCGTTCTTGATGACATTACTTCGGAAAAATCGGTTAAATTAGCAGGTGTCTTTGAAAAAATGCTCTAAAATTGTTGAAAGTATAAGTTTCATTATCTATTGTAAAACAAGTTTAATTCCAAAACACAATAATAACGGAAAGTTCACTCGTCTAATCCACACGTTGTCGCGACTACGTGAAACTTGCGTTTTGCTGTTGTAGATCTACAGGCGGTAGACGGGAGCTTGTCAAATTCACGCATGCGCAAAACAGAACAAAGTTATTTTCGGTCGCCGCCAGTCCCTACTCCCTATTGATTCGGTTTTATAGCTCCCAGACTGCCTGATTTAAATAGCCGCTTTCTTCTCCAATCCTGCCGTCTTCTTGACTCACCTGTGACCAACTATGCGATCAAATACCCATCATTGTCCATGTGACTTCGAGTTTAAATAGCCTACGGACGATAATTCTCGTTAGCCATCACTTCAAAAGCGTTTCCGTTTTGGTATTTAGCTAGGGTATATAGCTAATCGCATTTGTTCTGCATAAACTTTTTGTGATAAACCCGGGATAGGTGGAATGATGAGGAAATTGTTTAGGAGGGTTTTAAGATGTTTATTCTCATGAGCCACACATTGCCATGATAGGTTACTTAGCCAGTGCATGCCAAGTTCACCCCCGTGTTCTATGCATGAAAGGTAATTATATGAGGGCGTAGGGTTTCACCTAGTGGACACAAATAGGCTACTCAGTATGCTACATTTTTAAAACTTATCATTTCTAATGTGCTGTTGGCATGTTTTGAGATTTTGGTATTTAGCCAATTGCATTTGGATAAACTTTTTAAAAAAAAACTTGTCCTTGTTTTAAAATGCTCAATTTCACATTCCTATAGCCTATTTAATAATGTGCCACTCTTTATAACATGCATGTTATAAAGAGACGTGTCCGTCCCATCTTTTTACTTATTTGTTGCACTTTTACGGTATAAGCTTAAAATGTCGCTGAGCAATGTGTAGCCATGCATGAAGAGAGTAGGTAGCCTACATTCCACCAGTTGTTTCCTTCCACCAGCCCACTTCTAACTGACACCATAGGCTACTATATGATACCTCAAGATATTCATTCGGAAGGAAGACGACCTGCTTGCGGAATGAGAGTTTGCTAATTTGACGGAACAAATTTCGAGGGAACTATTTAATTAAAACGAAGGAACGCCCCTTTACCCCCCCGTTTTTCATCTTCTTCATGTGCACCTCCGGGGCTCCGTAGGATTCACATGCATGATACCATACGTGTTGCCAGCTGTGGCGCTTTCAGCCAAATGTGTTGATTTTTATTTTTATTATTATTTTTTTGTTTTTTGGTAAACAGCCATTTGTATTTTATTTCCTGATAACGTATAGAGGTCCTGGCATTTGCTTGTAATTTGGTCGTGCAACTGATTCTTGGAATTCGAAATACGTCACTTTGGCTGGGGTTTTCAAATCAACCTGGCAACACCATGAGGTACTAGGAAACGACAAGTTGTAACGAAAGAGTCTTCATTGACTGCGACCACTGCCCTTTGTGTCCTTGTTTTAGCATCGTTTCCAACGCCTAGCCTTCTGGTGAGTGTGCAATTTAATTTCCATACGTGTGATATGAAACAGCTGTCTAGATCTAAATCCATAATATAGTGTAAATGACAAACACAAGAAAGATTTCTGCGAAATCGTAAACCACTATTTTCTATGATTAGGCTATGATGTCGCTATGTAACTTTTGAAGAACCTATATTTCCCACGTTTGTTTATTTTTCTGCACCGAATATCCTACCAGTTGCTTACTTCCTATTTATATTCCGTTAGAGCAAAGCAGTAAATGGGACTGTATCGTTCACGAATCAGGGAACGAACCGAACGAAATTGATTAATCGTTTGCGAATGAGAGGGAGTTTGCTCGCTCAGTAGCCTAGCCTTCTTATCCCCATTCATTGCGTGTTGCGTAAGTCAGTGATTTTCAACCACTGTGCCGCGGCACACTAGTGAGAGATTGTCAGGTGTGCCGTGGGAAATGGTCAAACTTCACTTAATTAGTAACACTTTTGGTTGGTGTGACTCAGGATTTTTTTTTTAATGTAAAAAATGTGCCTTGGCTCAAAAAAGGTTGAAAAACACTGGCGTAAGTTATATGTTAGCCTACAATTTGCACACTTTTTCCTCTTCATATATAGCCTAGAAACAAATAGTTTGCTCATTGCAATACAGACACACGCTGTATAACTATCCCCACATAAATGCATAACAAAAAACGAAAAACGACGTTTTAAGCGCTCAAGGCTTTGTCAAAATCCGTAAAAGATGGGAAATTAAAATGAGCACCACCAAGCCCCACTTCAGCTCTCTACGCTATCAGGGATCTCCAGTACTTCGTTTTTTATCTGACTTCTATACAGTTCTGTAGCTATGTTGTTTATCGTTTGTTAATTAATTTGCTACTCTTACACCCTCCCCAAACCGGACACGTACGAGCGTCTGCGTCACGTCAAAATAATTCACGCCTTTATTATAATCAACTGTGAAACCTACACCAGCCATGTGCGTCACATCACGTTAATATTCACCCTGCGTTGCTGCTCGCCCTGTTTCCATTTGAGACGCGACGCTCCAGACCTCCTTGTGCAAGTCCCACCTTCGCCAATTGACTGGGTAAAAAAGAGCCGCCCCGATGTTAACGATTGGTTCTTTTGTATCCATTGCGCGATTACTGAACGTGTCTTGTGTAGTAGGTATACCATTTTTTTTGATGCAGATGCTCGCTCGCGTCCAGTTTGGGGAGGGTGTTATAGTATGTGCTCCCACTCATGATGGTGACCTGTAGCCTACAAAAAGGCTTTGTATTTCCCGACTACAGATTTGTGTATGCTTATGCCTTATACCAATATTGACATCTAACTTTTGATATTGATGGATTGCTTTTGAAAGGTGGATCTAAATCTGTAAGTCTGTTTACATTTCAAATAATTTTTAAAAGTATACTGAAGCTAATGTGGGTAGACATTTTGCCTAATTGTATGCTGTGATTACATTCGGCTATTCTATGTATACTTTCACCTATTGTTTTTATTTCTACCCTTTGAACTCTACTATTTATAACATATCAGGACAACTGGACATACAAGTTATGGCAAAGCACTACGTTTTAAGTGAGAAGTTTGGCTTGGTCAAAAGCCGCAAAAGACAGGAAGTTTAAATGAGCACCACTAAGCCACTTCAGCTCTCCACTATCAGGGATTTCCAATACTCCATTTTTTAAATATCTGACTTCTATACAGTTCTGTAGCTATGTTCTACTGTATTTAAAACAGCATGTACTAATCACTGGATAGATTGGTTCAAACATTCTTTCAAAGAGCCTAATTGATACTATAGGGTTTTTCTTATCCAAAAGCGATGATGCTTGTTGATAAGAGTAAACCGATGAGAAAGACAGGAATTCCCATCAACCATTTTAATATACGCAACCGGTTGTAGGAAGCAGGTTACACAAACGCAACTTCAAAGTATAGTCCGTTGTACCTCAGCTTATATAGTTTTTCCAGAGACAAAGAAACTGGTTTTAGCCCACTGTGCATGATGTCAGCTCCTTTATGCCAACACTGCGGGCTTTGTGCCAAGTCTTTGCGGGCCTGCCATGAATAAAACACATCAGGAGAAATAGCTCCAGTACAGTTGTTTTGTTTATCCTTCTTCACATACAATGGATAGGGAGAAATATAAGCAATTCTTAATCTCTGCTGAAGAATTGGAATACACACTACATGGCCAAAAGTATATGGACACCTGCTCATCCAACATCTCATTCCAAAATCATGGGCATTAAAGAGTTGGTCGCCATTTGCTGCTATAACCGCCTCCACTCTCATGGGAAGGCTTTCCACTAGATGCTGGAACATTGCTGCATGGATTTATTACCATTCAGTCAGAAGAGCATTAGTGAGATTGGCTATTAGGCCTGGTTCGCAGTCCGCTTTCCAATTGATTCCAATGGTGTTTGATGGGGTTGAGGTCAGGGCTCTGTGCAGGCCAGTGAACTTCTTCCATACCAATCTCTACAAACCAGTTCCGTATGGACCTCTATTTGTGCACGTGGGCATTGTCGTTCTGAAACAGGAAAGGGCCTTTCCCAAACTGCTGCCAAAAAGTTGTAAACCCAGAATTGTCTAGAATGTCATTGTATGCTGTAGTGTTAAGATTTGCCTTCACCGGAACTAAGTCTAGCCTGAACCAGGAAATCCAGCCCCAGGCCAAGGGGTGTCCACATACTTTTGGCTACATAGTGTATATTTATACAGGGGCGCTTGATTATATTACTGACTATATGAGCAAACATTTAAAATATTTTACTTTAACCCATCAATACTCTTAGAGTGCTGCCACCCTTGATAGTGACCTTGAGAAAAAAGGCTTTGTTTTCCCTACTGGAGTTTTGTGTAGGCTATTTCTCTATTCCTCTTATGCCTCATACCAATATTGATAGTGAACCTTTGATAATTAAATCTTTCAGTCCGTTTACATTTCAAATCTTAAAAATAAAAAAAAATAAAAAAGTATTCTAAAACTATATGGGTAGACATATAATTGTATACTGTGATTGCATTAGGCAATTCAATATACCTCCACCTCTTGTTTTTATTTCTACCCATTTGAACATCACTATGTATGACAACTAGGCTTATATGTTATGCTATGAGTGAAATCTTATATACTACTCTACAGTGTATGGTTTCATCTACAGTGCCCTCCATAGTGTTCGGGACAAATACATACATATTTTTTTGATTTCACCATATAGAAATGACGGAATACATTACACATAGTTTCCATATTTCAGGGCACCATAATGTTTGGGACAAATGGCTTCACAGGCGTTTCTGATTAGTCGGGTGTGTTCAATTGCTTCGTTAGTGCAGGTATGCCATGACATTTTGATGTCTCTGACCCAACAACGTCAAAAGACACTTGCCATCTTATTTTAATGTACTCTTACAAGCGAAACTATAACCTCTGCATTTGAATGGATCTCTATGGGAATTGGCGGAACTTGAGCTAGACTGGAACTACATTCAGCTGGTACAGTATTGAACACAAGGTTGGCTAAATGGCTGTAAGTCATAAAGAGTTATCAGAGGTATCAAACGAGCCTCAAAACATCCCTCTGCTGCCAGATATGCAGTAGATGTGGATGGATCACTTTAAGGGTCTCTTCTGCTGACTTATTTTCCCCATAGAGTTCAATAGGAACTGAGAGGAAATCAATACCAGACATCTCTCCCTGCACTAGCTAGCAAGCAAGCTAGCAGGTCTTCTTCAAAACTAAACAGGAGAATGATCAGTGAGGAAAACATGGTGGCCTCTAAGAATGTATTGTAAGAAAAATACTATTGGTCACATAGCTCTACCTGTCTTTCAAACCTCATGCCTTGAATAGATTATTTGTTTTCCATGACTGCCTAAGGCCGTGATCACACCGGATCCGGTTTAACAGCTGGGGAAGCCTTTTTTCAAATTGTTTTCAATGAGTTTGAAGCTTTTTTCACGCTGCTTTTGCGCCCCAGGCACCTCGCGTTTACGCGTTTACCCATTTCGGGCGTTTTGCTGTTTTTAGAAAAAGCTTGGTGCGTACGTAGTTGAAATTCTTATCTTGAAACCAAACAGGGTAGGCGGAGCAAGAGGTCCAACTTTGGCGCTGGAATGTCTGCAGTTGGAATCTATTAGACAGACAACAGGTGCTCATTGAATTAATGGAAGTCAATGGAGTTTTTACAAAACAGTTCGCTAAACGGGTAATTATCAGACAGACGGAATGAAAAGTCTCCCATTTCTTTTTAGATTATATGTGCCTAGGTTGTCAGGACCCAGTACTACTACTTACAACCTGTTATGATTTTGACTATCCAACGAAAACCAACTTTAAATCCGGCTAGCACCGGGCAGATGCGCGTCACTCTAAGCATACTGTAGCGAGTGCGGAGAATGAGGGAGGGAGACAGCGGCTTGCAGTATAGAATCGCTCCAACCGAGCTTCGTTTGATTGGTGCTGCATTGGAATTCTGCACAGCAATGTTCACAGCTTGGAAACAATTTTTTACTACCACACGAATCGCTTCAGGTACTGCCTTATATTTGAACTAGTCGGCTGTGATTGGCGCGCACACTTACACATTCCTAGCCAATCACAGCCACACATAACAGACAGTTAAAGTTTAACAGTTACATTCATACTTGCCAACCCTCCTGATTTTCCCGGGAGACTCCCGATTTGCACTGTCCTCTCCCGGTAATCACCCGGAGACAACATTCTCCCGAATTAGGAGAATATCTTTTTTTTATTTTTTTTTTTATCTGACGCTTGTATCTACGTGGCTGATTAACGGGGATTTACTATCCAATCAAAACGCACCGCGATGAGATGGGGATTGTTGTCTGTAGGCTAATCCAATCATAACGCAACGCGATGAGACGCCTGCATGTTGTGATTGGCCATCCGTCAGGCAGCACTCGATCGAGTGTAAATGCTGCAGCTACACACTTCAGGAGCGACACGTGAAGAAAATGGAGCCAAAGAAAAATAAATACTCTTCAAAATTTCAGCAATCCTGGAAAGAAGAATTCATATTTATATCTGAAAGCGCTAAAGGGGTGAGTTACGCCTATTGTAAAACATGTAGGTGTGACTTCTCAGTTTCCCACGGAGGTAAATACGACGTCTCCCACCACCAAGAGACAGACAAACATAAGAAATCCCAGTCAACGAGTCAGGGCCAACAGAACATCTTTGGTCTTCTTGGCAAGGGGAGACCTGACTCGGTGGTCTACGCCGAGACAAAAATGGCAATGCTGATAGCAACAGATTGATGTTATGACAGCCTATAATGGGGGAACAGTGCAGAATATTAGAGCAAGTTAAGAAGTTAAGAGTAAGAGGCAGAGGAGGTTTTGTTTACAGTGATGTACAGTGCCCTCCAGAATTCTTGGCACCCTTTATAAAAATTAAGAAAAGAGATTGTATTAAATGAACAGTTAAGTACTTAAAACCCTTTAAAAAACAAAAAAAATAATTATACAATATTAGCCTAATGTATTACATGGATGTATTTTGAATGCATGAGGATGTTTTTTGTTTTTTTTGATGTATACAGTATAGCCTACTGTATGTCAATGTATTTTTGTGGATATATATATTTCTAGTAATAAACTTTTTTCAAACTGATTTTCTGTCTGCTTCTTATTTTGTAATTCACACCCTTAAAAATTCACTAGAATGCAGGAAATTAAGTTTTTTTCTAGGGGAGGAGGACCCCCAGACCCCCCGTGGTGGTTTCGGAAAATCTCCCTATTTCTAAGGGCTCAAGGTTGGCAAGTATGGTTACGTTATTTACAATTATCTACACGTCGACCGGGTAGCGGCTCACTACTCGGTCCTAGCTGGCCAGTTGACAATCCCCAGGCCGCCACAATACGTTATGTAACTTGAGTTGCTAAGCTAACTGAAAACACTACTGCGCATGCCTGATCACTTTCTCTTGTGCGAACAAAACATCCAATGGAGAAAAGCGTCATTTGCGTAACTTGTCGTATATCTAAAATGTTTGTTAAAACGCTCCGAGGAAAAAGCGCCCAACACCACTGTCACTTTTCTCCTCTGTCCAATCGCACAAAATTAGAGGCGGGCCTTGATTCGATTGAGGAGAAATTGGTCACGTTAGTTGCCGTTTCAGCCCACCCGGAATTGTATGATTTCACTAATTGTGAATACCATGATTAAAATAAGCGATCCAAGGCACTCCGCTTATTCACGGAGTGACAAATAACGAAGCAAACTTTCGGGTAATGAGCGGAGTTCGGTTGCCTAGCAACAGCAAAACGGACGCCTCCAATTCTTTTTTCAGAGTAGGCTTTCGTAAAATCAAGATGGGTAGTGGGGGATACCGAGGTAGGTTGTGACACTCATAGGGTGCGTTTACATGCACTCAATATTCCGATAACTGGGAGTAATCCTCCGAACATGGCAATAATACGATAAATGCGTTTACATGCACTTAAGTAATGCGATAATGGGAAAAATCCAGGTTTACATGATTCTGTCAATATTCCGATTTATTTCCCTGAACGCGATGTGCAACTCAAACGTAAATTAGAAACACATATTAGCCTAACGTTATATATTATAACTTACATATTTTAACGTTTTTACATAACGTGACTATACTTCCTGCTGGGTTGCTAGAAACAGCACGCGGGTTGGTATGCATAACCGTAAATTAGTAAACACATTAACTATAGCCTAACGTTAGTTACATAAGAAAGAACAGTAGCCTATAACGTATAAGAAAGTAACGTTAAACATGGTAACGTTAGACAGGAATGCTCTTATGGGTTTCGTCGTCATATGGCAGATGTTATGGTTGCGGTTGGCAACTAACACTGTCCTTCAAGCGTCCTGTGTTATGAGCAGAAGACGACGAAGAGCTTTAACGTTACAACAAGCGCTGATTATTGGACCCAGAATAGGCCTTCCTCCAGCACTGTTAAGGACCCGGTCGTGCTGGATGCGCGTTAAGAGCAAGGACTGGTGGGAGAGAGTGGTGCTAAATTAATTAACCGATTCAGACCGTAGACTTGTGGACACCAAACTGGTTCGCTATCAGCCTGTACTCCCCGCAGCTACTGAGTTTGTACAGCGCTATTGCGACTCGCATTTGAAGAGGTACAGCTGGACGCACTGTCACTTCGTCAGGGCTCATTATGTTCTGTACCAAACCACAAGTTTCATAAATGATCTCCGAGCCATCCTGAAGTTGCCTCTCCATTCTGAATCGGTGAATTAATTTACCATATGACGACGAAACCCATAAGAGCATTATTGAGTGCATGGAAACGTGCTCATTATTTCCGCGTTTCTAACTTTTTTCCCATCTATGAGATGAAGTACAGGTGCAGCTCAAAAAATTAGAATATCGTGAAAAAGTTCAATATTTTTTTGTCACTCATTTCAGAAAGTGAAACTCATATATTATATAGATTCATTACACATAGAGTGAAATATTTCAAGCCTTTATTTCTTGTAATTTTGATGATTATGGCTTACAGCTAATTAAACCCAAAATTAAGTGTCTCAGAAAATTAGAATATTTTGCTTTAACATATTTTTAAAGTATCATATTTAATATTTGGTCGCATATCCTTTGCATGCTGTTACTTCCTGAAGTCTGACCAATCAACATCAAAAGACTATCTTATTTTCAGGTACCGTTACAAGCGATACTATAACCTCTCTGCATTTGAACTGATCTCTATGGGAATTGGGGGGTGAGACTAGATTCAGCTGTAAATTATACTGGTACAGTATGGAACACATGGCTGGCTAAATGGCTGTAAGTCATCAAGGGTCTGAGCTATCGAACGAGCCCTGAACCATCACTCTGTTGCCAGATATGGAGTAGATGTGGATGGATCACTGCAAGGGTTATTTCTCCTGACTCATTTTCCTATAGAACTCTATAGGGGAAAAAGTCAGGAGAAACAACCCTTAAAGGGATCCATCCACATCTACTCCATATCTGGCCGCAGAGTGATGGTTTGGGGCTCGTTTGATACCTTAGACCCTTGATGACGTACAGCCATTTCGCCAGTCATGTGTTCCATACTGTACCAGCCTAATTTACAGCTGAATCTAGTCTAACCCCCCAATTCTCATAGAGATCAGTTCAAATGCAGAGAGGTTATAGTATCGCTTGTAACAGTACCTGAAAATAAGATATTGAGAGTCTTTTGATGTTGATTGGTCACAGACTTCAGGAAGTAATGGCATGCAAAGAATATGCAACCAAATATTAAATATGATACTTTAAAAATATTTTAAAGCAAAATATTCTAATTTTCTGAGACACTGAATTTTGGGTTTCATTAGCTGTAAGCCATAATTATCAAAATTACAAGAAATAAAGGCTTGAAATATTTCACTATGTGTAATGAATCTATATAATATATGAGTTTCACTTTCTGAAATGAGTGACAAAAAATATTGAACTCACGATATTCTAATTTTTTGAGCTGCACCGGTATATTCCTCTTTATTATTTCGGATAACATTAGGAAGGTTTCCTCCTCGCTCCAAAAATGACTTCTCCCGTTGGTTGACATCTCTCTCTGACCTCTCTCAACTGTTTTGACGTTAGCGTTACGTTACTAACAATATCCGGAGTGGCTGTTGCTGTCAAACACGCACATGCGCAGATTTTAAAAAACGAACTAGATCGGAATAACCGTTTACATGCAACCAATAAAACGAAAAACACGGCAGAAATCCAGGTGTAGTTATCGGATTTCTCATATTCTGATAACTGCTTTTTTCCGAAAAAGCTTTTCGGAATATTGCGTTTACATGACAATTTCAATAATTCGATAACAGCCATATTCCGAATATGATCGGAATATTGAGTGCATGTAAACGCACCCATAGTTAGCATAATTGATTACCTTGAATCGATTACTAAGAAACCGCTTGCATAACAATGATATTATTTTGTTGTTAATATCTTCTATCTCTCTATTAACTATTGGTGCTGTTTTTGAAGCTCGATCGTAAACGCGAAAGGTGCAATTGACTTAAACAGAACATTTCCGGTGTAAGAATTTATGCTGCCGATGGAGTAGGTTGTGACAATCAGTTGTTACAATCTTTATAAATAAAAAGGTTTGGTAAACGTTTCGGTTTTCAAACGATTTGTATTCAGGTTAATGTTTCCTCGAACTGTATATGTGGTTATTTTGAAATTAAACCTGTTGTTATTTTCAATTTACATAGGAGTTGATTTAATATTCCTGGCGAACACTCAGATGTTTTTTCATCCAGTCCAGCTGCTTCCGGGTTCAGCTGATCTTCGCATCTCAGTCAGTATGCTTAGTAAAAGCAATACAAATATAAAATACTACAACCCAATGTACCTTTTCTGGCAGGTACTTACATTAAAGTACTTACTGGACAGCGGGGGCTATTTTAAATCATGACTGCATTGCACTTTAATTCTCTTAATTCACTTGAATTATTCTGTTGGATGTCTTTGTTTGATATGTTTGTTTGTTTGTTGTGGGTCTGCCCCGTCTATGTCTTTTTTGTTGTTGCTGGGGCTACAACTGAAGCTTCGTAGCGGGAAAATAAAAGTTATTCTATTATATTCTATTCTATTCTATAACTACAGTCGTACAGTGCCCTCCACTATTATTGGCACCCCTGGTAAAGATGAGTAGAAATGGTTATACAAAATTAACCATTTGGTGAATTAGCTTAATGTCACACTGAAAAAATTAGAAAAATCCAACCTTTAATTGAAGTAAATTTATTATAAGAAACAAAATCCCTCATGAATAAATACGTATTTTTAACAAAACCGTGTGTGCCACAATTATTGGCACCCCTGCATTTATATATAGAATAAAGTATAGAATAATAATTTTTTATATTTGGTCGCATATTCTTTGCATGCCATGACTTCCTGATCTCTGTGACTCAAAAACATCAAAAGACTCTTGATATCTTATTTTCTGGTACTCTTACAAGCGATACTATAATGGATCTCTTGAATATTGAACTCTATAGAAAAATAAGTCAGGAGGAGAAACCTTTCAAGTTATCCATCCATATCCCCCCAATTCCCATAGAGATTCATTCAAATGCAGAGACATTATAGTATCGCTTGTAAGAGTACCAGAAAATATGAGGGATACATTTACTTCAATTAAAGGTTGGATTTTTCAAATTTTTTCAGTGTGAGATTAAGCTAATTCACCAAACGGTGAATTTTTTACAACCCTTTTTACTCATCTTTACCAGGGGTGCCAATACTAGTGGAGGGCACTGTATATGGTTTGAAGTTGTATGTGTGTTAGTTATCTGACTACAGCTACAACAAGCATATTAAACAAGTGTAACAACCTACTCCTGGTCCGTGTCACAATCTACCCGGCCCGCACGCTTTTGCTTTGCCGGGTTGTGCTACCTTGAGCCAACAACTTAAGACAGTCAATACTAATATCGACTGATAATCCACATATTGTAGTTTAAAGTTATATATGTTATGATTTGTTCACAGCTAACACATGACGATAGCTGAAAAATACGTTCGGTGAAAGGGCACTAAAATGACACAAAGCCGTTCCTTTAAAATCCGAGGTGAAAGAGGGTGTGTATGAAGTTGTGCAACATGATTAGCTGCATCTTAGCTTGTTTCTGATTGGGCGAAAACATTGCGTAAATCTACCTCGTATCACAACCTACCCAGATATCCCCTGCTCCTCACGCTTTGAAGCCTACAAAGTGCGTCCTGTGAGATCGTGGCCTAAGGGATGTTCAAAGCTGGATGCCCCAAAATGTATTTCAACTAAACCCATATAAAACTAAGTTACTAATTATTGGGCCTCAGTCTTTCTATGAGCAAGCTCGGTTGGCTATTGGACCACTGGTGGACAATATAAAGCCAGTTGTTAGAAACCTTGGAGTGATGTTTGATTCTTATCTATGCTTTGATCACCATACAAAAAACTAGTGCAGTCATGTTTTTATCAGCTGAGAGACATTGCCAAAGTTAGACAGGTTTTATCCTTTGAGGACACTGAGAAACTTATACAGTGGGAGCAATAATTATTTGATCCCTTACTGATTTTGGAGGTTTGCCCACTTACAAAGAATGGAACTGTGTAGAATTTTAATCATAGGTACATTTTAACATTGAGAGACAGAATATCACAAAATAATCCACAATAATAACATCATATAAATTTTATTAATTTATTATCGTATTTTCGCATGAAATAAGTATTTGATCCATAGAACAATAGGACTTAATACTTGGTGGAGAAACCTTTGTTGGCAAGCACAGATGTCAGACGTTTGTTGTAGTTTTTCACCAGGTTTGCATGGGAGGGATTTTGGTCCACTCCTCTTTGCAGATCCTCTCCAAATCCTTAAGGTTCCGAGGCTGTCGCTTGGCAACTTGAAGCTATAGCTCCCTCCACAGATTTTCGATGGGATTTATGTCTGGAGACTGGCTAGGCCACTACAGGACCTTAATATGCTTCTTTTTGAGCCGCTGCTTTGTTGCCTTGGCTGTATGTTTTGGGTCATTGTCATGTTGGAAGACCCATCCACGACCTATTTTCAGTGCTCTCACTGAGGTTGTCACCCAAAATTTCCCGGTACATGGCCCCATTCATCCTCCCCTCGATACGGTGAAGTCGTCCTGTCCCCTTAGCTGAGAAACACCCCCAAGGCATAAGGTTTCCACCTCCATGCTTCACAGTGGGGATGGTGTTCTTTGGGTTGTACTCAGCATTTCTCTTCTTCCAAACACGGCGAGTCGAGTTGATGCCAAATAGCTCTATTTTGGTCTCATCTGACCACATCACCTTCTCCCAAGCCTCGTCTGGATCATCCAGGTGTTCTTTGGCAAACTTCAGACGGGCCTGTACATGTGCCTTCTTCAGCAGAGGAACCTTGCGCGCGCAGCAGGATTTTAATCCTTCACGGTGTAGTGTGTTACTGATGGTTCTCTTCGTGACTGTGGTCCCAACTGCCTTCAGGTCATTAACAAGCTCCTCCTGTGTAGTACTGGGCTGATCCCTGACCTTTCTCATGATCATTGATATCCCACGAGGCGAGATCTTGCGTGGAGCCCCAGACCGAGGGAGATTGGCGGTGACTTTGTGTTTCTTCCATTTTCTAATAATTGCTCCAACAGTTGTTAACTTCTCACAAAGCTGCTTGCTTATTTTCTTGTAGCCCATCCCAGCCTTGTGCAGGTCTACAATTTTGTCCCTCATGTCCTTAGACAGCTCCTTTGTCTTGCCCATGGTGGAAACGTTGGAATCTGATTGATTGTGTGGACAGGTGTCTTTTATACAGCTACATAACGATGTAACGAGTTGACACAGGTGTTTTGGGTAATGAGTTGAGATTAGGAGTGCTTCTTAAGCGCTTGAAAAAAAATAAACCGATTTTAATAAAAACATAAATAAAAAAAACGAAAAAGCGAAAAAAATTTCCAAAAAAAAAAAGAAAAATTTGCAAATCTTTCGCCTTTGCGTTTTTTCGTTTTTTTTCGTTTTTTTAAATTATTTTTTCTATCCGTTTTTTTTGCTTTTTTTATTGACACATATTATACACACAACCACAACAAAACTTCAACATACACGACTTCAAACCGACACACATTATAAGAATGATGATTTATTTTGGAGACGACACAGATTTTGTCGACAAACGACAAGAGACACCGATTTGAGAAGACAAAAAAGAAAAAACAAGATTTGATTTTAAAACAATTTTGGAAATAGGCTAAAGCATGGCAAATAGGCGCAGCTAGGGTGGGTGCAGCACTTTCCTTGCATTATTGCATCCTTTTCACTCTAAGTTCAGCCCTCATTTAGGTTCATTAGCTTTTTAAGTTGTCTTAGTCTAAGTACGTAGTAAGTACATAAAGATAGATAAAGCAATAAACAATTTTGGACATACATTGTTAGCTTATTGTTTTTTAGCTTTAGGCTTTTTCTTGTAGCATTAGCTGTTTAGCTTAGGGTTGTTTGTTTTGGTGAAAACTAAAAAAAAGTGTGCGTGTCACACTGTGAAACTGTTGTCGTGTGCCTGTGAAATAAACAATTATTCAAATTCCAATTGTTGATTCTTACTGTTACTGAAATACTGATTATAAATATATAAATACGAAAAAAAACGAACGAAAAGGAGCGATCGAGAAAGGAGACGAGAGGAACTTCTCAATGACTAAGACAACTACGAGAAACTTGTATAGAAGACTACGACAAATGTTTTTTTAAAATGTTATATTGTATGTAGTAATTAATATTATGTATTGTTTAATAGTGGGAAAGATCAAAAGGAGAGGTGAAGAGAGTGGAAGAAAAGAGGGAAGAGAAAAAGAGAGAGAAAGAAGAGAAAAAAAAAACAACAAAAAAAAAAAAACATAACAAAAACGGAGCAAAATAAAATTTGTTCAAATGTTTTTAAGCAATTTTTTTTTTTGTTTTTTTGGTTTAAAAAAAAAAATAAAAATTCGTTACTTTCGATGGTGACGGGAACGGATAGAACGTCAGCTCGACGCTCGACCGATCCATTTTTTTTTTTTTATTCGCACGGATTTTCAAAAAAAAAAGAGTTTTTTTTTTTTTTTTTTTTCGCATCGTTGCAGTGTGTGTTTTTTTTTTACGCGAAATATCGCGACGAAATTTTTTCATTTTTTCGCCTCGCTTATTCGTTACGTCCCCAGTGTGTCACGGCCTTTAATGGAAAACTAACTGGTCTGTGGGAGCCAGAATTATTGCTGATTGGTAGGGGATCAAATACTTATTTCATGCGAAAATACGATAATAAATTAATAAAATTTATATGATGTTGTTATTGTGGATTATTTTGTGATATTCTGTCTCTCAATGTTAAAATGTACCTATGATTAAAATTCTACACAGTTCCATTCTTTGTAAGTGGGCAAACCTCCAAAATCAGTAAGGGATCAAATAATTATTGCTCCCACTGTACATGTTTTTATTTCTTCACGCTTAGACTATTGCGATGCCTTGTTTGAACCATCAATCTATTACCAGACTTCAGGTTGTCTAGAATTCTGCTGCTAGACTCTTGACTAGGACAAAAAATAAGTCACACATTACTCCAGTACTAGCTTCCCACCATTGGCTACCACTACCAGTTAATTTTAAAATCAATTACAAAAATTTACTTGTCACTTACAAGGCATGGTCTGGCATGTTTTATGTTTTAATATGATTAGCTCTGTATGAGACTCAAAGACCTCTTAGATCCTCTAACAAGGGCTTTATAGCTGTTCCAGAGTCAAAATTAAGAACTAAGGGTGATCATGCCTTTGCTGTAAAAGCCCTGAGACTCTGGAACAGCCTCCCCTTGAGCATCAGAGCTGCTGAGTCAGTGGCCTCTTTTAAATCACTTCTTAAGACCCATTTTTATCGAATGGCATTTTACTATTTATGAATTGTATTTTGACTTCTGTTTTACCCATTTTAACCACTTTTTAAATCTTGCCTTCCCTGGTTGCCTTTTGGAGATTGCCTGCACTCCTGGATCAGTCCCGACATCTTCAACTCCGGTGAAGAGCGATGGTAAACATTGTTTCTGCAGACACAATGGACATTCCCGAGCATATGTTGCGAATGCGTCTCCAATGGTGACGACCACAAACAAAATTATCTCGACTCGACAATTTGTCAATATTATCAAGACAAGCAGCAGGAGTGCCCTGAAAAATGTCCAGTCCGCTTACCCATACCACAACAGACACACAGCGCATGAAAAAAACAAGACAAAAGCCAGACACAACCAAATACATTCAAATTAACAAACACGAACACGAGAGACAGCTGGACTACATGTTGCCATTACAGCGCCACGTGACGTCATGTGAATCATATGCAATGGCCTTCGCAGTCACCAGATCTCAACCTAATTGAACACCTATGTGTGATTTTGGACTGACATGTTGGACGGTGCTCTCCACCACCATCATTAAAACACCAAATGAGGGAATATTTTTGGAAGAATGGTGTTCCATCCCTCCAGTAGAGTTCCAGAGACTAGAATCTATGCTAGACTCCAGGTAGAATATATGGCAAGGCGCATTGAAGCTGTGCTGGCGGCTCGTGGTGGCCCAACACCTTACTAAAACATTTTGTATTGGTTTCTCCTTCAATTTGTAACCCGTCTGTATGTTACAACCAAAACCACACTTACCGTATCCCCCTAATGTATTAAGTAAGCTTGCTAACATTTATATCCATCTAAGTTCATTATCAGGTCAAATGCCTGACCCCCTTTAGCCATTTTGTCTTTTTGGATTTTCTTCTGGGATAGCAATGCCATAACTGTGTAAAGATAGTATCAGTGTTTTCCCTATAATTGTATAGGCCTGGTGGGCCGTCAGGCTAACGAGAACCCCTGCAAGGCCAACAAAATCATTTTTCTATAATTAATCATTTGTGCTTGGGAGCCTCTGCGTGGCACTGTTCCAAAACATGAGTCAACGTCTGTGGTTGCCTGGGAAACCTGACCTGTTGAGTCCCTTTGTGTTATTGCTGGCTGAATGAATGCACACATGTACGCGGTTATGTTAGTGGAGTGGACCGGAGACATGCTGGCTTTATCTTCATTGATTCTTCCTCAAGGCTTCTCAAAGTGAAAGTTTCTGATATTTAATATTTGCTTGCAGATGTTTCTGATATTTAATATTTGCTTGTGGAACCGTGATGTCACTGAGTCAAACCATGAGGGTGGCGCCAGAACCAGTTTATTTTTGGTGTACACATTCTTCAACCACCCATTTGAAAGAAAATGTGCAGAGATGTGCAGAGAATGCAAAATCACAGATGGATACAGGGATAGGATAACGAGGGAGAATGACAGCTGCAGATAGAAACTCAAGATAAATTCTTAATTAGCAATGTTAGTAAAAAATTCTAAATCCCTAATGTTAGTAAGTTAGTTTAGAAAACGAGATACGAAATAGAGGAAACCCGAATGTACCAAAATCACCCGAATAGTGCAACGACAAAGACAGGGAGTGGAAACTCGGGGAACACGAAACAAAGACAGACAGATGAGACTTGGACAACCCACGAACAGAGGGGAATGCAATGATATATGGAAAATAAATACATTAATGAAAATAAAAATACAAAACAGACAGAACTCAGAACATAAGTGCTACACATTGGCATGCAGTATGTAGTCATTTGACAATTGAGAGTAGCCAACAGTACTGTAATGTTTACTGTGGTGCATGCTGAAGACTTACCGGTTCTCATTGCGGAAGGTTCTGATGATTGAGGCCACGGTTGATGTTCTGAGGTTTGGTTGAATCATTCTAGCTGCCTCGGTCATTGTCATACCATGATTTATGACATGGTCTACAACCATTGCTCTGATCTCATTGGATACCCTTCGCTGTTGATGCCGCCGTCTTAGTCCGTGGCCTTGTCCTTGGCCACGTTCCCCCACACCTCTCAAACGAGTCCCACGACCACCTCTCAGATGTGGTGCTTGTCCCCTGCCATTTCTTTGACCACCACATCTTCCTCCTCTTGCTTGACCTCTATGGTGACCACCTGCCTGCTCCATGTTACAGCATCGCTATGTTGCTTTGGATACCGCTCATTTATACTCGTACCACAAGGTGAAATCAATCATCAGTAACGAATTGGTGTCAATGGATCTCGTTATCCTGAAACTTTCATGGTGAGAACATGGAATGTTGTTCCTCAGTTTCCATGAAACTATGCTTTAAGAGTTATGCAACAGTTACTTATCATTTTGAGCAGTTGTATCAATTGATAGTTAGATCATTGTCATGAAATTAATAGACAGTCATCTAAAATGTATTGTGTGAATTGCATTTTGAAATGGTAATACTTTGATGTTAAGTTGTGTCATTTTGAACTGATGATTTTAGTTCAATGAACAAATGATCTTTGGTTTATGTGTATTGTATGCAAGCAATTGGAAAAAGTGTTTTTAATTTTTTTTAAATTTTTTTATTAATAAAAGATAATGGAAGTAAATTAATATGTTTATTTTAATTATGGATCATTACAAATATGCTATGTTTTAAAAGTAGCCTAGGAAGTAGTCACACAGTGAGAAAAAATAAATCATGTATAGAAATCATCAAGATGCATCGATAATCGTTTTATAATCGCATCGTAGCCCTGAATCGGAATCGAGGTGCCTAGAGATTCCCACCCCTAGTGGCCTTCTCCTATTCCTGTTCCATACCATTTCAGGCCTTTAGTCTACTGGTTGGTTATATATGGATACATGACATTGTGCAGTTACGTATGGAATTCTTCCATACTATCGAGCTATTTTTAGACATTGGTGTTCTTTGTCATGCATACTTGGGTTATGAGATAGCCTATTCTATCCGATATGCGTTGGCTACCACTACATTGTGTGGTCTGCTGGCTGGTTATGTTATAAAGTAGGCTATGTATTGTCTCTCTTGTCAAATTCAGTCACAGGTTGCTATCTTCATGCCTGACATTAAGCCTGAATTTAATCAGAAGCTGGAGCCATCATCCACCCCACTAGTATTTATGGCCATGGGCTGGCCGCTACTGAAACTGTCCTGTGTAAACTAAACTGTTTTTTGTTACACTTATTTTGAGGTTTTGTGTTTCACCAGACCGGGAAGGTATGAAGGAAAAGGGCACGATATAAAGAGCTCTACGTCCACAGCATTGTGCTCAATGTTATTCCACATAATTGTTAGTGTAAGACTGGAATTGAGATCCCAGGGCACCTGAACACACAGCACCGTGGGGTGGAAGCCTGTAACCACTCTGGGATGTTATAAACCAGAACTTCGGTGCCGGGAAGTCTACTGGGACCATCTGGTTTATGATGTCAAAGAATGTCCCAGAATATCATGGGAGAAACGCTTGGACTGCGTAAAACCAAGCACATGGACAGTCACCACCTGACGTCACCGGAACAGGCCCCATCCCTCTCCTTAAAATATGTCACACACACAACACAACATGACTGTACAGATTGCTTTTGTCCTCAAAAAAGCCTTAAAACATATGATATGATTAATATTTTTGCTACGTTGTACAGTATACACTGGAACTAGTCTGGGCAGTGGAACATACATTATACACTCTTTCCAGAGGAATAGTCATATATTGTTCAGTCTTTGAGTGTTACCTTAGCAAATACATCCAGTTAATGAACATGACTTAACAGGGACAACTAGGGTGTAATGTAATATTCTCAACAGGAATTCTGGAATCTTTGTGGCATTAATATTAATCTGAAAAACTATGCAGAGATGGGATTCTCACGACAACACAAACTTAGACCTACTGTGATGGTCTCGGTGTGGGTGGTGCAATGGCCTACATTTCCTAAAATGTTCAACATGGATGGAATGTATATTTCATAACTCGGGAGTAAACTGCAGTTGTGTAATTTCCTCTCAGGAAACCATTCTGTGAAACCCCCTGGAAGGGGGGACTAAAAGTGCAATTGATCTATATCTGGCCAGTTTATGGTTTTACGACTGTCTGCAGCCAGATAAAATGCAGAATTTGGGCATTTAAGCAGAGGAAACAGCCCTCGGGGAAGCTGTAGTCAGACTTTCCCACACATCTGTAAGAAAAAGGAAGTGCGTCTTCGATGTTCGTTGAAAATGACAGAGTTTATTCTTCGTAACAGCAGTTGTCAAAGATACAGCAATGCACTCTGGATTCAGCGGAGTCAATCTGAGTCCTGTTCTGTGAATTGTATCACTTTAAATACCGTTTTCGGGCTTTGTTTTCTACAGGCGGGAAACCGAAATGTATATTCAAAAATGATGTGATTGATTTAAGGAAGCCACTGTCTGGCTCCCCTAGATCAATCAGTCTGCTCATGAGTAGGGGGGTCTGAAGGTGCAACTTCCCGTGGTCTAACCAGGAACCAGTCTATTGTATTGTTAATCTAACTTCCTTGGTTGGAATAGGCCTTGATCACTCACTCCCAGCTGCTATCCTATAATTGAATACTATGCCTATCAGTGGCGAAGAGTCTGCTTACACTTGCCTGTTAACCTTTCATTGTATTTATGATAAGTTGGTTGATTCGGGTAGCCGCATGGCTGATTTGTCAGCGTTTGAGTGGGTCACATAGATTTAGAATCTTACACATCCCACCTCAGGTTGTTGTGTGTAGCGATTGCCAGGTATGATATTTTTTCTCTGTACTATATTTGAGCTTAATGTATCACGGAGTATTGCACCCGTAGAACTATGTCTTAAAGTAGATCACCTCCGCCTGGCGTTTATACATGTTGAGAACGGTGGTCGGCTGGTCGCCAATATTCCTTTCGTGGGTCCCTTAACCATAGGATATACCTCACAAAGTGGCTTCTTCCGCAACCTCTGAGATAATCGCAGATATCTAGCCAGCTGTGAGTCGTGTACATAATGGCCGAATGTAACGCGCGGTGGAACTGGCAGATCCAGTTCAGAGAACCGTCTTAAAAGTATGGAAGTCCTTTAGCAAATCAAGTGGAAATTTTATATACCAAATTCTAAATTATAATGGAGTCAGATAAACGAGTACAGAATCAGCGCTGGTGGCTGATGAGGTAATGTAATGCACTGTCTTTTGGATTAACTGCGGTCAGTGTAGACCAGACTTAAAGCGGAAGATAACATGGTACGATTACCTTTGATACGTGGTCACTTATTAGCTGATCTCGTGAATCTAAAGAACAGTCTCACCTGGTTGCAAGAATAATAATACTTCTTTATGAACTTTAATAACTTTTCCCTTTTCCCACAGCAATAGCGGAATACATCACGCTTAAACCTTCACTCCGAGCTATTCCCTCATTGGTCTAGCTGCGTGGAGATTTACATTAGATTTGTTACACTTCTATAAGAAGGTTAAACTCAACAGTGGATTAGTACTCCAGTGAATAAACTTATCTTGAACTAAACTGTAGTTGGGTGACAGCCTTAACTCTCCCAGTACCATGCACCTTTGAATACTTTTATATTTTAGTTGGATATATATTCAAACTATGAGTCCTTTGTAATAATTTACAGTGTATTATATAATGCTGCTAGGTTGTGATAATTGCTTTCTATGAGATTATATTTTTAATATTGTTTTCAATATTGTCTTTTTCTCATAGTAACACTTTTTCTGCATCCTGTAATATGTGGGCTAATCTTTTCTCCCCTCGTACTCTGGTCATTACTAAAGGAAAGTGATCTGTGGAAAAATATGAAAATCTGTGAACCTGCTAATCCAGTTTTTCTGCATTATTTCAGATTTTCTGCGTGAAGTTTCTGCTGACTCTACCATGAGTGCACCAAGTACGTTCAATTGGGTAGAGGGAAGAAAACAGGAAGCAACAATGCCAAAACAACAGCTAGAGTTAACAATACTGTTAGCATAGTCAGCTATTTTGATGAACAAATTCAGCTAACCAGTCAAAAATATCTAGTGATATGCTGGAAATGCTGTGCGAGACAGGAAGTGGTTGAAAATAATATTGAGGGAGCCTAATGGTGTTGAGCGTATAGTGTACTTTGCCCAGTGGCAAATCTTAATTATTTTAAACTTTGAGACTTACAATTAAATTACAGTTATGTTTGTCTTGAACAAGTTAACACTTGTATTTATTTCTAAACTTGGACAAATATTGGCTTGGGGCTCATTTTTCCCTTGTCAAAGCTGACAACAAAGTTTTGAATATTCTGTGAGTCCTGTGAGTCCTCACTTTTATAACTCTCTGGGCTCTATGTTGAGCAAGTCCCTTGCTAACACAAATACAGCTGTCACAAGTGCATATTGATATGTGCTTGCTTTGGGTGGGTAAAACAGGGCTGGGGGTTCTGTTTAGTGCAAACACATGACACAGTGTTATTTTAACAGATTTAAAGGGGACATGAAGCACTCTGTATTGTGACTCTGATTAATGGCCCTGCATTGAAATCTGAAATTGACCTGTATTTGCTAGCGTACAGTACAAAAGGACCCTCCTTGCGTTTTCTCCATTGCAACAGCTGAGACGAACCAACCTAGTGACGTAGCGTTTTTTTTTTTCATGATGGGTGTACCCTAGTGCCAGTAGCTGCAAAAATATTTTTCTTACAAATACGGGTCAATTTCCAATTTGAATGCAGGTCTGTATGAATGCCGTATCTTATCTAAGGTAGAAAGCAAATTAACCAATATTGGCAGTGCAGCATGGTGGCCTCCCAGAAAGTATGCTGATTCAAGTGAAACTCTGAAATGTTCTGCATATACATCTTGTGCCAGAACGGCAAACATTATATAATCTTTGAAAATCCCTTGCTCATTTAACAGTCCTATGAAAGAAAACCACAAATAAACAAGATGTCACACACAACTCCACAAGAGCCAGGTTATAAATCTCAGTATAATCACATTTAAACATAACTGAGGCCATACATGCTCCACCTCCCGCAAAGAAATCTGTCTTCTCACTTTCCCTCTCGGTATATGGTGACAGAAATTGCTTCAGTCGATGATGCTATTTATGTGTCTCGTAAATGTTTAGCAGAAACCATTCTTTCAATGTATAGAGGGATTGTGGTGAAAAATGCAGCATGTCTATCCATCCATCCATCATCTAGCCCGCTTATTCCTGGTCACGGTCGCAGGGGGGCTGGAGCCTATCCCAGCATGCATTGGGCAAGAGGCAGGAATACACACTGGGTGCACAATCCATCGCAGGGCACACACACACACTCATACCTATACGCAATTTCGAGTCTCCAATTAGTCTAACCTGCATGTCTTTGGACTATTGGAGGAAACCCATGCGGAGAACATTCAAACTCCACACAGAACAGTCAGCGCTAATCGCTGCACCACTGTGCCGCCCATGCAGCATATCTTTTTTTCTCTCTCTGATCTAGATACATTTACCAACTCTTACCTTTCTGTAGCTTTCCATAACTGGAATGGATAACAATTGTGATACATTCAGGACTCAAAGCCCTGGTAGATGATCCACAACTTTGAGACCGCTCAAAAACGTAATCGCCTGCTGTCAGTGGCACATTGTTTTATTGAACAAGCATTGTAAGTGCTTTACATGCCTTTCAGATGTCTGGGCAGTTTGGGTGATATACTGAAATCACAACCTTTACTTTACTGTCTCAAAAATACGTTTCGACAACCTTATGCAACGCCACAACATTTATTTCCGTCCAGAGTTGCATACATTTTTGGCCGAGATCTTGTATTGACGACGGGAGAGTCGAACCACTCTGTAAAGTCTTCTCCAGCACATCCCAAAGACTTCCAATGGGGTTGAGGTCCGGACTCTGGTGGCCAATTCATGTGTGAAAATGATTCCTCATGCTCCCAGAACCACTCTTTCACAATTTGAGCCTAATGAATATTGGCATTGTCGTCCTGGAATATGCCCATTGATGGGATAACCTGGTCATTCAGTACATTCAGGTACTCAGCTGACTTAATTTGATTGCTGCATAACGTGGCTGAGCCTAGACCTGACCGATTTAAGCAACCCCAGATCATAACACTGCATCCAGAGGCTTGTACAGTGGGCACTATGCATGACGGGTGCAACGCCGACTTTTGTATTATATTATTTGTAATGGAAATGCAGTTAGAAACTGGGCCAGTTTTTCAAAAGCTTTTTGTAACTGTTCTTGCATAAAACCATGAAGTTTCCTGTGCTGGATTTACTCTTGGTCTTAATCCTTTCTTATTTGTAGAGGGTCTGGTGATAGAGTTTCAAAAATACAGCTAAGCTTACTGACTGTCCTTGCTATGGTATGCATTCATAAATGAGGACTCTTATGCTTGTAGGTAACAAAATCCATAATGATAACAACATGCAGAACCCAGGTATGTCTCTTCCACCGCCCCCCCCAAACAACTTGTATCTATCTACATACATCTACATCTGCTGCGCTTCTATGCCATGTATTACTAATCATTCAACTGAGTGTCATTTCACCTCTGGACGCTAACAATGAAAGTACGGGTTGCTATGGCAAACATGTTTGAGTAGAATTAATGCGAGAAATTTAAATTAAATCAACCTGAAGCCCTCATAGAGACGTTTTTGAAGTTCTTAGTAACTAAGGTTTGTCTGCACTAAAAAGTGAGAAACTAAAGCAGCCGCATGCAACAGGGAAACCATTCTTTCTATTGAAAAAATAATCTTAAAGGGGAGATGCAATGGTAATGTTTAAAGCAATGTGTCTTTAGGAGATGATCAGGTGACAATGGGAAAAAAAATATATATTTTCATTGCAATTATATTTTCATAATATTTTGTTTAAATGAATAATTATCATCATGCATGACATTTTGACAAGTCAATGTCATACAATGGCCATAAATTAGATTTCAGCTTTAAGAAAAACTACCTTGTGTATGTTGTCAGTTAGCAATGGGCAGAGTATAATAATTCCTCTTTTTTTGCAGGGCATGCCATTGAGCAACAGCCTGCTGCCATGGGCACATCTGTCCCCGTACCACCAGGTATGTCAAAAAAGTCAACGCAAGTAAATCAAATGTATGTTAAGGGAAACTGGCCGGCAGGGATGGGCAACTCTAGAGGGGTGTACTAAGAAGCGAAATTAAGGGGATTGTAAGCTAAATTAAGCTTTAACCCTGGGTTATCTGTATCACGAAGTAAGTTGATAACCACGTTCGTAGTATCGGCTAAGCCAGATTGCGGTGGTTAGGCTTTCTGAAGCCAGCTAACGCAAAGAAAGCCTGGCTATGTTGAGCTACCTTCGTAGTATACCCCCCTGGTCTTGTGGGCCGGTGTGTATGCAGGTTTTTGCTGCCACCAGTTTCAAATTATTTTATTATAGCCCAATCATTTACATGATTTGATATTTTAGCTACTGTTCTGTTCCTGATATGAACAGCAACTCATCAGTGAATGTTCTTGTGCCTGTATGCATGTATTGTAGCGTTTTGCTGTGGTCGAATTTACGAGTGAATAGCATGTGTGGTTATTCAAAGCTATTTGTTGACAGTGCTTTAGTACATCTGTACTGGAGAGAAAAAAATTGTGTGGGGGAGGCGGTGGGCGTTTGGGTTTGGTGATGGAGGGGGCATTGTTCAAATTTGTATAAAAAATAAAAAAAACTAGTCGTTATCCTTCACAACTCAAACACTTGTAATGCTCAAAATCTCAGACTTGCACATAAACATCATGCATTGTCCACCATGCTTCGTTCGTAGGCTACGTGCCCCCACAGGTGATGCCTGTCCCTCAGAGACCCCCTGGCTGTCCTCCAGGCCTGGAGTACCTCACTCAGGTGGCTTTTCCCATGCTCAGTGGGCGTGTTTCTATGGGTTTGTGTTGCATAACAACCCTCTGGGTTTATACAACACAGGGCGGGCTTACAGGAGACACAACAGCACACGTAACATGAGACATTCAGCGATGCAGGGAAGACACTCGCACACCCAAGATCTATCTGTTTGCTGTGATATTGACAGACCGCCTACTGCAATTAACTGGACAGTCTTGTTACTTAAGCAAACACATCGATCTATTGTTTCTGTGGACAGTAAACTCCAGCATAACCTCATTTAAATGTTAATGTCAATTTATAATCCAGTGCCAAACGTTAAGTGAGTTCTGTACATGAATGGAATGTCCATACATACGTCCGTACTTGCACTTGTCTTGGTATATGCGATATTTGGTATTTGGTAAAAAAATAAATGGAACAAAAGAGTTTGTTGAATTAATAAATTTTTGCATATTCACGTTTTGAAATTGCATCAGTTGCCATGATTAAAAATCCAGCCTTGTATGTATCCACCTCCCGTTGAGGTCGGTTACTTACCCTATTAGCCTGTATTGTATTTTAGCTTTAAGGTAGTGTTAATGGATTACACATTTTCGGTTTCAAATTTTAATTCAGTACATGCATAGTCTCTTCTCGGGTGAGGTAATTAGTATTAATTGCAGCATTGGGGACATGCATCTCCGTGCTTGCCTTTAGTCTATTCGTTTTGGGGGAAATGCCAATGCTGGTTTACAGAAGTAGTCTTTTATTCATTTTAAAGTTGTTTTTCCTCCCTGTCCTCACAGGTTGACCAATTGCTGGTGCACCAAAAAGTGGAGCTTGCTGAAGGTAATGATAATAACTTGGGTAAACATAGGTATGAGTGTGTGTGTGTGTGCCCTGCGATGGATTGTGCGCCCAGGGTGTATTCCTGCCTCTTGCCCAATGCATGCTGGGATAGGCTCCAGTGACCCTGACCAGGAATAATATGGGTGACACTCATTTAGTTGGAGGTATGTAGCATTTCCACAGGGGTCATGAAAAAAAATCTTGTATGTCCAGTTTAGTCATTTTGGCTTTTTAACACATTTTGAAAGTGCTCATCTAGCTTGTTAGGTCTGGATTTACAAAGTCATTATATGCATGTCACAAGGGCCACTGATTCTTTCCGGACAAGTGTACAGTGTCACGTAGGCTGTATCAATACAGGCAATAACTCTAGTCCCATAATGATTTTTATATGCTGTCATGAGCAGCCCTCATATAAGCAGGGATCAATGACTCTCACATTTGCCCTGAGAACACAACAATGTCATTTGTCAAAGTCTTATATCTAGTCACTGATTGACACTAGTTAAAAATTAAAGTCTTCTCTCTATTCATTTTAATGGCTGTACTTTCTTAAGGTGTTTCCAAAATAGGATTTGTACAAGAATAGGCTAAACTCACTCTCA
Source organism: Ilyophis sp. 1 JC-2022 (assembly GCA_022702515.1). Classification (NCBI taxonomy): domain Eukaryota; kingdom Metazoa; phylum Chordata; class Actinopteri; order Anguilliformes; family Synaphobranchidae; genus Ilyophis; species Ilyophis sp. 1 JC-2022. Next base: position 125,720,771 of record CM040395.1, on the reverse strand, counting down.
TTGTATGCCTGACTGACAAACCTGGTTTCATACAAAAACAATCTTGTCGCTCTGGTTTCCGAACCAAGACAGTGCTGTAAATCTGCTTTTTCTTTTTACAGATTTACTTTTAACACCAAATCAATGTGTTAATGAGGGTTATGGAATGACTGTCCCCCGTTTATTACATTACATTACAGTCATTTAGCAGACGCTTTTATCCAAAGCGACATACAGTAAGTGCATGCAGAAACGTCATCGAAGTAACTACAGAACAGATAAGATAAAGTATATTCTTCTCATAAAGTAGCAGCTATCCCTAGTTTATATCCCTAGTTTATAAAAACAAGTTTTTAAAAGAAACAAACAAATATAGTGCTAAATATTATCTCCTTCCCTCCTGCAGTTATCTTCGGATGGGAAACGAACAACAAGTACGACATCAAGAACAGCGTGGGGCAGCAGGTGTTCTATGCCAAGGAGGAGAACGACTGCCTGACCCGACAGTGCTGTGGGCCCATGCGACCCTTTGTCCTGCACATCCAAGACAACTACGGGCAGGAGATCATCACCGTGACACGCCCGCTGAAGTGCGGCTCCTGCTGCTGCCCCTGCTGCCTACAGGAGGTACTGAGCCCTTTACTCCTGCAGCGCCTCGTCCACCCTCGGGCTTAGACTCGACTTGGGTCGTTGGTCGGCTTAAAAGTTTCTGTAGCCTGTTTTCAAAGTTCTCGTTGCAGATCGCTGTGCTTTCTCTTTTCAGTTGGAAGTCCAGTCCCCACCCGGCAACCCAATAGGATATGTCATTCAGGACTGGCATCCTTATCTTCCTAAATTCACCATTCAGAACGAGAGAAAGGAGGAAGTTCTAAAGATCGAGGGACCGTGCTGTTCCTGTAAATGCTGCTCAGACGTAAACTTTGAGGTATATAACGGCAGCATGTGTGTGGAAAATACCTCAAAACATTTCAGGCAAAAAATTTATCAATAATTCAGACCTGGAGACAACAGATCATTGTAAAGAAAATGCAACACACACACACACACACACACACACACACACACACACACACACACACACAAATCTGGACAACCAATTCTGAGTGTTGCAAAGCTGAAATCAAAGATGATTTGAGAGCACACTCAGAAAAATAACAGAGATGTTACAATCACATGCCAAGTCATGTTAGCGAGCAAGCTGACTCACGTGTGCACAGCAGAACTACAAAGCAGTATCGATATTCAGTAATGAAAACCCTTAGCCAGGCTGTACCAGAAAATGTGTAAATATACAACACTTATGTCTGGTTCACACTATACTCCCGACAACGACAAAAACGCTTTAGCCTACTTGGTCACGTGCAGTGACAAGGGGGGCGTTGTAAGCGAATTTGGTGCGACCAAACATTTGATTGCAAAGTACAACGCAGTCACCAGACATGCCGACGGCCTCGGCAATTCTGTTCCAAGTCTGTACAGACTGTTATCTTATAGAATAAGACAGAATATAAAAAAGTCAATCAAGAGCGGCGTCATTTCTGATTGGTTGGTAGTGTGACAGAATTGACTGCTAGTCAATATTTCAGAGATAAACATACAGGTTTCTTGTCACTGTGTATTGACTCCACCCCTCCCGCTGTTTGTTGCCGTTATCCATAGACTTTGAATGGAATCTTGTTGCTTTGTCGCTATCGCGAGTAGACTGTGTGAATCAGGCGTTAGGTTATGCTTACTTGCTTGGTTTCTTAGTTGGTTTAACTTATTGCTTGCATGTTGCAAAATATAAAAAATGAATCCCTGTGCATTCCACCAAACACATTCCTGGTACCCATATTTAGTAAGATATGAGCTAATGGGTTTGGTGTCTAGCATCAGCCTACCTTTCAACACAGAGCAAAATTTACACCTAAAGTTAGAATGGCGCATGTTTTTAATTCCAGGTCAAGTCTTTGGATGAAACGGCCATGGTCGGCACGATCTCCAAACAGTGGACGGGATTTCTGCGAGAGGCATACACTGACGCTGATCATTTCGGCATCAAGTTTCCCATGGACCTTGATGTCAAAATAAAAGCGGTTATGCTTGGCGCCTGCTTCCTCATTGTAAGTTCACGTCTGACAATGAAGTTGGTCTCATCTCTTTTTCTGCATCAGATACTACGATGTTATTCCCAAAAATATATTTAACAAGATATTCAATGTATTACCAACATTGTATACATAGAGGTAGGAATTCAGGAATGCAAAGAAAGTAATACTGTGCAGCAAATTTAGCCTTTGAGATAACTGAAGTCACATTTGTTGAAAAACTGAAGAATTACAGGTTTTCTTGGACATAAACACCAACACATTTTGGTGGTATTTCCTCATCAGGGTTAAAAAAGGCGGACACACATTGCTTTTTATGTTCAATAAAACATACTGTACCTTTCACGTGTGATCTCCACACTTTCCGATTTTAATCCAAAAATGGAAACCAATAATACATTATGAGTATAACCTTTTTAAATCTCATTTTAATCTTAATTTTTTTAGGATTTCATGTTCTTTGAGCATTCAAAATAGAACACAAGGACGCCAGCATGCGGTAAGTACCGTGACAAATCCACTATATCCGCGCGAACACATGAGGTTGTGTTTTATTATGCTGTGTGACAGTAACGCATCACATGTGAATGCATTCTTGTAAGACAGTGAATTGAATGAGTGGTTTAAATTGTAATGCGGTGTTTTCCTTGTTTTAGAGTTTCGTCACTGAATGCAAGACCATTCCGACACTTATACTGGCTTACGGAATGAAGTACCTCAGGGCATTGCATCTTTTTAAAACTTGCAACTTTTAACCCTTCAATATAAGGACATAATCTAATATAGATTATAAAGTGAATATTGCTTTTGGCATTTTTTTTGTATGCAGCACTTTGCATTATTACAGATAGTCATTACAGTAATTGTATAAATGTGAACAAATATAATTTGTTCTGTGTTTGTCACTGTGTATGTCACTGTGTATGTCACTGTGTATGTCACTGTGTATGTCACTGTGTATGTCACTGTGTATGTCACCATGTTGTGAATATTTTTGTTGTTGCTGTCTGATTAATTGCATTTCAAATAAAGGAAAATTAATCCATATTGTATTTGTGACTTCAATATTTGGGCTCCTGAGCGACTCCAGTCAGCAATCACATGTCATGGATTCTGCTCATTTTAATGGATTCTGCAAGTTGTTCCAGGTAGTTCCATTGTAGAGACACTGGAGGGTGCAATATCTCCACTTTATATTAAATACTCTGTAACGTTTTGCTATTTCCACAGAGGTATTTTCCCCCAAATGAATACCACTGCTATCCTTGTTTATTTTAAAGTGACTTTTCAAAGTATGTAATACATTTTTGTTTAAATCACTAAGTTTAGGATGCAACTTGCAATCAACATCAAACCCCCCCCCTCCAGAGAAATGGTTTGAGAAATCGTTGTTCATCCGATTTTATTACTTGTACACAATAATGCATTCATAGATGAATGCCAGTGCAACATACTGTTTAAGAGAAACGATATGGCTATCTAATGGAGTAAAAAGCTTTGTTATATTATTGTTTAAACATATCTCTTGACTTTAGTTATATTACTTTAAGTTAGTATTTTGTAATATTTTTATCTGGTTTTATCTGACATATTTTTGTATACCTTTATAATACACTGCTCAAAGAAATTAAGGGAACACTTAATCAACACAGTATAACACCAAGTCAATTAAACTTCCGGGATATCGATCTGTCCATTTAGGAAGTTTAAATGATTGTGAATCAATTTCACCTGCTTTGGTGCAAATGAGTGACAACAGGTGGACAGGAGAGGCAACAGCAAGACAACCCCCAAAAAGTAAATGGTTTTGCAGGTGGTGGCCACAGACAATTTCTCTTCTCAGGAAGACTGATTTTTCTCTAGTTTTGCATTTTGCTAGTGCCCTTGTCACTACTGAGAGCATGAGGCGGTACCTGCAGCCCATTCAGGTTGCACAGGTAGTCCAGCTCCTCCAGGATGGCACATCCATACGTGCCGTCGCAAGAAGGTTTGCTGTGTCTCCCAACAGTCTCAAGAGCGTGGAGGAGATACCGGGAGATGGGCCATTACACGAGGAGAGCTGGACAGGGCCGTAGAAGGGCAACAACCCAGCGGCAGGACCGGTATCTGCTTTTTTGTGCGAGGAGGAACAGGAGGAGCACTGCCAGAGCTCTACAAAATTACCTCCAGTGGGCTACTCGTGTGCATTTTTCTGACCAAACTGTCAGAAACAGACTCCATAAGGGTGGCATGAGGGCCCAACGTCCTGTAGTGGGACCTGTGCTCAGCCCAGCTCCGTGCAGCTCAATTGGCATTTGCCAGAAAATACCAGAATTGGCAGGTTCGCCATTGGTGCCCCGTTCTCTTCACAGATGAGAGCAGGTTCACACTGAGCACGTGACAGACGTCTGGAGACACCGTGGCGAACGTTATGCTGCCTGCAACATCAACCAGCATGATCGGTTTGGCGGTGGGTCAGTGATGGCCTGGGGAGGCATGTCCTTGGAGGGCCGCACAAACCTCCACGTGCTAGCCAATGGTACCCTGACTGCTGTTCGGTACCGGGATGAAATCCTCAGACTCATTGTCAGACCTTACGCTGGTGCAGTGGGCCCTGGGTTTCTCCTGGTGCTGGACAATGCCCGGCCTCATGTAGTCAGAGTGTGTAGGCAGTTCCTGGATGAAGAAGGCATTGATGCCATTGACTGGCCCTCCCGTTCCCCAGACCTGAGTCCAATTGAGCACGTCTGGGACGTTATGTATCGGTGCATCCGCTGCCGCCAAGTAGTGCCACAGACTGTCCAGGAGCTCACTGATGCCCTGATCGAGGTCTGGGAGGAGATCCCCCAGGACACCATCCGTCGTCTCATCAGGAGCATGCCCAGACATTGTCGGGATTGCATACAGGTACGTGGGGGCCATACACACTACTGGGCCACATTATGAGTTGTCGTGATGATTTTTCACTTCGATTTTCGGTGTGATTTTTAATCCAGCCCTCAATGGGTTAATGATTTTGGTTTCCGTTGACCGTTCTAACGTCATTTTGTTCTCGTCGAACTACTCAATGTAATCAACAAAGATTTTCAACTCGAATATTCATCGTTCATCGAGATCCGCAATGTGTGATTTCAGTGTTCCCTTAATTTCTTTGAGCCGTGTATAAGAGGGTATTTAATGTTCATTTCAGTCTTACATGCACGCACATCTTAGACATTCTTGCATTGACTACTTTTTGGTATTTTGTACAAGGAAGCTAAAACTTGAATGTAAATATACCTTTATATATAAAGGTCTGCAAGGTATACAGGCAGTCCCAGAGAAGGCATCGGATTTGTGGTTATTAATTTCAAGTTTACTTTAGATTACCATTTGGTTTGTTCTTATGACTTTCTGTAGATCTAAAATGTGTGCATAATTCCAAAAAATTGTTGCCACTTCCAGTCATTTGGCAGTCAATAGTGGGCATGACGCATTGCAATGATTCAAAATGATAAGCAGCTTTAAAGGCTTCTGGTGTTGATTATTTAAGATAAATGATTTGCAGTTTATTACAAGGGTGCTTCGCCAGCAGGGGGCAGCGGTGAGCCATACATTGATGCAAAAAATGTTTATTCCAGAACCCCCTGTAAAAGAACTACAGAACTCACTGCTGTTCTAATTGTAGCAGCTGTATAATCAACTTGGTGGATTTTGAACTGGGGAGCTAATCATTTGGCAAAAAATTAAGTCATAATTAACAAACATCATTCAATAGTAATGACAATTCATTTTCTGTTATCAGCAGGGTGTCAAAATCCACTGTTGGTTCTGAAACTAACAAAAAGAGAAATGCTGTGATGAGCCCTCTGTAAAACTGTGCAAACGTGCTGGGAAATATTGTTTTGCGTTCACACATGAAATAAGGGTAAAGGCAGTGGAGGAGTAATACAAAACTGGCCTCTGTCAGATTTAGGAATACAGACGCCTGTCAAACTGAAAGGCAAACTCAGTTTATCGTAGAAGAGGGTTGCCTTGTAGCTTTAATATAATATCACAATGTTCCAATCACTGTAATTTGTTGAATTAAAATGCTAAAGAAAACCCCTCTGTCAGGTTATGTGATGTATGATATCTAGAGTGGATTAGACCATAATGAGGTAACTGGTATTTTGCAAGCTTCATTAATTGCTTGTCAGAAACCAGCACTGCATGATTAATTATCTCAACAGATTTCTCACAGAGAGCCGGTCCATGGTCAAATGGCTTTGTTCTTGCAAGATCCGCACGGCAAAGCCAGAATCTACATATCCTGTTTGACAAGCCCCCACAGGTAGGTGACGGGTGCAAGTGATGGCTAATGCTAACTTTTTTGTTTTTCATACCTCAAATAAGGAGAGCTTAGTCGGCTGATCTAGCTGGAGGGTCCATCGATCAGTTGAGCTGATGCAAACCTTAAATGTAATGAAATATCTGAAGGTCGCCTCAAAGGAAAACAAAAAGCTCAGAGTTGAAAAGCATGAGAGAGAGTGAGAAAGAGACCTCCATCTTGCGTTGAAAATGATACTTTACATCAAGTTTTGTTATTTTGCTATTTATGTATTTGGAAAAAGCAGGTTTACATATTTATTCTGTGGCTTAATGAAAACTAGCTAGCTATCTAATCTATCATTGGTAGATTAGTATCCTTCAGAGGTAGATGCTGTGATGATGATAACTCAAAATATTAATATTAATGTAGGATATTATTTGTTTTTAAGCAAAATACAATTTAACTTACTATACAGCAATACTAGCAGATTAGACTCGCCATAAGATAACATTAATCATTGCATTTGCCGTTAGGTCCCGCCCTCTACATTCCCTTAACCAATTGGAGACACCTGCGTCACAATTTTTTTTTATTTGATTCGGAAAGTACAAGGCATCTGTTGGATTTTTTCATGTTTTTATATACTTGCAATCAAGTCAGTTGGGACATGATATTTAACAAATCACATAATATTGAAGTGGATGGGATGGATCAAACCTATATATATATATATATAAACTCGCCCCCAAATAAATTACATCTATAAACACTAATACAATAATGAGGACTATTGATACAGGTTCTCACACCAACCTTTTTGTCATTACCATGATCACACTCAAAGATGGTGACAAGTTCAACATTACCTCCTTTATAGAGAATGAAAATGTCACCCTTTGTACGTGACACAAAGCTGTGTGTGTGTGTGTGTGTGTGTGTGTTTCTCCCTTTCAAAGAAATGTTGGCCGTTTTAAATGACGTTGTGCCTATAGGTGAAGTGGGGGTGGAGTATTTGAATGCTACACCTATGAGTGAGGAGGCGGATGTGCTGTTTATGCAGCGGCACTGCACACACACGAGCCAGCTGCCGTTCCCGTTTGAACTGGATACCGTGAGCGTCGCAGGAGAGGAAGAGCAGAGGGCCCGGTGGGGCAGCTGCGGGAGACGCTCGGTTTGATCAATAATGAAGGACTCATCTGCCTGCTATGGCGCTGAGAGAATTAGACAGCTTTTAATGAAGGGACAGATTGATCATGTGGGGCCCTGATGTGAGACGGCAGACAGCACAAACCACACCACCCACCCCTCAAGAAAGGACTGGCAGCCTGAAATTTCTGTGGCAGGGGGAGCGGTAATTGCTCTATCCTGGAATCTATAATCCCCCTAGTGGATTACCCCCTGCCGTCCACCCACCCTCAGACAATAGACACACACACGTACACAAACACACACACACACACAGGTGCAGGGCTGCATAACACCACTGAGACATTATTCCTTTTCACAGAGCTTCTTCAGTCCACATAATTTCAAGCCTTCTTTATCTGCTCCTTTCGCAGTATTGGACATTCTACATACTCGGTTGGCAGACACACTTTATTTTTTTACACGCATTAATTTATACAGCTGGATGGTGGAATGGTCCACCTGGACCCTTACTACCAACTCCCTTTACAGTGGACTTCACCTGAGGTTACACAAAGGTCAATGACAAACAAAAAAACATCTTCACTAGAATCCCAAAAGAAAACTGGAAATATTTACACTTTTATTGATTGGTCTTTTTTGCTGTATGAAACTAGACTCATTCAATTCACTCAGTAAAATTAATTCCAGACAGGATTCAGGCTAGTATGAGGCTGCAAGATATAAAAATTGTATTGAAAGCAATCTACAGTGCATCGGCACAAAGAAACGGCAACTAAAAACCAAACAAACTTGTAGGCAGGGCACCTTCGTGTCAAACAGCTGATTTCGACACGCCCAATGTTTTGGCTATGTCTCTGATTGATTTATTTCGATTTTTTCAGCTTCCGGTTGGCCTGCTTTACTGGCATTGGCAATTATTGGGTACTCATGTTGAGATACAACAGCAACAGACTCCAATGCAAATTCCACACACTAGAATCAACTCTAGACCCTTTGCTAGCTTTCTTGTGCATAAACTAATGATGCAAAAGCACACAGCTGGCTAAGAAACAGCTGGACAGCCCGTTGTCTAATTACTTTTGCTCTCCTAAAATTAGGGGACTATGCACAAACAGGGCTGTAATTCCAAGACGGATCACCTGATACGGATGTAAACATCCTCTCTCTATCTCTAATGCTCTCTCTCTCCCCCATAGGTACTATTAGACATCTTACTGTTACTTTAAATTCTGTGCACGTTCTGTCAAAAAACAGGGAATCAACAAGCACTGAAGAGAAAAAAAAGGCCAATCTTCAAAGGGACTCCTCTTGGGGACAACACCTAAATTCAATTAAACTTATGTAAAAGAATACTTTCTTTTTCAGGCTTGACAGCTTCTAATTCTTCCATTCTGACAGGCTTGGCGGGGCATGCCATTAATCAAAACCTTTCAGAGATATTTATGCTGCGATTACTCAGGGTACCTCGCACTACCTTGTACAGTTGGTCAGGTGCTATGCACTCTGTCATTGGCTTTATTTAAGTGTAGTTGACCCTATTCAGTACACTGTCTATTCTGGAATTTAATTTTACCGTACTTCTCCTTAGGCTACCTCACTAAGGTACGTTCTGAAACCACTCTGGGATAGAACGGTAATACAATTTTTTTTAAATTTAATTCCTAGAACTTGCTACTCATTATAAATGCTACCTCGCTCCTTCGACCCAGCCATCCTCTGCCTTTTTTGTAACAGTGATGTTATGACTGTTTCATTGATAGAGCGAAGATGAACTAATTCCACTCCCCTCTGAACCCACAGCATCTTGAAGAGCTGAAAAATCAGCTTATCACCCAGCAGGCCTTGCTGCTCAATAACACTGGCTTTCGCATTTCCATGGATGATACACAACCCCAAGGAAGCACCCCTTTCTGGTAATGCGTACGCCTCTCTCTCTCTCTCTCGTCCCCTGCAGCTATGCAGGGTCTCTTTATCAGTCCATCGGCCTCAGGGTTTGGAAGCAGGTTGGTTTAATGGGAAGATTAATGGCCAGGTCCAATGTGTACGAGTTGAATGCCACAAGAGTGTACTCACAGATCACTGGCAAGCATCCTCTCCTGACTTCACGTGTGATGTATGATTGGTGGTCAGTGGATGTACCCGTGTGCATGCTTGTGTGTGTGTGTGTGCATGCATGTTCGTATAGCTTCTCCTGGTGAAGAAAGGCCTTCATGGCCTGGCAAATGATGGATGCTGGTGTTCCCGAATATCTGCAGCGCGTTCCTGCCGGGGGTCTGACCCAGATACGCGCCGATTCCTGTGTCCATTCTGAAAGTGGATTACCAGGCCGGGAAAATCCTCAGTAAAAATAGATAAGTGAAGAAATAAATAAATAAACACAAGCGAATCAGCTCAAAGCTGAATTTCAGGTCCTCGTTTTATGCTGTCGCACAGGTGCAATTAATCGCTAAGAAAATGGCCTGGGAAGTGTAGAGAGGAGTTTGCTGTAGTATCGAGATGATGACACAGTATGGTCGTGCTTGTCCTGCTGTCATACCTTCAGTAGCATAGGGGCACCTTAACATAGTTGTTTCTAGGTGTACGGATTGCTGTTTTAGGCTCCAGTTAGCTTTTCCACGGCTGTGATTTTCAATTTAGCATCATAAGGTACACTTGCAAGCTGTAGTGCTGACATGAATTGAATGAGCAGATAATGGAACGAGGACAAAGTAAGACCCATTTTCACTTGTGAAAAGAAGATAGCGTTTTAAAACATACTCATCCTCTGTGCAGAGAAACCTTTTGTACTGTGTGTGAAGCAGGAAGGAACTTTTGTGATGGACCAAGGCCGGTTTTAATGTTGTGGAAGAATGTGAGGCTCCCAATGAAAGGAACTTTCATTCAGGTTAACCTTCTACTATAGAAAGGTTCACTGGGGGGTGATACACATGGGGATAAACATTGGATGTAGGCAGCCCGACAGAGGTTGTTGACATGTTTTCTACTCAAGTTCTTAATGTTGATTGAATCCAGCGATACAGACAAAACAATAAAAATGGGCAAATAAGGACAATGGCCTGTAGGCCAATCACAAGCAGAGTAGCACTGACAGGAGTGACAGATGGGTGGTAAAACAAAACAAATAACTATATACACAAGGAGAGAAACAGACAGGCTATAGTAGCACAAAATGATAGGAAAATAAGGACGAGACAGACCACAGACTAAGGTCTGGAAAGACAAAATCGAGTGTCGTTATTGCCGCTGGTAAGTGTTCTGAATTGGACTTCAGCGCGGGTGGTGGTGGCACTATTTCAGTCTTCGGTGAATGACTCGGAAGCAGCTGGTGATAAGGGCTGCCCTGTGCAACCTGTGTGTGTGTGCGCATGTGTGCGCATGTGTGTGTGTGTGTGTGTGTGTGTGTGTGTGTGTGTGTGTGTGAAACTCTTAGCTCTGCTGGGCTTCTAAGCTGTGAGTCAATTAGGGGATCGTATGAAGCTCTGTGGGAGACATAATTAAAGGGCTTGGCACAAAAGCGAAGGGGCGAGGCAGAGGACGGGAAGAATCGCTCTCCTCCGCACCTGCCAGGGACATTTTCAGTAAGATGAGTTACCGGTGGGTGGGAGAGTAATCGACACTCGGCCCTCGTTTCAGGTCTGAAGCAAAAATGCCTCTGACTTACAGTGACTGCAATAGCATGGCCACATGCACAATGACGGATGGTGTTACGGTCAAAGCATTGCCAATTTGGTCTTTTTTTGTAGCCAGGCACCTTTGATTTATGCACTTTTGTGTTTGTTGTTGCTTTTTGGTTTATTTTAGTAAGCTCAGGTCTCTCTCATTGTGTCTCCCCCTACTCTCTGTGACCTCCAGATCCCTGTTTCTCACCCAGCACTCCACACATCTTTATTATTTGTTAAACTATTCATTAATAAGCCTGCTTGACAAAAACACTTTTGAAGCACTACCTGATATTTCAGTCATTTCAGTGTGTGCTGTGTGAGCACTAAAAAGTATTCCTTTCTGTGGGTGGCATTGTTCTGAAAGATTCTAATGGGCGCGGTTCTAAGGAATATTGTGACTCTAAAGGACATGCTTCAAACAAACTGCTGTTCGGAACGTCGCATAGCGTCAGAAAGCTCTTTTTCAACAATTGACTAGTTTAACTACTTCCGCCATCGTGTTGACTAGTGCTCGCCGCTCACAATGAATAGCTTTGAGTAAAAACTGTCCGAGTGTGTTTGTCTGAATCCGACTCTTCGCTTTGCGATAACAAAAACACCCAGAAGTCGCTGAATTCTTGGTTGGAGATCTCAGAGGCTGTAGGGCGTAGCCAAGAACAAGACAAAAACAAACAGACTACTTCCTGTTATAATCCCACCCCTCTCTATGACAGACACCTTCTTGGCCCACCTTTCAATTTAGCTACTTCGGAAAAGGTACAACAACAACACTGTCTGACATGTGGGCGGCAGTGTAGTATAATGGTTAAGGAACTGGACTTGTAACCAAATGGTTGCAGATTCGATTCCCAGGTAGGACCCTTGAGCAAGGTACTTAACCTGAATTGCTTCAGTATATATCCAGCTGTATGAATGGATAAATGTAATAAGAAGTTGTGTAAGTCACTCTAGATAAGAGCGTCTGCTAAATGTTTGTAATGTAACCTCATCGAACAACGCGTCATACAATCCAGTTTGAAGCACGTCGCGCCCTTCAGGGAGAGCATGGTTTTAAAAGATGGGGTGTTTCTAAGGAGTGACATAAGATGGGGTGGTTCTAAGGAGTGACATCATTCTAAAGGGTTATTTATATTATGAGCACATTTCCAGCTCACTTTATTCCATTCGTCCACATTAGACTGCACTGCAGTGACTCACAACCAGCTGAGTGTGGCTTGTTTTCGTCTCGGTTCCATCTGTGATGTTTGCTCAGCTAATGTGCTCCACAGAAATCTACCACTGGAATCTCTTAATATTATTTCTAAATATCTTTACTTGCAATAACTTTCAAGTCCTGCAGCGTTTGGCTTTCGTCCTTATTTTACACGTCGTCTGTGGCACGTCCTATACACCGTTTGCCTTTCCAAGGACTCAAGCCGTGTTAAATATGCATAGTATAAGCAGGAGAGTTGGGTCAGTAGCCTCTGCTTCAATACCGTAGTTGTTTAATCCCAAATACCACTGCCAATCAAAAAGGCAAGTGAGGCTGTCAATAACTGTGGGCAAAGGAGACAGACAAAGCAGAGATTGATATTCAAGGTGAAAATGCTCTCCGGAGATTGCTCTGTATTAATTGCTGTAAATCCAAATCGGAAAGCAGATGGTGCGGGCTGATGTGATCACGTATCTGTTTTGTGTCTGTGTGTGTGTGTGTCTGCGAGCGGTGGGGGCTGTGTTTTCATTTCATCTAATGGAAAGGATATTGCGAATCCTGTGGTGAAACAGCCGGCTTCGTCTTGGCTCCTGATCCTCGGGGCCTCTGGTCCGCTCAAGCAGAGCCTCTCGGAGAAGACGCAACGCGCGGAAGGTAAAAAGAAAAAAAACCTTGTTTACTGAAAAGCCGGCCATTTCGCTGATACGCCTCTACTTTACATGACAAAGGGGAGCGTGGAAATTGAAGAGCTCATTATTTGTCTGATATTTACTGCGCTCCCATTTGAAGAAAGGAAGGAAGAAAGAAAATGCCTTTTTTTGTATTTTTTTTTTTAACTTTAAATGCTTTTAGTTTAAATGCTGTGCCACACTTAACAGACGTTTGATAAGCGACGTACTATACCTCCATCCCTCCTGAATTAAACTTGACAAGAGAGGGGGGACAGAAAACGAGAAAGAAAAGAGAGAATGAGAGAAAGAGAGGGAGAGATGAATAGCAAACACAAAATCATTATTTCCCCCTTTCAGAACTATTTAAAAAAGGGGCTCAGACTCACCCTGAATGTAATCATTTATTTTCTCAGACCATCGCTCAGTTTCTGATGTCTGGCAGCATGTTTTCCGACACAAAGCACAAACCGGCGCCCGCCGTTCCTGCCCGTGATGGACAGACGGCCCGGGGAAGCATGCTCTCCTGAACAGCGATGGTACGGCTTTACCACATGACGAGGAGCGATCGGCTCATTCAAACCAAAAGGAGAGCACAGGCAGCATAAAAATAAAAATAAATTATATATTGTGAAATTTAATAACATTCACTAAGAAACAAATGGCACAAGAGTCAGTTCAATCAGGCCACCTTAACTCATTATTTAAATCATAATCTAGAATGAATCTATCACTCAGTACTGTCGATCTATGTCAAGCTATGTCTTGCAAACAATCCTGGAATACTATACTGCGCTGCAATTGTAAGCAAAAATTCAGTTTTTCAGTGGTTCTTTTGAAAGGGGACCTCTGAGCAGTTTGAAGAACGAGGATTGCTTGGTTTGTTGGATTAAAGTCCGGTACCTGTGTCCCATTTGTAACAGCTTGTGTTTCTGTATTCTGTACTTACATTATGCCTTCAGACTGCTTGCGCTCATTCGGGGGCCATATGGAGGTTGCATAGGAACATATTCATCAGGTGACGGTCGCGGGCTGTGATTATGTCAGGCTTCTGCCTGGGTCTTCCTCAGTCAGGCCCTCCGAGAACTGGGTGGCCGTTGGCAGATGGTGAAGTGCTCTGACTCTGCAAACGGGGTCCCGCAAATTTGCATGCGAAAGCACCATGGGGCTGGGAAAGTTGTATGCTTTCAGTTTGGTCCTACTTATTCAAGCTGGCATGTGGGTGTGCATGAGACTGTGTGTGTGTGTGTGTGTGTGTGTGTGTGTGTGTGTGTGTGAAAGATAGAGAGAAAAAGAGAGAGAGAGACTGATTTTACATGCGTTTCCCAAAGCACATTCAGCAGTTTAAGTACAAAGGTTGTAAAAACAGTAATCATTACGGCGAGGCTCACTCTGAAAAGTTTAAATTAGTTTTACTTTATCCTAATTGGCCAAGTACAAAAAAAAAAAAACTTTAAAAGCAACCATAAAGCAAATACATTAAAATGAGCAGCAAAACTGGCCATCATTTTTGAGTACCAACCCCACAAAGAAAGCAGGAAGGCTCAATGTGAGATGTGCAGAAGGGCCCTCGGCAAACCATCAGCTTCTGGGTGCTTATAAATATTTCTGCAGTGTAGCAAGCTTCCAGCCTGAGATGCTGCTCTTTTGTGGCATTGTTAAATAGATCGCACTTAAGGCACAAATGTTCAGCCATAAATATGAGCTTGAAAATGCAATTTATCTCAAACCCTTAATGCCTGATTTCGGCTGACTCCCAGAAATAACAGTAAGCATTAATAAGCAGCAGAGAAAAGGTCTCCCTGCGACTCAGAAAGGATGTAAGTACAAAGCCAGAAATCATCTTGTCAGCGGCTCAGTTCAAGTATTGATGCACACTTTACTTACACCTGAAGTTAACGTTCTACGTGCTTTGAACAAAATATGTTTTCTTTCTTGTGGAAACGGCATGCTGTAGGCGAGGGTTCACAAACCTTTTGAGTACACGCACCATTTTTTTGTGTGCTCTTGCTGTGATGGAACCCTCATAAAAACACAGGTTCACAAAGGTTCAAATGTTTCTGTCATTTGTCAAAACGACTGTATGTATCCTGTATTCAGTTCAGTCCATGTAAACAAGTGGAGTGTCTAATTTAACTACTGTGAATGTCAATGGGAAGTAACAGCGAGTTACGGTCAACTCCAGAATTATTGGCACCCTTTATGAAAATGACCAACAATGATTATATAAAATAAAAATACGGATAATGATTAAAATGATTCTGCACAAACATTTGGGGAAACTAATCAATTTCACTGTAATGAAAATTATTCTTATAAAAAACGTTTTTGTTACTTATACAGTTTTTACTGTTTTACACATTTTAGAATAGTGAAGACATCAGAACTATGAGATAAGATGAATGAATTGTACAAAAAATGTTAAATCAAAAAAGTCTTATATTTTACATTCTTCAAAGTAGCCACCCTTTGCCTTGATAACAGCTTGGCACATTTTCCCAACCAACTTCTGTGGTAAACGGGTATTCCACAGGTAAACATGTGATGCTATCATGACTGTATAAAAGGATATCAAAAGACTCTTCATATTTTATGTCCAGGTACTCTTAGAAGCGATACTATAACCTCTGTGCATTTGAATGGATCTCTATGCGAATTAGGGGGTGAGACTAGATTAAGCTGTAAATTACATCGGAATAGTACGGAACCCATGGTTGGCTAAATGGTTCGAAGTCATCAAGGGTCTTAGGTATCAAACAAGCCTTAAACCATCACTCTGCTGCCAGATATGTGGTAGATATGCATGGATCTTTTTAATGGTTGTTTCTCCTGACTTATTTTTCCATAGAGTTCAATGTTCAAGAGTTCAACTGAGCCAAAGAGGCTCAGTTCTGTTATCCTCTCCAGGGGAGGCTTCACAAAATATGAACTGTCCTAATATGTTAGCATTTTACTGCCAACAGGTTAATTTAACCTGATGAAATACCC
The DNA here is from genome assembly GCA_022702515.1 of Ilyophis sp. 1 JC-2022. Lineage (NCBI taxonomy): Eukaryota > Metazoa > Chordata > Actinopteri > Anguilliformes > Synaphobranchidae > Ilyophis > Ilyophis sp. 1 JC-2022. The sequence goes on along the minus strand of CM040395.1, from coordinate 125,704,776 downwards.
CAACCTAAAGGATATTTGTTTTTGCATGTAAATGGTCATAGCAGCTTTTTTTTTTTGTGCTGAACGCAATCTGAAACAGTACTATTGTAGCTGGGTATCATAAGAGCCTGTAGCGCCACCTATAGGTAAGCAGGCACAGTAGATGTATGGTAGATCCCAATGTTTTGTGTTGAAGCCTAGACATTATCATAGTTGCATGTTATTCTCTGCACACTGGCTACCTGGTGAGACCCTGCAACACGCGCTGCACTTCTGTATAATGCTATGAGTGCTTTACATCTTTAGAATAGGAAACTTCCTTTTGTCTGTTATAATAAATGCCCATTTTACTTTTTTATATCACTTTGTGCTTAACTGGGTTTCTTTGAGGTTGTGTTTATTATTGATGTGGCTTAGTGTTTGTCCATTACCGTACACCCGGTTATTATAAAACGTTGTTTTGAACAATTAAAAAAAGCTGTGAAAGCTACCATCTGGTTCATTGGTTATTGGCTGGCGTAATTTCATGAATATTATCTTCACCGGACCCTGTAAAAAACAAAAACCCTTTATTAGTCACCCCCACAAAGTCCAGGAGAATTATAAGGAGTGCTGGAAGTTGGATCTACCACAGGTTCCACGCAGCACAGCGTGAAGGAGATCCGGGACAGGTTGGAGCTCCAGGCCTTTTAAATAAACTCAACAGATGTCTCGCTTTTAGGTAATTACTTGATAACACTCCCATCTTTTGATCCCTTTTATGTCTTTGCAGGAAGTGAAAATATGAAAGTGACAGGGTGATCTTTTGAAATATCAAAGCGTAAATATGCTAATGATTTCCCTCTCGAACACTCTTCTATCAAATCTGCACTAGGAGGAGGGTGGGGGTATTGCTAGATTAATTATTTTTTTTGTAAAATACTTCAATTATTTTAAGTAGCCTTTTTGTTTTGCTTTGGAAAAGGTTATTCCACGCATCACCAATAATTAATTTGCGTGGCATAGTCGAGCAAAATAATAATCTTATAAGTCAATATAAGTCAAATATCTACAAATAGGAGTTGACATTCAATGTTTATTTATTTACTCATTTTGCATTTAACCTAAATTCTGCCAAAGTTTAAAAATGTGTTACCCATGTTATCAGTTTTCATTTTTAAATATGGCCAAATGGCTTTGCATAGATTTTTTTCAGGCTGAACTGTCATTGGTCAGGCCATTTTGTTCATAGTCCCACATTTTCCATCCACAAGAAAGGCTCTACAAAGCCAGGATACAGAACATCTGCATAGCGTCATAGAGGGACATGTGCATAGTGTCATAGGTGTCAGAGAGACATGTGCGTAGTGTCATAGAGGGAAATGTGCATAGCGTCATAGAGGGACATGTGCATAGCGTCATAGAGGGACATCTGCATAGTGTCATAGGTGTCATATGCGTGCGTGCGCATGCGTGTGTGTGTTTGTGTATTTTGACCTCTGCTTCATGGAGCGTAGAGGGAACCCTTAATTTTTATGTGTATAGGCACTTGAAAGCAATTGAAAGTGCTGAAACATAAAAAATCATGGGGTAGTTGTAATATCATTACCATGCAATGATGTCTTTTAAATTGGAGGTCGTCTTTTGTTTTCACTGTAAATGCTTTAAAAAACAAAAGGTATCAAGGTATCAAATAACTAACGTATTTATGCAAATCTCTAACAAAAATAAAACAAACCTGGTTCACAAAAAACAGGTCTGATTGTCCTTGGTAATATTATGGCTGATAGGGATTGTTAATAACTGACATCCTGTATTAGACATGTTTTACTTTCTAGTTAGTTGCACTGTTGCTTGTATTGAGTGGAAGATAATATCTCATCAGGCGACCATTGAAATTGTATCTTTACCGCAATCTCAGGTTTTTTGAAGCACTGTACTGCACTCTACCTATCCAAACAATTGCTGTCACGGTTGCTATCGGCATCATGAAGTCACCCCATGTGTGATATGTGCGATGCCCCATATTCATCGACCGAGCTCAGCGGAACAACATCGGGAGAGACCATCTGAATGGCATTACTGCTCTGTCTGAGCTGAAGATACGATCAGCCGTCACTTCAGACACCCGCTAAAGAGGAAATAAAAGCGAGACGCGCGTTTACATCTACGTAGAGCGCAGCATGGCTTCTTTCTCTACTGTCGAACAAGGCTGACAATTTGTCTCACCACATCCGGTGAGTATCAATGCACCTCTGGGCCAGTACAAAACAGGAAGAAGCAGAAAGCATTGTATTCGGGACTTTTATGCTTGGACCTAGACTGTCATGTTCACTCAAGGTTAGGCCTTATATCATTAAGTGTGAGTAGACAATAGCTTTAATAATGTAAGATCATGGTCTTGGGAAATTGTGATTGATGTGATATAATTCTGGTGTCTCTGTTGCCAATCTTCCTTCCCTTCTTGATATAAATGCCCCATCCACAAATTAAACAAAGTACTTTCCATCCACCCACACCTCTTTACCAAATTACATAAAATTTCACACAGAAAAATAGCCAAAATTTATAGCTATGAGGTAAAATAGGCTTTACAGTAATTCTCCCACAGTCCATTTGCTACCATTCAAGAACAAATAATTTTTTTGTCAATACTCATCAAAAGAAACTTCAGCCTGTAAGAGAATAAATCACACGAGCAGAAGTGTCAGGCATTCACTGGCATAATAGCGCAGCGCACCAAATCTCAAAGCGCTAATATGTCATATGCGGCCTGTTGCGGTCGTATTTTCTTCGCTGAGAAGGGAATCACTCCAGAGGGTCTTTTTATGGATCGGATGACATTTTGATATGATTGTACTTGTCAGACACTGACAGTAGAGCCCCTACTCGGAGCCTAAATTATCGCCCGTCCTTTTGTGAGCTTCTTTCATACATCTTTCAATCGATCACAGTAGACATGAATCAGCGACAATTCTGCGCGCCCCAATAATTCTACCTGTATTTATGGTTACTCGGTTGGAACGTATGTATTCACTCCACATCCTAGATTTGCAGCTAGTTTGTTCAAGACGACTCTTTATCTTTCTGAGTCCTTTTTTAACCTGTAATTCAGTCCTACAGCAGCGAGATGCCGTTACAGCTTTCTTATCAAGACACCTCATAAATAACCGGGGTGTTTCTGGAATCAGTTCAGTAAGTCATTTAATTTGGAGCAGTTGCATAAGGTGGATATTGAAACATGAGCCTTTCTTTCTTACAAATGACATCCGTTGAAATATTAGGGAAGAGTCAAGGAAGAGATGCCAAAATGCACGTGTAGGTGCGTTTGTTTTCTATTTTATGAATTTGTTTTGAATCATTTGCAATGTTAGGTCTTGGGGGTCTTACGGCATATGAAGTTGCCAGAAATTGGACTAGCTCACATCCTTAAGCTTTGTTCTCCGTTGACGTAAGAAGGAATGTTTCTGCCGAAACAGAAAAAAAAGGCTTCTGGATGTGGAGGTTTCACTTAAACAGTCTAACCCATCCAGAGTAAAAGAAAAAATACATGAGCTACAGAGGAACCACTCCTATGATTAAGCTGCATTGGAACTTGACTGGAAGCAGAAGCTATGGTCAGAGTAGACTAACTTTGGGCCTGTTGAGAACACACCCCAGCAGCAGGTCTGGCGTATGAAGAAGGATGCTCACGTTGAAAAAGATGCCTTGCCTACGGTAAAATATGGTTGAGGATTTTCGATGCTTATGGGGACGTTTTGCTCTGCTGACTCTAGATCGGTTGTTAAGGTCAAGAGAGCACACAAAGTAGTGAAAGAAAAGTGGTATGAATAATTGTGACATATATTTTTGGAATTGCATTACTATTTAAAAATAAAATAAATTTTTCCCTTTTTGAGCATACAACATTACAGAAGCCCTGAAAGGTGAGGTGAAAAAACGTTTTGGTTTTTTTGCGGTCAACGTCCAATGCCAGCACAAGACGACAAGGACGAAACCTGACAATGACAGCAATTTATTCATGGGCGCTATATTCTCAGAAATAAATATCTTAGGATCTGCAATGCATAGCCATTTTAGCATACCAACCTACACATAAAAATGTCTTTCCATAGCATGACAGATATTACATGTAGCTAAACCAATTAGAAAAAATATCGGGTTATCTGGTAAGTTTCCAAAGTGTCTACAGGCCAAGTAAAAAAGCAAACCTCAGATCTCCGTTATGATTTGCACGGCAGGCATGTTAGAGTTCATTCATCGTGGCATGTTACAACAGAATAGATTAGAATAGAATAACTCTACTTTTCACCTTGCCTTTCATGACTTCCATACAACATAGTTGATTACTTGTATTGGTCTTTTTATACAGCCTTTTTGCTTATCTTTATCAATGTTGTGAATCAATGGTGTGAATAATCTTAGAGGGTACTGTAGCATGCTTCATTTCTATAGTAATTGTCACAATTCTTCAAGAGCAGCCCCTACTGTGGATGCTCAAAGAGTTTGTATCTAAATCAATGAATGAATCGATGCGGAATATATTGTGGTGCATCATGGTCTGGTGACCTTGTAACTGCTTATGAAAAACCAAAAGACTGTTTTCCAGTGGCAATACTACCACTGGATCGATTTAATTCAACTCCATGCATGTTTTCTTTGAGACCATAACATTATTGAAAAGGGTTAGCACATCGTTTTGTTGCCCCGATGGACACACACCCACACATACACACTTGTATTCATCGTGTGTCCTATTGATGTGTGGTAATGTTTATTCTTGGGCAAGGTCAAAAGCAGCCAGGTTAGAGAAGAAAGGGCACACAATCTACTGGAACAATCGCACAGACAACTAAGAACACTCTATTACTGGGACACAGGTCCCAGACATCAGGTCAAAATGTCGCCGTAAACTCCATACAATCCAGTTCCATTATAAGCTCTTCCTGTCAATATTGTCTATGATGAGAGGAGACCTGACTTGATTGTTAATAACAGTGAGCGGGGATGGCATTAATCAGGTGTCATTGTACAGGTAAAGAATAATGCTGTCCCCCCCAAAAAAAATATATCAACTACGATTGTAATTCCCGCCTCTGGTACGCGATGCATTCTGTTTTAGCAATGTTACTTAATATCTAAGACAATATTTAAGAATGGCTAAGCCTATCTTTTGATCTTTTTTACACTAAATCCTTATTTGTCATTTAAAATGGTTATTGCATTGGGGAATGGTTATTTTGTTTATTGATTGAAAATTGCATAGGCGACCACCTAAGGTCATACAGTGCAATTTTATAATTTTGACGGGTGAAAAATATGTCTGGCCGGTATTTCTTTCCATCTACCCGTGGCATGTAAGCCAAAAATTTAATTTGGGACCCTGCCAAAAACCTTACGTTTAATGACGGTAGAATATTTATATTGTAACTGCTTCTGCCACTTTGCATATCAACAGAGTCGATTAGAATGATTATGTGTTCATTGGAAACTAGTGGGAATACGTCTTAGCACTTGCATTAACAAAAATCAAAACAGCATAAAAATGTATTTGCAGGATGTTTTTACGGAAAATCCATGGATTCATTTGTCCTGGGGAGGGTGCGTGGAGAGTGCATCCAAAAACATTCCCATCATAATTATTAAACACTCCCAATGAGGCCCAGGAACAATAAACTTTACATACTGCTGTAAAAAGTAATGCAATATATATTTGTTATTCAAGTTGCTTACATTTTATGGAGTGATCTCTGGAGGTGCAGTAAGCAAGTTTGGTGTGATGTTGTTTTGGAGCACAGCATCTGTCTGTCTGTGGTCTGTAACATCCAATGCATATCTCTCTATGCTTAACTGCCCTGACCCAAGCTCCTAGTCAAATGCAGTCCACATTGTGAACAGTGCCATTTTATTTTTTATTTTTATTTTTTATTTACAATGTGAAGCACTTTGGGTTGCATTTCATGTATGAAATGTGCTATACAAATAAAGCTTATTATTATTATTATTATTATTTTGTGATATCTTAATCTGTCATGTGACTGCATAATTATTTGTATTAGCATTTCGCCATTTGCCATTAAAATGTCAAAAGTCATGGATCATGCCTGATGACCCTCATACAATTGATGAATTCCTCCAATTTCCTCACTGCATAGATTACTTCAGTAAGTTGTTTTGCTGTTCATTTTTTAAAACATTGCGCTTGATCACTTAAGCACTTGAGTACATGCTACAAACGCTTAACTAAGCTGTGGAAATAATACACTTTATGTAAATCTATGTGATTTGTGTTTAGGGTGTCAGTGTGGCATAATGGTTAGGGAATTGGGCTTGGACCTTTTGCACTCTGGGAATTGTAGGCAGATAGGAACAAAATGAGAAGACGCAAATTTTTACATAAATACATAAATAAATAAGAAATGTCAACATGTTGGTGAAGCTTGGATTGATTGCATGGGTCAGGAGAGCCACATGAATATGCTTTGACAATGAATATGGAGATCAGAAATAAACCTTTGTTTCGGCTGCTGCATGCAGGGTAGGGAGGTGAATGCAAATAACACACACAGACCTTCTGTTCAATAGATATTTAATCGCCAGTTATAGTTAACGTTGCCAATGGTGTGATGACATCTGTTGTCACACACTGGAAAAAACTAATATTAACAAGCATTTAAATCTTATATTTAGACTTTAGAATCTTATTTCTGTTACCTTTTTGCTAAATAAGACAAACTCTCTGCCAGTGGGGTGGGGTAGATTTACTAATTTCAAGATTTGCCAGTGGGGTAAGAATTTCAAGCAAAAAGTAACTTAAAACAAGCGGATATAATTTGCCACTTTTGAGGAAAAAATAAGAATTTAAGTCTCATTACAAGACTAAAACACTTTTTAGCAGGGCAGTTTTTACTATGCTCAGTCAGATAATGATATCACGCCATCGCATCGCGTTATTTATTTGATAAAGGCGTCCTCATCGACAGCAATTTACAGTACCTGTAATCTTACTTCTTTCATGTTCCCTCATTGATTTATGCAATAAGGGCTTTACTGATGCAACTGAAGATAAACAACGTCTTCAAGTGGTTTGGGACCAGAGCCCCGGTGGCCATTTAAACCCACAACATAACAGCAGTCCCATCGCCACACTGCCTACTGCGTGCCCACATCCCTCAACAGTTCACACAAAATGGCAGATGGGACATTCTTGGCAAGCTTTTCCATTCCTGACTGTTCGGTTACGTCTCTCTTGTTTTTTTTAACGACGATTATCATTTTCATTTAAGCGGTGATAATCATGATAGCTATAATAAAATAATCATGAGTAATGGCTTGTTGTGCAAGAATGTAGAATGTGTTCATTTCTATTTATCAAGTGAAGGCGCTCACTAATGAGATAATCACTCATTCGAAGGGTATCCCAGATGAGCAATAAATATTGCGATGAACAACGACTTATTAACTGTGAAAGCATACTGGTCATTCAGAGCTTCGATTTGTGGTCATGCTAAGGGCTACATAGAACAGTGTTACAACCACCACACACGCACACACAAGGCACACTGCTCTCATACATACTGAGCAAGGCTCCTAATATTATTCAACACACACACACACACACACACACACACACACAGCAACATAACCACCCGCTTTTTCTTGTCAGATTAAATATTTCTGCCTCTTGGTGTGCAGAGTCAGCAAGCTGTAGTTGCTAAGAATCAGGTTATTCACAATAGAGTGCTCTTGTGAAGTAAGGCAGTCTTTTCACAACCTGTGAGGTATTCAAAAAATAACGTGTGCAGCAGAGTGGTATATCTGTAAGGGAAATTGACTACCTGTGTAGCAACAAGGCTGCGGGTTATCTCCAGCGGGACACTCTTATTACACTCCTGTCCAAGGTGTTAAGGATTCATTGCCTCAGGTAGGAGAGAAATGCATTGCGGACAGGTTGAGTGGGGATAAAACAACTTCCTTGCTAAGATCGTTTGGTAAGCTTGAGGATTATGATCAAACATATCAAGAAATCTGAAGTCCAAAACATTGCCAATTCGTGAGGCTTTTTATGTTTACTTCATCTGAGACAATTTCACAACATTGCCACAAGAGGCTCGATTCAAACAGTGAAATCAGTATCTTCCCTCTCTTGAATGCCCTTTCGAAAACAGTGATGGAAATGTTCTTAGATGCAGGAGTTGGTTGGCACTAAGTCTAAAACCATAAACAGAACATTTTCCAAGAGAACAGGCCATAATGTGGTTGTTCCCCTCCCTGATGAGAAATGACTTTGTCTCCCCCCCTCACCGGGACAGCCGTCGTAAACGATGGCACATTTTCGTAATTGCCAAATAATTGCCAGCATCTTTAACCCAGTTCTGCCAGCTGAAAGAAAAATAACGTCAACTAGATGTGTCTCCACAGTTGTCGTGGATCAAATCCAGACTTCCCACTGCAGATCCTGACACAATTCCCAGTAGTCTAGACCTCCCGTCTTTGCTGTGATATTTTTCCCATTTGTCAGCCATTCCAGAGGGTGATGTTTGGCAGTGCCCCCTGACTGCTAATATGACAGGGATTTGTGCAAGGCTGTTATTGTTGACAGACAGAGTGGAGAGTGATGATAACAACAGGCACGGCTGTCACCATACAAGATGGTGAAGTCACCAGTGGGGGCCGGAAAAGTCATGATAGGCACTGTCACTGTTCACTTCACCAAGCTGAAAACAAGCTTGAATTGAAATTAGTAATAATTAGACAGCTCTGATGCGGCTTAAAAGGCACCACAACGTGTTTCTATGGAGAAATAAACCAAAGAAAGTGTTGGAAGATATCACAAGCTGGACAGCAGAAATCCCCAACTCTACATTGTGCAGGTCATTGACTGTGTGCTTGATACACCCAACACAGTATTTTCACTTGGTTTTCCCCCCTAAAAACCTCAAAAGAATTTCAAGCTCCAAATCATGTTTTAGGAAAGAGAAAGATGTCACCAGCCCTTTTACAACAAAATGTAATTATGAGCTTCCACTAAAGAGTAACACAGAAAACATATGCTAAATGATGCAGTCATATGCTAAATCTTTGACATCTATGATTTCCATAAACTACGATTTCCAACCTTCTACAAATCACTCTTAAAGATATATTGTTGGGGCCGCTGCGGTAGTACAACGGTAAGAGCGCTGACTTTCAGTCAGTGCAGTTGTACTCCGAGGATCGGGGTTCGCGCCCCGGACCTGCCATTTTCCGGCATGGCTGGCGGTGGGAGCAGCAATTGGCGGCTGCGGTGGGGGGGGGGGGGGGGGGAGAGGAGAGAGAATCGCATATATAGCAGACGGGTTGGTTGGAATCACGGTCAGGCTCGGAAGGAGTCGCGCTCTGGTAGCGTGGCTACCTTCGCTCTACTGCCAGCTGACGGAGGTTGTGCAGCAGTGATTCTCTAGCGGTTGCTACACAGGGGGAATTGAATTAGAATATTGAATAGTAGTTCAATTGGCTACTAAATGGGAAAAATGGGAAAAAATCAGAAACAAATTTTTTATAAAGATATATTGTTCTAAAATGCTTTTCTACAACCACACTATTCAGATGTTGACTGTGTACTTTATACACCCAACAAAGTATTTTCACATTTTTTCAAAAACCATTTCAAGCTCCAAGTCATGTTTTAAGAAATAAAAAGATGTTACCAGTCTCCTTACAACACAATGTAATTATGAGCTTCCATTAAAGTGACACAGGAAAAATATGCAAAAGCAATGACATGTATGATTTCCATAAACTATGTTTTTCAGTCTTCTACAATTAACTTATAAAGATGTATTGTTATAAAATTCAGTTCTACAACCATACGATTGAAATTAAACAAAAACAAAAGATGAGAAAATTCTAACGGGTACATTTTAAGAGTTAGTGGGTGCATGAAATATAGGATCTTTCTGGGTTGTCGAAGACTTCATAGACAACATTCTAGATGTCTCGTTGTCAACAGACCCGGATCGCGACCCCGTTCAAAGTACTGCCATACAGTTTCAGTGAAAGACAAGTTGCATTACACAAACAGTGACTCCAAAATAAACATACACACACACACAAAAACACAGAACCATTATCTGTTGACACATTGCATTTCAAGGCCAGAGCAGATCACGCTTTTAAACTACCTTGCTGATGCTGAATTGGGAAATTCAGCACTGCCACTTCAAAGTAAGTTTCGGAAAACTTCAAAGTGCAAGATGAACAGCTTGTAAACTTTTCTGCCCTGAGATTACTGTGTGTGCAGGTGTCTGGAGTTACTGTAATTACTCTCCCTGTGCTTCCAGAGTGGCCCGATGGGACTGACTCCTCTACAACAGTGTGGTTATAATGGTATAGAATTCAAGACCCCAATAGACATATCCTACCTGAAACTGCAGAGCTTTGAAGTGTATCTTAGAGAGCAACACTAGCAGGTGTGTGTGTGTGTGTGTGTGTGTGTGTGTGTGTGCGTGCATGTGAGAGGGAAAAATAAAATGTGAGCAAAATAGAATGTGTAAACAATCTGTCTGTTTCTTTGTGTACAAGTACAATATGTGTATGTATGCATGTGAGTATCTATGGTATGTACGCATGTGCAGAAAGGAAGATGTGTACGTATTTTTACGTGCATACACGGACGTGTACATGGGAGTACACACGTGCTTGTGCATGCACGTGTGTACATGCGAACGTGCGCATATCTGCACGCATTCATGTTTTCTCGTTCAAAGATCCTCCAGGTTCTTGCTGTGAACTTCCACTGCACCTTCAGAGCACAAGCTTTTATCAGTATTAATGGTCAGCCACCTGACTTAGCCAAAGCTATTTCACACTTGGTTAGGCAGGATATGAAACTGTCTGCAGAGTTGTATATTTAGTAAAGGCTGCCTAAACATTTTCTGGATCTCTAATCACTATGCAAAACCTGCCAAGTGCAGTTAAATCGCATAATATTTCACAAAAGTAATTCATTTGCTTCCCTCTTATTGAGAACCACTCAAGCAGAGAACGGCCAGGGCCTTTAAAAGTGTGCCTTGAGAATTCTAATTGGTATATGTTCAATAATGTACTTGAACCTGCATTATTGAACATTTGCTTCATTTATGCCCACCGAGAATGGTCTCCGGTATTTCATTCAGATCCTTCCGCTGAATTAATGCTTTTGTTCATGACTGATAACAAAATGGCAACCAAATTGATCTTTGTGGAGGACAAAGCCCTCATTTGATCCATGAATATCTATTTACAAACCACACCTTGTGGACAGATATCCCCAACGGGAATGCTCAGCAATAGATTCACTGGACAATCATAGTGTGTGTGAAGAGTGTTGACTAAAAAAACGGAGAACAATTAGCATTTTCCTTTTGTGTATGGAAAACAAAACAGATGCCTTCAAAAACAATGGCTGAATTTAAAGGAAATTGAAGCCTGGTTGTTTCCACACACCCGTACTTCAATCCTCTGCTAAACCATTCACCGGAACCCAGCCAATAGCACTAAAAATTTGGATAATAGTAGTTTACACTTTTTTAAAAGATTGCCTGGAACTTAATCTGGATTTGTAATAAAGTTATCTGTCAAGGAATGATTGGGGATCAGGGAGGCTTATGACTTGACGAAATTGACGCTGTCGTTATTGTGCCGCAGTATATTGTGAGTCTGCACCATTAAACTTGGAGCAGCGAGGACCGATGGTATAACCAGATAAGTCCCATTATCTCGGCCCCTATTTGCCGAAGCACTTACTGTACTTACACCATTTATGTTTAAGATATATCTTACCGAATTACAGAAAAACCCTCAGGAACGGCAGAGCATGAAATAGAGTTTGCTAGGCTAAGCATTATGCCAAGATTTAGAGAAAATTCAATTTGGACCATCAAGATTCGAGGCAGTATGGATTTTACGCCTGTGCGCCCATTCCCATAATGCCTCAAGGCCTGACATTCCTTAAGCGAAGCTTGGATCGGCACGGACTTATAAACGCTAATCTGTTTTGTTGTCATTTACGCCAAATCGCTAATTTCACAGCCTTCATCAACCTCCAACAACACCCCCCACTCCCACTAGAGTGGCCTGTATTGTGTCTTCATCTGTTTCTGAGACGCCGTAAAAGCTAAATGATAGTGTCTCCCCCACACTGCCACTGCTGACAGCCGACTGTTAACGGTATTGCCGTTAGTCTGGTTGTCAGGATCCCCATTCACTCCCGTTCATTTTCGGGACCTCACCAAAATGAATCGTTTTAAAGCACGCGCTAACTCCGGCAGATCATGCATCGATAAAAGAGAACATGATGGTGAAAAGGTACGTGTTTGTTTTGAGCTTATAAGATGTTGTCACTTTTAAATTTTGCCTCTGGCTTGCTCTTGTAGGGGTTTAGGCTGGGTTTTTCTGTGAAGCGCATTGTGACAACTAGTTGTGAAATGCGCTATATAAATAAATATTGATTTGATTTAAATTAGCTATAATAGTAGAACAATTTTCGGATATGCTACTGCGTAGAAATACAACAAGCTGTAGTTAGATTTTTAGTTTTATTATGACGTAAACCTACAACGAACGGTAGCCTGCTACAGTTGGTGAATTGACGTCAACTTTATCGTACGCAAAGATTCTTCACTGAGTTAAAATAACAGGTTTTTGCCTAATCCTTTTTTTCTTTTAAAAGGTAATAAAATGTTGAAACTACATTAAATAGGAAAACAAACATGTACCTTTTCATCACCGTGTTCTCTTTTATTGATGTATTATCTGCCATAGTTAGTGTGTGCTTTAAAACGATTCCTTTTGGTGAGGTCCCGAAAATGAATGGGAGTGAATGGGGACCCTGACAACCGGGACTACCGGGGATGCCGTGACCAGTCAGCAGGGACATCTGATGTCGCTAATATTCACACTATGCAAATATAAGGGGGTAGGCTCCACAAAATGACTTATGTCACACAAAGGTGAAATATCCCTTTAAGTACATCCAGCTAATGTAAAATCTAATGGAAAGTGTACACATCATTTCTAAGTCAGCATATAGATATAAAAACAGTAGGCCTTTGCTGTTTATTTCTTGTGATCGTGTGGAAAGCCTGCTCTAGTAAGCACTGTCTCTTATAGTTATCTGAATATTACAGCATACAGTGTGTGTGGTGTGTGTGTGTGTGTGTGTGTGTGTGTGTGTGTGTGTGTGTGTGTGTGTGTGTGTGTGTGTGTGTGTGTCAGCCTGTGTTGTACATACATATACAATATTGCCTACTACTGTTGTCTGTATGGTCATCAGAACTATGATATCTCTATGTTTGTTTAAAAAAATACCATTCAGAAAACAGGAAACTCCAGGAATGCTTTCCAAATGCAGTATAGAATTTGTAAACTTGCCAGCTATTTAGCTGCCCATTGCTACGGATGAATGATAATATCATGGGCTGTATTGGCATTGTCATACCTTAAAACTTATCTGTATCGGCCAGATGCTAAGGTCATGGCTGGCATGATGGGCCGATATGAAGATGCAATATACATGCGCCAGAGAGGCGATGGATTTGATGCCCTTAAGTTAAGTGAAAATGTCTCACTCCAAATGTCGCCTCATCACAGTCATTTGAGCCTCTTGTCAAACTCCCAAGCAATGCTATTTAGAGTCTCAGTAGCACTCTAGACTCATGTTCCGGCTTAAAAATCAAGCAATATATTGCATTTTGCTGCATAATGTTGCATTTTTCCTTCAGAGGTCATTCACGTCTTCTGTGTATGTGGAAGCTTTTTGTTTGCAGTTTGAATTTGTGCTAGATAATGAGGGAGATAATGGCATCAACATTGGCCAATGTGGACATATTGTGCATTCCCACAGCGTACATCTCCACCCATTGCACACTCAGAACTACGCCAGTTATGTTGACCGTCATAAATTCATAAAAGTACAGTGTGAACAGTATCTGGAACAATATCACCCTTATCCGCCACTTCAAAAAGAGGAGACCCTGTCGAAACAAATTCAAATGGAAAGTCGGCAGTTGCCGATGCTGATTGTGGCCCGCAGCCCTGCAGAGTGGAGCGTAATTGGCTGCAGTGTCAGTGGTGGGATGGATTTTGCCAGTGGGATTGCTGCGCCTCATTGTGCCGCTGTGACCCTCCCCTCGTCAGTCGGGCACCTGCAGTCTGCCAGCACAAGCTGTGCGTGTAATATACTCCCCTGATACAATGCACTCATCCACTCAACAGGTGGATTGCAGAGTATAGTGCACGCTCATGGACTGTGCAGTCATGAGAAAAATGATAAAAAGTTTTTAAAAATTATATTTATACATTTTTTGTTGGAGGCAATTGAATTTATGAAGCCGTTCATCTATAAGTAAAAGTCAAACAAAAGCAATATTAAATTATAAACAATTTATTTGCGGTGCTTAAAGTGCTGAGCACTAAACTTTTGCTTGAATGGGGGGGTTATGTCTCTCGGCAGGATCGATCGACGGGTAATACTTTTTCCCAGGGTGCCGTGCAGTAAATCAGTTGTGAGCTTTTCAGTGTAGTGGAGACTGCCGGCGGAGACTGATTTAAAGCCACTGCGGAGCGTCTCTTCGCTATCTCTGCAGACCGAGAACATGACAGCCACGCGTGCAAAGATAAACTCCGATAAGGACTTTGACGGTTTGTGATCTAATGAGGGCTTGGGTTTGCCTCTTGAGAGCCTGCCAGAACCAGAAAAAAATCCAATTTTGGTTGCTTTTATACAAGGCAGCTGAAAATGAAGCACAATGTACGGGACAAAAGCAGACAATGTCGTTTGTGGGGAATAGAAAGCACAGGGCAGTTTTGCACAACTAGTGATAGCAATGGATATTTTTCTAGGGACTGTTTCATGCGTATGGATTTTGGAAATGGTTGAGGTATCAGATCGATCAAAGCCAGGTCAACTAGCATAGCTAAGCAGGAGCAGTGGGCACAACTGTGGGCTACATGACAAGAGCATACATCAGCTCTTATTGGGGTAATATCAATACTCACAATTGAAAATTACATCATGTGCCACAATTTAGGAAAATAAAACTTTCTGGTTTCTTGACAGGGCTTCGTCACCAATCCGCTGCAATTTTTTTTCTTTAAAAAAAAAATAAAAGCATAAAAACAAATAATGGAGAGTAGTATCAATAAGAGTATCGATAAGCATTGGTATTGATAAGCAGTACCTATATCGGTATCGATAAAATCCTAATGATACCCATCCCTAATTATACCCCCTAAAGGTTATACCACCACAACATTCATTTTTTAAAACATCAACGCCATTTCAACAGCCCAGTGATAGTTTTCAATAAACTGTGTTTCATTACACTTTGAAGTTAGCATTTCAAATTCCGTAAATTGGTAGCTGTCACTGATATAAGGGTTTCAACAACAAAAAATAATAATATGCAAAGACTGTGCTGTGACTTTCTGGGACCACAGCCAATGATTAATTGTCTTCCAAGGAGTTTTATTTAGTGTCCAGGTGTCTTATTACAGAAACAGCTGTGTGTACCATTTACCTCAAGGGGGGAATGCACCCAGATGGAAAGTGACCTCTGTCTCATGGTTATATGGTATGTGCATGTATTTCAAACAGCATTCTCAAAGCCCTTAAATTCTGAAAATTATGGACAGGGTTTTCCTTCCTTATTTCCTATTTTTCCTGAAGATGTGAAATGGCCTTAAATAATTAAACATTTGGTTCAAGGTAAGTCAGATGTAGGATTTCATTCTTTACTTTTTATACCAGCCAATGCACTGCAAAAAAAATAAAAAATCTTAACAAACATTTTAATCTTATATATAGACATTATAATCTTATTTTCTTTTTTGCTAAATAAAACAAACTATCTGCCAGTGGGGTGAAATATTTTTTACTCATTTCAAGATTTGCCAGTGGGGTAAGATAATTTAACTTGTCAACTAAAAAGTAACTTTAAAAAAGCTAATACTTTCCACTTTTGAGGAAAAAGAATATGATTTTAAGTCTCATTACAAGACTCATCAAACACTTAAGACAGACATGTTTTGCAGTGTGGATAATATGTGTTTCCATATAGGTAACGATGTGGATGGTGTAACATATTCTGCGATGGCCTTACAGTTGAACAGTCGAAACACACGCAATGTGCACAAGAAAACTCAGAGAATTAAATATGGCAGTTTTAAGAAGTGTAAATTCAGCTTGTTTACCACAAAAACTACAAAAAAGATATTTTCCCAGAGGCTTATCTTAAAATAGCAGCGCTCACACCAACTGTCTGATGAGTAAACCTTTTCGGCTTCTTGCTTGATCAGGAAAGTGAAGATTCAGGGCTAATCCCCAATTTGGTATTTTCAAATGTCCATTTGGAACTGCTAAACTAGTACAGAGGCTGAGTTGCGTGTGAGAATAAAACACAGTCCAAATGAAATGGTAGGCCTACCTCACTTTAGTTAAGGCATCTCATCACTTTTGGAAGGATGACGCTAAACTAAAAGCATACTTAACTGGCATGTAGTGTAGCCCAATGCATGAAAATGAGCCCAACAGCAAGCTAACGCCAGCATTTACATGAATGTGAAAACTGATGAGGTGGATGTGTGTGGGTTGGACCCGTAATGCACGACTCAGAACACTAATTTGATAATAAATACCCGCAAGGGCTTTATTATGGGGAAATCCAAAAACGTAGTCACACAAGCAAAGTCCAAAAACCAATAAATCCAGCCAGACCAAAGATACAGTACCGAGGGAGAAGGCAGTCTCGAAATCGGTATCCATGCAAGAGTTCGTTAACCAGAGTAGCTGTCAGCGGAGCAGAAGTACAAAACAGGGAAAAAGCAAAGTTCGTAGTCGTGGGGCGTAGCAGGAGTCAGACCGAAGTCCTATTCGCGTTAATATAAACAGAAAATAAACTGTGACAAACACTAAACATGAAACATGGCATAAACATGACAGAAACATAACAACTGATGTGTTGCTTAATATGTATTGTCCCTGTTAAAATGCAGTATACATTGTCCATGAAATAAAACAAATAAAAACTAGGTTCAATGATGAGTGCAATGATGGTGATGCAAGTAGCCGTGTTAACATTTATGATTTATGTGTCTCCACAGCGAACACAGGCATATTAGCACTTTCATGGCCATCTGTCTGTCATCACATGTTACTACTATTTACGCCTTGATGAAGACGAAAGTCGAAACATTGGTAAATTCATGTATTACATAATTTATGGAGCTGAGTGTGCGGTGTTCCCTTATTTTTAACTACTATTTACGTAAATGTGTTTTATTTGTAGCAGATTCAATTCCAAAATATTTACTTAATCTAACATGAATTTTCTCCTAATGATTAATCAAATAGTTTTTAATATGCTCTTTTCAAAATGTGATGATTCCAGAGAATAAATAAGATATCTATTGTACTTTTTTATAGCATTAAGAATAGTTTTTTATGCACTTCACGTCAAATTTTTTCATATCTAGTCAAGTATAAATTTTGTTTGGAGAAGTAGATTTCTTACAAACTTGCCCAGTTAGGTGAAAAATTCTTAATGTTTACGTAGAATGTTGAACTCTGAAGTATTGGCTCTGTCACTAAAGGTTAGTGTAAACAAAGTGTGATTTAAGGTCAGATTGATGTTATTTTCAGTGAAAACTGAAGCAAACTACAGTCACAGCCATGGACATTGGCCAGAGAATTTGACTGACCGTTCCAAATAGGTAGAAACAGAAGTTGATGTTACAAACCACTTATGCCTCTAAAGGCCCAGCCCTAGATGTCATACCTGCACATTATGTAAAGGCTCAATCCGTGTTTGGTACATACACTAGATCAATTTTCCATAAGAACTCATTTTCAAATACATACTGATTGCTTTCAGAACAATTACAGTTAATTGGTGCTGTGACAATGGAACAAACCTAAACAAACACAGTATGGTGTTCCAAATTTGTAGGAAAAAAAAAATACATAAAAATGAGGCAAACACATGTAATTAAGAGAGGCTTTGAATATTTTACAGGAAACAGCTCTAGGTGCAATTTAACAGCACTTCTGCTGAAATTGGGCCATTTTATTGAGCTTTTTAGCTTGGTAACAGTAACTGCACCTGGAGCTCCATTGTTTTCTGCAAGCTGATGCAGAACTGTCTGCCTGCCATTTCCCCCGCTCTCCCGCCATTTCCCCCTCTCTCCCGCCATTTCTTCCGCTCTCCCGCCATTTTCCCCTCTCTCCCGCCATTTCCTCCACTCTCCCGCCATTTCTTCCACTCCCGCCATTTACCCTGCTCTCCGCTGCGGACACAACATAGGGCTGCGACAGAAGCAAACTGAAAAAGTTTGACGGTGTGTTCATGGGAATCGTAGTTTTCAGCTCACCTTTGCTGTAGCCTTGCTGATCCTAGAAGTGCAGGCCCTGTGAAAGGCAGCCAACGTTTGTACTAAAACAGCCTTCTGTGGATGATGGCTTGCTCTTTTTTGGGGTGTTTGTTTTATTTATTTATTATTCTATTTGCTGCGGGCAAAGCAAAACAAGTTTTGTAAAAATCAAACGCTTTGAGAAGCCCATCGCTTCATCTTCTCGCTCTCACTTTTCATCTGTTTTGTTTCTCTCTCCCGTGTTTGACTCAGCATTTTCTCTCCACTGCTGTCTGTGTTCTCTGTGGCTGGGCCAAGCTCCTCAGCCTCCTCAGCCTTCGTTCTATTATTACCCCAGTATTTTTAATTCTGTTTTGGCAGGGGTTTTTCACCGAATCTCACCCACCTGCTCTGTCACCTGTTCCACTAGACTGCCTTGTTTTTTTATTTGGCAGCTCAGTCTAGCTTAGTCTCCTAATCTCACTCACCTAGCCTTTCACCAGTTCCATTATACTTGTTTGTGTGTTTTTCCCCCCAGTGTCTTGACCTAGCTTCCCTGCCCAATTCCTCACACCAGTGCTGTCAGCTGTTTCATTATTCCTGTTTGTGATTTCTTTTCTTTTTTTGGCTGAGCTCAGCCATCTAATTCTTCTCACCTGCTCCTCTGCCATATCTGTTTACTTTGTCTCTGTCACCCATTCTCTCTTACCCGGTCATTCATTGCTTGTGATAGGACCCAGTTGTTGAAGTGGTACCACCCATCTGCTCTCACCTGCTCCTTTAGGGTTTGTGTTTTTCCGATGATAATGGCTCCTTCTGCTCTGTGACTCCGCCCCGCCTTTCCGGCTCTTTTCCCCACTCGGTCTTTCTCTCAGACTCAGTACCTGGGGCCCAGTTGCATAAAAAATATTTTTTCCCCTTAGATGTTTTACTCAAGAGATTATTTCCCTTTACCCAAGGGAATCGTGCACGTGCTTTGCATAAAACCCCACAAATATTTTCCTAAGGTAAGGGTGTTTTTTAAAGTATTTTAGCGTACATCAACATATCACGTTACAGTAAAAACAGAGGAATCCCCATGTTACTATGGAGATGATTTGTATTTCCCTTCTTGATCCGCTAACGGATTCACTAACGTCAGTTTTAGCTAGTTGTAGCGCAAACAACATTTTGAAATGTACAGTAAAAAACGAAATCCAAATTAGTCAGCAGAGGAAAAAATTATAATATTAGAATAATTCTCCAAACAAAAGTAACTTAAATAAGATATGCTGGCTATGTAGCTAATGTTAGCTAGCTACATAGCTAGCATATGTAGCTAGTTAGCATAGACAGAGCCATCTCCCATTGAAAGTTTTGATTAAGAGACCTTGAAAAGACTCAAGTTTTGGAATTCTAATTTTCTTAATTAGTTTACTTAATTAGTGCTATGCAACTCACTTAAAATTAAGTTACAGGAAAATTTTCCTTAAGATGTTTTATGCAACCGGGCCCGAATGCTTTCGCCTCATCCGAGCAATGTCTGACACCTGTCTTTTCGGCACATCGTTAAAATGACACTATATATGGACAGAAAAGTCACATTTTCCTATTAAAAACCCTAAAGTAAGTATGCGTGCACCAGTCAGCCTGATAATGGGTTGTCTTCTGAAAAACATTCTTTGATGTTGGCGGAGCCTCAGTGTGGAGACCAAGATCAGAGATCCCGCCACTAATCCTCAGTGGGGACTGTGTGGAGAGGGTGGCAGACATCCGCTTCCTGGGAGTCCACATCGAGGAGAGCCTATCCTGGAGTGTGAACGCCTCTGAGCTGCTGAAAAAGGCCCAGCAAAGACTGTACTTCCTGAGAATTCTCAGGAAGAATAACATCTCACAGAGACTACTGGTGTCCTTTTTCCGTGCCTCCATAGAGAGCATACTAACATACTGCATGTGCGTATGGTACACCAGCTGCACAGCGGCTCAGAGGAAAGCGCTCCAGAGGGTCATCATCACCGCCCAGAAGATCATCGGCTGCCCCCTCCCCACACTGGAAGAACTACATCATTCCCGCTGTCTCAAAAAAGCCCATAAGATCATAAAGGACACCCACCATCCCGCTCACTCTCTGTTCCAACTGTTGCCCTCAGGCAGGCGGTACAGAGCATTAAATGCAAGGACAAACAGACTCAAACACAGCTTTTATCCAACTGCAATAACCACCCTCAATGCTCAAAAGAGAAAATGAACCATGACAGAAAAGTATGCATGTGGTGTGTATGACTGTGTTTTATGCCTGCTATTTATTCTTTTATGTTGCACTGACAAGAAGTACTTTAAATTTCGTTGTACCTGTGACAATGACAATAAAGATCTATCTATCTATCTATCTAAGAAAAAGAAGAATGCTGTACAAACCGGCTGTGTGTAATGCCACATTTTGTAGGGGTTCTCTGTGCCAGAGACACAGAGGAAATATTGGAGGTCCAGTTGCGACAGATACAGACTCTTTAAGTGTTCAACGAACACCACTGAAACGGACAATAATCCGTAGTGGAGAGGGAGAATAATGAGAACACAAAATAACCTCACGAAAAAGGCGAGGAACTCGATATGCGAGCAAAAACAACTGAAATAAGCAGACACGCTTATCTAACTCCGTTTGTGGAGCGAACTAACAAAGACAAATAAAACTATTAAGATCCCTTTCACTGGGACCAAAGCAGTTAGAGCGCTCGTAAAAGAACAAAGGAAATAAGTGGACACGCTTATCTAACAATGTTTGTGGAGTGAAAGAACAAAGAAAATAAAACTATTAATATCCCTTTAACTGGGATCAGAGCAGTTAGAGCACTCGTAAAAGAACAAAGGAAATAAGCGGACACGCTTATCTAACAACGTTTGTGGAGCGAACGAACAAAGAAAATAAAACTATTAATATCCCTTTAACTGGGATCAGAGCAGTTAGAGCGCTCGTAAAAGAACAAAGGAAATAAGCGGACACGCTTATCTAACAACGTTTGTGGAGCGAACGAACAAAGAAAATAAAACTATTAAGATCCCTTTTACTGGGACCAAAGCCGTTAGAGCGCTCGTAGAAGAACAAAGGAAATAAGCAGACACGCTTATCTTACTCCCGTTTGTGGAGCGAAACGAAAGGAAACCGAGAATTCAAAAGACCCTAACTTCTTGGGTAAGAGCACTCGTAAGTCAGAGTGTAAAACAAAATAAACTAGAAAGCCTCTGCTCTGAAATGAGAGCGAAAAGAAACTTGCTTTCTTTCTAAACCCTTTCTTTCTAAACCCTTTCTTTTTTAAACTAGCTCTCTAACTAATTTCCTTTACCTCTTTACCGGCTCGAATGTTAAGTGGAATAACATGGAAGCAACGAGAGAGGCAGGAAGCGGGGTATAAATAGTGAGCGGAAATAAATGACAGGTGAACTCACTAATGATGAGGCGAAAGCAAAACCCGTAGTGGAACACAGGAAAATCCGATAGATTACCGGTAAACGACAAAAAAGAATAACGAGAACGTGGAGATAAGGGAAGGAAGGCAAGATCCATGACACATTTGTGATAACAACATCAAAACTGGTACTACAAATGCTTTTTTTATCGCACTGTTTCCCTTTTTGTTTTGCTGATGTTAGTCATCATAGATGTAGTAATGAGAAGGGGGCAGCACATCTGAGAACAAGGAAGTTGGGTTTGTGATGGGTTTTTATGTGTCTGAGATTCAAACGTGAAGGTGGGGGAATCAGAACAAGTCAGCTCACAGCAGTGAGGACCAATAAAGAGGAGAAAAACAATAAAAGAAAAAACAGGAAACTAATTTCCTGAGGCTAAACAGCCACACAAAAAAAATCAACCAACTAAAATAGGGCGAACTCGAGAACGAGTGCAATACCAACTAAATTTCCCGAGCTCACTTCTGGAGCTAGAACGGGAAATCTAGCAAACAAAAGAACACCTTTGTCTGCTCTACTCAGAGCCGGAAGAGCGTAAAACCAAAACAAACTAACAAAAAAAAACTGTCTCTGTGAGAACAGCAATGGACAAAATAAATAGCGCAGAACGCTTTCAGGAGGAAACAATCCTATACCTGATAATAGCTAAATAGCAAGTCCCTCATTAACATAAACAGCGTTTGATACCACAAGGTCGCTAGTACCTGGCTATACCTGGCTATACCTGGCTCGATGCAATGTCAAATGAAAAACAAGCACCGGGGAAGCGGAAGTGAGGAACTTAAATACCCCGCAGGTAGAAGCAGAAGTGAAAATAGTAATGAGGAAGGCAAACCCCGAAACGGAACGTGGACGTTCACAATCGGGAAACCAGGACGAGAACCGCAAAAATAAATAAAATAAAAAGCCACAAACCACGACAGGGTTCTGTTGTTTTTGCCCATCAGGATTCTCTGGAAGCTCCAATCAGATGTAACCAATGTAAGAAAATATGTAATCATGTTCTTCTCTAAGCAAACAACTGAAGTCTATCCACCATCTATTTTAAATGTCTTGCCTCAAATGTCACTGACACATGGCCCAATTATTTTCTGTTTCCTGTTTCCTTTCATTATCCGCAAAATCCGTTCAGTTTTTTTTCTTCTTCTAGATCTTTCCCTTCTCATAATAAACTGGATGATAGCTGACATCTAATGATTGAATCATCTAGTGATTGAACTACTATATGGATGTCTAACCTTACCTTTAAACCTGATAAATTCCCCCCCCCCCCCCCCACTCCCCGGCATAGCATGGCCTGAGTTGCTGTTGTGGTGTATACTGCACACACTGCCACTATAGCCTGCATACGATAAAATTTAGTTTGCATCGCGCTTTTTACAGAGACAGTGTCCCAAAGACACTCTACAGAAAAACCAGAAATGATCCAAAAAAAATGTGCCAAAAAAGTCCTAAACTGAACCCTGAAAATCCAGCAAGTGAGGTAAAATATCCCACTAACACTCAATTAATCAATTAACCATTAATTCAGTCAACCAATAATTTCAGCAATCAGTGAATAAAGTGATCGTCACTCCCCTACACAAAGAACGTACACTCTGGTATGGACTTTCACACTGGCAGATGTATAGTTGTATAGAACCCATTACAAACCCAAACGAGACTCATGGTTGCATCATGCACCCTGCATCAAATGTCCTACTGTAATTTACACCTAATTGTTTTTGTTGAAACTTGATGAATTACCAGGTGATAGCAATGTACAATTTCCGGCTGGTGGAGAATTTGTGCAATAATACTTAGAGCTAAATCTGGGCATTAATGGGTCTCCCTCTACTCCACTCTGATACGTGTTCGGCTATCATCTTTAGCTATCACCCTGTGCTATCACCCTGTGCTATCACCCTGTGCTATCACCCTGCGCTATCATCCTTAGCTATCACCCTGTGCTATCCAACAGGACTAATTGACCTATTGAGAAACCATTAGGACCACACAAAAAAAGCTGGCCATATTCTTAGCAAAGGTTTTAAAGGTAATAGCAAATATACATTGTTTGAATAATATTTAAAAAATTTATAACTCTATTGATTACGTATCATTAGGCCCAAGATGAGAAATACAGAATAATTTAATTAAAATGTTCAGTGTTTGATCAAGCAAACGAAATGAGCTGCATTCGGCCCATGGAAATTTTGTTGAAGCTGTGTGAATACTGAGAATTCTGCTACGTACAGCAACTTTGTCAAGACCAAAAAGAAATGTAGTTAATCAAATTTCCTTTGAAGTGAAATTATGTTTGTTGCATTCTCTGCTTGTCTGATCCTCATTGATTTGATATAACTCATTAAGAAGTGCATTGAGTCAAAAAATAAAGTCTTGTTTCATAGGATTTCAAAAATCAAAGAACACATTTGAGTCAAAAAGTACAACAAAGCAAGCAGGAGCTAAAGCAAAAACGAAGGAAGTCAACGTGTCACTTCTTGCTTTTCATTATGAATTTTCAAATCATACTACCTGACAAATATCAGTATGTTATCACAGCAACCAACTTTATATATAAATACATATATTTTTTTAATTAAACACATTTTGCCATTGCACTGACATACCGGGCGACATTAGCTCAGAGGTAAAGCGGTCCACGATCTTATCAACCCTACATCAACCCATAAACTTCTCCATTATTATCATAAATATTGACAACCCCAAGCCTTGCTTGTTCGTCTGTCTCGTTCTTATGTACCCTTTTTAAAAATTTGTTAGTCCCTATTAGGATTAGTTTATTCATTGTTTTGTTATTTCCCTGCCTCAAAGAGGTGACATTGTTATTACATTTAAGTTATAACAATTGTAAATAAATAAGAAAGTTGTCCTCCGAAGAGGAGGGGTGGTAGTGGGCAAAAAAAAAAAAAAGGTAAAGCGGTCGTCTGGTAATTTGAGAGTTCCCGGTTAGATCCCTGGCCCCTCTGGGCAAAAATGTCAAAGTGTCCTTGAGCAAGACACCTAACTCCTAATTGCGCCCGACAAGTGGGCTGGCGGCTTGCATGGCATTGGTGTGTGTGTGTGTGTGTGTGTGTGTGAATAGATGAATGCGAGGCATTAATTGTAAAGTGCTTTGTGTAACCGTAGTAACTGGAAAAAGAGCTATATAAATGCAGTCCATTTACTATTTACCATACCCTAATATAACATTTTGTGCTCTTAGTGGAATTGCGAAATTTTGTGAGAACCAAATAAAAAGCTTTAACAGGATTTCACTGCAAGCACCTACCTTCTCCAATGCCCCCACTTCACGTCTCAGCCTCTTTCTAACCGTAGTACGCTCGATTAATAACCGTGCCTGTGACTGCCCAGTGTGTTTGGAGAACGGACAAAAGGACACGCTAACTGATCTCAGATCAGTCGGCTCTGTACAGTCAGCCTAGATGGCCACCAAGCTGTGAAGCGGCTCATAAAATGTCTAGGACACAAAGAATGGATTGCGACACGGACTTCAGGGGATGCACAAGGCTGGGGCTGGAGAAGCTGGAGGTCATTTCAACAGTTGGGTTGGGTTGGGATGGGATGGGGGTGGGGGCTTGGGTGTGGGCGTGAAGGACGTGCAGAGATCTTTTGGAGGGAAAAAACCTTGGCATCCCTTTAAAGCCGAATGGCGCTGGCTTTAAATGCCCGTCGGCCAGCCTTCATCTCGACGGCCAGACGTGGTTGCCGAAGCCTTGAAAGGGCCGTAATTACAATGACACCGTTTTCAATCTCCTCCGCATGGCTCACATCAAAGTGCCAGAGTCACACTTTGAAGCCGGCGCCGCGTGTTTCCGTCGGGAGCAGGTACAGACGCTCATACAGACCGGCAAATTAAAGCGCCCTTTTATTATCGCTGCCTTTGATGGGAACTTGAACGGGCGACTGTTATGAAGGTGACCGTTGTCTGCGCACGATGCTGAAACTTCTCTGGGTGCTGCTGCTGCTGCTGTAGCCATTTCATTTTGATTGTGTTCACAAAGCTCACGCGGGACGGGTTAGTGAAGAAGGGGTCGTGGCTCACCTGCGCACGTTACCCCTGGATGGCAAAAAAGACTATGTGTGTGTGTGTGTGTGTGTGAGAAAGACATATATGTATGCAAATCACATAATATGGCTCACACACACTGATTTTCTAATTTAATCCAGTCTGCATGCAATGCCTGCTCTGATACCGATCTCCCTTTGGTGGCCAAGGTGCTCCCTGCTGTTTTTTTTCAACAATATTTTCATATTTCACATCACTCTGAGAGCTAAAACTGGGTAATAGTATTTTCAGAATATGCGTTCACCCCCCTTTCACCTTTTCAGGCCAATAGATAAGGGCCCGAATCAGTTATGGATGATACAGTGTCTCTTGATAAATGGACACATCCCTCAACGGCTGTGAACAGTCTCAAAAGACATAGCTTCAGTATGCAATGGCTGGAGAGGAGTGACCTGTCTTTCGCCTTTAAACAGCCTTTGAATTTACAACCGATTCGTGATGGAGAACACATGCGGATTATTAAGACACGGGGGCGACGTGCGGCTAAAGTCGAAAACAGTCCTTATCTTTTCTTATACTGATGAATCGGCATGTACACGTTCAACGTCTCCTCGTGGATGCGAGCAGGGAGAAGAGTGACGCGGTTCACAGCTAGGTTTAACATGCTCACAGAGCACGGTATCTCGGCAAACAGTATATAAAAAGAACGTTCACATGCGTTGACATTCTTGACAGTTGTAAGTTATTTATGCTGAGTGGAGAAATGTGAATTAGAATGCAACAGTCTGGGGTTCTGATTTGCCTGTGGTGGAATTCATAAATAAAATTAGTTATTTTTCATTTTCTCTTGGTATTGCAATAGATTATCAGGCAGCAAGAATATGGCACTTGAATACAAATTGAACTGCAGCGTTGCTGTAATACTAATACTAAATAGTTTTACATTGGCAATGAAAGGGACCTCATTTTAAGACTATCATCAAACAATACTAGTGAAATGTAATTCATATGAAAATGTGCCATTTCACCTTTTATAAATTGTATAAATGTGTGTTTGGATTTTTACAAATGACCAGATTGAATGTTGAAAGAAGTTGGACCTGTGTGTTGTGAGCAAAATAGGAAAATAAACCATCAAAATGTATTCTATTCTATTCTTTAAATGCACTGCTATACACAGTGTTAGGCCCACTGTTAATCCATCTACAGTGTACTCTGTGCCAAACTATGTATGACGTTTAAACAGGAGTGGTATTTTTTACACAAAACCCGCAATTAATTTAAGGGGGGAAAAAGGTTTCTGTGTAAATTTACTAAAATATAATCTAGTCACAGACCCCATCGTCAGAATGCTCTTCTTGGACTTTAACCCTGTCACTCCCAACAGACTAGCAAGGAGTGGAAATAGTGAGGTTTGGTAGAAAGAACATAACAAATAACCCTTACAATGAGATGAATCCATAAAACACATTTTGTTTCTTTCTCCAGTGTAAGCCTATTTAGCATTCTTAGCATTTATTTAGCCTATTTAGCATTTAGTCTTTCATGGTTTTATTCACATTATATATGTGCATTATAACATACATACATACATACTGCTATAACATGGTATGCAAGTGTTGCATCAATCTAAAGCATTGTAGCGAAAGCTTATGTGGATGTATGCATTTTATAAGCAACATTATTAAGCACTTCATAATTTACTTATAAATGCTTATAAATGCTTTATACCTGATACTCACCTCATGATTTAGTCAAATGCACGTAGCCAGTCTAAGGGCATATGCAAATGAGCTACAGCGGTGTTACGCCATTTCAACCAGAGAAGGGGCAGGTTGTAGTAGTAGTAGCTGTGATACTGGCTTCTGGCTTCCATTGCCGGAAAATGTATTGTTCTCATTTGCTTTCAGGCACTCAGTAGGCTACATTAGCGCACTCGATTGTGCAATGCCATTGGTTACTTTTTTTTTGTCTTCCCAATTTGGAATTCTCAGTTGTATTAATAGGCCGTTCCCATCACTACAACATCCTCAGTTCAGGACAGGGCTAACTATTACCCGGGCCCTCCAAAACATGCAAATCTACCACTTCAGCCATTGCATCAGACAACTACACTTTGTTTGCAACTGGTGTAAACAGATCATAGGCAGTCGATCGAAACAAGAAGCCCCTCTTTCACTGAAGCAGGGGAAAGCCTACTGTCTGAACCCATTGTTTGCTGGACGAGGCAATGGCTAACTGTGCTTCGCTCCGCAGCCCTCCTGCTCCACAATAGACTCTGGCACGGTCAGGATTTGATTGTGAACCGCGGGTTGTAGCACTGCTTCAAGGATTAACGCTTTAGCTGGATTTGTGTCCAGAGAGCCCTTAGCTACGGTTAATACTCAGCTGTATGAATAGATAATGAGTAACCAAGCATAAAGATATGTGCTTAACAAATTCACATAATAATCATAACATGGAATACACACAGAACACAGAATTCCAATGAGCTCTATGAAGCGGTTTATCCCAGTAGTGGTCAGCATTATTTGATGCATCTTATTTTAGATACAAGATACAGTACATTAATAATTTCAGCAGTGGAAGGATTGGGGCTACCAGGGGGGGGGGGGGGGGGGGCAACCAGAAACAGATGGAAAGGAGACACATGCACAGTGGTTATGTTAATGTTAATGTAATCGACCTCGGTATGCATGGATGTTGATTTGGGATAGACCTGCCGGAGACCTGCCCTATCAGAAGGGTTATATATACAGAGGTAACAATTACAATTTGGTTACTTGCCACCTTTTTGGTACATTCTATATCTGGTTAAGGGGTCTACAGCTGGTGCTTGAACAACAATGCATTATAATTGACCTCCCTTGCTTTTATTGTGTATGTTTTGTACTGTAAAGGAGACTATTTTTGCTTTGTTAATAAATTGTTATTGATCTAAACCTTGGAAGTACAAGTTTTACTTGACAAAAGACCAAATTCCTCCACAGTGTAAAGCACAGGACTTTTGATTCATTCACTCGCCCGAGGGTGTGTGAAGCCCCATCTATCACTAGAATCAGCCTCTTAGGTCATTTTATTGATAGTAGATATTTTATACAAAAAAGGTAAAGAACACACACCCGATGTGGCGTAAACAAAAAAAGTAAAGAAAAGAGTCGCACACTCACTTCTCATATGCCCTGGTTTATTTAGCCACCGATCTTTCAGCAAAGAGCATTCGTCAAGGTGTAACAGACAATGACACGGACCTCTAAATACGATACTCAACCACGTGAGGACAGACGCAACTGTGAATAATCATGTTAATCAACTTACACATTTTACAAATACACTCTATATACATGTCATAATGCTAATAAATACAGGCAAAAGGTCTTCATTTATATACTGTACATGTGTGTTATACAAAAACAATATTTTTAGGGGAATGTTTTTTTTAAAATTCCTTATTAAATATCTAAACTCATGCACAACATATACTTGCATAATACAAAGTGGGAAAACTTTTTTTATATACATTTTCTAAATAATCTTTAAATAAATGGCCTAATGTCAAATTAAATATTAAGATGAAAAATACTCAACGTGTTCAAATATGAAATCCAAATTGAAGAGAGCTCTATCAATATCACTTCCGCTTTTGGATAATTTTTCAATACCCATATAGTTTAGGGACGATATAAGGTGATTAAATTGAACAAAGTGCTCAGCCACAGGATACCTGTATTACGACACCTGATTGTACTGTATGCTCAGAAAGTCTTGCTTTCAGTTGCTTTTTTTTCTATTTATGCTTTGCCACATGGACAACTAAGCATAAAAATGACTCTTTTGATATTACACGAGATTACTCCTTTTCCATGGTAGTGGATGGCTAAAGCACCTGTGCTTAGTGGTGCTGCTACATTGTGCTACAGGTGCCAGACTTGCAGTTCCATTAGGGATAGGGACAAGTGATGGTTGGGAGGAAGAGGAGGGCTCAGGTACATCTTCAGAATGAACCATGTGATCTCTTAGATTCTGACCCTACTTTGGGATGATCTGAGAAAAGATGCTTAAACACTTCATCTTTTTTGGAGTATATGCCAATGATTAAGTACTATTTGTTTTATTTTCTGTGAGCATTTTTTTACATTTTCTAATAAAAAGAATAGATTTGTTGCCTGGGTTTCCTTGTTCTTTAAAGACTCTCCTTTGATTGCTTTTCAATTTTTGCTGTTGCCTTTTCAATGCAGTTTTCATTATAGCCCCAGGCACGGAATTCGTTTTGAGTATTTAAAATCAGATTCTCTTTTACAAATACATTTTAGTCTACAGAACTGACTATAGGGAAGACAATTTTTCAAGAACAAATAACACTCGACAGGGTGTTTCGGTCCATTGGTTTTACATAGTATAGACCTCCTGTCCTTCCTTTATGATCCAAATATCAAAATAAAATCACTTTCAGACGACCTGACTCTATTGTAAAAGAGAGAAAGTCAATTTTGGCGTGAAGAAATTCACGAAGCGTATATTATGACAATCTATTTCGGGACACTGATTAGACTGGTGTCAGAAGAGAAGGACTGAACAAAGCGTATTCAATAAACACACTAAATAAACATATTTGTTTAATCCGCCAGTCCCTGCACACGTCCATTAATTTTGAGCGCGGTGTATCAATGTGCCAGCTGCCAAACCCCATCCCCAAGTGAATAGCGGCGATAAAGAGTGTCCACTCCCTGGGCAAACACAAAGAGAGCTGGCCTTGATTTGCTGTCCAGTCATGTAGCGGCTTTCATCCTTGATCAGTCACAGGGTTTTACCACCAACAAAAGGCTTTTACAAGCCCGGTTTACAACAGAAACCGCAGACATGCTTCATTGGGATGGAGATTGCTTTCCAAAAAGAGAGAGTACCATCGCAGGAAGTTTGTGCTCAGCGTTTCTGGCCGGGGACCGCAGCCAGACAGGTTGACGGAATCGGCCCCCTTTAACCCCTTCCACATCTCATTCCGGTCTCTTCTCTGGTGAAGTGTCCTTTCTCAGACCACTGCTGGGGGGGTGGGGGTGGGGGTGGGGGTGCTGTTCAGGATCAGTGGGGTCTGGGGCTGGGGTTTGGATGAGCCATCTGTATGGCGAATTCAATTGCCATGTGATATATGGCCTGAACTCCTGTTGATTCACACATTTCGATGTGGTGAGTGATATTAGATTACAGGGAAAAAATATCCTAATTATTCCCATAGAAAAAGTGAATCCAATGACAGGCAGGTAAAGCCCTGTTTAGCCAGACCGAGCTGCAGCAGGGAATTGTGACAGCCATGTCCTCTTTCAGACCCACAGAAGGAGAGGTCATTACATTTTTTTTGTACAGTGTGTCATTGAGTGATAGTTGCCCAGCTTTGAGAAATGTAACAATGTCCACATT
The DNA here is from genome assembly GCA_022702515.1 of Ilyophis sp. 1 JC-2022. Lineage (NCBI taxonomy): Eukaryota > Metazoa > Chordata > Actinopteri > Anguilliformes > Synaphobranchidae > Ilyophis > Ilyophis sp. 1 JC-2022. The sequence continues at coordinate 125,673,578 of CM040395.1, read as the reverse complement.
TTTAGATTCTAAAAAAACCAAGGGGAGTGCTTTACATTATTTAATTAATACCTATAGAGCAACAGAGCAGCACTTTCTCAATTCACCCAGAGTGAATTTTCAAATAACTGAAAATTGTTGCTAGGAAACTACGATCTAGGCTACTTGATATCCCATGACCTTTGATATTGTTTTTGAGAAACTAAAGTAATTGCTGGAGGTTTATGTCATGAATTAATCATGTTAATGTAACAAAAAAAAAACCCACAACCATTTTTAATAATCATAGTAGCTTTTTATCAGAGACACATTACATTTCAAATTTTGACTAAAAGTGCCTTTTCAAAAATATTATTTATTGTATTTATATTCCATGTTCCTTGTAGTGGAAGATTCAGCATAGTATATGCTTCTTGAGATTAAGACCAGAGATCCGTGTCCCCTATGGCGGGGGCGGGGGTCAATGCACTGCTGTGCTAATGACTTCATTGCTCCTGTATTCCTGTAACACTGTATTTAATGAGTAAAACCCTCTGGGTCATTCTATCTCTATCTCTGCCCATTTTCTATGTGACTTTGATGCATCTTGGGAGAGGAGACTCATTGACTTGATGGGTGTTCATGTGTGTGATTGACACCCTGTTCAGCTGAGTCATGATTGGAAAGTGAATGTGGGGGGGGGGGGGGGGACAGTTCATTATAAAATAAAGACGTAATGCAATTTCTAGCTTCTGTACTAACTGCTGTGCCTTACACATGTCGCTGATGTGCCAGGCAGAATTTCATCAGATCACAAAGACATCATTTATCAGTTACCTATTGCTTACGCGCACTACTTTTTCAAATGCTTGTTGAACAAGCATTTCCAGATTTACAAATGTTATTTTTAATCATGACATTTAAACATTTCTGCCATATTGGACCACTTAGGCCCAGTTTCTGTTGCAACGCCCCCAACTCCCTAATACCGTAGCAATTAGAATAAACAGTATTTCGATTCACAACATTCAGAGTAACACTTTCTGTTCTGCCAAGCGCGCTATATGGGGCGTCTAGCGCTGGCAGTGAATGCGTTATGGAGGCAATTGTTCGATTTCTCCACTGCCACTGACAGGCAGATCGACATAACAAAAGGGGGACACATTTCAATCTACGCTCAGATACATTGCATTATTAAATGCAATAGAGCCCTGAGCTCGAGCACCATAGTCATTGTAGGACAGTGGCATAGGTGGCGCAGGGTATTTAATTCAAGTGAATGGGATATACATACCACCAGGCAGTCAGCAGGGCTTTATTAAAATGAATAATGAGTGTGTGTTTTGAGATGGAGAATGGAGGGTTGTCTTACCTTACAACAAAAAATAATAATAAAAGCATATTAAAATGTAAAACCCAAATAGAAATGGGTTTATATTAACATATAGATACAATATATATATATATATATATATATTCTTTTTTTTGCAAATGTTATTTTCAGTGCTGTTAAGGCTACTATACATGTACACAACTAAATCTAAATTATTCTACAATAAATGCACACAATTGCATATAGTACATTTGAAGAGTCAAATATATTTGGTACACTCCCTTTACATTGTATATTTAATGTTGTGCCATACGCTTACACAGATAACATCTTCATATGGAACAGGATGTACGTGTACATAAATTAATGTCATTGAAAGTCTTGCACAGATTTTTTTAAATACCACCTTGAACCCACACACTGAGCTGGCCAGTGAATGGCTTCCAGTACTGGTTCATCCCAATATTTCTACCTATTTTCCCAACTAGAGAGTTTCTCCTGGCCACTGTCACCCTTGGTTTGCTTGCACCGAGGTTATAGGCCAGAGTTTGTGAAGAATATTGCAAAAAAGTTTTTGTGAAATGAGTTATGTAATTAAAGTTTAAAGTTTAGTTAATAACAAATAAATAACAAATAAACATACTTCCTGGTTTCTGACTGCCAGTATTCTCCTTTTGATGATAAAAATGGCAATTATCCGTATAGATTTAGAATATAACTCAATTTAATAATAAACGTGCGTTTCTACAGCAGCTTTCATACCCGGTTCAGTACCCCATACAGTGCATACTGTTAACAGCAATAGTAAAACAATAAAAACAGGATGCACTTGACAGGATACAGCAGAGATCCCCAACCCAGGTCCTGGAGAGCCACAAGGCCTTCTGTTTTTGTGGTTACTCTGCAATTCATTTAAGCTGTGAATTACACAATGAACTCACCTGGCTTCTTGGCCTCCAATTTAAAAAAATCTCCAAAAAAAAACAGCAATTGGGAATGACCAGGATTGGAAAAAAATCATGTTTAGCATTCAGCATTCCAACTTTAGGCGGTGGGGTGTGTTCACTAACTAGTAGAGGAGCATTAGTCAGTGTCAATAGGCCGAGGAGCCAGAAAGCGCAGACCGAAACATGTTCGCTGAAAGGGAATGATGAGAGGCCCGACCTGGAATAGTTCATTATGCAGTTCACAAAACAGCTGACTGCTTGCTCAGCTCAACCCTGTTCTTGCAAAAGAGTTACAAAAGTCCCGTGGCCTTGGGAGACACTACAATGAACATTAGAAACGGTGACTTTCAAAGCCAACTGAAGAAAAGCTAAAAGAGACTCTCTGTTGATCCCTGAAGCATGCTATTAGCACTACGAGCAGTGAGCAAAATGACCCCTTTGCCCCACGGCTAGCGCCGCTTTAAAGAAATCCCTTTATTCCTGTAAGATTTGGTGAATGCCTACGCTAGCTTTGAGCGGGGACTATTTTTAGATGGCTCCAAAAGACATGTGACTTCCCCTTAGTCCTTGCGCTCACGAGTGGATGTCTTCCATCTTTTTAAAAAAATCTGATAGCGACAGCCTGGGTGCGGCTTTATAGGGTTCAGGGATTTTTCAGTTTTTCAAAAGAGAAAAAAAAACTATATTGGTCTTCACCAAGAATGCGACATTGCACCACGACTTCAAAGGCGGGGGCCTAATTGTGAGTTCAATGGTTATTCTCCTCAGTTGGCAATCATTAATTGTGCCCTTCCTACTCCAGCTATATCGCCAGCACATACACACATGGAGCAGCCTGTTAAAGGCTCTTTCCTGCAAGCCAGTGACAATTTCACACCCCACAGTCTGCGCATTACCGCAGAAGAGGCCTGGCGCAGATTTAAGAAGCGGTGTGTCTCTCACTGTCAACAGCTGAGAGCTGCAGACCAGCAGATGTACACGGCTGATGGCGTAGCTTATAATGAGTCCATTGTGCTCATAATGAGTCCACAGAGTCACACTGGAGCCTTGATTTCTTAATGCCTAAGTATACATTTTTTCTGCATTCAAAATGGTCGCCAGCATTTGTTTCGTAAACCCCCTGAAGGTTTCGTGTTCACCCACAGAGCCGTAGCGGCTTCCCGTTACAACTTGCCACAGGTCTCTGAGCCGGCCTCTTTCCTTTTGGCCAGCTCTGATGTGACCTTTCCCCCCGATTCCATGCCACGCTCCACTAAATAATGCACTTCTAAGTTACAAATAAAATTTCTCAATTATTTAAAGAGAATTATTACAAATGAGGCCAGCAATAGTCGATACTTATTTTCATCAACGTCACTTGCCTTTCAGATGTGGTTCGTTTTTGGATCATGCTGGTATGGTTTCACTCCAATGTCAAAGCAGACACACCTGTGACCCTCCAATTAATTTCTGAAGTGTTCCGCTTTGGCAGACCCTGTAATTATATCCGGTGATACATCTTTAGCAGTGCTTGACTTCTTCAAATTACCCTCAATTAAGGGTGCGAGAAGAACTGAAGCGCTGCCAACAGAATTCTGCTCGCTAAGTACAAAATGAAAAGGAAAGGAAAATGTGAAAATCCCTTGTTTGTCTTTTTAAGGGGTTAGGGAATAATACAGCATTGAATGATAATTTTAAATTAAGAAATATTTTTCCTCAGTGACCTCTAAAGGCCCCCACTAATTTGTTTCAAGTTGTATTAAATGCTTGGTCGATTACATTTTCTAACTTGTTCCAGTTAAGCTGGTAAAATATGAGATCTGATCTACCATTTGCATTAAACACTCGCGTGCACACGAGCGTGGCATCATCACATTATTATTGTGAGCTACCTACAAGCAGAGAAATGTCGAGTGCCGTTGGTAGTCACGTTAGGTGCTCTATTACTGTTTGCCGGTCAGCTGACTGCACATTACACTGCCTTCCAAAAAAGAACAGTTTAGAAGTGTTTGGCTGCAATTTATATTTGAGGGACACATTTGCAAAAGTGAGCCCCAACTTGCAGGCGTGCTGCCACCGAGTGCTTCCAAAACAAAGCTCAGTACAATGATGGCTTTGCAGCAAGGCTGGCGTTGAAAACAGGGAATCCAACTCTGGCACGAACATGTATGGCTCAATTGCTGCCGGATAATTTACGGACAACATGCTCACTTTTAGAGCTGGAGTTGGGAGGGGCACTTTTGTCATTCCCGGTCAGATAACCAATCAAGGCAGAACATGCAAAAAAAACAAAAAAAAACATGCAACACACATCCAAACCATTCTATTCGAAAATATTGTTTTTAAGTATGTCATTTTTCCCTTTTAATAAGGAATAATTTTATAATTTAATCTTTTTAATTGGGGACCGTGAAAACAAGATCACATGACCCCAAAGAAAATATGAATCTAAGCAAGCCTAATTATAGCTGTGTAATATTGCAAAGTACTTCATAAAAATGTATATTGTTCCTATAACTTGTTAGAGATTTTTTTTTTAATAATATGATATATGTTTAAATGCACAACCTTATTGTCATATGTGACCCGCTCTACAAAAACGAGTCTGATGTGACCAAACCAAAAATTTAGTTATTCATATGGCTTGAAATAGCATAAAATAAGCTTCAAATTGGTGTATGCTGCTGTAGGGTATTGCATAGATTTTTTATGATTTTTTGAAATCATATATTTTTCACAAATGTCAAAAAACCACATAACAAGCTTTTTGTACCACAATATTGGACCCATATTTGGAAGGTTGCAGCCTTCGGTTCATACCAAAAATGTAACGGGGGTGAATATAAAGACGATGTATTTGAAACAAAAGTGTCAACAAAATCCTTTAATTTAATAGCCAATAAAAGCATAGTTTCTGACCTTGTCAGGCAGGCTTCTCTACTGTGCAAGCTAACGTTAGCTCGTCTTCAACAGCAGCAGCCTGCCACAGAGCAGACAGACAAGATGATGATATCTTATTGGTCGAGAACCACCCGTGCGTTGCAGTACTGGATATGCAGTCCATTAAAGTGGACTACAAGTTGAACTACAATCATTAATGCATTACTTTAAAAAAAAAAATCGGAACATGCGATATATGGTCTATATCTTTGTACCACACAGGCTAATCCAGGAACGTTTCGGCTCATTCTATAAATCTGATTTTTAAAAATAGTCAATCGTCTCCGAAGCCCATTCTATCTTCCATAGGGAATTTACTTCTGAAACCAGACTCCGCCCACGACTGATGTACTCACTTGAGTACTCTATAGCGATTGCTGTGTCCGAATGATCTGCATCCTGTGTAATAGCATAGGCCTACTGTTAGGCTACCGCATGCTGTTTAGTGACATGCAGTATGCAAAAAAATATCCTCCATAGGTAACTATTAAGCACACTACATTTAGAAAACATTTCATCTGCTTAACGTTCTCATCCAGTGTAGGCTCCTCAACTATCATAAAGTTACTCAATAGTAGCCTATAGAAGGGTGTTGAATCGGACACAGCCATTGACAGCCTAACGTGAAATGCACACTCGTCTTTACCTGAATCATGTTGATTTGCGAGGCATTTCTGAGAATCGTAGCCTATGCTAAAATTTGGCTAATAAAGTGCTTGAAACTTTATTTAGGTCAACAGCATTTAGATGCAGCATTTCTGAATTTGGCTATGGTAGAATTTAACAACAAACAATACGAGAAGTGAGCTTTGGTAGCTCAGCTATCTCTTTACAATAATGCATAATGGAAGTATTATTTATTTGTTATTAACTAAACCCCTCAAATGTAATTTAATTACATAACTCATTTCACAAAAACTTTGTTGCAATATGCTTCACAAACTCTGGCCTATAACCTCGGTGCAAGCAAACCAAGGGTGACAGTGGCCAGGAGAAACTCTCTAGGTGGGAAAATAGGTAGAAATATTGGGATGAACCAGACTCAGTACTGGAAGCCATTCACTGGCCAGCTCAGTGTGTGGGTTCAAGGTGACAAAATAATATTTTTTTAAATCTGTGCAAGACTTTCAATGACATTAATTTATGTACACGTACATCCTGTTCCATATGAAGATGTTATCTGTGTAAGCGTATGGCACAACATTAAATATACAATGACCATATTGCACCCAAAAAATTGAATTCATTTGGATATGAATTTATTTGCCGTTTTCTCAATTATTGTCATTTTGGCGGTCGCGATTTCCCTTTGGCGGTCCGTGAAATAATTTATTTAAAACAAACCCATGACTGAGGTTGGTTCAAACACTGCTACATGACAGTTAATTAATGATACATGCAAATAAATGAAGTGTATTTCAATAAATTATTCTCACGTTACATATTACATTAGCTAACTAGCTATCGAGACAATAAGACAACATTAAAACTACTGTGGTGCAATGGGACCGTTCTTTTAAGTTCAGTGGATGGGACACAAGAACTCGACCATATTCCACTGATTCCCACATTACTAGCAAAAGGTATCAACGCTAACAATAGCTAGTTGGCACATTTTCAGCTGCTAAATAGTTCAAGCATATATAGACCCTACTTGCCAAATAGTGTCAAGCAATTTCTAAAGCGCATTAATATCAATATAAAATGAAAATGAACAGTATATTTATACTTTGTTTGGCCACATACCTGATGTCTGCCTCAAAGTAACTCATCACACTGACTGACTCACGACTGTCGAGTGCCTATGCATGCGTATGCGTGCAATTTTGCATGCGTGCGTGCGTTCTTTCACCATAGAAAGGCTCGGTGCCCACACAGTGCTCGGCGCTGCGGCGGAAACCAAGAGGGAGGGTAGAGGTAGAGGGCATCGCCGGGGAGCACCAATCTCCCGACCTGATATTTTGATTCAATCAATATATCTGTTCGGCAGGGCAGGCTGTGCGCAAACAGGAATTTATTATTATTTTTTATTTTTTATTTTACTTAAAAAGGGCACTTCTCTATAGCAGGCCAAACGGCAGGTGCTCAAGCCCCCTTTGAGGTCTATGTATGCACATGCCTGGTGCTCATAGTTCTTGGTAGGTGCCAAATTACACAAAGTATGTTCAGTGACAAACAAAGCTTGAACCGATGGTTTTATGGGGTCCATGCTCCACTGTTGCATGACAGGCAGTGCCTGGCTCAAAGCTCTGGGCTACATTACACTCTTCTTTAAAAAACAAATTTCCCAAATGTACCTTGAAAGTATACAATAATGTTATTTTTGGGTACTAATAAGTACCTTTCAAGCAAAAAAGGTACAACTTAATTATGCATTGCTCAGGGTACAATTTTACGTACTTATAAGTACCACCCCAGTCACAAGTGTTTGTATATCTTTTTAGGTACCTTTTGTACCTTTTTTTCTAAGAGTATATTCAGTTTGTAGGTGAAGGATAATTGCAGAATATTCTACATGAGTATTTACTGTTCATCTCAGAGGTAAAACCCCACAATAATTATCTGTGGGCCTTGCCCAGCGATGCCTGACAATGTACGATGCATTAACACAGCAGTTATTCCCCCATGGTAAATGCAAGGACCAATTCATCATTTACCCAATTGGAAGATGCCTCCATACTTATAAATAAATAGCCAAAAAAAAAGACCCCTGGGCAATACTTGTAGAGCTATGTAGGGTATGAAATTTGTTATTTTTCCTTGAGCACTGTCTGGTTATTTCTATGCGTGTGCTGTGTCTGTTATACCACAGGTTACCTAGGTGACACAGTGAGTCATCATCTGTGTTTTCTTCCTGGAGACAGCAGTGTTTCCGAAATTCTCTTTGCCCATGATCCACTTAAAAAGCAAATACATTTTCTCACATTAACATGTAGACAGCCATATGTTCAACAATTTTTTAAAACACTATATCACAGTACTTTAACTGTTGTTGCGTGCAACAAGAGCAGCGTTTTCATTGTACAAGAGTGAATGTCTGTGATGAGTGAATTATATAATAACACAATTTTCATGGGTCATCTTGTGACCCACCACAACTCAGCAGTGGCTCCTAAACCACGGCACGGAAGCCACTGTACGACAGACAACAGTCAGAATCAAAATCTGTTGTATAGCTATATGTACTTTGTCCTACCAGCTTAAGTAAGGATTAAATAAATAAAAATAATTATAGCCAACCCCACCAAAAAAAAAAAAGATTAAATGACCAGGAATGGACAGGATACTATTTTTCTTTTAATTGTATTTTTTTCATCGTATCACAGCGGACAGAACACAGCAGACCTCCAAGCATTAGCCGGAGATGATTTCCCGACACATCACTGTTCCACTCAAACATTCTCCTCTAACCCTACACTTTGCGCCAGCGAGGCAGAGCCCCAGCCATCTGCACCTTGGTAACGACAGCCCGGAGTCATAACGTTTTCTAGTCCCAGCTTCAGCCACTGTAGACGTGCCAGATTAGCACTCTGGTGAGGTTGATCCCCAGGAGGATTAAGGGGGCTTTGAAACCTCAAATGAGGAGTAAGACGAAGCTCTGGCTTAATCCTCTTATCTGTAATACATCTGTCTTTGGCCCACTCCGCTCTGACAGCACAATGAGTTCATATTTCCCTCTTGAGCCCAGAAAAAAATATTGCCGCCCCCCTGAACCCCCCCCCCAGCCATCGATCTGCCATGATCTGTGCATGACCATCGCAGGTATAACTGTCTGTCAATGTTGATCTTAACGCAAAATATCAACGGAAAAGCCAATCAGCATGAAGCATTCTGTGCACAATCACATTAGCTGAAACAATGAGTTACAAGTAGTTCGACACTCGAGACACTGTGATAGAAAAATCTCACCGGTGACAAATTGAACAGTCACGTTGAATTATTCAGAATTTATTCGGGGGGGGGAACGTGCATGCGATCTCAAATGAATGTCGAATGAACCCAAAATCCCCACCTAAGCGATGTGTAAGCTGCAGTTGGCCACCTAAGCTCTATATGAGAGACGTGTTTACAGCTCGTTCTGGGAATGGAAATGCGGAAGAGGCCTCGGCCTCGTCGGAAGATTTGCTTTTCCGTAATTACACTCTGGAGAAACGTTTTCAGAATGATTGACGCTGGAAGCGCCGTGTCTTCGACGGCGCGGCGAATAATACGACGAAACGCATGCGCCACGTTCATAGCGACGACGATAAGTAGAGGGACTCTGCCTTTCTGACCTAAGAACTTGCATTGCTGTGGCTGCTCAGGGCATTTCCCGCCTTTTCCCTTACTGATGAAAATGGAGCACCCTTCGGTTGACATACGTGAAGAGAATTTCCTCCAACGTGCAATAGAGGAAAACTCATTGGACAGAAAAAGCCAGAGTGTGGCCATAAAAGCCAAGATTCAAGCTGATGGATGACTGGGCAAGCCTCACATTTTTTAGCTCGAATTGAAAAGACCTTGTTCAAAAGAGGGTATTTTGATGGGCTAAAGGTAACTTTTTTTTGTCATTATTCTCCCGTAATGACGCACACATAATATCCATCTTGTAATTCTTTTGGTAATGATGAAGGGAAAACGTAACGTCAAACAGTATATGGTCTGCTACAGAGATTTCTGCTTCTGTATTTCCTTCAAGTTCCATTAAAACTTTCTGTAGACTATCAATCGGATTTTCCCCTGGTCCTTGAAGCATCATTCATCCTAACGTCTGAAGATGTAATTTGCAGTTACCTCAGTATTTACCGGATGGCTCGGGGTTTCTTTCCCCACACCCTCTCTCAGCAGTCCAGGTTTCATACGGGCCACAGTGTTAACCGACAATAGGAACATCTCACACCATTGCAGTGGAGCACCAGTGGACTGTTGACATTCATTTGAGTAATTCACCAAAAGTGAATTGTTAGCATTGACAGGAAGTGTTTAAAATCAAGTGCAGGTTCACTGTTAAGGTTTTTAAAAAATCTATTTTCGCTCATTGCTTATCGCTACATTATCTCTGCTTAATGCTGTGCAGCAGTCTTGAGTCAGGAAACTCTGGCTGACTCTTGGCTGACATTGATCATAATGAGTGTAATTTGCAATAATTAGTTTTTGTTAAATTATCGTTCCATCAAGTGCGTTCCATCATGAATCAAAATAATTCACAATCGGTAAAAGCAAAAAATAAAAAATGCTCCAGTTTTTAAACTCAACTGAAACCAGGTGGAGTCATTTACCACATGAATATTTTCTGTCATTTCAATAAAAAGGAATTTCAAAATGTCCCACTAATGGACCATATTTTTATTTTCTAATGAAAGCATTTGCTTGCTGTACAAGCCTATTTTTACACTGGAGCAGCTAGCAATGTAGTTAGATTGAATTCATATTGATTACATGCACATGGATGCAGGCATGTATATCACATGCAGAATCGATGGCTGCCAAGCTACTGTGCACCCAGTAATTTCAGGGATTGGTCACCTCCTGCGTCAGAACAGAGTGGAATGCTTCTTTTTAATCCCTTCACTTCAAAAAAGTGCCTTCTAAATCTGCTCTACTGTTCTACTGATGTCTGTTCTCTGAAATGCTTGCCCTCTGATTTCCTTGTCTGCCTTTTTAGTAACCCCAGTAACCTTGCAGTGGACATACAGTGTTCAATTTGTAAAATGGGGGGTGCTGGGCTCTGTGATAGCACAGACCACCATTAACCCAAAGGGGATGGGATGATAGCAGTCTTACAAAGGGGATGTTTTTTTGTAAAAATATTTTAACAGGGGGATGGCATCCCCTTGCATCGCCCCTCAAATGAAGCCCTGTGTACATCTGTATGAAAATAGAAATGCCCTGTGATGCATTTGTACTGGGGCCCCAGGGAAAGCCCGCAGTTGGTCATACCAAGTCGAGTACCCCTGGAAGAATAATACCGTTTATAAATAATGGTGCACAGCATGTGACTGCTTAACTTCTTCAGATACCATTTTGTTTATTTGTAGCACGGCATCTTCTCTGCTTATCATTGCGTCACTGTTTTGTTTCTCTTACAGCTCGTACCAGTGCTTTTTATTACACATTATTATAGCATTTTAGCAGAGACGCTTTACCTTACACACTTTTTTTTTTTTTTTTTTTTTTTTATTACACATACATGATACAGCTGGATATATATACAGCAATGCAGGTAAAAAACTTGCTCAAGGTACAAACACAGTGGTCCGACCTGGGAATCGAACCGGCAACCTTTCGGTTACAAACCCAGTTCCTTAACCATTATACCACACTGCCTTTTCTTTAATATGTTGTCCGAAAAAAAGGTTCTCTGTGGCAAATCCCAGGGCAGAGGCGCTTTTAATAAGTTAAACATGATCTAGTGGAACTGATTGACTCATGAAACGTCTCGCCCCCCACCCCCTCCCCCCATGCTTGCCGGAGTCGGAGCGGCGTCTCTGTGTGACAGAGACATTAGCCAGCCTGTCAGAGTCTACTCACGGGAGGGCAGTGGTAATGCTGCCTAACTAAGACATCAAGCGCACTTCTTCCAAATGCAATTACGTCAAAGTCAATAAGACAGGAATGTGAAATGAGGCATTAGGGTGTATATAGAATTTATTCACAATATTACGGAGAGTGCACACGCGTCACCATATTATTATTTATTTGCTTGGCGGGTGTTCTCTCCTGAACAATTGTGCACAGTTGGAAAATGTATTTAGAGATACATTTACTGAAGGAGCAATAATCTTCAACTTTCTGCTTTGCAGATCCTTGGCCAACTGGGATTCCTGCACTTGCTTTAGTGGCTGGATGGCAGTATGGTGTAATGCTTAAAGAACTGGGTGTGTAATGTTTGTGGTTTCGATTCCCAGTTGGGACACTGTGGTTGCAACTTGATCGACGTGAATTTCTTCAGGAACATATCCTGCTTTATAAATGGATTGCATGCAAAACTGTAATCTGGAAAAGTTGCTCTGGATAAGAATGTCTGCTAAATGCCGAAATGTAAATTACCCTTGTTTAATGTCTCGAGTACAAATCATTGCAGCCGGAAAAAGAGATTGGGGTTAGAGGGAACTGACAGTGGCGAGTGGTCCTTTATCCAGGTATAAATTGGTGGAGTTAGGGCTGCCGGATGGCTCATTCGGTTAAGGCACCACACTGTGGTGCACGGATGATGAGCCACGCGGCCTCGGATCAAATCCGGACCGTGCCAGTGCCAACTGTGGCCGTTTGCGCCATAGGGCGATTTTTAATTGCCGATTGTGTCGCCAAGAGAATGGGAGGGTTCGGTGAGATAGGGTCTCGTGCGCATTGCTATCTCGTGATCCCTACTGGTCGATCGGGCGCACGTAGATTGCAGTCAAAGTCGCATATAAAGGGACCCTCTTCTGACTCAGCCGTAGTCTGCGGTGTAAAAAGGAGCAGCCGGTGACACCGCGTGGTTCGGAGGATAAACGTGGATGTCTACACATTGTGCAATGTATGTGGATGCGGTTGCAGACGATTGGCCAGTCCAAATTGGGGTTGGAATTGTTTAGGCTAATGAAAATATGTTTCTAATATAAATTGTTATTTTAAAGTCATCAGATATGTTGCTCACTCAAATCATGTGATGTATGGTACAACAGTTTTGGAACGCGCGGGTTGGAAGCTGTTTTGCATAAAATAGATTCATCTAGCAATTACTTTTAGTGCTCCCCAGATAAATTAGCTTCAGCATTCTAATGGAAACAGCATCTAATAACTCTGATACGCTACAGTACATGCTGTATGCCAATAAATTATATTTTGCACAAAAATCGTATCCATATTGCCACATTCACATCATTGTACCTGCATTTGGTGTGAGCTTCACACATGCAAGCATACATTTCAAAATACGGTTACATAAACTGTGTTTTTGTTTATTGTAAATATTGGAAAAATACAGTATTTAATTTGAACCGCACAACTTACGGGTCTTGCATGGATCAGTTTTGGCTACGAAGACATGAAATAGGTCACAGAGAAGGTGCACATACCTCATAGAGTAGCACATATAAAAAAGATATGTCATAAATATTTCAGTGGATGATGTTGCTGATGTTTACCGCTAGCCGAAGGACGGCTGAATCCGGTGGCGGCGGCAGGGCTGAAGTTAATAAGACGAGTCATTATCTGTCGGTCAATGTCTCAGACAGGACTGTGCTCCACGAGTGCATCTTCAAACATTTCAAACAGAAAACTGCTTTGGGATTAACCAGACCTGCAAAACTTTAGTTTATTCATTTCTTGACGCACACTTTTCATTAATAAATCACATAAGTTAATTTGCAAGACCCATTCAAGGTGTAAGAGTGTTGTCTATTTTTGAGCCTGTATCTATTCCTGATTTATCTGTTCCAGCATAGGTGCATTATGCTCACCCCTTGGGGTTTTGAGGCCTGAGAGGTGCTAAGCTTTTCCAATAAAAATGCTCTTTAAAAGTGCTCTTTTTTTATTAGCGCCGTGAAAAGCCCGTTAATCTAACCTCGCCAGTTTGTTTGGTTCATGAGCATGCGAGAGTGATTTGACAGTATAATTGATCCTCTGAGTCAAAGGACAAACATCGCCGCGGCAAGAGGACGCCGACACGCCATTTAAAAAGGTGGACTTCTTCCGTCTCAGAGTTCGTCGCTCGGCTCAGCCAAGGAGCCTGGCGGTGACGCCGTAATTACCCTGTAATGGATTCAAAAGAAGCCTTGTGTAAAAACGGGCCAGGGCCCAGGCAACGGGACCAGCCGTTTTTGATAATTAAATCAGCATCAGACTTGTTTTCCTGGGTATGAAAGAGTTCAGGAAGGACTGTGCGCATCTATCAGGGGTGTCAGCAGACACTCGGCATTCAATTACGCGGAGAAACGAATATGTTTCGCGTCCCTTATCATCACTCATTCTCCTGATTGCGGATCGATGCCTGGAAAGGACATGGTGAAGCATGAATGCTAAAGAGGGAAGCCTGCCTTTGCCTTTCCCCAGCATGCCTTGCCTCATCCTGGCCCAGCTGATTAGTCGCCAAAGCATTGTCACCATCTGACAAAGAGGCAAAAAATGTCATAAATAAAACTGTTTGTACCTGTTCTAGCCGCATTTTCTCTAACTATCCTTTAACTGTCCAAGAACGTGCTTGGCACAAAAAAGGAGTTTACACAATAACAATATTTCCATCCAAAGGGAAGGTCGAGCTTAAGAAGACACTAAAAGAAAGACCTAACTTATCTCATTTAAGCATGCCCAACTTCCAACAGCCACCCTTAACTCGATTCCGAGCATAGGCATAGGGATAATGACCGAAGGGGGAAAGACGCCAGGGGCCCCATTTATATTCTGTGAGTCCGTGCTGTGTAATTCAGTGCTGTGAATACATTTTACCTTTTTTTTTCTTATAACATGAAATCACAGGAGACGTGATAGCGAAGGAAATTAGACTGCATGGGCACCCCTGGGATTGCAGGCATCTTCTGGAATGCCACTCTTATCAAGTGGCAACAATAGAGCCCAGCGTGCGCGTTCTGTCCACCGCCCCAAAGCAATCTGTACACTAAAATAGCCCGCAAAATGATTTCCCTGTCCGGACACTTGAAAAACGATCCGCTGTTATTTTCTTATTGACTTGCAAAATGGAATATAGACACTCACACTGGATGGATGTGATTACATATAGAGTGGAGGCTTATCAGTTTGCCTGAATACCATACACCTTTTTTTTTTAAATTATTATTTTTACTGCAGCCAACACTATTCAACGCTATTCTTTGGATTCACATGCTGAACAATGCCCGAACAAAAAACCTCAACATAAACACAGAATAAACATGGTGCAGTTTAATTAGGAGAGGCGATGGGGAATTCCTCTTCCTGTTATGAAAAACATGTACCTGACATTTAAATTCAACACAGTAGTGCTCAAATAAAAAATAAAAAAACAGCCATCACAATAATTCTATGCTATTCTTGGAAAATACATTCTACTAATTGTCGTGAATGCACATGAATGCTCAAACACAGGTCTAAAATGGCCTCATAGGCCATATGTTTACATTGTTTCCTCTCATATATACATTTCAGAACTGAAAATGTAACAATTCCCGAATCAGTCAATTCAACATCATTCGGCGGAGAATGCAAAAAATGACAGTATTCTACCTACTCTTCTTCTCTTATCAGATAAGCTATGTGATTTAAATTATTGGGTGACATTTGGAGAAAGGTTATGGTAATGGACCTTGTGAAGTGATGGATTTATATTCATGTGGAAGGAGCTCATCTGTTTTAAAATTTCACACTTACTGTTTCAACATTCACCCATATCACTTCAATATTAATTCACCAATACCCAGATAAAGGCATACACTTTATCTCACAAGTACTAATTTCAACAAGACTAGATATGGAATTAAACTTAAGTGCATACATTTAACAAGTTAAATTAAAAACATACTTACAGCCTCAGTTCTGTTCAAGGGTCACAAAAAAACGGTGAAATATAAAATGATAAGCTGGTTACACTTTTATATTGCTGTTAAAATGTCCATTAGTTTTCACAACTGAAGAGTGTTTTTCCAAACCTCACTCCAACTCCAGTTTTGATAAACCATATTTTTCTAGGTGGGTATAATCTGTTTCTGATAAATGGTTAGGTATCATACAAAAACTCCACCAATTTAAAATAAACAAAAATATAGATTTTCTCAAAATTGGTAAAGGTGGGAATCCAGAATATTTTTTTTTTGGAAAAACAGTGCTAGTGGGTACAGTATATCAGAAAATAATGTTCTATTCTTAGTGAAGACAACTGTACCCACTAGCTCCATAAAAACCTGCTCCTGTGAAGGAAACAAGTATTAAATGCATTTTTTTGTAAGCCAAAGTGAAGAAGAAATGTTGGGTGAATTCAGCCTGAAGCGTTTCCCTTTTAGACATTGATTCCTAATTAAGCATTCTTCTAAAATGGCCGCTCCCTCAGCTGCAGTCAACCAGGGTGAGACAAAAAAAAAGATAATCTCCAGGGGATGGAAATCACAAGTAGCAATCTGCAGCACCAATAGGCATCTCTAGTGGCCCTGGGCACAAGGGCCTTCATTCGCCCTCCTGTCTTGTGAGAGGAACGCTAACAGGTGATGACAGTTTGGAAAATGCCATTACATTTGCTATTTAAATGTAACTTCCTGCACACCACCCCTGTTCGAACGTGACTTGCACACACGGCCAGTTATCCCGACGTGACCGTTGGCAGCCATGACAGAGATGGGTGGGTGGATTTCCCCAGGTAGTTTGATTAGCAACAGATGTTTGAGAGATAAAAACCCACGCGGATGCATACCCTTCTGTTTTTGACCGTTTTTGCAGTCGCTTCATCAGCTTCCGAGTGGTGGGGAGCTGAACTCTGAGAGTCCACAGAGTGAGATAAAAACCCGATTTGGAAATGCTCCGCCTCACCCCGTGTTTGTCGATTCATAGAAGACACTGCAATGCAGACCAAAATAGATAAAGTGTTCTTATTAAATGTCTCAAAAAAACAACCGACTTGCCTCAAACAGAATTGCCTAAAAATAAAGATTTTCTTCAGAGACTAGAAGATCTGCCTTTTAACAGAGAGCTGATATTGGGGCATGTTTTAGATTCTGTGACAGAGCAAAATTCCGTCTGATAGTCATACATTTGAATGCCGTTCCTAATGCTGCTATTTATCCTACCTGGCTGCAGAGTGTGATTCTTCTCCCCGAGGGGCCATAGAAAAGAATGTTCTATTCTCAGTGAAGACAACTGTACCCACTAGCTCCATCGAAACCTAATTTTAAACACTTCACTGTCAGCTATTCACTGTTATCACTGACATTGGCAGTTCATAACATCGTAGCAGTCTGATTAGTGATAAAGAACATGCAGTTCTGTACTGGTGGAAAATAAATGAGAAATTCCTGGGAGAGAGTTATTTAAGAAATATCACATGAGAAGGGAGCGCTGTTGCACTGTATATCAGCACAGCTGTGATTCGGTCATAGATACGAGGCCGCGGGCCGCGTGCAGAAGATAATACTGCTTAGCTTCTGCAGTTTGACATGAGAATGACACAGGGTGGTATGATTGTCGGCCTCTCATTTCAGTCTGTGTTGTCCTGTGTTGTGTCTCATCCATTCCAGTGGATCCACATCCACATCCACACTAAAAGGTTAAAAACAAATTTTTGAAAAAAATTCTGATAGAACCATGTACTTTTTTAGCTTTTCATTTTCCTCGAATGCCCTCTGGCCCTCCTCCAGGTGTAGCTCTTTCAAACATCTTTTCTCTCTGATAGCCCATCTGAGAGGGAGGATGTGGGAGGATGTGGGAGGCAAGTGGTGGATTTGCTCAGGCTCACACTATTTCCCACAATCTCCCCCTTTGTAACCTACAATCAAGATGCCATACAGAGACCATCGCAGGGAGTGGTGGAGTACAGCGCATCCATCCCTTTCAGTTCTGCTCAGTGTACAATTAACCTTGCCTTCATCTTGGTGCAAAAAGCCGGGGGAAGATCAGACCGTAAAGCCTTTACGCCGTGGCTCAGCAATCGCGCGCGGCGAGAGCTCGCCGTTAGCTTGACATATATGTACGATTACGGCTGAAGTCGCAAGGACCTGCCTTATTACATTTGTGCTTCCTTTATTACTTCCTTTCTGCTTCTTGTTTATGATGTAATATATAGTGTTTCTCTGCGCGTTTTTTCCGGGGTGCGCGCAGAAGTCACAAACACCTCGATAAAGCCACCCTTACATTACCGCACTAAACACAGCACATTCCTCTTCACGCCCTTCGTCCTCACAAATCAATATGGCGCCTATCCTGGACCACTATAAAGCCCTCCCCACTTTCTCCTATCTCTGTACACATCACATATGCTTTATCATTTCTGCACATTTATCCGCCAGAAAATGAGCACAATATCCTGCATATCTAGAGCTTCGTATTACATGGTTCGACCTTCAGCTATAACGGTTTTGAGATATCAAGTTTTTGATAGTTCCATAAGACTGCATTGTATTATACGGTATATCTATGTGAGCTTTACCATACTTTACCATATTTTTATCTCATTTTTTAAATCGGTTGTATATCAAAAATATTTCTGACAAAAAAACTATAGAACCCCTATAAATCTATAAACTTGATATTTTTTGTATCAAGCATGTTTTGTAAAAGAGCCGCTGGAGTGTCTATGGTTTACGGCTTCCTCATTCTTTGTTTTACGAATAATTTTGATTGGTTTCCGGTTACGGTCAAATAAAATGTGGTCAGCAAGCCGAATATCTTTTTGAGTTGTGATCAGTGACCATCCCGAGCGCTGCATTACAATGGTTATTTTGAAACGATTAAATGCACGTGACGTATTAATAACTACACTGAAAAAATATGAAATAAAAATGCAGCAGACATTGCACTATTATAATCATAATATTTACACAATACTTGAGCTGTGCAGTATTTTGAAAACATCATTGATAGGGCGGTGAACATGATGTGGTCTTGATGCAAGACTGAGGGGCTTTAAATCACACTGAAGTGGTTCCTTTTCATGGAACAGCACAGGGCGGAGTGGATTAATCTGCTCATACCATGGCTCTTTTCAAGAGAAATGATTCAACAGTCGAATTCAATTAAACAAAATTGTTGTAGTGCTTGTTTTTAACTTGTTACTTTGCCATTATGTTCAGTGGTAAATAGAATAATCAATTGAAAAAGAATGTTTAACGGCTCGTGCAGTCATTCGAAACAGTGATAAGGACACTTTAGCTGGAACTAATTCATAATTAAAATAACCAACACCCTCTTGTCCAATCACAATCAACCAAGCCTAAGAATTGTAAGGCAAGATAACTTACACGAAACAGTGCTAAATGCACAAACAATTCATCTACTACAAGTTTTGAAATTAGACTTGATAAGTTTTGTTAAATAAGAAAGTATAGAAAAAAACATATCAGGTGTAGGGAAATGGTATCATCTGCTACTCTGATGCTGGAAATAAAAAAATAAAGTACTTTCAACAAAACACCTGCACAGGTGTACTTCTGACCACGTGACATTGTTAGTGTCCCTCCTTGTGATATTTTAGGGCCCCTGTCTTCACCAGCTATTATGAAGGCCTAGAACATCAAGTAAAGACTGGAAATGTAAAACAATTATGTTTTGTGGTCAACACTAGCCTTGCACTGTTTAGTACTGATTAATGCCTGTGGTGGACTTCCTTGTAGTCTGTGCACAGTTCGTCTAAATCTCACAAAATCACATACGGGCTACCTTTCCACGATAGCCGTAATGGGCGATATTGCTAATCACATTAAAAGTGACATGCAATATTGACTGTTTGGGGGCACTATGTTGCAGGAGCTAAGCAGTTTGGGAAAGCTAATAGGTTCTGAGAGTTCTATTGATTCCAGTTCAGTCGAAAAGGGGCCGTGCGACATTACCCGCGAGAGCAGAGAGCTGACTGCCACAGAATTTATTTTATTAATTTTTTTTTGCTTTCTTATCATTTTGTGTTGATGGCTGTGGTCGAAAAAATTGTGATATAGTGGTAAACTGGCACATATATCACTCTAGAGTTACCAAGGAAAATGAAAGGCGGTGGAAAAGAACCACAGCCCTGCATGGAGAAGGGAAACAGTTTTCGCAATCAACATATGCTGATCCCCTAAAACAAAGCAAGAAGTACAATCTTTCACTCTGACGCGCTGAAATAAAGTCCAATTCCAATTCTATTCAAGGCTTCCCTCAGGTTATGGATGGCCAGGATGTTTGTGTTCTCCCCAAGATAAATATTGGCAATCTGGCTCGTGCGCATGTCTTTCAGCCAATGTCAGGCCAGAGAGAAACTGTTTGGTTTCCCGCAGGAGCACAGTAATAGAGCTGTGCGTGAGCCAGCTGGGCCTTTGTGGGTTATGGATGCTGTAGATGTTAGATTGTACTTTTTTTCCCAGTGAAAAAACGGTATTTATCTTGCTGTACCGAAGGCGCTGATTGAGCAGGCTCCCATCTCTCTACGGGGGGGGGATGTTTTGAGGCGCCCAACAAAAATCAGATATTCACAGATGAGAGAGAAGATAATGCTGTCTAGGGGATGAAGAAAAAAATAAAAACTATTTGCAAGAATGCCTGCTGTCCGGTATCATGTACAATAATGCCTTTTTTCGAATAGGGACAACCCCTCAACATGGCTTTAAGAAATAGAAAGCGGCATTCATAAAAAAAGATTATAATAATGAAGGTTCCTCATACTTTAATGGCATCGTCGGCCATCTTGCATTGCGTTGGTGGACTGCTGGGGCAAATAGGCTGGACAGTGATATATTTATTATTTATATTTGTGACTACAGCGCCGTACATTGGGCCTCATACGGCATACGTGCATACGTACAAAAAAATGTGCACGCCACGTTCCCCAGATTTGGAATTTATAAAAAACAAACTTGACGTCAACACATGCACACATTTACGCAGAGTATGACTCATGCATACACACATTTTTGAGACTGTGGGAATTGTGGCGACTCCGATGACGGGAAAACCGGCATACGCATATGTACGTATTTTTATGTACGCGTGCAACGTTTATAGACGAGGCCCACTGTGCATAGAGCTCAGCCATCGTGCACTTGGCAGAGATACCTTATCTAGAATCCTCCAATAAAAAAGTGCATGTGCGGAGTTAGATGATTGCTTCTCCAAATCACTTTGCGTGCTGTAAATGTGTCAGAATTATTCAACTAAAGGTCAAAGAGATTACGCCGTCCCTGTGGCTGCAGGGGGGGAGGCCATTTCCATACTGTGACAGGGTCAAATTGAATTCAGATTCACGGAAAGGGTACTCGTTAATGATCGCTGTAATTTCCTTATTTTTTCACCTGCCACGAACACATCGCGACCGCGTCGTATTTTATCATCACAAGGACATCCGCTCATGAACCAGGCTCACTGCGGGCTGAAGGGCAGCCGTGCAATCGTTTTTTCTCCTTACGTCGGCTGGCCCCATTATACTCAGGAATTATTGCTACTTGCCATAATCTGAGATTATGTGTAAAACAGAAAGAAATACACTCCCAAGATAGAGGAGGCTAGGTTGTGGCCAAAGTGGATTTAGGTTGCAGTTGCAGCACATGGTATATGAAGTCTGGAATGGTTTAAAATGTATTAAAACAATAATGGAAAAAAAAACTTTTTTAAAACATCTCCTGAAATTCTTTCATTCTGTTTTTCATAAGTGTGAGCATTTTGTGGAAAGTTCCATTTATATGGCGGGTCTATTTCATGCTCTAGCAGAGCCAAAAAGCCTTTTAGGTAGGCAGTGTAATTTCACTTTGAAATTGAATGACTTCAAAAAAGCCCTCCTGATTATTACTTGTAAACTTATGTAACCTTTAAATGACTCTGCTGTTTTCTGGTCTGATTATGAAATGGTTATGGCTTTATGTGTGAAATACTTAAAAAGAAACCTGTTGTAAGCATTCGATATCTCGTAATGTTGATCTTTTGTAACTGTGTTTGCTTAGCCAATATGTTACACTCCCCCCCCCCCCCCCCCTCCTCCTTGGGAGTGAGAGTTTTAAAGCCATGAAAGGAATCATATACAGTACATATATATTGAGTTGTCACTGACAGATTCCCATCCATTCCCAGTACTATAATTATACCACCTGAGACCCTCAAAGAATAAGTCACAGAAAAAATCCTAAATGCTTGTTTCATATAACATATTGATGGCCAATCACATGAGAAATGACACCAACATATCCACCTGTAAATTCTTTTTTTGTTAAAGTGTAAATCACAAATAATTAGCTTCACTCCACTGCACGCCCGATGAGGCGCTTTCCTTCATTTGAGCAAAAAGTTATACTTTATATTATTGAAGAGGGGCACGGCTTCATATTACAAATGGGGATTATTTAATAATTCAGATCATCTTTTTTTCCCTCTGCCTCCTTTCTAGAAGAGCTGAAAACAAATTGCACAATTCCCAGGATTACATTACCCATGGTTCAAGTGCCTAACCTCTGCGGTGCAACCGTGTGAAATGATTTCTCCACAGAACATAACAACGCAATAAATTGAACGGCGCTGCCGAGCACTGGAAATATCACGGGGAGATATGACGGATGGATTGACAAAGAGGGTTTTATTTATTTTGCAGGCCTCAAACAAAAAAAACCCAGAGAAATCTCAGAGAATACGAACGCAAAGTAACAGTGACCCAACAACAAGGTGATACGAGAGCTAACGATCGAAGAGCATACCTCTTCAAAAATGATTGACAGTGAATATTCTGATTTACAAAAGGCAAAGTGCATCAATATTTAAAGGTTAGAACCAACGTGGCTTGAGAATATGCATTATTTATTTGAAAAAAAAATGTTTTTCCAGATGAGCCACAATCGTTCATATAGGATTTCAGACACCTCTGAAGAACGAACTCTTTTGACATAACTTTAATTTTGTTGTTGTTGCTATTGTTGTTGCCAGTGTTGTTCAGATCAAAAGTTGACACCTCTCCCTGTGTCTCCACCTCTTTGACATTGGAGCTTTCATTGAGACACATTTGGGGGGGTCAATGTTCAAGACGATGAGTCCTACAAATTGCAGGCACTCTCAGAAGTCGGCCTCAGCACGCTTTGAGCAATGAGACTAGCTGAAAGACCTGTATGAGTCCCGCCTCTATGATTACTAGTTGAGAGTGACCGATGATGGACCAAGGAGAGCAATTTTCCCTCTATGATTAGGGGGCAGTTGGGAAGGGGGGTCCTCCACACTACCTCAGACCGATTTTCTTTTGGAAGATTGACAGAAAGTGCACAGTTCAACCATTACTAGACAGAAGGGCCGGTCTAAATAAAAGGTCTCGAATGTAGCAAGGCAAGGGAAAACAATCCAAGGAAAGTAGGTTTCAAGTCAAGAGCAAACGGCATAAACATTGTTTTCCTTGCACTTTTCTGTGCAAGTGAGACAAAAAGCAAATCCGCCAATGTCAATTCACCAGTCAAACTTTTGATTTGGATCATGCTGTAAAATTGCCAAATGTGTTGCGGTATGTACCTTGTGGATACACAGTTAACACTAAATCTTTCCAGAATGCTGGGGAATAGATTTCTATTTGCATGTGAGATAATGTTATGATTATGATGAACATTCCCCATACATTCTTGGTACATTTTATTTTTCCAAACAACACACACAGGAAAGCCTTTCCACACAATTTGCATACATAATTATGGCAGGTATCGCCCGATGGTTATCATTTAGTAGAAAAAACATCAGAGGATACATGTCAACTGTATTTTAATAATGTTGCAAATTATAAGTATGGAAATGTCGCCGACATTCCTCATAAATAGGGACACCAGTTTATCTAGGGCACATGACGCAAAAAATCTAAATCCCGGTGGGGTACCTGCAGGCATAGGATTGACTCAATCGCCTAACTAATTGTATAATTAGTGATCAATTGTGACCCTCATGAAAGCAATTATTGATGCAATAGGCTACACCGGGTGAGAAGAAGGAAAGAGACACGGAAGATAGATGTGTGTGTAGAACACGGAAATATACTACAAATTGATGAATGTCCTACAATGAATGTTATAATGAATTGCATTATGCTAGTCTATGTGTATGTACTAGTCATATGTAATTATAGTCGTATAAACTCTTTACTGGGTCTTAAAGGATAGGTTTGGTATTTTTGGACCTGGGCCCTATTTTCGGATAGTCTTGGATGACCGTGAATAGTAGAAACAAAAATTTACTGATCGCTTAAAAACTGAGTCTGATACCCCTCTACTGCTTCTTCAGACACGGCTCCAATAGAAACACGCTGGGAAAGATTTGGCACCCTTCATTCAATAGATTTAGGATGACAAACAAACATACAGTTCTAGTGATATGTAAATATGGGAACCAACAGCTCTTTCTCTGAGGCAAATCAGCTCCATACATTCCCCTAAAAGAGCCATTTGTTCAACAATGATATATCACTAGACCAGGCCCATTACTTATTTTCTTGCAGATAAAATTCAAGTTTGTGGATAACGCTGTGGAATTCAATCGTATGGACTTACCTCTGCCGTCCAGGGCCTTACATATGAACCTGGCATGGAGCTGTTGATGCAGATTCCATCATCCCCCACAGTCAATCTGTGAGCGACAGATCAAACCAAATGGCCAAAGCACAGAGTCCAATTTTTCAGAGTTTATGAATGAGGCTCTCGGAGGACGGCATTGCCCTACAGATGTGTGCACTGACGACTGCGACAAGGGGGCATACACCGTGGTAATGTGCCACTTTGTTACAGAGGATTGGGTACAAGCAGGTCGCTTCAGGAAAACCACTGAGTTTGACGCAAGGAAGAAGAGCCAGGATGTAAACAATTTTGGAATTCCAGTCAACTGACTCGCCAAAATGTTTTTTGAGTGATCAAGGCCTTAGCCTTAGTATTAAAGCAACTGCATAACTATCCTTGGATCTCAAGCGCATTGCTTTTCGTCAATGCAGTTGCTGAGCTGACTGAAATCACTGATAGATTTAAAGGCCTGGTAGCCTACTTGAAGAAATCAGGTGCTGTCGGATGTCTGCCACATGCAGTGGTTCAAGACCGTGAGACTTCATTGAACATGCGGCTAGGCGATATACTTTTTCAAATATTCTATAATAAGTGCAATAACGATCATCGCCACCTTGTGGTTTATTGCTTTTCTTTCTGTCCTTGCAGCTTCCCTGTGATTGACAAAAGCACATTACACGATGTAAGCTGTGCAACTTCGCTGCTGATAGGCTTATCAACACGCAATACATATCAGTGGCGATTTTTCTTTTACCCCGGAAGCATTTCACGTCGCCGCGGAAGTTCGGATTATTACTACCGCATCAGGTATAATTCAAGAAAAAAATACAGAAAGAAAGGAAATACACTACATGGTGGCGACAACCGTCATTGCGCTAAAAAACATCCCATAATTATCAAACGAGTATATTGCCCAGCCCTTGTACAGCAAGGTAGGCAGTCTGCAAACAGCTCAGACAAAATAAAGCAACTGCTCCAAGCCAAAAAAACCAGCAGGATAGATGGAGGGTATTCACCTAGATGCGATTAACACTATCACCCATTTCCTGTCTGTGTTCAAAACAGCGTCGGAGCAGCTTTCGGAAGACAAATGTCCCCCCATTCACTTGGTGATGCTTTGATCTTTTAAACTGAAGAAACATTGTGAATCTTGCCATAGGGATCCAGAGTGCATGTAGCAATTGAGCATCACAGTATCACAGCCCCACACAGACGAGCTGCTTCACAGCTGCGCAAACATAACCCAACATTCCTATGCTCAAATATTAAGACTATAGATGCTTTCAGATGATACAGAGCTTCGGCAAATAATTGGAGCTGCAGCCTATTATTTCCATTGGGTCTGTGTAAATATTGATAATTTTAAAAGGTCAGCAGGCCCAGTGGTTGCACCAAACAGGCCAGTGTATTATTGCTATTAATGTGTTGATGAAGGCATGAATAAGTGAGTTAATGAATACATTACTAGATAATGAAAATTACTAGATAATGAAAAAATCACTCACTGTAATGCAATATTTTTGATAATTTCTCATTACAGTTGGACAAAACACAAGTGGAGACTAGCGATCTCAAATTAAGATTTTATCTTTCGTCAGGCGAGAGGAAAAGTCTGGCGACAATAACAATGATGAAGTTCAACGGCGCATTAACGTGCATTTTATTTATGGACATAATTTGTCCATCTCTTCATTTTATTTATCGTTAAACATCTACTTAAATGGTATGCTATTGGATGCTCAGTATTACTGTAAATGCATACAAAATAAACAGAACTGTTTGTTCAGTCCCTTGTGTTTTTTGAAAAACTATACCTGGCTAAATACATATTGCTCTGGTTTGCTCAAACGTACATTCAATGGGAGTAAATTGCAGTAATTGTAATTGTAATTATATGTTTCATTGGTTCGCTCAGAGAGGGACAGACAATTCAGATCCTGGATGTCAGCACATCCTTGTGCAGACAAAAGCTCCCACATTATTTGACTAGGTCTGCTTTGAACTTCTGCTTTGTCCATCTGCATATATGCGTAAACAAAATGCTAGTACAGAGAAGGTTCCGCCATATTCTTTCCTCTGCACTTATTGTTTGAAGCCTTTAGTAATTTAAAAAAGTTTAAAAAAAAAGTAATTACAAAAATGACATTGGAGGACTAACACAGTTGGCGTATGTAAATTGAAGAATTCCCAGTTAAGCAGAGGAGTGTCCATTGCAGCATATGGTGGGGGATACTCTCCTCACTGAAATCCTCCGTCTTGGGATGGCACTGAAGACTCCTACCCATGGCCAGAAGTTGGTCTGTAAGATTTGATTCTCAACTCTGGGTCGCTTACCCAGCATTAGCTGTTTAACTGACTATGCCACCCTGGAGCCCCCTATTTTCATAATTTCGATCAAAATAACTTACCACAAATGCAAAAAAAATTTGAAAAAATTTGTCTTGACTTCGCAATACTGAGAGCAAGATATGTAAAACAGGTAAAACTATACATTACACTCCTTGTCCACAAGTGTTAAAAATCTGCCGGTGATGTAAAACTAAAGATCTATGACGCAAAATGTAGGCAGTGTACCCTGTCCCTTAGTGTTTCCAAATCTATCCAAATGGTTAAATTGTGCACTGCTGTAAATCATAAAATAATCATACATTTAATAACAAATCAACCGTTTTGGCTCATAAAATTCACTATTGCATAATTTTCTAGTAGGAATTACTATATTTTAATCAGTATAGGGAAATCCATGTATATGGGTCCAAACACCTATCGAAAACCTGTCATAAAATGAATAACATATTTTTATCCATTATAAAGCACATACATTTGCCCCTTGATGGCTTGAATGAAAACATTTATATCACACTGGTGCACAAACCTAAATATGTTGCCTAATAATTCACTATAGTACTCTTGTACTCATTTTTTTCTGTACTCTACACTACAGTATGTTATGTTGACCTCCACTGGCTACCAGTGATGGCTCGCATCAAATTCAAAACATTGGTGCTCGTCCTCCAGGCAGTCCGAGGATCTGCCCCTCCATACCTCCAAAAGCTCATCAGACCCTAGACACCTGCCAGATCCCTGCGTTCCGCCTCCTCAGGACGACTGGTACCCCCCCCCCTCTTCATACTAGCACCCGGTCTCGACGTCTGTCTGTCCTGGCCCCACGGTGGTGGAATGAGCTCCCCGTGGAGGTCAGAACAGCAGAAAGTCTGACTGCCTTCAAGCGCAGATTGAAGACTCACCTCTTCAAGCTGCACCTCTCTCCACCCCTCCCTACCTCCTTGTGACTATTGTTATAAATACTGTGTGGTTACCCCCCCCCCAAAAAAAAAAAAAAAAAAACCCAATCATACTGACTGCGCCTAGTACTTAGATTCGTATTTACCTTTTTAGGGTTGTTTTAACGCACTTGTTCCTAGTTCGGAAATTCACTATGTACGTCGCTCTGGATAAGAGCGTCTGCTAAATGTCTATAATGTAATGTAATGTTATGTTATCTTTTGCTGCATGGCCTGGGATAACGTTTCTCTGTAGTTTTTTTCAAAAATGTTCCCATAATCAAAAATGTTCATAATCAGTCTTATTTTTCATCACCTAAGTGACAAGTATAGTCCAGGGAGATACTAATATGTGATAGTCTATATTATGTACGATAAGATTACAATAAAATCATATTCCACCATCAGGAAAATGCTGGAAAATGTCTAGCTTCAGGGCAAATCAAATGTAAAACATGACTGAGCCACCAATAAATGCTTACACTACAGTATATGCCCCACCCACAGTGGTGTTTTTTTTTTTTTTCATCAACTTTTTTTCATCACGACGTCAACCTGGCAACAACACACAACACACAACCCTTTACCTACCACACAACATCAACACACTTGCACAAACCAAAACATTTTAAAAAATTTGAAAACAAAACAAACTTTGAATTTTTTTTCATTTTCCTTTATTTTTTTTTTTTTTTTTTTTTTTTTTTTTATATTTAATTTTTAGAGCATTTGTTGTTTTTTTTACATTGTAGCCAGCTATCAATACCATGTGGAGCCGAACAATGCATCATAACAATGCACAATAAGAAAGAAACATAGGACATAAAACATATACTTAACAAATATACCTTTTTATGAAACAATTTCTAAAACTGAACTGAATTGAATGTCTATCTTATGTCTTTTAATGTATTTCTATAATAATGTAAATAAATAAATTTCTGTGATATTGTTTGTTTGCTGTGTTTTTGTTTTTCTTGTTGTCTGTTGAAAAGTCTTTTTGAAAAAAAATTATTATATTTAATATTATTTATTATTTTTATTTATATATATATTATTTTTTTATTAACGTTTTGCGGGGTGGGTTGGTGGGGTGTTGGTAACGTTAGAAGTGCTCCTGCTCGCCTCCGCCGTAGCTAGCCTTAGTACTTATTGTGCTGAGGACTTAGCTAGCTGACATTAGCTAGATTGCTACTAACTTGCTACACGCTCGTTTCTATCTTTTTTTTCTTTCTTTTTTTTTTTTTTTTTTTTCGTTCGTTTTTTTTTTTTTTTAAAAAAAAACTTTGTTTTTTGTATTTGTTTTTTTTTTTTTTTTTTTTTTTTTCATTTTTTCATCTTTTGCAATTTTGCAGCACTAGCACACTTCGACTTTTTTTACAACAACAAAACAACAACCGAACAGCCCATCCCATAATTATGTCAAAAAAAAAAAAACTCCCCCTGTGGTGTGGTGGCTGAACATACATCCACTTATTTTCATGACAGAGTAAGTGCGGGGTGACTCAAAAAAAAATGGGGGCACCCCCCCCTTGTTTTTTTCATCATCGATCTAGGTAGCCATGCCAGAAGAAGGGTATGCCGGGCATTCCCGGGCACCAGCGTAATTCGAACCCTGAGTATATGGAATGCACTCAAAATGCTAAAATTACAATATCATACATATGGCACAAGACTGGGTTGGAGTGGAAAAACATACATATTTTAAATATTACCAGCAGTAATACTTACGTATCGAGGTGGAAAATCTCTGTCATGTCCGTAAGCATATTCTCTGATAGAATCAAGACTATGGTATTTTCTTTTACGCACTCCCAAAATCTATGGAAGCAAGGCGAAGATTTTCTGGAGCTATGCTGACGAGTTGGCCAAATTGCGATCACTGCAAGGGTTATTTCTCCTGACTCATTTTTCTATAGAACTCTATGGGGAAAAAAGTCAGGAGAAACAACCCTTAAAGGGATCCATCCACATCTACTCCATATCTGGCCGCAGAGTGATGGTTTGGGGCTCGTTTGATACCTTAGACCCTTGATGACGTACAGCCATTTCGCCAGTCATGTGTTCCATACTGTACCAGCGTAATTTACAGCTGAATCTTGTCTTACCCCCCAATTCTCATAGAGATCAGTTCAAATGCAGAGAGGTTATAGTATCGCTTGTAACAGTACCTCAGGAAGTAACAGCATGCAAAGGATATGCGACCAAATATTAAATATGTTAAAGCAAAGGGTATGAATACTTATGTAAATGAGAGATTTCAGTTTTCGATTTTGAATACATTTGCAAAAAATTCTAAAAACATGTTTTCACTTTGTCATTATGGGCTATTTTGTGTAGAATTTTGAGACAAAAAATGAACTCAATCTATTGTAGAATATGTGTAATGTAATAAAATGTGGAGAAGGTGAAAGGGGTGAGCAGACTTTCTGGCTTGACTGTACATTCTCAGTTGTTTGCGTAAAATGAAACTAATAAAACTAGAAATGCTGTTACGCCTGGCTGTAATTTATTGTCCAAAGCATCCAATAAGACATTGCAAACACAGTGACAAAGGTTAGAATGTCCTATATTGGATATAAGAGTTTTCAATGAAACCAGAATGAACTGGGTTTATGCATGGAGGTTTCAGAAGGTTTACTAGCGTGTAATAAAGTGGTGTATATTTCTCAAACGGATTGCCCAAGACAATAAATGACCACTAAATCTTCAAAGGGACATCTCTGTGTGCATAACGCCAATGGTAGGATTGTATATTTATGTCATATTTAGTAGTAGATATTGACAGTAGAATGACGTGGTATAATTACACAAAAATTTCACTTGTTTATTTTGCTGTTGAGTGAACAGGTCTTTTCACTGCTGTATTGGCATACATTCGGGCTATTGTTGGCTTTATCTTGTTGCTATGACAGAATACAAATTTTTGGTGGTGAAAAAATATTTTTATGAACTGACATTATTATTATTATTATTATTATTATTATTATTATTATTATTATTATTAATGTTCAGCCTTATTTTAAGCCTTGCAAAATGGCCTGTATGGACATAATGTAGATTATCTTAGGAACAGCACTCAACTCAGTGTCAGAACAACTCACATCCCGTTCATTGATGAAATGATTTTGTCTTCATTATTATGACAAAGAAATCAATGTGAACCGTTATTGCACATACTGGCAAAGCACTGTGTCCCATTAATTCAAATCATAGCAGGTCAGAGAAAATGTGTAGCAGAGAGCCACCTGAAGAAATGTGTCTTAAATGATGAGCTGATCCTGATTTCACGTCTTAATTCCGGCAGCAATTTACATTTATATGAGAGTGCTCTCAACATCAAACTGCCTACATGCCAAGCGCAATAATGTTTTGAGAGTGAAGTAAAATCCAGACCGTGTCAGTGCCGACTGTGGCTGGTAGCTCCATAGGGCTCCACACGGGCAACTGATCCCACCCATACCCTGGGCAACGCAATTACCAATTGTGGGTTGAACCCAGACCATGGGGCACATCCATGCACGACAATGTGGTGCCTTAACCGAATGAGCCACCAAGCAGCCACTAATTCAGCCAATTCAATTCAGAAAAAACTTAAAAGCCGCCATGTTTGTTTTGCTTGTGAAGCGAGCTACCAAACCGATTAATAATAACCCAATACCTACAATAGTGCTAATTTAACAACATTTAACAGACATACATTTATAAAACAGGATTTTCAATGGCAAATTGGCATACCGCTGTATTAAAAGTGCATTTAGCTAACGTACCGGTATCGTGAAGTGCTATAGCAGCTAGTAAGCTATGTCATTCACTCTAATCTACGCTACATTAATATTTCCAAACTTAATAAATATTGCACCCCTAACAACAAACTTTTTTAGCTAGATATAACATGTTGCAACTAATATATTTGCCAGATTAAGCTTTCTATCGGCATATTTTACCTTTTTTAACCTTTGTGAATCAACCGGTATAATCTATACGTTACCCCTCCTACAGCTTTTCAGCCAGACCAACCAAATTTGGCGAGTAACTGCCGCTAGTATGGGATAGCGTTGCATGTGCCTTTTGTGTCAATAGCTCAAATATTTGTTCAGATATTTAAATTTTTTTATCAACAAATTGATTAACTGATGGGACGTTCAGAAACTGAACACACTTGCAGCTGACCTCACAATCGGCCACTGCAGCTGCCAGAAATACAGCTAGGTGAGTAATATCAGCAATGTCAATGCAAGTTCAATCCAAACTAATATTATTTATTTTTCTGTTAGTTGGGCTATAAGTCTTGTGAACTAATATGCATATTTAAACATTGCCTTTTTCAAGCCAACTTAAAGTTTGCCCTCAAACATTCCTGGCTAGTTATATAGTTATTGTCATTGATGTTGTTGTTGTTATTTCATTACACTTATTTTTATTAGCTTCCCTGCAATTATATTTCAGGGCAAATCCCTACCTAGTTAGTTTTTCTGTTTGTCTTAAACATAAGTGTGGTTCATGTACAATCTCAGACTGTGATGTGATCCTGCCAGAACAACTGTAATAATACCACTACAGACCGGCCTCAGGCCATTTGGAACAGAACTTTGTGCCTATACCCACCAGCGAGCCGCTCAGTAACAAACATTCAAATTCAATTAGAAAGAAACGCTCAAAAACCAGCTTCGACCAAATTGCGGATGACAGCTTGTGAAGTGACATATGTGCCTCCACGTTTGCCGCCACTTATTTTTCCAGATACCACTCAAATTGTCAGTATTTTCCTTTTCTACGGCAGGTAATTGGTGAAAGCACAATAAAACACTCGCAATGCAACAGCACTGTGCAAAGGTCATCTACTTTGTATTCTTCATCATACCAGCATCTTTCCGAGAAAAAGGCATTGCATGCGAACAGTAAGCAGACCAACTTAATTCTGGCGGTGACCTGTGGTGAGCATCCGGACTAACTAGGCAAAGGGTTAATATGATAAAGGAGCTGGTGTAAAATGTAGAGGAAATAAGGTCGCTTATTGGGAAGGCAAGACAGTTTCTCCACTGACAGGTCACCCAGAATTGTTCTCGGAAAAAATTTCTCAATGAGGGAAAACTGTGGTTGTACACAATCGTTAAATGTACTGTTAAATGTGTACGCGATTGGAAGATTCTTGTAACGTCAAATATGGATTTTTCTTTCCGCAGAGAATTCCTCTGAGCGGGAGTGGTTGTTTAAAGGTGCTGGTAATGGAACAGTGGGAAACATTGTAATTATTATTCTTTAGCTTACAGCATGTGCGTGTTACAGAAGCATAAAAAAAGGGGAAAACGTTGCTTTGGTCAGGGTATTTATTCATTTCCATTAATCCCTAATGTAGAAATCAAGACAGGGACAGAGGTGATCTTAAAAGAAAGGATGATACAAAATGAGTGGGAGGAATAAACATCAGCACTATAGAAGTACATTTATTAGGAGACATATTTCAAATTTAATGGCCAAGAAAGCACGGCCATTATTGCTACTTGGCCAGGGAAATGGCCTTTAAGCATAACATATGAATTCATCCTCAAGCAATTATCACCACTCGCTTTATCTGGAAATGAAGCATATATATGTGAAGGCATTAAACAACCCCCAAGAAAAGTGTGGGCAATGATGTTCAGCTATATTTGCATGCGTGGCCTTTGAGAAAAGGGCTGCTTGGCTATTTCCATGAGGGGGGACAAGTGTGTGAAATATGGACTATGAATGTGGCACAATGTTCCTTCCAAAAGTGCAGTTTTAGCACCTGGAAATATGAGACACAGAGCGATTTTCAATTATAACACTCAAGCTGGGCAATGTTTTAAGCCCACCCGCGGTTCCCTGATGCCTATGGAGTGAGAGAGAGAGAGAGAGAGACCCACAGCTTAAACACCCTCCCCTCTTTAAAACATTGCTATCAAAAATAAATCGGATTCACTTGACCCTTGAAAGGTCCGTCTGTCAGTGCGCTTGCCTATTCTACTCCAGCAGGAGAATGAAACCTCCTGGAAACTCTCAAAATCCCTGAATGGTGGACACATTTCTCACAGGTTGCTGGAAGCCTATGGAGAGAAACCAGCTGGAAAACACTGACTGCCTCACTGACGGGGAGTTCAGTTGTGGTGGGTGGAACGCTGCCAAAAACACTGAATGCATTGATAAACAAGCTCAGTCTCCGGACCCTTTCTGCCGGCTCCGAGCCGCGGGAACTTGCGCTTGTGTTCTGACAGATAAATACGCGTTGACTGAGTAGGGGTCTTGTTTTGTTTTGTTTTTGTTCCGATTCGTTTTGTTGCAGTATTGTAATACACTTATCTGAGGCGCCCTGGGGCAGTTCTTCTTGGTGCCGGCAGTGAGGAGCTTTGCATATTTCAGAAGCCCGCACTGTGCAGTGTTGTTGTTTTCCCAAATTCCACCAGACGGACGAAACGTTTAAAATGACTGAACACACCGGGCTGGTCTATTTGACACAGCTTGAATCGTTATTGCTGGATGCCTATTGATTACAAAAATAAAGATTCTGCGATGATTAACCAAAATAATTTCTGGGCTGAGATAACCGCAGATAAAGATTACATTTTGGTAGAAGTATACGTCAAAATGACATACACCTCTACTTCCTCATTTTTGAAAAATTACAGTGTAAGTTACATAGACACGTAGGCGGAGCCAGTGAGGGGGAAAACAATGCAGCATCTGTCACTGTTTTGAGTTGGGGCCAAGGGGCCAAAACCGCGCTTTCGCTTTGAAGCTCACTTCCTGGTTCGGCTGGGAGCGGCCATAGTGTCATTGCTCACTAGCGCCACTGCAGTTGGCTCAAGTCTATGTTTTTCACCATGTAAGTCAATGCCAGCAATGTTGTCAAAATACTAAGTTAATACATTTTTCCCACAAGAAAATATAGTCTCAATAGGTGCTGTCTAATGCCTCTCCATATGCCGATTTTTTTAAATTATTTTGTCGTTTGGACAGGGTATTAATATCTGTTCAGGATCAATCAGGGACAGGTTGTATCACTGGGGTCACTGCTTATATATTCTGGTTATATGTATGGTCACTGCACTCACTCGGAGGGGCGGGACCAGAAGAGGGAGACAACAATCATTGATCTAAAACTCCTGGGGTCTTGGTCCAAGAAGACAGGCTGTATTTTAGAGTGGAAGTCTGGTCGATGGAGAGGATCCCTTAGTAGCATACCCTGAAAAAGCTGTTGCTTTGTGGACACAGTTCGTAACATAATAAATTGACTGCCTTGTCGCTCATCTTCAACATGTTTGTCATCACATATTTATTTTGGAGCGAGCTATGATGTGTTTACTATGAAAAAAATACTGTTTTGTGAGATGAGAGACAGCAGGGGGACAGCAGTTAGCAGTCACTTAGCTACGACACTAGAGGCCCATCGTCTCAGAGCAAGCAGCCAAATTCTGGGTTAACTCCTCCCGTCCGCAATCGCCCTACTCTCCCTGCCATGAATATTACCATTGTTTAGCAATGCTGGGTTAGCTAGCTAGAAAGCTAACGATAGCTCATGGCAAGTCGTTTTAACATTTAGCTAGCAAGCTAACGATAGCTTATGGCAAGTTTTAATTGAACAATTATTTGACTTTCTTAAGTCCATCTAACTATATCTATGCTCCTAATTAGCTACCCAATGGCCTAACTGGCTGGCCATGTAAGTTAGCTAGCTATCGTGATTGCCTAGCTAACGTTACTAGCCAGCTTCTCCAACTAGCTAGGTCCTAAGAGCAGCTAACGTTAGTTTAACTATAAAGTTTTATTTTGCTTACAAAATAAAATGTAGCCACAAACGGCATCTAGCCATAGACTGTAACTGATGGGTATTCCATTTTTTTAATAAGAGGACCGGTTTGGGCGGGTATTATGAACAATAGCCTAAGTTATTTGGTTGTTTAGGCCTATATATGCGTATCTGTGATTGATTGACCGTCAATATAGTTGATGACAATAACATCACTCTATGTTCGTTCGTGTGTGGTGATGCAGTGCGGATAGCGTGGCTACCAAGCTCAGCTGGACATTTATAATAAAAGTAGTCTTGTCAAAATAACATCTGTGTGTATCTGTGATTGATTGACTATCAATAGAGTTGATAGCAATAACATTACCCTATGTTCGTCCATGTGTGGTGATGCAGTGCGTCTAGCTTGGCTACCGAGCTCAGCTAGTATGCTATTCTATTAGCTGATGTTAGCTGAATATAAATTGAAGATAACTGGATGAACGTTAATTATGTGACAAATTTCACACGTTAAATGCGAATAAATGACACAGTAAAATCGAGAATGAAAATGAATGTTATAGCCCATTATAAAACATTAGCTACTTAAGAAAGTTTACCGCAAGTTTGTTTTGCAATTGAAATGGTGGGTTTGGTTAAAGTCAGGTCACTTTGTCCACATTTGTATACAGTCTATGGTAGGGACACAGCGTAGATCAAGCTAGCTATCATTGCTCTTTTATTATAATGTCAGAAAATTACATTGACACGTTGTTTCTTAAAGATATTTTGGCAAAATAAACCAAACAAGACTCAAGTGCTGTCCTTATGCGGTTACAGAGTGGACAAATGATCCAAATCAGTGGCCTCCGGTATCATTCCCTGACATCTCCTCAGCCTTATTAAATCCCCCAATAAGGAACCATGTCAACTACATTATTATCCATGACCATGAAAAGTGGATTAACATTAGTGAGCTGACCATAATCGACGGCTTTACTTTGAGCATTCGATTACAGAAGCAATGTTAACAATGTCATTTTCTTGGCTAGAGCGTAAGCTGTTGTTAGCCATGGCTTCTTGGCATTAAAAAAAGGTGCAAATGCGGGTTTTTAAATCTGTTTATCATGCAGTAGCTACACCAGACATCAGCTTTTTGGCATTTAGAAAATTGCAATGTTTTTAATATATTACTAGATTTTGTCATAGGTGGAAGGCATCTGTTTTGAGCATGAATACACGGCTGGATCCGGAGCTGAACGCACAGCCAACCCGGGACTGCTTCGGCATGAAACTGTTCCCCGGTCACACTCATTGCAGCAAACATTTCCATTTCAGTTGGCATTGCGGTAGTTACCACATGTAGGCTACACCACTCGTTTACCCAGGTTAAACGTTAAAGGTTAACGTTTAACAAATCAAACATAATGTTTCTTTAAATTAAAGGGTCAATGTGACAAAAATAGAGAAGGTCAAATTGCAGCAAACATGTGCCTGAAACACCCACCCTGAAAGATGCTTCCAAGTAGCTTTTGTCAGTATAAGTGGTATCTCATGATTTAAAGAAGAAATATGTTTTGCAGTCAGAACTTGCTTTATTAATCACTTATACATAAGGAAGAAAGAGTGCAGGTAGGTTTTGTGTGAATTTCAGCTATTTTAATTTACCTTAATGTGATTAGCCATGTTATGACATTCTAATTTAACCACACTGGTCATTTCACTGAAAATTGTCACATAAAGTATTGAAAAAATATTAAAGTGAAATATAATGATAAGATACTTCTTTGAATAATTAAAGGAAGCAAATTATTTTAATTAATTTATTTCAAAATGAAAATAAATGAGATGTTATGTAGAAATTAATGAAATAAATTATCTCAAATATGTTGCTTCTAATTATAATTGGATGAACTGCCATTATCATTATAATGAAGAAGATATATAAAATATTTCCATATTACATTTATACCCGTAAATCAGCTAACCTTTTTCTCACTGTTCCATAACTCCCCTCCAGTAACACAAGTCCTGTGATAAACTCCCGCTAAACCAGAAAGTGTTCAAATGAGTCTCTCACATTCCTCACTCTCTCTTATTCTCTCTGATATATAAACACATTACAATTTTGAACAAATTTAATATCACATAGATATATAAAACATAAGGTATCAGTGTGTAAAAAAAAATCTCTTCATTGACAATTATGTATCGGACTCAAATGTCCTTGTGTCCTTTGTTCATGTTCATGTGTCCTTTGTTCTCATGTTCGACAGTCGCGGTTATGACAAGAAAATAAGCTATGCATTTAACAGAAAACAAACAAGATGTGATCTGTCGGCTGCCAGTAAGACTTCTGTTAAACAAGCCTATCATTATTAAAAGCTGCAGCAATAGCTGACAAACTATCCCTGACGGTATTCTTAAAAACGTTTGAATCTTGTTCATCTGCTTCTCCCTTTCATTGCACTAAGCTCATTCTTAAGTCACAAATCGAGGTGTACAGTACGTAATTGGCAACATGGGGCAAACAAGGGAAAGGAATCAAATAAGATTGACGGAAGATTTTGCCACAGGTTGTTGCCTGAGCAGAGAATGCTTGGAGTCATAAATAGAAATCTCATTTCCTCCATCGAAAAGATCTTGAGAGAAGGACCCTTTTGTCAAGCACAGATTCTCATTTAGGGATGAACGGATGCTCCTTGTGACTTAATGCTGCTGTTTTAGTGGAACGTGCGTTTGGCGCATATTGTACTTATTACAGAGCCCTTCACAGTTGCCACAGTTTACCGCAGGGTGTCTAGATGCCATTTGCAAAAGAGAAGAGGCTTTTATTGAACATTTTTTGTGATATTGTAAAGACATAAAAAAGGAAGGGACAACGCACCATCCGACACACATGCATACACAGAAAAGTGTGTGCACACATGCACACACATGTAGGCATGACGCACACACACACACACGCATACGCCCCAATGTAGATATGGACAGAGAAATGCAGGTGTGTATGCACACACTTGCACAAACATGTACTCACAAACATAAGCATGTAAGAATACCAATAAAAGCACATGAGCACACACACACACACACACACACACACATCAGTCCTATCACTTTGTTGTCCTTGAGGAGAGTGAGAATAGGCATGCTTTCTGTTTAGGTCAGTTTTGGAATTGTTTATGTGTGGTTGGAGGGCTTTCATAGAGATGTATAAAGCACCACAGAACAGTGCTAGCCTGCTACAGTACGGTGTCCAGCTGTATTAGCTTCAGAAACTCACTGGAACCCATCAGATTTCCAGAGGTGGAAATCTAGGGGAATCCTACCATGTGTTTCTTCCACCCATAGACTCAGCCAGTTGATTTCACTAATTAGTTCTACCTCCTTGCTGAACAAATATGTTAATTAGCAAATCCAGGTGATTGGAGCAAAATACTGGGGGGGACTTTTACTTTATGTCCCCTGGATTTCCACCCCTGGCTCTCTGTTGGGATATAATATGCAGCCGAGCTCAGGAGGTTGAGCGTATCGGTAAATCTCGAGGAACACTCGTTACTCGTTTCCGAGTCAGAGAGGGTGAGATGCATAGTGGGTAAATAATTCAGAACGTTCCGGCAGCCTACTGTTTGTTCATAGAGACTGCAGCGAGCTCTGTCTGGCTCAACTGTAGTGCATTCAGCACTCAGATAGAGCTGACACTGGCCTCACTCAAACAAGAATGCCCCTCTTATAAACACAGCTTCTGTTTTGTTTGCTGAAATGTGTCTCTTAGTGTTAAGGATAAAGTGCCTTTCAGTTTGTGGACTGAATCCTGGCTGTTGTCTCAAACAAACTTTTGTTGAAATCACACATTTTGTCTTATTGCAATTACTCGAATAACTTTTTTTATATGATTAATAATCAGTTTTATCAAGTAAAATGTAATACTATTATTAGTATTATTCATGAGAAATCAATAAACCTTTACTCTTTATGGTTTATGTAAAAACACAGAAATCTAACCAAACATTGATCAATATTCTATTTCAACCATATTTGTATTTTCCTAATGGAATACTGGACAGATTCCACTTCAGAAGATGTAACTTGTATCAAAAGATGTCAGATGAGGTGAAAGATTGTATAACAAGTTACTGTTGAGAAAACTAAAACAAAATGTGAGAGAGACGTATTGAGCCACTGCCCAGATGTCAGAGAACTGAGATCAACAGGAGCACACCTCAACATCTCCTTAGCTGCTTGACTGAAGGCTCTGTCTGCTCACTGACTGCCAGACACATTCAAACAGAATATAAAACAAGGCTCTCTTTGCTCTGTGATCAGAGCGAGATAACAACTGTCTTTATGTCCCTGTCTCATTTTACGGAAGAAACACAACCTTGCGTGGAAATCAAAATAAAAGCAGAGGCCTTAAAATGTTGATGAACATTTTCAGACTATGATTTTGCTACAATATATATTATCTCAAGGTAAACCTCACTCCCAGCCCTAAAGTTATGTTGGAAATCACCTGATCCAAGAGAATAATCTGAAAATTGTTTTGTCATCAAGACCACGAAAGACAGGTATTTAGCGATTTTTCTCCTGTGTTGGAGACTTGCGGGTGTTGCAAAGTCAAAACCTATGTGCTGCTTCAGTGCTGCATAGGTTTTGTTCCAGTTTCCTGTCCTGTGGAAAACTGGCCTTATGTCACCAGTTGACCTTCCAATATTCTTTCATGGTTTTAAGAGAAAAGCCATCTTTTAATAGCCAAGCCCCATAATCACCATTGTGATCTCAAATACTGATGGGTAAGATAAGGAGCTTACCTACAAGAAAAATGAAGATTATTACAAGACTTAAGAAAACGGAAATAAAGACAGATTATAAATTTTCATTAGAATAATTGTTTCAGAAGGAAAAGACATCGTCATGTTGAGGTAAACAAAGATTTAAAAAGTGATATTTGTGAGTGTGCATTTCATTTTTCATAAGGCTTTGAAAATTAGTTTTTTTGAATGAATTAATTAAAACTGCACCAAATGCCCACGTCTCTAAAATACGGATTTCCAGAAGATTCTCTTTATGTTTTGTAAGGAAGGAACATAACAAACCAACAAAATGCTTTGATTCACAAAAGATTCGACTCCAGAACACTTAAAAGAGGAAATGCAGCAGGGACTCTCTAAATTTGAAAATGTATCAAAGCTTGGTCTAACAAGAATCCGAAAGAAATTAGTTGAAATTATGCACGCGTATTCTTGATGCCTTGCCAATCAAATGGATCAATCTAGTCTTGAATCGAATTCAAAAAGCTTGTGAAAACAAAGCACAGACAACTAAGCCCGTTTCAAGCATTGCCTGGATTTCTGACAGATATGTTAGAGGGGACAGTCTGGCTTATTTGAAGATACTCTGTGCTTACACTTTATCGTATATTCAATACATTCAAGTTTAATGCACTTTTTGGTTTGTACAACACAGGAAATTGCCTGTTTCTTACTAACCCAAACCATCATGAACTAATGGAACAAAAGGCAGTCAGTCATTTATAAACATTCCTAAATACAGAAAAAAACTGATTGTCAGTATATATGCTTTTGAAAGTAGTCTTGTATTATCTATAACTGGTACACAGCCATAATGAACTATATATATATAAGCTTTGGTACCCTTCTGAATTAAGAATTTGACAAACCCTTCTGAATTAATTTCAACAGATATAGAAATAAACCGAATCTGGATCACACATTTAAATGAGAAATATAACCTCATATAAGAATATAGACAATAAGAATGCATAATTATGAGAACTGGCCATTCAGCCCATCTACCGTAGGCTCGTTAGTTGCCAGACTATTGAGCATCCAGAGCCGTGTCAAGTCTGGACTTGAATATAAGAGTCTCTTGTGCGAGACCTGCGCCAAACTGTTCCAAGTTGGTTTTTTAGATAATGCCATAACCATGTGGACTACTGTATATCACCAGGGGGCGTCATTTTCTGTATAACACTGGGGGAAGGCAGGGCAGAACGCAGTGCCTTCATACGTTTGGGGGAGGGTCATGGTAGCGATTCTTAGCGAATAGCGAAGTCACCATGCATAGCCTATGCATTAAAGACAAGGGGTGTTACGTGTAACAGCATGTAGTGATTTCTTGGAGATAAACAAGGCAATGACTTCACCTTATGGGAAAAAGCTATTTAAATCTGGGTGAGTGCAGGGCCAGTAGCATAATCAAAACAACAAAATAGCTTTTCATCTTCATTTTCATCTTGCAAAACCAATATAGTCATGATTACCATGATTTTGTTCAAAGTTTTTTTTACCTGCCCCTCTGTCGTC
This sequence comes from Ilyophis sp. 1 JC-2022, assembly GCA_022702515.1. Classification (NCBI taxonomy): domain Eukaryota; kingdom Metazoa; phylum Chordata; class Actinopteri; order Anguilliformes; family Synaphobranchidae; genus Ilyophis; species Ilyophis sp. 1 JC-2022. The sequence goes on along the minus strand of CM040395.1, from coordinate 125,631,931 downwards.
CACTGTCCTTCAAAAAACCAGACCAAAAGCACAGAAAAGAGGCATGGTTTGGCATAGCCGCTCACATTCTGGGCTAAGTAGGCCTAGGCAATACAATGCGTATGTTATTAATGTACAGAGTTCCCGGCGCGATCACTGGGCTAGGAGTTCACTAGCCAGCTAGCTAGGTAGCAACTATTTCTACAGCCTAAAACCGCACAAAATGTAACCATACTAGCTAGCTAATAAGCACCTTAGAATAAAATCCACCTGTTACTGCCGTGACACTTTCGCTTTCTTCAGTTAACCCATTAAGTGTCGCAGGCGGCATAAGTCGACAAAAATACCAACATTCTAAAGTGCCAAGGGCAACCTTTGTTGACCAAAATGTGTAATCAGTGAAAACTTTTAAAAATCCAATCGAAATGCTGCTACTAGCTAAATAAACAATGGCATGGTGCCAAAATGTTCTCTGAGTGAGATGAGCTCATACAATATTTTTTGGTCCCGGCAGATGCTCAGATTTATTTGAATAAATGAAAAACACAGTTCAGTGACAGTCAAGATTTAAATGGGCATATCTTGCAATGCTCAATATTTTGAGTGAAAAGATAAGATTGGTATCGAATCATCACTGTCAGCTGAGATTCTCCTCTTTTAAAGTGTAAAACTCAAAATGTGTTCTTGGGTGGAGCAGGTCACATATGCATGTGTTCAGTTTATTGATTATCCATCTACTCCGATAATACAAAGCACTTGTGGCATGTCAAAACAGATACTGTCAAACTGTCCAGCTGTGTCCAATTTAAAATCTCTCAAGCAAGTCTCTCAAAAACTCTCAAAACTGTTTTCACTATTACACATCACCAATGTTTAACAAATTATGTTAAATAGGTAAAACAATGTCCTTTATTTGAACATTGGGTTGAACATTGACGTGATCAATCTGAACATTTAGAACGTTGTCAGCCATATTGACTGACAACTGCAGGGATTCTAGTGTTCTGGAACACTCTGGCATTGAATGAGTTAAAACACTCAAAAACTACAGGGGGTAATTCCACAGTCAATATCCCCCCCAATCTACGACACCAAGATGACGATAAAACAACACCAAAAATGCATAATCAGCAAAATGTTTTTTTTTTTTTTTTTGTTAATTTATTTGTCAGGGACCATGCACAACACTGTTGAACTGGATTTAGCTATAGAGCTCATTTTCATCCACAGTCCCTGGGCAGTAAATAGAAGGGCAATAAAGTGCCATATGCACACAATATACAAATACATAAGCAACACAGTACAATACAGTATGATACATACCATGTCATGGATAATAGCAGCAATAGTCAGACCTTTCATGTCTGTGGTGCTCTAAATGCATTGAGCTGTGACATAGTGGAGGTATCAATGCATACATGTCTGTCTCATTTTTAACCAGGTCTTTTAAAGCTTTTATTTGCACTTTAAAGCTCATGAAGGTTGTACACCGTCTAATGTTCATAGTCCGCGGACAGTCTAGTGGACTGTCATACGTGTCTGCTCCCTGTTTTAAACACTTTGTAACCACCATTGGGTCAATTTGACCTGATAACTGATCTGATGTCTCTTTAAAAAAAAACTTTTTTTTTTTTTTTTTTTTAATCTTTTTTTTTTTTTTTTTTTTTTTTTAATATAGTAAATTAAATAATAAACATAAGCAATAATATATATAATTCCCAAATTATACAAAGTTGTTGTGTGGTGTTGGTGTGGTGTGTGTGTGGTACATACAATAAATAATTTTTTTTTTTTTTTTTTTTTTTTTTTTTTTTTTTTCTTATCTCTCTGCTACTACTTTCCCGGTTTTTTTTAAAAAAAAAACTACTTTCGCTTACCTCAAATGATTTTTTTTATTTTTCATGATAAAAAAGACTAGTCAATTGGGAAACACACAAAAGGTGTCACAGAATGGGTCAAATATTTTACATTACAATATTTTTGTGTCAGTTTAAACTTTTGGGGTCAATTTGACCGCAAACATAAAAGGCGTCATAAAAAGTGAACATAATATGAAGATTAAGGGTAGGCCTATAACACACATGACAGTAACAGTTGGGAAAACATTTATCGTGTCATGTTTGCATTTAGATTTGAAAGTCGAGAAGTAAAAGTGACTAAAGTTTGTCTTTCATATTTCTGCAGTTTGAGGAAGAATGGGCAAGGCACTGCGTGACCCTGCCTACATCCACCCCAGTTCAACACAGATACTTTACAGTTAAGAGATGCTATTGGTGTTACTATCTATTATCTGACGGCGCGCCAAACTTTAGCATTTGCCATGTTCACTTAAGTTTGTTATTATGAATCGTTAATAACTGCAAATCGTGCATTCAAATTTGCATTGCGTGTGTGTGCCCGCGAATGCATGTGTATATGTTGTAACAGATTCCGAACATTACTGGTATTGGTCTCACTGTCCATGTCTTCCACATGCTTCACCTGCTATGCTACTTGGTGAAGGGTGTATTTTGTACCCACAAAACAAGATCTTTGGTTTGTTCAGCCTTCAACTTAAGGTTGTGTAAGACCTCTGTCTACAGCCATTAATTATTAACATTTCTTATAAAAAAAAGTCAGTAACATGTAAGCTCATGCTGTCTAAACCAAACTGGTTGGAAGCCTCATCTGACATGCTGCAAAATATTCCTATGGACTAACAGAAAACATTTCATTCTTCTTCAGACTGTAACTGACTTTTCTGTCTGGACTTTTATGTTTGGCTCTGCTTATCTGTGTGTGTGTGTGTGTGTGTGTGTGTGTGTGTGTGTGTGTGTGTGTGTGTGTGTGTGTGTACATGCGTGTGTGTGCATACATGCGTGTGTGTGTGTGTGTGTGTGTGTGTGTGTGTGTCAGAGAGAGAGCACACTGGCTAGAGTATCTCCAGAGCTGGAAATCTTTTTCCGATTTTGATCACAGTTGGCAGCATATCAGACTTCACACACCACTGCATGTTCACAGACAAAAGCTTTTCTTATGGTCCCACATGGTGCCAAAGCAAGTATTGATTAAAATAGAGGCCACTGGGGAATTCCTGGTATGGATATTCAGGGCTACAACTACAAAAAGGCCTGTCTCTCTCTATGTGAATAGTACCCTCCTGATTCCAGTGCAACCATCTGGCTTCACTTACTTATTTGCTATAATCTTCCATTAATTTCACAGGTAAAGATAATTTCACATCTGTTGTCATATCAAGGAGGATTTAGCTAAACGTTCACCTTTGAATCTTTGCATGCATGGTAGGATCTCTAATTAAAGTGAAAGTTCTAAAAATGTAATGAATATCCTTTTTTGAGTTTCTTTTCTCTATGACTTCACTTCACCCTCCTCCTGAATTGTTTAACATGAACTGTTGAAAATATGGAAATGGCCAACAATCAGCACGGTAAACTGTGCACCTTATAGCCTTAATTGTTCTGATTTGCACCGCTTAAATGTGTGATCTTTTTTGTCCGCTGAGTTCCTTTTTGTGTGTATTTGTTTATATCCCCTGCCCCGTGCTTGTTTGTGTGGATGTTGTTGCAAATGCCCTGAAAATTCATGAAAATGCATTCATTTCATGGCAAACAAACACTATTATGAGTCATTATGTCGTGCGTTTGAGATCAACTGTCATTGCAACTGCTGCCTTTCTGGAGACAGCATCAACAATCTGAACCTATAATTATGGTTTGATATGTAGAATGATATCATCAATTATAGTGCTGCATGCGTAGCCTTAATTGAATTTTAAAAGGCTGATGTTCTGTCCTTTGCTCACGCTGTTTTTAAGGGAAAATGCACGCTCATTATGAAATGCAAAAACAGAAAAGTAAGCAAAGATTATACCACCTGGAAACTATCAAAGCAGTCTCTCTAATTACACCGTTTCTAATTGCTTTCTATCCTGACAAAAGTCTTTCAAGGAGTCTTGAGTGACATATGGACATATGCATACAGGCACATCCATCCATTATCTTACCCGCTTATTCCTGTTCAGGGTCGCAGGGGGACTGCAGCCAATCCCAGAATGCATTGGGCAAAAGGCGGGAATACACCCCGGACAGGTCACCAATCCACCGCAGGGCACACACAACATTCACTCACACTCTCATACCTATGGGCAAATTAGAGTCTCCAATTTAGCCTAACCTGCATGTCTTTGGACCGTGGAAGGAAACCTGTACATTACACATGCAGGACAGGCATCAGATTCCAGAGTGCTAGAAGAAAAGGTGGACATCTCAGGAATATAGCATTGACTAACGTTGAATATAAATGAAGGTCAATTATAATTAAGGTTGAACTTGGAAAGCTTCAATCGTTGACTAAAACGAAGTCCTACGCTCTCATCTGATAAAAGTTCATTATTGATGCCAGTCCAGTGTAAGTTAAAGTGTGTTTCAGCATGTTGACCTCTTGGATTTTATATTCCATATTTGGTTATATAACCAAACTAAACCAAAGCTTTTATAAGAATTAGAACCAGACTAGTTTGATTATTTTTGGTTAATCTGCCTAATATTTTATATTTTATAACTCACTCCAATGCTATAATTTGAAACACTTGTAGTTAACATGCTGAAGGTGTTTTTGTGAATCTGTGTGTGCACAATTGTGTCTCACCAGTGTTGGGAAGTAGCACACTAGTTAAACTACTGTGTGTGTGTGTGTGTGTGTGTGTGTGTGTGTGTGTGTGTGTGCCAGATAGATTTATATCCACTATGCACTTACACTCACTCCTGTTTTTATAGATTTATACATGTAACTGGGGAATGCAATGAATGTATAATCTATGTGAAACTGAAATGTTGACCTTTACGAAGATCCATATTTTTTTATTATATGTAGTTTGCCCTGATACAGTTACAGACAGACTTTAATAAGTCACATAATTTCACCATTGGTTCAATACAATTTTTGCCCTCAATCAGTTTGATTTGTGTTGATCCAGGTAGGCCTTCTTTGCTCCAAACAATGTTATTGTGCTAGAGATAAAAAATAAATAGATAATGGACATTCTCTGTATGCATTTACAGTTCAGTCCAACCACACAGTGTCCTACACAATTAAACTAATCTAAAAGGGTACTCTATTCCCCTATGTAAAGTGTGCTAACAAATATAAAAGAAGGAAAGCATGGTGTAAATCATGAAAAAGATTGAGATCCATGTTTAGATTTGTTTGTCAGAATGAAAGATAAACTGCACAGAGGGAGGACTGAATGCCTCTCTAAGTATAAACAGCTGGAAGGGTGAAATTGCCTATTTGAGACTGTGGTGTCAAATGCCACGTATGCTTGACTGCATTAATTGCAATTTGTCCTTTATAATAATTTGTCCTTCAAATAAGAATTCAGAAAATGCAGAAATACACATAATTAAATAAATCTATGCCTTGTATGACTACATTTGCAACACTGCTATACGGGGTGGTATTAACATTATGGGTATTAAAGTTGTATGTCATAAATATCTCAGAAATAGCTGTGCATGCCATGTTCATGTTGTATTAATTGTGCTATAGTGCAAAAAAAATTACATGAAGAGGTAACAATTTTTTTTAACTGATCAAATTAAAGACTAAGGTGAATCAAAAGGCTCCTAATTAGGCTAGGTTGTTGAACACAAGTTCTTTCATCATTTTATTAAGTATTAACACAATGCAGATTTGGCTTATTGTCATTTGTTATGTCTTTGTATTCTTTATTACATACTTAATGGTTAGTTTTAGTGGCCATGTGACCACATTTTCACCAATCAGGAGCCTCTTGATTCATCTCGGTCATTCATTTGATCTGTTAACCTCATTTTATGTAATTGTTTGCAATATAGCACAATTAGTACAGTGTGAACATGGGACTTTTATTCTTCATGACATGCACAGCTATTTCTGACATAATATGGTTTAAAAGTATAAAATATAATCCCTCATGATGAAAAGCACCTAATTAAAAAAAATAAAACAGCTTGTTAAAATTCTGCGATTGTGGTTGGAACAAAAACCAGCAGACACAGGGGTCCTCCGAGACAGAGTTTGGGCACCCCCGCTCTATATCAGTTTGCATATTAATGTTACTCTGTTCAAGCCTGTTTTGTTTTTTTCAAACCTCAAAAGCAAAAATGACCAGAAATCCATGGGAATTATTTCCTGTCGGGATTCGCCACGGCAGGGATTACCACGTTTGCGTTCTATGGATTATACATCATAACTGGTGGTTGAGTCAGCAAAAAATCCAAACACGGTGAGACATAAACCAGACTGCTTGTTTGTCAGCATTGTTTTTGATAGATTATTGTAACACAAAACATTTATACATTCCAATGTTTGATTGTTATTGATATCCTCATACTGAGAAATCTCATGAAAAACTGCATTTTCTCTTTAGGAAAATAAAGCCATTATTTTCACACTTCACTTTTTGAGTAATGATGGTAATGATGACATTACTGAAAAAATTGCAAACCGAATGTGACATCAGGCAATTATAAAAATGTTTTTATAATAATAATAAAGCTTAATAATACACCAAAGGGCGTTCTATCAATTTCAAAATTTATAATTTTTTTCTTCACAAACACATTTTGGCAAGTTCATATTGTGGATTTATTTTGTGAAGTAAAAAGTCAAAGATTTGTATAAAGTTTATATGTAAAAGCTTGTAACACTTTTCCTTGGGCTACATAATTCTACAGAACAAATGTGTTTGCCTTTGAAGACTGGCGTGTATTTCAAGGTTTTTGCCTTCCCTTAAAGAGGGAAAAACTACAAATATAACGTGCCACATTTGTGTTCATTTCATGTTCAGTTCATGTCTGTTGAATTTATAGGTTATTTTTTGCATTATTTTATTCCAACTGTAGATTCTTTAAATAAATAGGTCATTAAGCCAACAAAGATCAATCTCAAACTTTTTTTACTTGAGCTTGGATTACAGTGTTTTTTTTTATCTCCGCCTTTTTAAATTATATATGATTTTCATCGTACAAGCTTACTCCAAAGAGTCTCATCCTTTCTCCAAGCCACATCACCAACACTGTGATTAAAGCTGGCAAAGGTGTCATGGATCAAAGGCAAAGTTGAAGTGTTTAAGACCTACTCGTTAAATAACCACACGCTCTTCGCTTGATTGCTCTCCCCTCTGCGTTTCGGGGTCTGTAAAAAGGCCGTCATATCTGCTGAGCTCTCCTCGGTAGAAAGTGAGACATTAATACACTTCCATGCCTCGCCGTGGAACTTCACTTTAATGTGCAAGTACAAGCATTTGAAAGTTGTTTGGACTGGAGGGTCTCTAGTCTGTACCTCTGTCCATCTTCTGGACGAGAGCTCTTGTCTGCTGATGACTTCCTCCTGCACTTTTGAAGATCCTGCCTCTCTCTTCGTATGGTGTAAAAGGGTTCTTCTCCATATCCCCTCAGAATCTGAACCTCATTAACTTTGTTGTTTTAAAGCACCACACATCGATTTCTCTCACACTCAGCTCTAATTATGTTTAACCCAGGAGAAAGACAGAGGCAGCACTTGAATGAATGAACAGAAATACCGCTACGCAAAAACTTGTAAGAGCCTCTTGAGAACAAAGACCTTTTAGTTTATTTATCTTTCAACTGAATTAACATGCTCTTTATCATCGGCTTTGAGTGAAGAGCTTACAAGTGTGCTGGTGCTTTTAATCGGCGCAACTTTTTCTCTACTGTGCTTCTACAATGTATGGTGTTGGGAAATTACAATGCAATTATTTGTTCCAAGTTTTTTTTTAAATTTTCACAAGTACTGTCCCATAAAAATACATCTCCTAGATATACCAAAAGAGGTGATCAGTATTTATTGGTTGCATACCTGCGCCTCTTGTTTTTGTACCAGTGAAGGAGTTAAGGACAAACCACAAAACAGGATTGAATACTGCACTTACTATGCATTATTGGCCTTTCTGTAAGGGCCCTATTCGGATTTACACACAAGTCAAATTTCCATGTGTTTTCTAAGCAGGCATTCAGTCTTTCATTGACATCGTTCAAGTTTGATATTGGGAGGCACTGGAACATTTTGTTCAGGTTAATCAAACACCCACGGTGGACAAAAATACTGCCACTGCAGTTACACTTACACTATACATTCCTAGTATCGCCGACTTCTCTAAACACAGATGAAACTTTAACTATTCAATTAAGCACTTATGAAATCAAGAAGTGGTTTCTGTATGTTGTGGTAAAATATGTCAGTACCAAAAATGAAAAAATAATACTAAATAAAAAACGACGGTAAATAAAACTACCCTATTAACGGTAGCCTTTTAGACCCTCTGCGCTATAAATACTGTTTATTGAGGTGGTGCAGCGGTAAAAATGCAGACTTTCAGTTTGAGCAGTTGCGGGGGATTGGCGGTTTGATCCCCGGGCCTACCAGATCTGAGTATGGCCGGTGCCTTGAGGGAGCGGCAATGGGCAAATATTTTATTTCTATTTGACTAATATGGTGTGAGTGCATTTTGTTGGCTTTACCCATGGAAGGTTTGCATGTTGAAACAGAAAAACATTTTTGTCATTTAAGTAATGAAGTTGTAAGCCACCTCAGGAAATTGTTTATTATATTTTAAATGCACAAATGCATGAAACTGGCTGCAAATTATTGCCATTTGAGCTTCAATTATGTGCAAATCACCAACATTTGAAACTAGTAATTTCACAGGTTTGTAATGGTCTTGCTCAGAATTTCTTAACGTTTCTTTTACCCATGACAAACAGAAAATTTTACAAATTTTCACTGCACAAAAACAAATAAAAAAATTATTTGTATCGTAATGTCTTTCCCCCCAAAATGACGCTCTCAATATCAGCAGATATTAATGATATGTATTCATGTAGATATGTATTGCTATATGACAGGGGAACCTCTGCATTTTATTTTGCTGCTTATGGACCTCACATTGTACTCATAATGCTGTAATAACACATCACTGTGGCTTTTTGTCTTCACCACAATCTGAGCAACTCGATAGCTAGCCTTAAGTGCTTTCTCAGACACTGTTGCGCACCCTTTAACATGTCTGCTTGTTTTTTAGTATGATCTCCCCAAACCAATGAAATTATCTCAGTCTTTGTAAGCAAGTGAGAGATGCTCGATAGTGAGGCGATGCTTAAGTTTGCTTGGAACCATGGCATGCCCCCCCCCCCCCTCTCCAGTACATGTGTCCTTCATTTGAGGAATTAGTGGTAGGTCCACTTATTTTCCAAGATGTAGCAGTCCTCGCTAAACGAGGTAGCTGACATTGTAAACTGCAGTTGCCACTATGATCACAAACGTATCCAACACATTCTAACACTTTTTTGTAGTTTTAATTAAGCAATATAGACTGTAACGATGTTCATTTTGGATTTTGTGAATGTGTTTCATTAATTTTAGGAATTTAGCCGACACTCCAGAGTGACTTACTCAGTTTACATTTCTAAACACTGTTCAAATATACAGCTGGATATTTACTGAAGCAATTCAGGTTAAGCACCCTGCTCAAGGGTACAACAGCCACACCCTTCCTGGGAATGAAACCCACCACCTTTGAGTTGGAAGCCCAGTTCCCTCACCATAATACTGCACTGCTGCCCTAATTTAACATTTTAAAATTCATTTTGAATTACATTTTTGAATTTATAATATACCGGGTGGAAGAATCCAGGAGACAAGTCCCACTATGGGGGATTCCTGCCAATCAGTCAACTATGATGGACACCTTTTGAATTTCCAAGAAGCCAATGAGTCAAACAGTGTGCCCGTGTGGGCATGCGTGGCTATGGCGAATCCTCATGACGGTTTGCTTGTGCTGCACGTTCCCGTGGGAACTCTACAATCCTCATTTTAAAGCTCATTCTTATTTATCGCAGCTGGATAAACAGGCCGCGGAGAGAAAATCCACTGCTGGTCTTATCGAGCGCATGGATCACTGCAAAGCGTATCGATCCACTTAGGAGCTTGTCTTAATAATAATGCAGGGCTTTTGGACCGTCCTGCAGCCTTATCAATCTCACATAAATCAAGAGGCAAATCTCTGACAAAAAGAAACAAACAAAAAAAGAAGAAGCATATAGCCTTTTCATAGGACACGACTGCAAGTAAACATGCACCTGCTCTGTAATTAGCACTTAGCGACCAGGGCTGGGCACCTGCGCTAACGCCGGCGCAGAAGGCGCTGCCGCTCCTGCATAAACATGAGCGATTACGGCAGCCAGCATCTGCCACAGGACCCTCGGCCCAGACGTCAACGCGGCTGGTCGGTGCACAGGATCACCGGTGCGTGTTTTATTTATGAGAGGTGCGCCCCCTCGGCACCGTCGGGGACCGCAGCTCTGCGGAGATCATGCCCCAAATTTTCCAGATAACGAGCTCCGCGCCTGCTTTCTGGAGAGGCGAGCCAGGAGCTCGCGCTGTTTAGCGCTCGCAGAGGTTCAGGCTCCATTCCAGGTCACTTAACCGCATCTTTGCAGGAGGATTACGGGATTTATGAAGCCGGCATAGCTTCATTTACCACAGTTCAAGTGCGGAATTAATGAGCGCTAGGCCCGATGCAAAGAAGTTCATGGCATATCTAAAACTGTATTTGTCTGCGATTCCCATGTTGGCATTTCGTGAGTGTGGACTGCCCCACTGCTACATTATGGACTATCATAGTACATTGCATGGCTTGCGCAGTTCACATGTTCATCGTGGAGGGCTTATAACACCTTCACATTGTTTTTAAGCTGTTACACACTTGTCATGTGTATTTAGGTTGAGGACTCGTTCAAGGATGAGACAAGCATTCTGACTTTGCAGGCCCGGTTCGCTATCCGCCACCGCTGTAGCCGATGGCGTGTTCCTCGCTGCGAATTGACAGCGGCTGATTTCGGTCGCGGGGCCTCGAAATAGCACACTAATCTGTCCCTCGCTCGCGTGCCAAACGTGATAGGCCCAGCTGTCATCCTGCCAACGAAGTTAGGAGCGGCTAGTTTATCGTCTCCTCCCAACCTTCTCCAGGGTCCGTCGTGCGTTTCCTCTGCTGCTGGTTGGCAGGGCCAATGCGGTCTGGATTGATATCTGCACTCATGCCCGATACCGATGAGCTACACCACAGGTTTCTGCCTCCCGGGGATCAGAGTAATTACCATGGATTTTATCGGTATAGTCCAAGATTGGCGATTCAGTGCGGGTTTGATAATGTCCCCTCCTGGCCTCTTGCTTAGTGTAACCCGTGGCAACGAGGTCTCTTTTTGGGCGGCAGTGTCATTTGTTCCCGCCGCCATTCCCATGTCTGCATTTTTTCTTTCATTGACCGCATTATCATGTTCATATGGCTGCAGGACATCATCAATGCGGTTGATAGCACGGCTATCCCCGTCGCTAATCCCGCCTGAACTTTTGTGGCTCTGCTATTGGGATTTTGGATGTGTCGCAGCTGTGACAGCCACACATTCTCAGCAGAAATCTTGCAGACGGCACACTTTCGGTTGCAGCATGACTGACAACAGCTGACGGGAGTAGTGCAAGCAGTACATGCATTTGTTCCAGCAGGCAGCTGGAAGTGGGCTATTAGGGAATTGTGAGCCATCTTAAATAACGTTCTTCAGCATCCCCATGTTAAGCGTCATAAGCCATTTTGTTTTCACCCCTCAAGACACTGAGGGCTTGTACATTACCATTTTAAGATTTCATTTCTGAGATCTGAAAGATCCCTTAGCAAGGTGAGAGGCAGGTGAAACTGTCTTTTTGTAAAAAGATGATATTCTGTAGCACTTCTGTTTGTTGATATCTGAGGTACTTGAAAATATGTGGTGTACCAAAATGGGCTTTTCCCTTTGCCGTTTTTCACAAAAATAACAGGGAATGAATTGGATTATACACAATTTCCATATGTTTTTCATATGTGAGTTCAATAAAAAAAATTACGTATTACGTCTATGACTACAGAACAATACAAGGGGCAATCGAAATGTCAGAAGCACCTCACCAACTGCTGAAGTCGTGACATTGGTGACTAAATAAATAATGGTTAATTTGAGTGCTGTCACTCATATATGGTAATGATGGGTTTTAATCGGCTCATTATATACAGCACCTCAGCCTGAATTTCTTATAGCCCGATCTTACGCCGTCCTCATTCTTAATGATGGTTGCCATCCTGTAACAATCAAAGGCTTTTCGTTCTTCTGAGTTGAGTTCTGAGTCGTCTCATAAGACAGTAAATGAGGGTTGAGCATATGGAAAGGTACAGCCTCACTTTGCCTCTATCTTAGTTTTCTTTTTGATGTCAGATTTTGTTTCAGGTATGGCTAGACTTGAATATGGAACATCTGTGTGGGGCCTGAGAACCATCTATTTCAAAGGTGAAAATCGACCTTGATGGCAACCCACCAAAGTTGAATATTGATTTTCAGCAACAACAAGAATGGAAGTTCTGAACATGCACAAAAAAAGAGCTTGTCTATTTCTGGAGAATCTTTCAGGGAAAAAAAATCCTTCCATTAAATTTTTTTGAATTGTTTGAGGACAAAATCTTGGTTCAGATTAAAGGCAGAATTTGATGTTTGCAGTTAGTATTTTGTTACAAAGTGCATGTAATTTTCCCTCTCGACCCAAAGTCAAGCCCACACATGAAGATGAAGTACCTTTATTGAGTTTGAAAACGAAATAAAAGGAAATATCCACCATCTATAATATAAGAAAAATAAATATTGCTGTGAAACACTCAAGGTGGTGAAATTATGGAAATATATGTAACCAGAACAATTATAAATATGATATATGAAACTCCTCTTTTAAAATTTTGTTTAACTCTGGTGTTTCTTGGACACATAACCCCCAGCAAATTGCCAGTATTTCAAAAACAGATTTGTTATGTTAAAATGTTTTTCCTGTATGTTTTAGACCATCTTTGTATCACACATTTTACTAATCTCCCAATCTGTAAACCTCTTTCTCAGAGGTTCAGAAATAAGGCAAATCTATCAATCCACACAATCGGCAGCATGTGTAGTACAAGGCAGGGAATGTCTGCTACGGTTAGCATATACAAAAACTACAATATCAGAGCATTTCTGAGGCTTTCTGAAAGAAATCTCATTAAAGATGTGGAGCTTTTCCATATTCTAGTCAAGCTTCCGGCTGCCGTTACCGTCTTCCAAGTAGGAGTATTGAGTTATAAAGACACCCCCACTCTCCTTCCCCAAAGCCATTATCAATATGGTTAAGATGCACTCAGACATACAAAGTACACAATAATGTAATCGACCCCATTGGCTAAGACAGATGGACAGACAACTTTATTAATCCATTTCACGATGTCTTCCAAACTGCGTGTGTGTGTGCTGTATCATTTGAACTTTTAAATTGCATTTATAATTGGAAGGTGGTATTGTGGGTGTAGGGTGAGAACCTCATGCCATCTGCTGTACTGTGAATGCGTGCATCATTACAGGAAATCTTGATGTTAAAAAAGGAAAGATGGAAATTAGGTTGATTTCTTTACAGCTCTGACACCACTTGTTAGAAGTGTTCACAGTCGATTTCTGTGCAAAAAGCTGCATACTTTCATGGGGCTTAATTGTATTATTAGTAGATGTTAGCTGCATATGTGAGTTGTGAATAGTTCATTGTAGAGGTGCACCAATATTAATATTGCCATCAGCTGATACCAGTACCAATGTTTAATGCTTAGCCCAATTTTGTTTTACAAAAAACATCACTCTAGTGAAGCAAGTCTGAGCATACCATGTGTATACTAAATATGAGAAATGAGAATTCACAAAAAAAGATTTTTTAAAACAATCTTTAGGCCAAGTTGAATTAAACCATTTTGACCTCGTGGAAGAACAATATGGAATAAAGAGGTAGGCTAAATGTCCATTAAAAAAAGTGTCCAAAAAAGCTCAGATGGGGCAAGAACATGGCAGTCACCACTGGTTTTTATCATATATTATAATCTATCATTTTAAAGCCCCCTGGGTATTTCCCCCCTTATAATGTAACAATTAGCTGGGAATGTAAGAAGTGGAGGACAAACAACTAATTAAATGCATCCTGTTGCAGGAAGATTCACCCCCTTAGAGACACCAGAATGCAGACTTTTGGGATATATTTCCAAAAAATGTCCCATTGGATCCCCTAAAGGTTCTTTTTTCCTGTCCCTTAAACGTTTTCTGCATATCCCAAATTCCATTATGCTCTACCCAAATATTATGTCTGGTTTACACAGTTGAAGGCTGCTCTGTGCTACACTAAAGCAAAGCCTTCTTTTCATGTTTTTTTATTCACGTTCTGACTGAAAAACATGGATTTTGAATTATTTTTGTTCAATAAGACATGGTATATAACAAATGCCCATTAAATTCTAACTTTGACTCCGAAATCAACTCTACTGCAATTATTCTCCATACAAAAAAACTGCATTTAAAAATAACGTTTGAAATGAATCTGTTGGCACATCTTATGACTGTTCCAAAGTCCTATAAAGCTCAAAATCAGTGTGTAAGTGAAATTTCTTGCGAACATCATGGACGTTTTTTTTTTTTATTCGTTATTTTTTTTATTATTTGAAATATCACACTCTCTGTAATTACAGCTTCCACACCAGGGCTTAACCACACTGTAGGCTTAAATTATTAATTGATTGAAGACGGAATTAACTTTTCATAATTGGCAGCTCTCACGATGCTGAGTGCCAGGGTGCCGAGGACATTATCCGAACACGCAGAAGGTAGAGAGCAGTGCACAGAGCTGAGACCAGATGGCAAGATGTCAGGTTCCACCACGAATCCTTCATCATTTCGCCTGTGAACATGTCTTCACAGATTACTCTTTAGGTTGTACAAGAGAGAGGCATTGGGTTATAAATATGAAATATGAATATATGAATAAAGCACTGTGGCATTTAATACAGTGTGAAACTCACACAACCATATCTTTGTTGTAGCGGCAGCAGCCTTAAACTAAATACCTTTTGGTTAAATGCCTAAGATGTTTTTCCCTTCTCAACAGACAGTCCTCTCAGTCTTTCACAGAACTATTAAAAGCTGAACAGCACAGGGACAGTCACATGACTTCTGCTCGACCCATAGATAGCTGACATAACTAATAAATGCATGGATGGATAGGGGGTTGGATGTATGAACAAATAAGAAAATGAAGACTAATAGCATATGTGCACATCATTTACTCTCTATGAAGAATTTTGTGGAACGCATATTCCAAAAATATCTCGGGCTGTGTCGTGTCCTCCCTGAGACTTAAACCCGCCACCTTCTGGAATTATAGCATTCACAAACTGTAATACTAATATACTAAATGTGTCAACACCCTCTCATCCTGTTAACATGATATGGAAAGTGCTGCAGTATTGAATGCTGGTTGTGGAACTGGACTTGTGACCAGGTAGTTGAATGCAGTGAAAAGTTCAGCGTTTATAGCGTTTCTATGGGTCTTTTAATACTAAAGTGGTTTTGGAAAAAAATGTTAATTATTGGAACTCTAATCTGGAAAGGAAGGATATAGAGGGAAATGAAAATAATATTTAAACCTAAAGCTGTACAGCTTCGCCTAACTCAATATAAGTTAAGGGAGAGAATACATGGGATAATCAAAAATGTGATTAAAAAAAGCCCAAACACACGTCTCAAATGGCAAACTGAAAAAGACTCACAAATGCATTTCTTTTGGAAGTGTCAGAAGATACAGAAGCAATGGAAGGATTTAAAATGTTGGTTGTTCTAAGTCTTTCAAAATTGAAAATAAGTCCCTCTATATGTCTTATCCAAGACAAAATCCATGTTACATCAGCGATGGGATGGATTTTCATGCTCTCATCATTTATAAGAAATAATGCTAAAAAAATTTTTATCAAACTCCACCACACATTTTGATTCCTCAGTTTGAAGTGGTTTGTGGTGACATTATGCAATTAATACAGACAATAAGAGAAAAGCTCAATTGAAAAGTAAAATACATAGTAAAATGTTTTTACGGTAAACATTTAACCTGGGGCTGGTGTTGACGTGGCAAGTAAACAAAGTAGAGCTGTGCTTTGTTCAGAAAACAGAATGAAAAGTGTTTTTAATTCTTCCAATTTTCAGTTTTCAGCCTTTTTTAAAACATGTAATCATAATCAGAACATAATTTCTTAATTTGCCTTCCAGTGATGGAATTTGGGTTCCTTTGTGTGAAGCATGTGAAATGTATCACAATTGATTAGTAGCCATTGCCTGTCTATTATGTTTCTATTGATAAGCTGTAAGTGGCTCAATAGATGTGCCAAAAATAGGCCGTCCTTAGCAACCACTATTAAAATAATGAACAGCTCCTTTATGCCCAGAACCATCCATCTCGCTGTGGGTAAACCAATTTTCTTTTAGCAATTAATACATGTCTAAGCAGATTATTTCAGTTCATATTAACAAAACGCTCATTTCAGATGAGGAAAGGTTCAGGAATCAACTCATTTGTGATCAATATCAGAAATAATATGTTGCTTTAAAGTGAGTAAAAATGTTGGCAATGCTCTAAAGTTATGAATTAGTCATGGCCATCAAACTGCATTAAAATAGTGGAATCTTACATGGCAAAACTGTATAAATATGTCATAGCAAGAGCTTAGAAATGTTATATAGTTTAGGAATTTTATATTTTATACTGTTGGGATGACTTGTCAGTATTTGAATCTGTATTTTGTCTGTTACTTTTTTTCATACTTTTTGTTTGTGTGTTTTGTTTTCATTTTACGTCTCCCATCCACGTGCTTGTGTTTTCATTTTCCTCATTGTGTCAGCCCCGCCTTCTGTCTCAGTTGCTGATTTCCAATGTGTTTCATCTGCCCAGCTGTTCACCTGTTTCTCGTTTGCTTGGTCCTGTGTATTTAAGTTCCACTCTATCTTTTGTTCAGTGCGAGTTCCTCACAGTTGTATGTCTACTCTGTTTCGCTACAAGCCTTTTTCTGACCCCCTGCTTTGCTAGTTTCCACGTGTGCCTGCTCTCTGTTTTCCCAACTTTTAGATTCTTCGTTTTCTGGATTGTGTTTTTGTACTTCTGCCTCTTCCTGACTACAATTCGGCCTTTTCCTCGTGGCTTTGTCACTAATAAACTTTATTTTATGTGCTGTCTGCGCCTGAATCCCATAAAAATCCTGACAGCACGAACTCGACAGGATGGATTCATCTTGGACCGGCAAAGAGTGCTATTGGGGCATTACCAATCGGGATGCAAATTTGGGCTATTTTTAGCTGACCCTCATTAATCGGTCATTATGTGTTAACCGATAAGCTTAAATAGGCTATAAACAAATGGACGTAAATCTATGAACCATTAAAAATACAGCTGCATATTCAAACACAGGCTGTCTACCCTGCTGCGCTAATCCGATAAGATCGCTTCAGTTTAGGCCTAACAGGGAGAAAAATAACTTATATTAGTCTGAAGAGAGGCCGTTTTTGCTGTCATGGTCCCACAAGCAGTGATTTAGTAGCTTCCCCAACACTGGCAATCAAACAACACATATGTAACAACATTTTTACTCACCCGTTGTCAAATAACGTTGAAATAAGGCCAGCACAGTTTCTTAATTCAGCTAACGTTAGCTAGCCATTCCGTTTTGGTTGGTCTATGGCTTTGAAAGCGTGTTCCACCCACCGGCAGACTTTGTTATATCCGTTGCAGTATGGGAAAAAACGTATCTAGAGCCGTAGATAAAGAGCAACGTTATTGTCGGCTAGATAAAGGCTACAGCAGCGCTACACCACTTCTTCAAAGATCTCAAGAAGGGAGCTGAAATCATAGCCTCTAAACGGTTATGAATAATTAATTTTACAAAACAAATTAACCAAGTGATTTTCCCTATAGCGTATGATTATCTTTTCTCCTCAAGCAAATGGTTCAAACGCAAGCACATGGCTTTAAAATCACCACTCGTGCAACATAGATTCTGCTATCGGTCAGAGTAACACCTCCTGCTCCGTTGTGTCCCAAATTTAGCTATTGTCCTCTGTTTTAAAACTCGGCTAACGTTATAGCAAGGGCAGTGGGTGAAAACAGTTTTTTTTATAAACATGTCTGCACTTTGTTTTAGGGGAAATCGATTACGCAGGTATAGGTTTTGACCGAACTCTGTTTTGATCGCTTTATTTTGTTCTCTGACTCTGTGAGAGCTAACGTTGCCTAAGAAAGATAGCCATGTTAAAGCTAAAGAAACAAAACGTAGGCATCTGCAAGTTAACGAAACGAAACCTAACCTAGCCGATATCACGTTATGGTGGCACCCTCTTGTGTTGGATTTAAGAATTGTTTCTCCCCACACCCCAGTTGATATGCATGTAAATTCAAATCGCCAACTTTATGCTGCAATCTGTTTAAAATTAACTGTTTAACCAATCAATCAATCAGATCAATCGGTTTAAATTCTTATTTTCGGTTAGCGGTTACTCGGTTAACCATTAACGTCACCAATCACAGCTGGAATCCGTAAGCAAAACCCTCAATACCTTTGCTACCAGCATGAATAACCTGTCAGCTCAATTCCAGCAGCTCCAGCTCAGGCGTGCGGGCGCTCCACCTGTCCCGGTGATGTCTGCTCAAGACTCCGCATCAGCTCCAGGAAGGGAACCCTGCCTATCACCTCCTGAACCCTACGCTGGAGAGCCGGGTACCTGCCGCTCATTCCTGTCTCAGTGCTCCCTTGTATTCCAACTCCAACTCTCTATCTTCCCCACAGACTGAGCCAAGATCACTTACATCATCACCCTTCTCACCGGCAGAGCCAGGGAGTGGGGAAAGGCGGTGTGAGATGCACGTTCTCCGGTATGCTCCTCCCACATCACCTTTGTGGAGGAGATGAAGCTGGTCTTCGATCGTTCCCGGCAAGGTCATGAAGCAGCACAGGAGATGCTTCAGGCCCATCAGGGGAGGAACACAGCCTCTGATTACGCCATTGACTTCCACACTCTGGCCACCACCAGCGGCTGGAATCAAGAGGCCCAGTATGATGCCTTCCTACATAGCCTTACCGACGACGTCAAGGATGAGCTTGTTACCCAAGAATTGCCGGCCGGTTTTGATGCTCTGGTGGAGATGGCTATCAGGATAGATCTGTCTACCTACGGTAGAAAAAGGTCGGTGAGGGACTCCCAACGCAGAATTAGATCCCGATCCTGCCTCTACAGTGGGAATCCTGGCCACTTTATCACCAACTGCCCATTAAAAGCCAACGCTCACCCGTAGCCAGGGGATTACCCCTCTGCAACAATCCTCTAACACCCGTTCTCTGTTGTCTGCCTCTCTCCTTCTTGATAGTCTGTCCCAGGTGGTCTCTGTGCTTGTGGACTCCGGCACCGATGGGAACTTCAGTGATGCGAACCTAGTTACCCAACTCCACCTGCCCAGCGTTCCTCTCCAGACTCCCTTGGAGGCCCTCGCCATCACTAGCGCTCTATTAAGCCGCATCACCTATGTAACCCCCCCAGTGAGTCTCTTGTTATCCGGCAATCATCGGGAGGAGATAATCTTATATGTTATTAACTCTCCTTGAACTCCTGTAGTGTGGGGACACCCCTGGCTTACTAAGTATAACCCCTGGATTGAGTGGGCAACTAACCATGTCCTGTGGAGTCCCTATTTCCTGTCACACTGTCTCCATGAAGCTCAAGTCCCTGCTGCTACACCTAATGTCCCAGAGGGGGAGGCTGTTGACCTGTCCTCCGTGCCCCCTGAGTACCTGAACATGAGAGAAGTGCTCAGCAAGTACATGAGAAAGTCGCTAGCCGCAGGCATCATTTGCTCTTCTTCTTCTCCTGCAGGGGCAGGTTCTTCTTTGTGGGCAAGAAGGATGGCGGGCTCCGCCCATGCATCGACTACCGGGGTCTCAACGCCATTACGGTAAAAAAACGCTACCCTCTCCCTTTCATGTCTTCCACTTTTGAATCTCTTCAGGGGGCCACCATTTTCACAAAATTGGATCTCCGCAATGCCTACCATCTAGTCTGTATCCGCGAGGGTGATGAGTGGAAAACCGCGTTTAACACGCACACTGGCCACTACGAGTACCTGGTAATGCCGTTCGGGCTGACTAACTCTCCCGCTGTCTTCCAGGGTCTAGTCAACGGTATGTGTATCTGGATGACATACTGATCTTCTCCCGTTCCAAGACAGAAAATACTCACTATGTCCGCCATGTGCTCCAACGACTCCTGGAGAACCGACTGTCTATAAAGTAAAAAAATGTGAGCTTGACCGGGACAATGTCCCTTTCCTGGGCTTTATGATCTCCACAAACGGCATCCAGATGGACCGGCAGATGGTCCAGGCGGTGGTGGAGTGGCCCCAGGTTCCCTACGTGAGCTGCAGCGCTTTCTAGATTTTGCAAATTTTTACCGCTGCTTTATTCGTACCTATGGCTCTGTGGCTGCCCCCCTTACCTCTCTGACTTCCTCGGTCAAGAGATTCACCTGGAACCCCAAAGCCGACTACGCCTTCCAAGAACTGAAGGGACACTTTACCTCTGCACCCATCCTGTTCCAACCTGATCCCTCTCTGCAGTTTGTGGGCGAGGTGAACACCTCGGATGTGGGGGTAGGGGTGATCTTTTCACAAATCTCTTCTGCTGACAGTAAACTTCACCCATGTGCCTTTTTTCACACCGCCTGATGCCTACTGAGCAAAATTACGACATCGGGGACCGAGAGCTGTTAGCGGTCAAACGGGTTTTGGAAGAATGGAGACACTGGCTAGAGGGCGCGAGCACCCCATTTCTGGTCTGACGGATCACAAGAACCTGGAATACCTGCATTCTACCAAACACCTTAACTCCCGCCAAGCTCAATAGTCACTTTTTTTTGCAAGGTTCAACTTCGTCCTCTCCTACCGGCCCGGCTCCAAGAACGGTAAACCTAATGCCTTGTCCAGGCAAACGGGGGGCTTCAGAAAAACCTGAAGAGAGAGACACCATCCCCTCGCTGCTGGGTGGTGGCAGCACAGTAGGACATTGAGGCTCGGCTCAGCGGGTAGGTCCAGCTCCCAGTTCCTGTCCTAATAACCTGCTGTTTATCCTTCAGTCTGTCTGCTCACAAGTCCTGCAATGGGGGCACTCCTCCCAACTAGCCTGTCACCCGGGAGTCCGATGTACTAAGACCCTCATTGACTAACGCTTCTGGTGGCCCTCCATGGAAGAGAACATCCGCAATTTCGTCTTCGCCTGCTCGGTCTGTGCCCAGAACAAACCATCCTCAGCTCCTCCCGCTAGTCTGCTATGCCCCCTACCGATCCCCAGAAGATCTTAGTCACACATCGCTGTAGACTTTGTCATGGGTCTGCCCCCTTCTGACAATAACACCACAATACTCACCATAGTTGATCGATTCTCAAAGTCAGTCCACCTGTCAGTATTTGAATCTGTATTTTGTCTGTTACTTCGTTTTTGGTTATATTCATTTTGTTTTAAGTCTCCCATCTACGTGCTTGTGTTTTCATTTTCCTCATTGTGTCAGCCCCGCCTTCCGTCTCATTTCCTGATTTACAATGTGTTTCACCTGCCCCGCTGTTCACCTGTTTCTTATTTGCTTGTTAGTCCTGTGTATTTAAGTTCCACTCTGTCTTTTGTTCAGTGCGAGTTCATCACAGTTGTATGTCTACTCTGTTTCGCTACAAGCCTTTCTCTGACCCTTGCTTTGCTAGTTCCCACGTGTGCCTGATCCGATTTCCCGACTTTTTTTTTTACTTTGTTTTCTGGATTGTGTTTTTGTACTTTTGCTGTGCCTGCCTGGTTTTGACTTCTTCTTGACTACAATTTGGCCTTTTCCTCGTGGCTTTGCCACTAACAATCTCACTAATAAACTCATTGCCACTAATAATCTAAGGTTTATTTTACGTGATGTCTGCGCCTGAATCCTTTCCGAATCCTGACATGACTAAAAGTTTACCTTTTCATTCATTAGTTATTTCAAGTGTTTTGTTAGCGGCGGCGTCTATGTTTTTGTGTATTGCTCACACGATAAACAGTGAGACCCTGTTTGGTTAAGATGATTCACATTCAGCGGGCAGGCTTTTTAATGTTCTTGTCAAACTGTCTGGCTTAAAAGCCAGCTGGTCTAATTAGCTATGGATTCTCCAGTCAGCCTCATTATTTAACGCAACGCCACTCGCTCGTCATCCTCTGAAAAAAAGAGAGGCAATAACCATGAGTGTTGGAACAGCTGCTGCATCCAGATTTAAAGTGTAAGAAAGTATTAGAAGGAGATGAAAGTGCAAATTGCATTTGGAATTCAACAGTTAATTTAATATATGACACAAAAACAGCCTTCTTTTTTATCAGCATTACATACGAATGATCACTAAAAATATTGCAAGATTGTATGACATGCATTGTAAAATGTAAAACTATTTTTTTTTCTCAGGAAAATGTAATTGAATCCAGGTCAATGAATCCTTCCTCATACATGACCTAATTACCAGAGTAATTACCGCCTAAAATTGTATTTATTTACTGAGAAAAACAAGCAATAATCCGCAGTCAAGGTAAATGTGCAAGAATAAAACTCGCAAACCACATAAATTAAAATAGCAAATTGGATCAGTGGTGATAGCACAGCATACACAATAGACAATCTGTGCCTCTTCTCCAGCGTGAAATGATGTCCATACACAGGCTGCTCCTGTATGCTGTGAGTTTTCAGCAGACAGCTAATTGTTTTCATGCGGCAGCACTGCCTGTATTTCTGTAAAGATATGCTGCATGTTCAGCAAATCACTTTTAAACTTGACATATTTTGCATACCACATGCACCAGTGCCATGGACACAGTACATTCTTGTTATGTTTTCTGACTAACATGCAACGTAGATCAACAGATAGGTAATACCATATTACATCTTATTTGTAAAGTAACATAGTATTGATTTTGCCAAAAAATATTGTTTAGTGCCATTCCTTTATACAACTGAATGGACCTGACTTATTTAAGTAACAATTTCTTTTGGCTCACATTATTATTTGCCTACAGAAAAGTATACAGCAATAAGACTTGGCTGAAACCTGTGCTGTTTGCCAATGAGAGCACATTCCTACATAATTGTATTAATTGTGGGTGAATAAGAGTTCATTAGCATGACATTAGCAATGTAATGTTAATGAGCTGTGTATGCTGGAAACCATTTTGTGCATGTGTTGCGAGCACACAAGGCCAAGCATGTTTGGATAAGAAGGTAGCAATACCACTGCATTTACAGTATTGTGGGTGGATGTGTAGGAGAGGTCACTGTCTATGTTTGTGAAACACAGTGATTATCACTGTCTGTAGGCCTAAAATCAAATGTATTGTTTGAAATAGCATCAACTGACCAAAACCGGCATCTTTTTTGCAATAGTAAATGTATGTGTTGTTGAGGACCAATTACATCTTATGATGAGTGCAGTTTATTGAATTTTCTAATTATTATTTTAGATACAGGCAAATGGCAAGCCATTCAGTCTATTATCATCACAACATTTGTAAGCAACCATTACAGCCCCAGGGAATAAATATTTGTGATTGCCTTCTAATTAGGTTAATTTGGGTCTTGTGGACATACAATATGTATGTAATTACTTTCTGAATTCCAGAGATACTGGATACTTTTACCCTAGTTTTTTGATTGAAGTTGGGCGGTACTATAAGTGGGAATAGTGACGTTTGAGCCATGGGTTCCCTCGCCGATTTCCAATGGGGTTTTAACATGGGGTTTTCGGATTCGTGCCGAATATAAAGTCTGTGGTAGAGAGCTGCACGGGGACAAAATTATGTCCCTGTCCCGACCGTCCCCGTCCCAAACCCCATTCCCACCCCATCCCCGGCATTCCTAACCCCATTTCCACCCCGTACCAGGCATCCCAAACTCCATTGCCACCCCGTCCCCGCGTGAACATAATTTAAACATTTGTCCTTGCATGTTTTAGTATTTTTTATAAAATAATTTTTTGACTAGAGCAACAGAGTTGTTCCACACAAACTAGACGGTCACTTTTAAGATGAATAAGTAGGCCAATTTGTGTGTCAGCCTTTTTGCATCTCCATGATTTTTAGCAGACGATTTTGTCACTGTTACCAGTCAATAATGAACTCAATAATGACCATAATATCTCATGACCGTTACCACGGTGCTAACATACGTGTCATTATCGTTCCTGCGGGAACGCCGTAAAGCCCATCCCCATTCCTGCTGTCACCGCAGGAATATTTTTTGATTTTGTCCCCAAACCCGCGGATTACCGCAAAATTCCGCGGTATTACCGCTGTCATTCCCGTGCAGCTCTATAGTCTGTGGTTAACATGAGCCTAAGAGAGTTTTCACGTTTTGTTCTATGACATAAATTACACATATTCATATATTAACCATAAATTCTTAGGCTTTTATATGGTTTTAAAAAGTCTGTTGATAACCAGTTTCTATATTCAACTACAATTTGTCGGAATAAATACATGTCATTACCTCAGCAGATCTTTGCCTGGCTGTTCTCAAGTGTAGCTCACAGCTAGTCGTGTCAGCGCTCCTTTCAAACTTTTCCACTTGTTTTATATAAAATTCAAGAATATGAATGAATACTATTTAAAACTAAGGTCTTCGTAGCTTGCTAGCCAGCAAGCTAGTATGGCAAGCCGTTATAACATGTAGCCTATTCGACTTCCATAGCCAGCTACCTTATTAGTCCCAATTAGCTGCCTATTTTCTTAGCTAGCTGGCCATATATGACTTAGCTAACTACCACAATTGCCTAACGTTAGCTAGCTGCCGTTTGAAGCTACGTTTTATTTTGTAAGCAAAATAAAATGCTCTAGTTAAACTAGCTGCACTTAGGACGTAGCTAGTAGCTAGGCAAACGCGGTACCTAGCTAACTTAACTCATATGGCCAGCCAGCTAGGACATTGGCCAGCTACTTTGGACTAATTTAATAACTGTTAAATTAAAACGGATTGCCATAAACTAGTGTTAGCTTGCTAGCTAAATGTTAAAATGACTTGCCATGAGCTATCGTTATCTTAACTAGCTAGCTAACCCAGCATTGCCAAACATGACTTGGGAGATAAAGTTAATCAACCTCCCCGTCAGAAACACACCCAAACAAACGAGAGTAAGGCTACTGTGGACGGGAGGGGGTGGAATAGCTAAATTAATATCTAAATTGATAAGCTAGCTATAATGTTTTCATACAATAGTAGCGCCCAGATTTTTTTTTAAACCCAAAAAATCCGCAACGACATATTTTGGGAGCGGGCGTTATGTTGAACAATCCAGGAAATTGACGGTAAAACATAATCACTAGAAAAGTAAGTTTTAGTTCATGTCTATGCTCTTAAATTAATGGGGAATTTACTTCTGAAACCAGTGTGACATAGTCACATGAGTACTCAAGTATGGCATTCAACATGCAAGCTAGTCAACTAGCTAGCTAACTAGCAGCAATACCCACATCTTTATTAGAAGAAACACATTTAAGAAGTGTGGTTTATTATTACATGGAAACTTAATATCTTGAAACCCATCATTCCATCACCACCTGTGAAGCCAGAGAACATGGGTTATATGGTTGTGGAATTTCTACACTCTCAAATATAATGTTGGCAGTTTCGTACATATGGTTGTACAACCCTGATTCTCCCTGCTATTTTGTATTGTGTGTGATGCCGAGTGTCTTCTTGGACAGAGGATGGAAGCTTGGTGGATGCTTAATAACACACTCACGTTTGATGTCATACATATATTTTAACGATTTTATACTTTGTTCCCTGGGGCTTTAAGCTATTGTGGGAGCGTGACCGAAAGGGTAAAGTAGCTACTTAATCTGAATTGAAATCAGTAAATATAAATCTATGCAAGTGGATTATGCTGGTATATGCCATAGTGTGTGTGCGTGTCTGTGTGTTTAGGTAAACACAAATTAGGTCATAATAATAATAAAAAAGAATAATGCAAAAATTTGTATTTGTCCTTGAACAGCACCGCTTGCTCACCAAACAAAAATTATACTTTTTTTTTTTCATATTTGAGACCGAGGTGTTTTTAATCTCTTCAAAGCTTCTGTCTCTGCTGTGCAAATTATATTTTTCCACATTTGTTCAGACAGGGAAATGTGGGCGGAATAATTCTACCCTTTTAGACCTGTATCTAGAAACGTGTCAAATTAGGCAAATTGCAGGCTTGGATGCCACAGCTTAGTTTCCTAAAAGTACAGTGATGAGCATGTGCTTGGGAAATTAATAGAGAATTGTTTGTTTGCAGCACTTTTCCTGTGAAAATATTATCAGAACCAGAAGAACAGAGTTTGAAAATTAATTATCCATAATACCCTGCTGGACAGCCATCTTGTCATCCTGAATTAATTATTGCTAGCAATGACAATAAAACCTGTTCATTGTAGCTATGCATCGGCTTCACTCGGAAGACCTTTCAAGCATACCCTTCCAAACGCAACTTCCTCATGCCAAGTTCCAGTAACCTCTAACCTGCACATTAAAAGTAAGAGTCAATTGGCTAGACACTATATAATAACGCCTTATGGCATCATGTGAGACCAAGTAGGATAACTTACATAACTAAGATACATTTCTGGGCAAATAACTGTTACGAGAACTGATCAGAACTAATCGCAGACACCAGAAGTAATAGGAATAGGCTTTATTCGTAGTCGACATACACAGGTCAATGTCCAGCAAATAGAGTGCAGGCAGAAACATAGTCAAATCCAGACAGGGGTCAATGTCCAGCAATCAGTGCAATACAGGGTAGGCAAGAGCGACATTCAGGAACAAGCAGGGGTCAGAACCGGGGAATCCGTCAGGGCGGGGGATAAAGAGGAAGAAGGGCAGGAGCAGGGCTAGGACGGGGAAGGGCAGGTAGGCAGGAGGGCTGGACAGAAACAGGTAGGACAGGAGCAGGCTGGACAGGCAAGAGAACAGGAACTGGACGGGTACACAGGACTGGACACAGGAATGAGGAGCAGGCAGGAAACAGGCAGGAATCAAAACCGCACGAATGCAGGGCACAAGACGATCTGGCAGAGAACACAGAAACAGAGGAGACTCAATGCCAAACTAACTAAGAAACAATGAGGAACAGGTGAGAAGAAACAAAATGAGGAAACACAATACAGGTGTGGGGAAGTAGACACAAAATGGAGAGAAAGAGGGAAAACATGGAACTGACTGCCAGATAAAAAAATACAAATACACGGAAAAACCAGACGTAGACTTAAGACATGGAGGCACGGGACGTGACAATAACATACAGTGCCATGAGATAGATTGTTCTATATTGTACGAAGGCACGTGAATGAGAACACCGGACTGGTGACTGTATGCCCTGTAACAGATCAGCAGAGAACGATCTATCAAGAGATGCGACTTTAGCCAGATATTTCTGATACGCAGCTGGCGCAGGTGATGTCCGCGACGACACAAATCATGCTGCAGTTTACGAGTGTAGCCACCTCTGGTTTTGTCATTTCTTGGGAGAAGGCTCTGGTATATCAGCAGTATTTAAAACTCAATCTCCTGACAGATGGCCATCCCATCCTCTGCCGTTCAGGAGCGATGGGTTTGCTCTCTGATGATGGATGGAGAGGAATGTAGTGTTTCAGATGTGCCTGGAAGCTAAGGAAGTGTGAAGAAAGGGCCCACTCAACACTGCTTGACATGTTTTTTTTTTTTTTCTCACTCAGTGATGTATTCAGTGAGCACTTAAATTAACATCTTAGTGTCTTAATTATAGTCATACATTTGTTCTGACAAAAAAAAAAACACGGGTAAAAGGTTTTGCTTGGACACAGAAACATGTTTCTAAATCTCTGCTTGTGTGGATGACTGAATAGTTGTGTTGAATGTGCAATACATTCTATTACAGTACAGGTATTTAGCAGACACTCTTATCCAGAGCAACTAACACAACATCTTATTACATTTATCCATTTATATACTGAAGCAAGTCAGGTGAAGTACCTTGCTCAAGGGTACAACAGCAGTGTCCTACCTGGGAGTCGAACCTGCAACCTTTCGGTTACAAGCCCAGTTACTTAACCAGTATACTACACTGTCGCCCTTTAATTCCAACTAATTTTCTTCTGGTCTCATTTTTACCTACTGATTATTTATTTGAAGTACGGCTAAACTAAAGCTCCACATAGATGTACAGTACCTGTTAAATTGGCAGTTGCGTTGCCCAGGGAATGGGAGGGTTCAGTCAGGTACGGTTCCGTGTGCATTGCTAACCAGCGACCCCTGCTGGTCGATCCGGCGCCCGAAGATTTCAGTCAAAGCCTCATATGAAAGGTCCTCCTCCGACTCTGCTCTATGTAAGCTTAGCTGTATTCTGCGGTGTGTAAAGAAGCAGCTGGCGACACCACATGTTTCGGAGGAGGACCGTGGATGTCCACATACATCACAAGGTGCAGACGGATGCACGCGCTGCGCTCCAACAGTGGCCCTTAAAAGTCCATGGCTCCACTTGCCATTACAGTACAGCAGCCGTACCTTTCAAACGTCCACCCTTTCAAGCCCAAAGGCTCCACTTGCTAGAGATGACTTCTACCACTTAACATAAGATTGATAATGCAGACAGAAATGTGTGCTGTGGACCTTCACACGGTGAATTGAGGTTAGAGCTGAACATGACAAGTGATTCTGGGGCTAAATCAGATTTGCCTGCAACCCCTTGTGCCACTGGATTCACTCATCAAACCTCATTATGTAGGACAGGATAACCTGGTCTTTGGGTTGACTGGGTTTGAGCATAAACACAACCCAAAGGGATACAGCCTCTATAACTAGTAATTGTGCTCTGCAATACATTATACACCATGTTTTTACGAGACTAATACAGAAATGCTTTCCAGTCACATATGTTGGCCTTTGTCTGTCATTATTTCATCGACTCCACACCTTTTCCTTGGGGTCTTTGTTTCTAACCATGTTGCCGTAAGAGTATCCTGATGTAACGCAATCAAGTGCAACGGCGGAGCCGCATGGCGCTGGCTTCCCCGAACAACTTCATTTCACAGTTTGCACGTGCTGACGCTTCCCTCTACTAGCATAGCTCCTTTCCCTCTAATCACATATTAATATAACCCCCGGCACAATGTAATTGTGTGCCGTTTCTATGATAAAGACCAGGGGATATAAAATGTAAATGCTGCCTTTTGTGTGCTCTCTCGCAGGCAGCAGATTGTCAGATTGTCTCGCGCTGTCAAAGGTTGTTCATATACGTATGCGTGCGCATGCATTATTCACTTCTTTTAATGCGCTGCATTCAGATCTGCATTTCATTTTCAATTCATGAAGCAAATGGCCCATCACCCTTCTCATTACGGTGAAAGTGTGTTAGGATTCAACAGAGCGCGGACAGGTACATTATAGCGCAATCCTCAGGAGCGTTCACATGCTGACAGCACAGGCAAGATGCTAACCATTGGTCTTCATAGAGTCAGAAGCAAATTGCCCGTAATTGTTCGCCTGTTGCACTGGGTCTCAATAACAGATCAGTTGCTCATTTAATGTTGTGAATTTGTCAGGCAATTGGTTGCATGTAGGAGGCTTTATGGAGCAAGCAGGTTGTTCATTTTTTTAACACAATGCATTAGTCACAGAGGTTGATGATGCTTTTTCTGTTGGACTGGGAATGTCATGACCTTCAAGTTCACTCTATATTTACACAGAGATTCTGCCTTGTTTAACTGGGGGCCTTGCTCTAAAAAGGCACACTTCAAAGCCAAGCTCTCTTGTCTCTTCTTCCCTGTATCATAACTAAATAAATAAATAAATGAGAATACTTTTGAAAATTGTGACTGGCCATTGGAAGACTGGCCATGACAGAAAACACGTTTCAGAGCTATTTAACGTTAACTCTTGCTGGCCAAGTAACGTCAATGAAGTTTAAGCACAGCCCTATTTCGTCTTGAGTGGGAGGGACTCATATTTAATTGACATTCTTGTTGTTCAATCCACTATAAGGCTGTTATATGTCCACATGACTGTTATTTTAGGAAATTATGATTGGGCTAAAGCGCTGCCTCCCCTCACATGACTTTTCACTATTAAAATGACTACTGAACTTAAAAAAAAAGAAAAAGACAGGCCTCCAGGTCACATGCGTATAACAGACAACAAGCTCCTCCGAGGCAAATTTAAGGTTTGTCTCCAAGGAGCGTTTACTCTATTTCCCTTTTTGGCCAATAGAGGTCACTGTTTCTCTCACAATTAAACATATGATGTAAAATAATTGCCCCCTTCCTCTTACATGTTTTTATTTGTATTTGTTTTTTTTTGTTTTTGTTTTTTTAAATTTGTTTCTGATTTTTCCCTTTTTCTCCCAATTTAGTAGCCAATTGAACCCCTATTCTAATTCAATTCCCCCCCGTGTAGCAACCGCTAGAGAACCGCCGCTGCACGACCCCGTCAATCGGTATTTATTAGGGAGGACACTACGTCCTCTACAGGGCGCAGCTCCTGACCGTGACACGCCCTGGGTCCCCCTGTGCGCAGCGGTTCTCTCCGAGCCCCTCCCCCCACCCGGAAGCGACCGCCAATTGTCGCTTCCACAGGGCACCGGCCACGCTCGGCTATGGCAGGACCGGGGCGCGAACCCCGATCCTCGGAGTACAACTGCGCTGACTGAAAGTCAGCGGTCTTTACCGCTGTAAATGGTAAATGGTAAATGGACTGCACTTATATAGCGCCTTTATCCAAAGCGCTTTACAATGGCCTCTCACTCACCCGTTCACACACACATTCACACACCAATGGCGGCAGCCACCATGCAAGGCGCTAGCCTGCTCATTGGGAGCAATTTGGGGTTCAGTGTCTTGCCCAAGGACACCTCGACATGTGGACAGGAGGAGCCGGGGATCAAACCGCCAACCCTGCGATCAGCGGACGACCCGCTCTACCTCCTGAGCCACAGCCACCCAGCCTGTACCACCGCGGTGGCGGCCTTTTGTATTTGTTTTATTAATCTGATTGATTAGGCTACACTTAATTCTCATAAGGAGTTTTTCAAATATATTTTATATTTTTATATTTTATATTTTTTACACGCAAGTGTCTTTGCTAGTTTGCATTATAAAACAAGGGTAAATATCCGTAAACCTACGGGTTCCCAACCTGACAGCGACAGACGTGCACTATTTTAAACAAGCGCAGCCAATTTTATAAATAATGCTTACATTCATTTAACCCATCTATTGCATTTCGGGTCAAAAGTGACCGAGTGACTTTGTTTTTAATCATAAATATTGTATTTTTCATCCAATTGCCTCAAGATCTTATGTTATCCTCCACACTAGGCCTCTGAACATATACAATTGATGATCACCACTTGCATTGAATTTTGAGTGATTTATTCAACAATGACGCACCTGTGATATTTTCGGTCAGAATTGACCGCCATAGGAAATTAATGGGTATGAGTAT
Organism: Ilyophis sp. 1 JC-2022; assembly: GCA_022702515.1. Taxonomy (NCBI): domain Eukaryota; kingdom Metazoa; phylum Chordata; class Actinopteri; order Anguilliformes; family Synaphobranchidae; genus Ilyophis; species Ilyophis sp. 1 JC-2022. The sequence goes on along the minus strand of CM040395.1, from coordinate 125,600,498 downwards.
ATTATGTTCATCCTGCAGATGGAAAACATCTCCACACACACACACACACAGGCTCGCACGCACACACACAGGCACGCACACACACACACAGGCTCGCACGCACACACACATACACAAACACAGGCTCGCACGCACACACACACACACACACACAGGCTTGCACACACACACACAGGCTCGCACACACACACACACACACACACACACACACACACTGGCACACACACAGGCTCGCACGCACACACACACACTGGCACACACACAGGCTCGCACGCACACACACACACACACTGGCACACGCACACACACAAGCTCGCACACACACACACAGGCACGCACGCGCACACACACACACACAGGCTCGCACGCACACACACATACACAAACACACACACAGGCTCGCACGCACACACACACACACAACTTGAACTTGAACAATACCATGGGATGTATTGATCTGATACAGGCAAGCCAGTGTTTCATTGTGTACTTTCAACTACAAGTTGATAACTTGAACTTGAGTATATATAGTATATGGTCCGGACCCACCGGTGGGCCCATCAAGTTCAGCATTCACTGCATTCACTGTGATGAATATAAAATAAGACACTGATACTGTTTTCCTCAATGAACATTTATTGAAATAGAAATATTCAAAAAAATACCATAACAGAACATCAACATGGTGTGTGTGTGTGTGTGTGTGTGTGTGTGTGTGTGTGTGTGTGTGTGTGTGTGTGTGCGTGCGAGCTTGTGTGTGTGTGTGTCTGTGTGTGTGTGTGTGTGTGTGTGTGTGTGTGTGTGGAGATGTTTTCCATCTGCAGGATGAACATAATATACTCATACCCATTCATTTCCTATGGTGGTCAATTCTGACCGAAAATATCATAGGTGCGTCACTGTTGAATAAATCACTCAAAATTCAATGAAACACAGTCTTGCCTGCCACCCCTTGATTCTACTTGCTTTGACTGTTCAAATGAGATGTCAACCATCAAAATTGGATTAGGGGTTCCAGAGATATCACTGTGCAAAACACACCGGTCAATTTTGACCGGAAATAGCATGGGAAGGGGGGAAAACCAAATGCAAGAGAAGGGTTAAATAAATGTGCTTACATTAAAGTTAAAGATGATAAAGTACTTTTTTTATAAATGAGACCCCAGGTTTATGATGGTTTTAGCACAAGCGCTTTCCGCTGGCTCAAGATAGCAATACACCCAAAATTATCCTGGCCACAACTAATCTAAAGACCAACACACCCGGTTCACTTGCTATGGCCGCAAGTTCACTTGCTATTTACACAACATGAATGCTGGGCAAAAAATGTACAACAGCGTCGGTCTAGCAAAAACACTTGTCTTTGGGTTAGCGCCGCTTAGCACCGGATGTAAGATATAGAGCCTTTTAGCGTTTTTAGCTCTACAGAATAGTCGAACAGTGTGACGTCCGCCTTCCCTAGTGATGACAGTTCACAATTACAGTGCAAATTAAAGTCAACTGCATTGTCGCATTTTTCTGAAAATGCCTTTGAAATCAGATGGTTGCCAGTTTGAATCTATGGTAGGCACTACTATTGTACCGATGAGCAAGATACTTGACGTGAATCTCTTCAGTAAAATGTCTATCAGCATTCATGGAAAATGTGCACACTGAAAAAACCAAACAAGCATTTTAATATATATTTAGCAATATAGTCAAACTAACCCAGCATTTAGGTGAAATGCTCAACTCAAAGTGCTGGGTTAGAAGCATAACCCAACACTGCTGGGTCAAATCAACCCAACGCTGTGTTTGTCCAATAGTGACCTAGCGCTGGGTTGGTCAAATAACCCAAGTTATTTTTGACCCAGCATTTTTTAGAGTGTAGAATCTTATTTCTGTTACTTGTAAAGCTAAATAAAATAAACTATCTGCCAGTGGGGTGAAATAGTTTTATTCATTTCAAGATTTGCCAGTGGGGTAAGATAATTTCAAAAAATACCTTAAAAACAAGCTAATATTTTCCACTTTTGAGAAAAAAAAATAGATTTTAAGTCTCAACACTTGTTAAGACAAACATTTTTTGCAGTGCAGACCCAAATCCGAAGAACTAAAAAGTGAATACCAAACACTAGCTCAGCAGATGCACAGCACTGTCGAAACAATATTGTCAAAACACTCCGAAGTTGCAGAAAAAATGACAATGGTTTTTGACCCCAAGTAAGTCTGTACATTTGACTTGACATAACTCTCTCTGGACTCAATTCCAGGATTTGTTGTTCTGTGAAGCTTGTCAATTATAAATAATTTGCACAAGAAACCAGCACTGCAGTGGCCTTGGGGGAGTTCTAGGGCAATCACAAGGTTTAAATCGTACATGTTCTTTTGTGTGCTTTGACTCTATTTAATATGTATACCCTACCCCTGCTGCAAACCATGTCATTATTATTAGCAGAGTTTGGCAGCAGGGGTCCTTCTGTTTCAAAATTTAGCAGGTTATAGAACTGCACTTTTGTGTGTGTATACAAATTCCCACAGAATAAAAAAGATACAGTATAATACTATAAAAAATATGCTACTGCCACATGTGTGTGGGTCTACTATCCGCACGGAATGCAGCATGTGACAGTGTGGAAACATTGCTATCAATCATCATTAAGTGGCAACTGACTTATCAGTGTGGATGACTGGGGAGGGGGTAGGGCCTAATTGTTTAACAGGTGTGTTCAAAGAAGGCCGTATTGACCTCATGCTGAGGAATGACTAAATGTAGGTGAGAGCTGCTTTGGAAAAAAGAGTGACCCTAGTAATAAGATCTGTCTGTGAGGAGCTGATGAAAAATGAATATCCTGGCTGAGTGAATAAGTGTGCGGCCCATTCTCTGCAATGTAGATTGATATAGGCAGGTACCATGTGCCATATGGGGCTTCATATTAGGACATGCTTCACTCCACCATAGAACTACTCCTTCCTACTCCCCACACTTTATTCCATCCTTCTCCTTACACAAAGCATTGGCTAGCAACAGAACATTCGGCAGGGGTTGCTTTTCTCATCTTGAATCTTGAGCAATAATCCCCGTAGAAAAAATAACGCAGGCACAACATTATAGTGATCACAGAGATTCACTTGCAGGATTCATTGAGAGGAAAAAAACATTTAACTCATTTTGATTGAATCCAGGCCACGGATTCAATAGTGAAAGACTGTTTAGATCCAGCACGGATCCTCTTTACTTGATTTAATCATTATGTTGGACAAAAAAACGGACATAGCTCAAATTAAGTAAGTTATGTAGTAAAGGTCTAAACCTTTATATAGCAACCTTCTGAATCATCACAACACACAGACAGACAGACAGACACACACACACACACAAAAACTGTGTTTAAATTGGATTTTATTAAAATTTCCAATAAGCCATTGGTTCTGTAAGCATTTTGTGAAACATAGGGGTTGGCACCATCTATTCATTTGCATAGGCCTCGCTGTCATGCCGAATTCATTGCTTTTTCAATCCTTAATAACAATTTAATGATCTGCAGTGGTCAGGCAGCTGCTGGTTATCTGTAAACTGTGTAGAGGAGCTCAGTGGCAGTTAATCTAAACGTAGAATTAATGGCCGTCAATCACTGATGGAATTTCCGGGATCGTTTATGCAGAGGAGCGGACCTGAGACCATAAGCTGAGATAACCATAAGAGTCCGATAACATTAGCTGAGAACATTCACCATTTCCCAGGCTGCACCCTGGGACATAGACACAAAATTTTCTCATTTCCCAAAATAATGACATCATGTGCAACATTTAACGCATATTCGGACAAGTGTCTTCCCTTATGAAGAAGGCATTAAAAACTTGCACCTTGTTAGGCCACTGCGATTAATTGGTGTCCTAAAATGTACTTTGACGTGCATGGTTTCCAATTAATAGGCATAAGATTGATCTCAAAAAACATAATGCCATCTTTGTTTCAAACTGTCTCCTCTAACATTAGTCATTAGTATACGACTGTTGCACGCATAAAGCCCATTAAAAAGTCATTGTGCAAATAACAAAAGACTGATTAAACAGCCTCTCTATATCTGTTGTATTACAATTCAGGCCGCAGAATAATCTCAACAAAGACATTATGTATGATTTGTGCGTTGGTGATAAGGACTTCATTGTTTCACCAATACAAGACTTTCCCCTCCTGCAATTCTGTGGCTTTGTTGTTCATGTTACGATGAGCAATTTGATGGATTGCAGTGGACAGGGATTGTACTGCAGCATTGTGATTTGGGAACTGGTTTTGGGGAATGAGAAACACCAGATGGTTGCAGGTTTACATCCTAGTTTGAACACCGCTGCCCAGTAGCAGGACAATTAACCTGAATCAATTCAGCAAATGTCCACCTCTATAAACGTATATTGCACGCAACATAACTCACCCAGCACATGCAAACCTGTTGATAATTAGGTTTAATAATTGCACCGCTTCTCAAACTTGGAAGACATGCCGACATTTTACAGTACCTGCGTTTGTAGCTGTGGTTTCACTGCAATAGCTAGGCCGAAATTCAAATGTTTTTTCAAGAAGACTTGTAAGACGTTTTCCTTTTTCTTGGAATGTCTCGTGACAGACAGTCAGTCCACACATTGGATCCACTGACAGTACCTCATCTCAACAAAAAACAAATGAAAAATCCCTCCTCCATTTACAAAGGTGAAAAAAACAATGCCTTCAATAATACCGCGAGTTAATAGCCCATGCTGGGATTATGTGACCATTTTGTAACTACTACTTCATTGTTATTCAGTCCAAAAGTTATTGGTGGAGTATGTGTTAATTGCATATTAAACGATAATACACAGGCGCGATAATTACCACCCTGAAATGCCAGGGCAATTTCCCCTTCAAGTGAAGGAGTTTACTTTAAAATACACGGTGTGTCACTTTGCTTTTTTGGGTAGGCCGTGTAATTATACCAATCCAGTCTGCCTGGGGAACAAAGTACAACTACGCTCCATTATTAAATCACCGACATTATCAAGAACAAAACTGAAACCCCTGGAGTGAGGAAAAACAAGTGACTTTCCACAGAACATTCCAGAAACTGTGAATCGGTCACGTAAATGAGTATGCATATTGTGGTAGCCTGCGTATAATGCAAGTAAGACATGATTCTGGAAGTCATATACAGATGGGTGTTTTTTTTATTTGTGCAGGTTGCCAAAATTGAAGTTACTTTCGAAATGCAAAGCACTCATTTACTGCTTCTACATTATACATAAATAAAAGTATACATAAATAAAAGCAAGGGTCTGATTTTCCTTGGGTCTCTCCACTGCTTATCATTTCTTAGTCGCTGAGTTCTGATCTTTGGCGTGTCAAATATTAACCAGCTGGCACATTTACAGAATACACTGGCAATTAAGCAAAATGCTTGTTTCCTTGAAAAATGTGCATAAGCAGAGGCGTGTATATCGTAGCTCCAGTTTTCAGAATTCCAGAATACAACTCCCCTTCATATTTTATGGTTTCACTGTCAAAAGGCATTAACAAAAGTTTTAAAGTCTAAAATTTTGATCGAATGGATATTTTGAAGACTGGAGTAAAAAGGAAAATCTACTCACAATCTAAGCCCCGCACAGTCACGCACAGGCCTCAGATCACAAATATCCGACATTCATTTATTGCAACGTTTAGTCACTGCAGGATTAATTTATTACATTCACGCGCTATTACATTCAGTCACTATTGGAATTCATTAAAAGCATTAACTTATTTATAATTCCAAACAAAGCCAGGTTTAAGTGCGCCACGAAGACAAATATAATCATAATTATTATTTTTTTTGCTGTAAAAATTTATGATGGCATGTGAAGCAATGTCATACCAGCATAACCTTGACAGCTGATTAACTGCTTTCATCTTTCAAAAATGGTTCGGCTTGAAGCCAGTCAAACCTGCGTGAATTATCTACCCATTAACCAGCGTACTACATCTGCTTGAGAAATCTCCCTCTCTGAAGATGACACATCAACAGACAGTCTCACAGATGGGCAAAGTCAAACTCGTTGCTAAATAAAGCCTTTGAAGTCCCAAGACATAAGGATGAACTAATTGATTGATAACTAGCTATGAAAATTATGGCAATAGTTGAACGATGTCGTTTGCCTTTTTTTTTCTTATCTACCCAATCTTTATGCGAATCACATATGTTTTTCATTAAGTGATTCCAGTTTGTGAGTAAGGCATTATAAACCATTTCAAATGATGGCCTATTTTTCTCATACCAGGGAGAGTTTGACATGGTGTTTAGTGTCTAACGCCATGTTCATGCATCCTTTTATTCTTCTAGTGTTCATATTTACACTTCAACGGTGCATCTTAGAGATCCTGTTAGATATTCTCTAAATTGTTATCCGCATGACATTTCTACAATATAAACACATAATTATGTTGTTTGCAAGGCAGGCATCATGGTGAAAAGTTCAGACCATCATATTTTGGTATTAATCTTTAGAATTGCAGTTTGTTTTTTCCTGTCATGGAGCGACACTACATTATGAAAACCTGCTGCTTGCGCAAAATAACTCCTATCCTACTGTGTACAGTGTACCTAGGCAGAAAAAAACCAAACTCAGTGTTGCTATGGAGTTAGTCACATGGTGACACATGATACCACCCCTATAGCTTTGCAAGGGAAGAGGGATTCAGTCACCCCAACCCGGCCTCATCAGAAATGGGGAGTAAAGTCAGGGCTTGGGAGAAGATTCAAGGGTCCGAGACCTTTTTACTGATAGAAAATGGCATTTCTATTTATTTTTAAGTGCCTGTGTGCTTCTGTGTGTAACAAGGCTGTCATATTACTGGGCTGGCTGCCTGCAGGAATCGGATCCTTGCAGGAATATATTTTCCATTATAGTGTTAGAAAAAAAATTACACAAAGCAATAAACAATTATAATGGCTTGAATTGTTATTCTATGTTGACAATCCAGGGTTTTTCATTTGACAATGTCAAGCAAGAAAGTTGTTCGCACTGAATAGTACAGAAAAAAAATGTTACATATGCAACTTTAATAATAATACATATGTAATTAATTAATACATAAATGGGAATGGATTTGTTTAAATATAATAATAAAAATAAAAGGACCAACTCATTAACAGATACAGAAAAGCAATACTGAAGCCAAAATATGCTATATTTATATTACTGGGTTCTCCCCAAAATCTTTTCTGTGTACACAAAAACAACAAACGGGGCTTGGCCTGACACTATTACATAATCGCCTGATCGCGATTATTTGAGCTGACCGCAATCATTTTGCATAATCGTTAGAATAGTTTCCATTCATCTGTATAAAAACAGCTGGATAAAACTAACAGAAGTGTCATATATCCATCACTATTTCCACGTCGTTTTCCACCGTTTGAGGTTTGACTGGCGCTCTTTTAATGACATCATCTCGTTGCGCCCCCTTCTGTTATGGTTTAATGGTTTAGTGGATAATTAGCGCCATTAACTTTATCTCAAGGCGCTTAATTAAGCAATATTGCGATTATACACCGGTTACCAACAAAATCAAATATATAATCAAACTGTGTTTATATTGTTCCTGACAACAATCAGTCACGTCAGTAGAACCATAGTTTACGACTCCGGCAAGTAGGCCGACCCTTAGTAACGACCTAGAAACAGAGACAATTTCTAGTCCCTGTTGAGTCAGTCAGCCAACTTGAGCTAATGCTTTCTAGAGATCGTGGGACTTGTCAAACTGAATAAATACCACACATATAAACACAAAACTCAATCACACTAGCTCAATATTGTTGTAACTAAGATATCTGCTGAAAAAAGTTTTTTGTTCAATGGACAGATTTAGCTATTACGTTCGCGAACTTCACATGCATTTTTAAGCTAGTAGCGCCGTGTCACCAGCTCTGCTCCTATAGTGGCAGTTACAATGTTGCCATGGAAATATGTATAGTTCTAATCAATGGCAGAGTAATATTTATAGTGATGACGATGAGACATTTTTCATTTGAGTCAGGCTAGGTGTGCGGTCATGCTGTTTTTATCACGTTCTAAATGTCTAGTTGACCAATCGGATTGCTTGGTCAGAACTACCTGTTGTACAATTTCTAATATTCAACGACCGCATTTCGATGAGCATCTATTTACATTAACATCATGGATTTAGTTACAGAGCCAAACACCACAGCACTGCTGTGGGCACATTTTGGTTTTAAGTCAAATGAAAAAAGAGAGTCCAATAACTTGTAATTTGTATATTTCAGTAATAGGCTTTGTATATTTAAGTTGTTATTTATGTCATATCTGCCCTGTGCAATTTTTCTTTACAAAGCCTAAACGGCAAACAGAAATTTGATTTTTATATGTTACAATGTTCAATGCCAATAAATGGCTCTTCTTCATAAGGTGTATGTGTATTATTAAACTATGATTAGGCTTATACTATAATAGTGGCATAAAATGATCAGAAAAAGACAATTAAATCGGTAATCGCAATTATTTGTATGACAATTAATCGTCAACTAAAATTTCATGATCATGACAGCCCTAAACGGGGCAAACACGAAATAGCCTAATCAATAGACTAAGAATAAACAATAAGGGGAAAAACTTGAGAAGAAGGTAACGAGGAACTAGCGGAATCTAGGCACAGAGGGTCTGGTAGCGAAGCACAAAGACCAAGCGATAACATGAGGGCAAAGACAAACATATGGTCACAAGGCAAACACATGCAGACTGGGCTAAGAACGAATACAATAATGAGAACTAATTAACAGAGAGAAACGCGACAGGTACACAAGGAATGGGGATTTGCGGTCTCTGGTGGAGACCAGGGTGGTGTACTATGAAGCGAGATTAAGGAGTTAGCGAGTTAATGTAAGCTAAGTAAAGTAAGCTAAGTAAAACCCAGAACAGTTATTTTTGCTTCAGTCCATGTTCCAGATTTGGGAGACTTTAACTTGACAACTGATTGTTGATCTTTTTTGTTATTGTAAATATTTACGCACTAGTTACATATTAGTGCCGTGTTATTATGTGTCAATGTTTAACCTTGGCATTGAATACTGTAATTAATTAAAGTAGTAATCATACATAAAAATTCACAGAAAGACATTGTACCATCACTTTGAATCAGATTTTGTAACTCATTTCACTCATTGTAACATAGGTTGTTAAAACCATATACTTGTAGTATGCTTAATGTGCATAGTATACTCATTTTGATTTAGCGAAAAGTGCCCAGATGTAAACTGCTTTAGCAAAAAATATGTGACTGAGGTCACACAGCGGCACAGAGACACAGTAGTGTGTAATTCTTTCCAGTGTATAATTTTTTCCAGGCATTTCCGGTTGCGTCGCTTGACTGTACGTCATTAAGTCTCGATAGCTACTAGCACTGATCTGTATCGACTATACACTCTATGCCAGCTACCGATCTACGAGTCGGTTGATTATTTTCTATGTATTTGTACAATTACCCTGTAAATTAACATTTGTAAAAGCAACACATGTCTGTCTTGTATGTGCAAGTATACATGACATGCTTTTAAAAGTATGTATCTATAGCTAGCTGTTCGCAAGGTAGCTAGTTTATACACTATCATTAGTGTTATGTATGGTAGCACTAATGCGGACCTCAGGTTCAAAAAGCTAACTGGTTTTCTCATGTCAATATCAATATTTAAATGTATTGTGGCAATGGATATAAAACTGCATTAATGAATAATGTCACAAATATTTCTGAAATTTTTTAAATGTAATTAGGTTGTTTTGTAGATGTGTTTTCAATGTTTTCTTCTACCGATGGCCATAAGTCTTGTTGACTCAAGTCTTGTTGACTCAATTCCAAAATGTACTGTGCACTACCCATTCATACTAACATCTGTTTTTGTATGTAGTACATATAACTTAGGCCTACTGTCATAGTATGTAGTATGTTAGTATTCCGTTTCAAACACAGCCATACACTTTCACCAGGGGTGTCCAAACTTTTGCCTGGTTTTTATTCTATATACAGTACATTAAAAAATCTATATTTTTTTGTTAAGCTCAGTGGCTCGTACCCCTGACAGTAGTGCCTGACCCTCGCACCAAGTTCCTTAACCAGTAAGTAAGAGTGCTGCACTTTCAAAAATAAAAACTGCCACAACTCTCAGTGTGCTGCATCGCCGGTTAGAATGCAATCCCATAAGAATGACTTCAGCCTCTAAGGAGACGCTCGATTCAGGCTTCACGCCAGATCTGTTTCATATGCGAGTGACCACTGCATTAGTGCCAGCTCTTGAAACAATTGCAACAGGCTTTCCAATGTTTACTAAGATGTTTTATGACTTGAGGAACACTACACTGGGGGCATGAAAGAAATAATGGTTGTTACACAGAAATGTCTACACCCTAATGGATTTATGTTTTGTACCCCTGTAAACCCACAGATTACCTGACTTCCGACTGCATTCTTCGGATCAGAGCAATGGCTTGTAATAAGGCAGGTCACATTAGCATCATATGCATTTTATATTAAAGGAGGTGTGTGTGTGTGTGTGTGTGTGTGTGTGGGGGGGGGGGGGGGTATTGATAAATGCTAAATAAACACCACTTGGAAAAGGTCTGATGTAAATTATGACTCTGAGAGGGGATTGTGAAATGAAACAGGGGATTATTGAAGGTTTGTTGTGCTTGACTGCTTTGCATAGCACTCAAACCAGGGCTCACTGACGATCATTGCTCAGGAAAAAAAAAAACTGATATCCATCGCATTTATGCTGATTGATATTCAGCTCCTGAACTGGCTTCCTTCCTTGCATCCAAAACAAAACACAAGCGCCGTGGGCACGACCTCGTCCATCGCTCGGATGCACCCGCGGATCGATCCCGGTTTGGCATCGGCCAGAGTCATAAAAGCTCAATCTTCAAATTTAATTCTTGCGGGAATGGCGGTAAATCACCTGCACACTCCCTCCCTGCTCCCCCCCCGCCACCTGCGGAGCGTGCCATTCTTCAATACCCCCACGCAATAAACATCAAACACAGGTAGGCAACCGCATAACGGGATCAGGAGAACACACCAACCAACTTTAAATGCTTAATGCAGATGAAAGAATCCCGATTCCTTAAATGTGGTACAGTGTGTGTAATACCCTGCTTTGCCCGCAGAGCAAGATCAAGATCGTTGTTCAGGGCAAGCAGCTTGCACCTCCCCAGCCATGTAGATGGAAACAGGCACACACATAAATTCACATTTTCTTTAAATTATTATTGAACAGTGGCTCCCAAACCGCTCCTGAGCTACCCCCAGCCAGATCCATGTATTTGATATGTTCCACCTCAAGCACACCTGATAAAGGGCTTGATTAGTTGTATCAGGCGTGCTTGAGGTGGAATATATCAAATACCTGGATCCGGTTGGGGGTACCCGAGGAGAGGTTTGGGAACCACTGGTGTAGAAGTTACATCCCTAAGCGGGATTAGGAATGAATGATATTAAATAAATAAAAATTCTGAGCAAAAATGATATAATAGCGTATCTGTTCCAGCGTTCAGCCCACATAAATGAAAGCAATGATGGTTAGAACTAAATGTAAAAACCACTTAATAACGTCCTCATGATGTTACAATGGCATCTAAACAACGAAAGCGCAACAGCTGTGAATGTGTTGCCATAGCAACAGTAGACGAGCCCAAAATTCATAACAGCTTCTAATTATTACCGGTGCGCCTTACTCAAAGGTGCTTTCTGTGGCGACAGCAGTCTGAAAGCCGGCAATGACAAATCCTATCATAGCCTTGGGCAGTAGGCTAGCATGCTGATGTGGCATTTATTTCAGTACTCTGTAAAACTTATAAACAGAGAAAGTAGCTGGCAGTTGGCAAAAAAAAAAAGTGTTTTGCTATAGGCGTTTACAAAACCCATTAAATTAAGCAACCTTTGCTGAACATTTAGGTCCTCTCTATCAACCCGCGCTAGTCGTTTGGTAAATCAATTTGATTTTATATGATTTCACTGATGTAATCAACTAGCTCTTCTACCTTCTCCTCGTCGTCTTTATCGTCAACTTGAGATATTGAGTCACCTCACAAACCACAAACAAAGCACTCCTCAGGAATAGCTGTGTTTTTTTGAGACACAGGCAGAATGGTGCCCGACGTCTGTCCTGTCCATCAAGCGCAGCGGCGATGCATAAGTCTCTGTCCAGGATGTCTCTTGTTTATGAGCTGGGATACACAAAAAGCTTGTATCATCGGGTCGACTTTGCAGTGATTTGAATAGTGATGAATGCTTGCAGTCTGCCGTGCATTATTGCCTTCTTTTACCTTAAAGTACTTCCAAACTGCTCACATTTTTTCCTCTCTATTTTTGTATTGTTTGGCTTCAAATTGAAGCTATGTGATGTTGTGGGTATCGGGTCTGGGTATTGGAGCATTTTTATGAGTGTGACTAGACTACGTGAGCACATTATCGGACCAGATACCCGATACCAGTATCGATATCGGTGCATCCCTAATAATAATAACTGGATACAAATATCCTCATTCACTCTGAGGTAGCACACATGATGCCAGGGTGTTTATGAACTCCAGTCTCTACGGAAAAGGAGAGGAGGGGACCCTGTCCTGCCATGGACATAGAAGCCATACAATGGCAACACTGACAATGGGAGTTTAATAGCTGAACAGCAAAAATATATAACACAATGCTTAATGTCAGCCCAATGACTGTTGAAATGACATTCAGGAGACTGAAAGCACGACACCATCGAAATCACCACGCCGTACTTAAGGTGATTGAGGTGATTACAACTTGTGTAGCCCTTCACAACTTTTGTGAGAGAGCTGGGGCCCTATCGTACGCCCGGCGCTAAGTGGCACTACCCAAACGCAAGTGTCTTTGCTATCTTACACCCGGCGCAGGGGTCATTATAGCGCCCAGCACTCACGTTTTTTAAATACCAAGTGATCTTGTGCCCATAGCAAGTGAACTGGGCGTGTTCGTTTTAAGATGAAGAGTGGCCAGGATTATTTTTGGCGTATTGCTATCTTGAGCCAGCAGAAAGTGCTTGTGCTAAAACCACCAAAAACCAGGTCTACAGTCATTGTGGAACACCTGGTTTTGTTAAAAGTAATTATTTTTTGATGAGGAATTGTTTTTTCTCATAATAAATTTACTTCAATTAAAGGTTGGATTTTTTTCAGTGTGAGATTAAGCTAATTCACCAAACGGCAAATTTTTTATAATCATTTTTACTCATCTTTACCAGAGGTGCCAATAATAGTGGCGGGCACTGTATATCAAGCCTAATGCGCAAATTGTCATTTACGCCTAATGTGTGAATTGTCATTCAATGGAAAACTTGTGCACTGCAATAGACGAATACTTGAGTTCTGAAAATGTGATTCAGATGTCATTAAAATGAAACTCTCTTCATCTAGGCCTACAGCCTGTAAGTAAATAGAATGGTTAATGGTTTTGACTGAAAAAAGTTCAAAATATTCAAGAATATTGCATTTATTGTTTTTCAAATAGCCTAGGCTACAGTTCCCAGGATTCGCTGTGCATAAGGTTTTTTCAATAGCCTACGGTTAAAAAATGTTAACTGAATTTTAACCGTATTTTTTGTCCTTCATAATTTTTTTATTAGTGACCAGGTTTCCATACTCTCAGCTTATTAAAACCCTGCTGATTTGACATGTTATTCCATAACTGAACAAAATTATTTTAAAAAGAACTAAGCATCTAATTTGAAACAAAGCAGCATTTGCAGCACATTAAACAATTAATTCACAATAAATGTTAATGCCATTTTTTGCATGTGCGCTTTAACTTCATGCAGGAGCAGGTCTGTTTCCCCTGCTGTAAATCACACTTTTCACAGTCTTCCCGGGAAAGAGGATTGTTTTAAAGCATTAAGCTACCAGTAAAACAGGTTGGTCACATTTCCATAAGCAGGACATTATAAAGCAAGAGAAAATATGCGTGAACCTATGGGTTCCCAACCTGACAGCTTTAGTGTATTTAGTGTCATCATTAAGGCAAAATAATGGTATTTATGTTATTACTCAATATTAGAATACACATGAACTTCTGATGAAGCTTGAACTTCGAGAACTCCATGAGAACAGCCTCATGGAATTGATGTTTGACAATGCCTCTTTGTATAATCAAACGAAGCCATATTCTGGTAGCTTATCCTCAGCTGTTGCAGGTGCTTTTAACAAAATTTAACTGCATATATTTTGTAAAATAACAGCACTGTCGGGAATTACCTGGAACCCGTGCCGGTGTAAAACCCTAATGTTAAAGATTATTATTGTGTATATCAAAACACGTCATAACGGTTAGTCCGAATAATATTGATCATACAATTGATCCATATAGCCTATTTCTTGCTCGCACTACACATGCACAAGCATGTCTGTTTCGCCATCATATAAGCAATCCGCCAAGGTGGAAAAGCAGGCTTTTAAAGGGAATGGGATATGACATTTTGATTGGTTTATCACATGTTACACTCAAGACACACCTATAATTAATAAAGAGACTAAGTTCAGCCCACTTGCACCTTGCACCATACTAACGCTCAAATAACACGCTGTCTAACTAGCAAAAGTGGACTGGGACACACCCTAAATGCACTTGTGCCATGCGTTTATACCGAGAGCTAAGATCATCAAGATAGAGCCCCTGGAGTGCCAGTGCAGTCCAGGGCCACAAATGGGGTTGCATGGAAAATTGACTGTGTACCTCCTGAAGAACATCAAGGGCATGAGCCTTCAGAGAGGGGACAAGCTGTGCTTCAGGCATTGACCCAGTACTTACAAGCTTATAGCTTGCCACCACTACCACCCATTTATGCAGAAACAATGTTATTTCTTCAGTGTTCCTCTAAATGTACTGGTAGTCTTTTTTCTTTTTTACATAAAATGTAAAGTAAAGCGTAGATGATTGGTATATATTAAAATGGATGGGCACAGACATTCATACAAATAGTATGCTATTACACACACACATGTACAGTGAATTTTCTATACTGTATAATATACAGCATATGGTATATATAAACTATATGTACTGTATACTTCTGTTAGTTTTTAAAGATTTTTAGAATACAAAAAATAAAAAATGACAAACTGAACTTGTCAACTATTCACGTGGTGTTTATTTTTATCAAACTACAAACTATTTAAAAACATGTATAAAACAAAACATCGCAAACGATCTGTCTAAGAAAGAGGGACAGCGACATTTCTCTACTGCCCACGCACTGAGCAAGGACCTGCAGGAAGGCCAGCCATTGTTTCTCCCTCCATCTGTCTTCCTGCTCCATCATGAAACATCTCTCCTTTCACTCTCATGCAATATGTCCATGTCCTGTCTCGAAGCTGCCAGGGGTTGCTCCCCGATGGTGGATTAAATTCTCTGCACTCTCCCCATCCTAGCACGACCTTGGAGGTAAAGTAGGATTGACATAGTTAACGAAGATGATGACACAGTAAAGGTTTTATCAAAAACATTTTGAGACAGCTTTTGCGCAGACCACAAGAAAAAGACAAATATCCACCAACAGTGTTTGTTGCATGTTCCAAAATTAGTTTGACCTGCTTGTCGTACGCTTGGCTGATTCTTCTACCCTCACAGCCTGAGCCTGCGATGTAGGACCTTATAAAAAACGGATGTAAACAAATGAATAATAACAACAAAAATAAAATAACATTTTATGTGATGTAATATTGTTTCATAAAAACAAGCGGATAAATTAGAACAGGAAACATGACACTTTTATCTTGTGAGCATAAGGTATAAAAATGCATTGTAAATCCAAACTAAAGTCAGGAATAAAGACAAAAAAACAGGCAACTTGGGAAGCTTAAGATTAAACAACACAAACAGCCAGCATGTAAAATGTATCTTTAAAATGCATTTTAAAAGTGTCTGCCATAAAACTGTCAAATATACAGTTGTTTTCTTTGTAAGGTAAGCTTACCATTGTGAGCTGTTTTAATGAATGTTTCACTGGACAAGCTTACCTTCACCATCTGCTGCTGCTGCCTCTCCTATTTCCCTCTGGATAGTACATACGAATCGAAACAAGGTTTCGTGTGGCTACATAGCGACATTTTGACTGGTATACAGTATGAATAGAAAAAATAGTAGCATATATTATTCAGTGTAAACAAGCGAGGCATCCCCTGTGGGCACGTACCCACTCTTTTCAGACTTTTTCACACATTTTAAAGAATAAGTACACCCTAGATAATTTTTTTTTCCTGCTGTAAACATGTTTATATGCCTACCTTATAATGATACTGATTCATCCATTTCTTTATTTCAACAATTCTGAAATAATATCGTAAGAAATGGGTAGAAAAGCGTCTTTGTGCTGCCCTCTAATGGTTGAAATTCCCTTTCATGATGTCAGAGTACCTCTTTGGAAGTACCTCTACGTCATATGGATAATTGTTGCTGCCCACAACGGAAACAGCCGGCACTTGATTGGTTAGACCCGCTACGTTCCTTTCGTTTCGGCTCCACAGTTTAAAACCAGAACAACGCGGTGTCCTGTTCATAAACTCTCTCATTCCACCTAAATAGTCCACTAAAATAAGTTTCTGAATATATTTGAGGCCATGCAGTTGCTGAATCGTGATTTATATTTGATCTGTTTAACAGTTTGATCCGGGTTATACAAAATAATTTGTACATTGTATGGTGAATTCAGGTAATCTGGGACATTGGGTAATGTGGGACAGCTAAACTCCAGTGTGTGTATCATGGATGTCATGTGACTGAAATTACATGACTTCATGGGGGTGATGTCACAGAAAAGGACAGGGCATTTGTCAATCAGGAAGCTCCCCTGGGAATTGCATGACAAGGTCAGTGACATAGGATTCTGACAAGATTAATGTTAAGGATATAAATAAGACAATGTTTCTAATTGTTATCAAATTATGTTTGTGATCAACATTTTTTAGTTGTCCCACTTTATAAAATATGATTGAGAATGTGGGTCGGCATGCTTTGGGTAATCTGTGACAGTCATTTAAGTTCTTCAAATGGGGGAAATATGCATTTAGGGACTTTCTGAAGTTGCATACATAGTTATTCAAGGTTTATAAGTCTAATGTCGGTAGACAATGTTATGCACACACACTCTCTCTTCTCTCTATTCATCGCTGCCATACCTGATCCTTCATTCTCTCTCACACACACAAATGTACAAATGTGAGAGTCATTAGTCAGCTAAAATAAGAAAATATCCATGCCAGTAAACGCCTGTTCCAGATTACAAAGTGACCTGTCCCAGATTATCAAATTAAGGCAGAATATTTTTTTGGGTGCAAAGAACACTAATAGGTGTGGCATGTCTCCGCTGGGTATGATATGTACATTTCTTCTTCTGGTGTGGTTAGAAAACATCTTAGGGATTTCAGAAAGGTCTAATGTGTTGATCTAAAGCGTTAGATAGATATCGGAATAAGTCTAAATAAATCAAAATTGCAAAAAATTTCCCAGATTACCCGAATTCACCCTACCTTAATTTATGGAAATGACGATTGGACACAGCTTCTCCGCCCCGACCCCTCTCCCTTGCTCACCCCACAAAGTATTTTTCAAAGTGTAGTTTTAGTTTTCACTTACTTTTTAAGTCGTATCGGTTCATAAATTCACACATTTTAAACACATTTTAGCTCAATTTTACCTATATAGTTTTTTGGTAGCTAGAGATGAAGAACTTACCGGTATCGACACTTGGGCTGGCTTGAGGCTGATGTTGTGCGACTCCACTCAAATGCAAAAGTTGACCGACAATTTCCTGATCTTCTGTTTGAGTCTACCACTGTACTGGAATTTAAGTTCCTTCAATTTTGTTTGTATTTGCACCTTGGTCTGATTATATCCATATATTACATAAAACCCAATGTTGCATTCATTACTTCTAGCTGTTCTTGGATGTTATGGTCAGCCCAGATGCCGATTAAATATTTAATCTCCTCCTATGTTCATATGCCCTGCAGCCATAGTATAGAAATAAATATGTTGATAATAATAAAATACATTTTAAAATGTCAAATTGAAGATGTTTGAAATTCCTGCAGGGTAAGTTGCCTATCACCAATGGAACTCTACGTCATGTATTTATGACGCGAGAAAAAAGATTCTACAGGTAGGTTTCTGCAGCCGATCCTGCACACATTCACGGATAAAATCCAATTAAGACTTTTCAAAACGTTTCCAATCCTTGTTCTCAGGGGGTTAAAATTAAAACATTTTCGCAACCCCTGATAGTGTGGATTTGACTGTTTTAAGGAGCTGAAACGGTTTTCAGAATGGGTTTTTTAGTACTAGTATGGGGCTTAAGGCCATTAGCTGAGGCCAAGATCCCATGGCGCTTTTTGAAAGAGCCTGGGTATTAAACCTAGCATTCTGGCCCCAGACTTCTTAATCACTGTTTATGAGAATTGAGCTCTGTCTGCGATCAAGGTTAAATACAGGCTAATGAATGCATGTGGATGAGGCAGCCAGGTGAATGTTTGTCATGAGCTATTTACAGATGTCACTGTGCATGGAGTTGAGGGTGGTAAAGAGAGCGTGTAAAACCAGTGACAGTACCAACAGTATCGCACCAACCTTTCTCTCAGAAGTGGGGGTGAGAAATACTCTTCATCACTCGCATTATCCCTTTAAAAGGGCTTTTTGAGTATTTGTCAAGCCCGATTTCTAAAAGTGAACCTCCCCCCCCTCTTTTATTGTCTGGGCACAGACACCAGCAATTGGGCTCAGTGTTAGTGTCACCACCCATCACGCATGGTGCCCGACACCAACCTCCAGATAAAAAAACCAAAATGAGTAGTCACAGCCGAACCGGAGCGCCTCCTGCTTTAACAGAGCATGCCATGAAAAAGGCTCCTTCCATCGCTCAGGTCTGAGCTGGAAGGGGAGAGGGCCTTGTGTCCTGAATCATCCACGTCCGACTCCCAGAGGGGCCAGGGTAGACCTATAACTAATCATATAAAATAAAAAAGTCAAAAGGAAAATTCACCGTAATTAAACACCAAGGCCACGGGAGCCTCGTTAATCCCTGTGAACCCCGTCGTTTTTGACTTTCCAAAACCACTTACGCTTCCATTAACAGAATTAACCAAGCAGAACAAAATCATTCAGGGAGGCATAGAGGAAGGCGTAGATGAGCTTGTGGCCAGCTTTGGTGCTGCTACAAGATTGCAATGTGCTGTGGTGATGTTCCTATGGATAATAAACTTCTGACAATGTTTGTTTCCACCTGTTGAGGGTTCTGCTGATACGTTATGACGCAATGTCGCACATGACTTTGTACTGCCCATGTGCAAAAGGTCTGTGAAAATCATATATGACCATACTTGCAAAGTTTTATAAAAATAATATATGTTGATTAGTATTATATTATATATTTGTATACAATTCTTGTACAATTTCTCAATGTTTTTATAGAGAGTACCATGTACGTATGTTAGGAAACTATTTAATTTCGGCATGAAATGTATATGCTAGTTCTCTAGCACATATTTATTTTATAAGTTTTGAATATGGCATATGTGATTTTTATAGGATTTTCACAGACCTTTTTCCATATGGGTGCGGAGGTCTTTCTGATCCCAATGAATGTAAAATTTGATACGAGCAATCTGTTTGGAATTGCAGCTGGAACATTTGTGAGATTCATTCAGCTATGCACCTGGTGGAGAGTCCACTGAAAATTGCATTAGCCCCCGGAAAATTTGCAAATGAGGCATGAAGTCTGTCTGAACAACAGTAACTAAAAGGTACAATTGTAGTTGATACGTGGGCAAAATAATAAAGTTGACAATAACAGTTTGTTTCTTTACAGTAAAGCGAGAAAACGAGTGCAGTTTAGAGAGAGCATATTGGTAATGAAACAAGAATGATGTGTAAATGGAGAAACCGGCATAGACAAGAAAAATGGCCTTATAAGTTTGAATCAATTGCTGGAGCACTGCTCTTATGCCCTTGAGTACATAATCTCAACTAATTCAGTAAATACCTGGCTTTATACGGGGGTTATAGAACCTGCTGGTTGTCTTTGACAATAGTGTCGAGTAGAGTAGTCTAATGAAAAAACAACAGAAAAAACAGCATTAGATTTAAGCAATATCACACGAGAGAGAGTGCTGCTATACTCTATATCAGCATGGCTGTGATTCAGTCGTAGACACAAGGCCGCAGGCAAGGTGCCGAGGATTATCACAGGCCTGCTGTTATACAGTATAACAACAAGGCCTCGAGTGTGATACTGGGATGGCAGGTATGCCATCCACCAAGTTACAGCTTGATGGGGCATGCCCCATACCTATACAGCACCAAAAGTTTGCCACCTTTTTTAATGCCAGTCTCAAATAAGCGGCGGTAATATTTTTGCAAATAAACGGCAGGTCGAAAATAGTTTACCTTAGCGCTGGTTGCCATTGACACAACAGCTAGTGCAGCCAATAAAATGTATTTTTCATACACCAAGGGCATTATGCAGACAAAGGCATAAGAAAAGGCACATACACAGATTGACATACAGTGCACGAGCCTACACCGACCGGTATAGTTATCTCCACACCATCAATACCGGTATAGTTATCTCCACACCATCAATACTGGTATAGTTATCTCAACACCATCAATACCGGTATTTTGTAATTGCAATTTAAAAAGCATATGCCCCCTGCCATGAGACAGCAAAAGTGCCCTCTTAGCTACAGCTGCTTATTTAATTTACATTTTTTTTAAAGATTTATGTTGTTCTCACTGTGTTTTGAGTTAACAGCTGAAGACTTGTTTCACGTTCGCTAACAATTTGTTTTCAGTTTAGTATTTTGTCAGCATTGGAACCTGCATCTGTTAATATATGTCTGTATCACGTTGTTGCATATGACTCCGGAAAGCAAAGGGTGAATTTTTTTGTTTTTGTTTTTAGGCTCCTTTAAAAATTTTAGTTTATCATTTTCGTTCCCTGAACCGTTTCTAATCCCTGGATTTAACCATCATTTGTTTTTTCATAATGCAACCGTTAGATTTGTTTCAGCAATCACAAAAAATATACATCAAAATGTGTTTGAGTATAAAAAATATATATTAAAAAAAAAAACATTTCACTGCATGTACTTGTAAACTGAAGTCATAAAAATATGTTCAATGAATTCAGGCCAGAGTTCTTTGGTTACTCTAAAACATTTGGTGAAGGTCATCACCTTCACATGAGGCACAACACAGTATGTAAAATATGAGCGTTTAGGGAATTGATGAACGACACACATGCTTCTGACTGAGTTTCTTCAAACCTCTCTTGTCTAGCGAGGCCATTGACTGTGGAGTCATGGCGATCTCAGAGGGGAACTACTCCCAGCATTCAAAAGGTCAATGCAAACCTTAACAGAATCAATTTATGGTTATGTATTTTTGTAAGCATGCATCAGCACAGTCAAAAATTCAAATGTCAATAACACTTTACATCAGTACTTATTAGAGAAATATTCTTAAATGTCAGTATGCTAATATTGGTGCCAAAGTTTGTGATTGCATAAAATTACCTTTTTGAGTTAGAAAGTGCAGAGTAGGTATTTTTTGCATCCTACATTTTGTATACACTGCCTGGCCAAAAAAAAAGTCGCCATTGCACCCGTCATGCATAGTGCCCACTATACAACCCTTTGGAGGCAGTGTTATGATCTGGGGTTGCTTCAATTGGTCAGGTCTAGGCTCAGCAACGTTATGCAGCAATCAAATGAAGTCAGCCGAGTACCTGAATGTACTGAATGACCTGGTTATCCCATCAACGGGCATATTCCAGGACGACAATGCCAAGATTCATCGGGCTCAAATTGTGAAAGAGTGGTTCAGGGAGCATGAGTTATAATTTTCACACATGAATTGGCCACTAGAGTCCTGACCTTAACCCCATTGAAATTGTTTGGGATGTGCTGGAGAAGACTTTACGGAGTGGTTCGACTCTCCCGTCGTCAATACAAGATCTCGGCCAAAAATGAATGCAACTTTGGATGAATGGAAATAAATGTTGTGGCATTGCATATAGTTGTCAAAACAATGCAACGACGAATGCGCGCTGTAATCAAAGCTAAAGGCGTTCCAACAAAACAACTTTTTTTTTGGCCAGGTAGTGTAGTTTGCGTTTGAAAATGCTGGAGATAAACACATTTCCAGCCATGGGAGGGGGCGCGGCCAAGAATTTTGGGCCCCATAAACAGACCTCAAAGTGGGCCCAACAGCCCCCACCACCACATGCCCACACAATTATTGTAGCCACACCTCCAGAACCCAATAATTGACCCATTGACTTGATATCAACTGTCATTTTCTGTGACATTACAGTGACTTTGGTTTGGTGGCAACTGACATGTTAGAATCCAAATTTTGACCATCAATACCTCTGCAGTTTTAGCACCAATTACCAAGCCACTTGGCAGATAAACTCATCACAATATCTTGTCATAGAACAATATGGGAAAGATTTGTTCAGCAGTTTTCATATAATGAAGTACGTAAAAAAAATTTGCATTAAGATTAAGACTGTTTTAGCAAACCTAAGTTAAATTCCTGGCTCCATTTTTGTTATCGCTTCCTCCCAGGGCTCAAAGCTCGGGAGTGGGTATGTGGTGCCAGGAAGAGAGTTGTAACAAGTGCTGTCCACCAGGGGGGCAGCACCAGCCCTACTCACAGGCATGGCAGCAGGGGAGATTGTAATCAATTCCACTGCTGCCTTTTACCTCATCAGTTAGCTTGATAAAAGGGCCTGGTAATCAGGCCTAGAGAGGACAATTTATTTTGAATACTGTTGGACTGGGAGGACTGTGGCCTTGATTATTTGTTTTCTCTTTATTTATCGTTTTATGAAAAGTTTTGGTTGCTAGATTTGCCATTTTTGTTGAGTTAAACATTTTTTGGTTACCTTCAGTTGATAGTCCAATAAAAAGGCAGTAAAGCCAACATTTATTTTGTGTAATTTCTGTGTGTTCACCACATGATGCAGCGGACCACCGCAACCCTGCATCACACATCCGATGTTCTAATATTTTGGAGTTTGAGGGCCCCTGTCAGTCGGAGCCCTTGTAATCTTTCCACCCAATAAGGATTATTAAGAAATAATAATGACAAAGATGACTACAATGTGAAATTGTTTAACAAGGATGCCAATAAATGGAATAAATAATTGGCAAAAAATGCTGGCTGGCTGGCTGGCTGGCCCCCTCCGATGGCAAAAATTCTGGACAAGATTATTTACCTATTGATGTTGGTTATTGAGTGAATCAATTGTTTGATCGTTATCTGGCAAAGTATATGGGAAAAAAATGTGAGTAAAAGTAAGATTACAGAGGGCCTAGTTTTACATCCCACAGTATGCTACTTCTGTGGTATAAAACTTTAATGCAATTAAACTATGAAATACAAAAAAGCACACGACTGGATTAACTTGTACTTAGCCTACACACCGTCTTTTCTATTCTGTACACGCGTTTCATTTATAATACTGCGATAATTATTTACGTGATTATCACTGAACAGGAAGATTAATGTGAATTGTCAGTAAAACGAGCTTGCCGAGTCTGCTCTAGTGCGGACTCATTCCCTTGAGAAAGGTCGAGGGTGGATCTATGTCACAAACTTCACTTTGGCAAACTTCCCAACAGATTGGACTTAACACCTAAAATGGTGACTGAGGGCACGTCCGGGTCTCAAAAGGGATTCCCCCAAGTTTACGAGGGTGAAGCAAAAGCTGGATTTGGATGCAACCGATGTCTCACTGCTTAGGGATAAATTACTTTTTTTTTTGGTGTACATCTAATTGAGCATACATACAGGCTTTGCCTATGCCTGTGTGGAAACTCCCCGTGTGCTTCTCTGTTGCCTGCTGTAAACGATCAGCCAACATTGAAGGCTCTTACTTCCACCTCCCATTTTTATCGATAACAAATGACAAGAGAATAGGACCTGTGACCTGAAGGTCATAGGTTCAAAATCTGAGAGCGCTACTCAGTTGTGTGAGGCCCAGAGTGTGTTACAGATTTAAGCTTTCCTTTTTTATTTAGGGCAAACCAGGGCTGTCCTCTGGAAAGAAACTATCAGTAGTTAATTATAATATAATTAAACATTTAAAACTAAGTGGAGCTTCAAACAATTTCGGGGGGTAGTAGTGTATAATTTAAGGGAAACTGACTAACTAGGTTGAAAGGTTGCATTTCGATTCCCCGGGTCCTGCCGTTGTTGTACCTTTGAAGAGCAAGTAACCTGCATGCATTGCTTATATATATCCTGTGTATATGGAAAATATAAAATATAAGAAGTAAGTTAAGTCTCTCATAAGAGAGCGTCTGCTAAATGCCTATAATGTAATGTAATGTAATTTAGAATTTGTCCAGAAAATATGAGGCCAGAGTAAAATATTGTAGCCTGAAATTTCAGCTATGCAATGTACCAAGCATATCGCCCTTTACAGAGTTGTTATAGGCTCAATCTTTAAACTATTTGTCATACCCAACCACAGCCTACATCCTATTCTGCACATTATATCCCGTACTTCAAACAATGAACACTTTTCTGTTAAAGTTCCCTTCAGCAACACAATCTCATTGACTTCATGATTAATTGTGAGCGGAGAGAGAATGAATATTCCACTAAAACAAAAACTCACTTCCTACATTTTACAATTTAACACCATCCACCCTCCCAATGCAACCACCCACTTCTTACTCCTTTGCCTGGCGTTACATACATTTTTCTTCCCACAATGCACAAAACAATGGCAAGTGCATTTATATTATTCTATTCATGTTGCTTCTATACATATGTTAAGTTGCGCGCAGTTTAAAGTAAACAAGTTTTTTTAAATTTTATTTTATGCATTTAGCTGTGCGTGTATATCAGGAACAAAAATGTCCATAGACACAGTGTAGTCCATGACAACGACACTTTGATACATGTCCCAGGGCAATGAAACCTTTCAACCTCGCAGCCACCTAGAAAGATTTCCACGGCTTTCCCTGTTGCTGAACTTCTGTTTAGAAAATGTGTTGCACATACGCACTCATTTTCAATGGTTTGGTTTTGTTTTGGAACCAGATCTCATGCCTGTGAACCTAAGTGCAAAAATGTAGATGGTAAACTTTGGCTTTGAACACTAGCTGTTCAATGTAAACAAATGTCCATTACAACAACAGTACTGTCAAAAAATAGTCTTAGATCTGTACCATTTGCAGAGAGATGAGACCATACTATGAATTCTACTGAAAGAAAAAATAAGGTTAACTCCACACATTCTGTGAAGCTCGCTTTTCTGTCAGGCATTACATTGGATTATTTGCAGTTTTTAATTTAGTCTACAGAACAAATACAGCTCTTAATGGTGTACCTCTTATTTCTGACACAGCACAAGAAATAGGATTTTTGTTAATGGATTCATGAGGTCTTTCCTGATTAATCTGGAGGAGACAAAAAAGAATACTGGAAGAAATCACATTATATTACAAAATGAGACAGATGGTAGTACACATGATAAAATCTTGAGCAAAGTTTTCTATTAGCCATGAAGGGAACATCTTATTTCTAAAAAATTTATAAGGTTTTAAAAAATAATCTGGGTCTTTGGGGTCTGATTCATTGGAGACAGAACTTCTTTGACAGGAAAATGGGCACAAACATCTAAAAAATTAAACGTGGGATTCTCAGAATACTCACAAATGGGTTAAAGTCACTTAAGGACAATTTCCCAATGAAAATATGTACGTGTCTCGTTTAAACATATTACAGTATTTGGGATTCATACAAAAACAATACCAAGTACTGTATGTCATCTGCATTTTTATATTCATGAGCACAAATCTGTTTTAAGTTACATCAGAGAGATTTACAAATTCTAAAATAAGATAAAATAAATGCATTTATCCAGTAGAAATACAGCATTTTGTTAATTTGTTGGATGGACAATCTTGGCACTTTCAGACGCCATCAGAACTCAATCAATGCTTGATTCACAGGTTATAGGCACAGAAGAAGTAGATCAATCATTTCTTAACGTAGTTCTGTCCCTTCAATCCAATTGAACTCGCTCTCAATGCAGCGACAGCTGTAGCATTTCTCATGAATTTACACAGCATGCCTGAGATTAATACTGGATATATTTTCATATCCGTTCTTTTTTTACTGTTCATGCTCACTTTTACATATGACCCATATCCGATACTTACCTTTAGACGTGTTGCCTTTTGCAAGTGAACAACAAAGACGTCAACTCACGTCATTCTTCAGCCCGATTCCACTTTTAAGTTTCCTATATGAAACTGCCTGTGTAATTGCAGCTTGTGTTGCATGTTACAGCTATCTTGCAATATGTCACTGAAACATTGAAAATATTGGTGTAGATTAAAATAACATTTAACATTTAACGCAACTTCAAGTTTTTTTTCCCCATTAAAGTGCAGTGGCCACCACCAACGCTTCAAACTTTCAAATTTAATTGAGTTAAAGACATGCTTTGTTTGAATCCGGGCCCTTGTGCTATACAGTAGATATGGCGGAAGAAATGTTAAAAATCTACTTTTTTTTATGAAAAGAATAAATCTACAATAGAGCTGATTAAACAAATAATACAATCTGATAACAACTGAGATGAACTGCTGCTTGAAGAAGGTTTTGCTCATTTCTAGCCTGAGGAAAGCTGATTTTCTATCACTTGAAGTTGATGAGTTGTGACATATCCAGGCTTACCCAGCATTCTGTTTTTGTACAATTTAATTTAATTTATTTATTTTTAGAAAAAAATAGGGGTGATGTCTGTCCAGTTTTTTTGACAAAGCACAGTTTAGATCTTTGCCTTAACTCATTGTCAGTTCCATCTTTGTATCTCTCAAAAATACTGCAATACTGCTCCACGTTCCTCCTATTCGCTTGCACTGCAAGAACAGCAACCCATCAGTACGACCTGGATTCAATCCTGGATTCAATCAATCAGCCATTATTTACAATTGAATACAAGCCATTTTCCTCTTTAATTTGTGATTAACTGAACTGTGCATCTGAAAACATGGACTGGATTACCCACAACATTACACTGTTGATCATTTTCTTATCTGAAAATGGACATTAACCTGCCGAGGTACAGCAGAGGTTGCTGAGGTGGAAACTCCCAATTGAACAAAATGGCGTCCGTATATCTCTACAGGATATTCATGATACAGTCAGCCACTTAGTCATCATCTCAGTGATGATTGTTCATATGAAAACAGAATGATTCGCCACATTGGATAGTCCTGCAAAGCTTGAAGACACACCGAAACATTTCCTGGTAATTGACCAGCCTTGCTTAATTACTCATACTGCCACTAGATGTCAGGTAACAGTTGGCATCGATGCTTCTATTCAGCTGCAACGTCTTGACAGCCAGCATCAGAACATCAGCATCTGCTTGGCGCTGCCAGTCTTGTTGTCAGTGAATCCCAAAAGAATCACGTTGCAGAGGTTTACAGAACTTATGACATTAATCACTTGCCTTACAGGGCTTAACTTTCTATAAAGTAGGCATAATCATGAGCTAGTGTACATACACTGGTTTAGCAGTTATAGGTATTTATGTTGGATCTTGAATGCACATTGGTGGAGTATGTGCATTTAACTGAACTGACTCGCCTACCCCATAATGTTATCGATCGACGCATGTGCTGCTGTGGTTTAGCATAAGGGCTTCATTAACATTTTCTCGTCTACTACGCTATATTCACATAGGCTCATGCGTTCCTTTTGAAAACTCAATTTGCAGAAACGGAACCAAAGAACAGGCAATTATTGGAATTCACTGGAGCGATTGGCAAATGAATGTGGCATGAAAGCGGTCATGTATTAAGGTGTCCTCTGCATTAACTTGGACACAGGATAAATTGAATGGATTAACAGGAGGATGGAGTGCCGTTGGTGAAGTCAATCATTTAACTGATGCCGCTGTGTTCTCTCATGAGAAGAAAGCCATGTTATTATAATGCAGGCAAGTTCAGCCGCTGGAAATTGGGTGGAGAAAAAAATAATTATTCAGAATGTTATTCCTACAAAAAAGAAAATCAAGCCAACCACTTGGCTAACCTGGAGAAAGTGCCACATTCTGCACAATTTAAGTAACACTCGTTTATTTGAGCACTGTGTGCAGAATAATAGCCTCCACAATTATGGTAAACAATGTAACAGACTAAACACATCATGGTTGTGCAGGCCTAAGTAAATAAAGACCTGTAATCAGAATGTGTTCTTAAATTTGACTAACAAATGCAAGTGTTGTATGGAAAGCTCTAGAAGGGGCCTGACACCATTTTTTCTGCAGCGGCAACATCCAGTTTTACAAAACATTTGCCACAATCTCACACAATCACAGCCTAAAAGTTTTACAAACGCTAGCCTAGACTAACAGTGGCAAGGAAAAACTCTCTCTGTGTTATATAGAAGAAATGTCCAAACTCAGTAGGTAGAGCCTATCCTCCTTGGGCTAGCTCAGGGTGACTAACATGGTCAAGTCAATTTAATAAAATTATTTAGTCAAAATCAGTGACTGGTTGTGTGCAGGCAGCTGGAGAAGGCAGCCGTGGGTTGGGGTGGCGTGCCAGGCTTGGAGGAGCGGGCTCTAGAATACAGTAGGCTGAAGAGGTGGAATGTGGAAAGATGCACTTCTGGTCCAAATTGGATTTTTAGCAACATATGACCCCTCCAGAAGTTTTATATGGCTGCATAACTACTTTGGCGGAGATAGACGATTTGCGCAGACATTATTCAGAATTATTAAGAACCTGAGTAAAACGTCAATTTTTAACCCAAGCCCACCTCTAGCCTCCTGAAGTTTGTTACGTTCAACACTTTGGCCTTCTGTCACCTCCCTCTCCCACTATTCCCCTCCTCCCACTTGAAGATCATCCACTGCCTCTTTCTTCTCCTTCCTCTCTCGTTTGTTTCTGCTACTGTCCATGGTTGTGCACTTATGGTATATAGTCCTTGCCCCCAGAAAACCTTCAACATTCTATCAAATCCGTATTGCTCACCTGCTGAATCTCACATTGTCCTTTCATTGCCTACAGTTTGTGACGATCGGCAAGGGATCATGTACAGATCACATGAAAAAAACTTTTTTTTTTTTTTTTAAATCTATCCCAAATCTCTTTCTACATTTGCTGTCCATCTGTCACATGCTCCCGTTTAGTCCAAGCCTCTTGCACCCCATTCCCACAGCCCAGGCCTGCATCATTTCCACCATACTACCACCTCCCATTGAACCGTAGCCAATTTCTTTCGGTCAGCTTCGGCCCGTTATTTCCCAACCCTGACCCAACCATCTATCCATTATATAACCCGCTTATTCCTGGTCAGGGTAGTGGAGGGGCTGGAGTCTAGCTTGGCATGCATTGGGCGAGAGGCAGGAATACCCGCTAGACAAGTCGCCAATCCATCGCAGGGACGCACTCACCATTCACTAACACTCACACCTATGGGCAATTTAGAATCTCCAATTAGCCTAACGTGCATGTCGTTGGACTGTGGGAGTTTAACTGGAGTACCTGGAGGAAACCCACGCGGACGGGGGGGAACATGCAAACTCCACACAGAAAGGCCCCTGGCCACAACCAACCCTGACCTCCTCTTACAAATCGTACCTTTGAGTCCTTTATGTTGAAGCTGATTCTCTGCCTCCCTTGTTGACATTTGTGCATGTATACTTTTTACCAGAGTAAATCACCATCACAACCTCAGTCCACAGCATCTCAGTATCCGTAAGCTCAGTAGTAACTGTTGTCAGTGGCTCAACAACCTTCTTTAAGGCAGGCTACTATGCAGCTTCATAGATGTGAGACATAGTGGGAGTCCCATTCACTTTCTCAACAATCTGCTTCTCTCTGGCCTCATTACCACCGTCAAAAAGACATCATATAGTAACAATGGCCAGCTTCCCAAACCGATACAATCTGATCTTAAGCTTCCCTGGTAACCCGCATCTCATCCAGCAATTATTTAAACTGTGCTTGTGAATAATATAATAAAACGAACTGTTTATTTGTAACTCAGAATTAATGGCAAATGCTCACTGAATCCACCCTCAAGAGGTACAGTCAAGCCAGAAAGTCTGCACACCACTTTCACCTTCTCCACGTTTTATTACGTTACATATACTACAATAGATTGAGTTCATTTTTTGCCTCAAACATCTACACACAATAGCCAATAATGACGAAGTGAAAACCGTTTTTTAGAAAATATGCAATTTTATTTTACTGACAAAAATAGGTTATTTAGGGGTTACATATCTGTACACCCCCTTGGCCTAATACTTGGTTGCTGCACCTTTGGCAGCAATTACAGCTTCAAGGCGTCTTGGGAAAGAAGCTACGAGCTTGGCACACTTGTTTATGGACATTTTTGCCCATTCCTCTTGGCATATTCTTGCAAGCTCCATCAGGTTGGATGGGGAGCGTCGGTACACAGCCATTTTCAGCTCTTTCCACAGATGTTCAATTGGATTCAGGTCTGGGCTCTGCTGGGCCACTCAAGGACATGGGAGGTAGGAGGGGGGTCTGCTAATCGCAGGGTCGCGGGGGTCTCCCCGGCTCTCCCTGTCCACATGTCGAAGAAGTGTCTTGGAACAAGACACCCCCCCCATGCTCCCAATGAGCAGGCTAGCACCTTGCATGCAGCTTGCGCTGCCCATGTTGTGGTGTGTGTGTTGTTGAACGGTGTGAGTGAGAGGCCATTGTAAAGCGCTTTGGATAAAGGCGCTATATAAGTGCAGTCCATTTACCATTTACCAGACTTTCTCCGAAGCCACTCCTTTGTTGTCTTGACTGTGTGTTTCAGGTCGTTTTCATGTTGGAAGGTAAATCTTCGCCCCAGTCTGAGGTCCAGAGCGCTCTGGAGCAGGTTTTCTTCAAGGATCTCGGTGTGCTGCATTCATCTTTCCCTCCATCAGGACTTGTCGCCCAGTTCCCGCTGCTGAAAAACATCCCCACATCATGATGCTGCCACCGCCATGCTTCACTGTAGGGATAGTATTAGCCAGGTGATGAGTGGTGCCTGGTTTCCTCCAGACTTGGTATTCAGGCCAAAAAGTTAAATTTTAGTTTAATCAGACCAGAAAATCTTTATTCTCATGGTTTGAGAGTCCTCTAGGTGCCTTTTGGAAAACTCCAAGCAGGCTGTAATGTGCCTTTTACTAAGAAGGGGCTTCCGTCTGGCCACTCTACCATAAAGGCCTGATTGGTGGAGTGCTGCCTGGATGGTTAATCTTCTGAAAGGTTCTCCCATCTCCACAAGGATACGCTGGAGCTCTGTCAGAGTGACCCTCGGGTTCCTGCTCACCTCCCTGGCTAAGGCCCGTCTTCCCCCGATTGCTCAGTTTGCCCGGGCGGCCAGGTCTAGGAAGATTCTTGCTGGTTCCAAACTTCTTCCATTTACGAATGATGGTGGCCACTGTGCTTTTTGGGACCTGTAAAGCTGCAGAGATTTTTCCGTACCTTTCTCCAGATCTATGCCTTGACACAATCCTGTTTCTGAGGATAATTTCTATGACCCCATGGCTTGGAGTTTGCTCTGACATGCACTGTCAACTGTGGGACCTTATATAGGCAGGTGCTGGCAATCCCCAATCATGTCCAGTCAATTATATTTATCACAGGTGGATTCCAATTAAGTTGTGGAAACATCTGAAGCAGTATCAGTGGAAACAAAATGCACCTCAGCTCACTTTTGGGTGTCATATCAAAGGGTGTGCACACTTGTGTACATATGATATTTAACATTTAGATTTTTAATAAATTAGCACAAATGTCTAAAAACATGTTTTCCCTTTGTCATTATGGGCTATTTTGTGTAGAATTTTGAGACAAAAAATGAACTCACTATTGTAGAATATGTCTGTAACGTAATAAAACGTGGAGAAGGTGAAAGGGGTGTGCAGACTTTCCGGCTTGACTGTACATAAAACACCTTGAGAACACTTATTGCAATTGGAAATATTGTTTTTTTACCACTATACATTTATGCAAATAAAATGATAAATTTCTGTATGGAAGGTAGTCCCACTGAATTTTCAAAAAACACATTTTACAAAAGACATGTCATTTAAAAAAATATATATTATGTAATTGGCCATTTTTACCTGCCTTTTAAACAGATCTACAATTAACCCAAATAACTCAAAGGCTATTACAGATAGTGCATCCCGTAGGCATTTTCCCATCTTCATGGTGAAAGCTTGTGTGAGTAAAAACAGCTGCAAATGGGTATGCAAAAAAATAGTCTTACCTTGTGAATTATTTGTACCAACAGCAGAAATAGTCACAGAGAACGAATTGCAGCTGTATTCTTGTGTTTCTTTTTTGCTATCCAGTCAAATATCCTTTGTGTCCCCAGAGTCCTACTCATTATTGGAAGCCTTCACTGGAGGTGTTCTCAGCTTCTCAATATCACTATTGTTTGTCAGTATTTCTTCTTACAGAAAAGGTTGTTTGTTAGAAGTACCAGCGTGCATAGCTGGGGAGACATTCACTCTGTGTACTTGTACCACAACACTGAATTTAACATTCAGAATATATAGAAATTTTCTATAGCACAGAACTGCACATCTTACCCTGGACTCAACGTACATTGTCCCCTGATTTAATCTTACAGTGAAACGCATGAAAAATTCATTTTCTTCAGTTCATGTGGCAAGTTCATTTTTGGTTTTGGAAAATACAACAATGATACTCTGTTGTAAATGTACTTTATGGGTAAACGTCAATTGAATCTAGTATACTGTTACAATATTTGTATCGTTTTTCAGTCAGTTCCCCCTGTGCCATCTCAGACTTCTTACATTTTCCATGCGTGGGTGGAAGTAGTTAAATGACAGCTTTGCTACAGTCATTATAGCCAGGGGTCTGAATGTGTCAATGCACTTTATCGATAAACTACACACCTCAATTCCAAAAAGGTTGGGACAGTGTTGTAAATAAAAACAGAAAGCAATAATTTGCTAATCCTTTTTGACCTGTAGTCAATTGAAAACAGTACAAAGACAACATATTTAATGTTTCAACAGATCAACTTTATTGGTTTGTGTAAATATACGCTCATTTTAAATTTGATGCCTGCAAAAAAAGGGGCATGTTTACCACTGTGTTACATCGCCTTTCCTTTGAATAACACTGAATAATCTTTTGGAAACTGAGGACACTAATTGTTGTAGTTTTGAAAGCAAAATCTTTCCCCATTCTTGCTTCATATAAGACTTCAGCTGCTCAACAGTCCGGGGTCTCCATTGTTGTATTTTTCGCTTCATAATGCGCCACACGTTTTCAATGAGAGACAGGTCTGGACTGCAGGCAGGCCAGTCTAGCACCCGCACTTTCTGACTACGAAGCCACGCTGTTGTAACGCATATGTTGTAACACAGAATGTGGCTTGGCATTGGTCACAGGCATTCAATATTGGTTTTCGTCCTTGCCCTTTACGCGTGGAGATTTCTTCAGATTTTCAGAAATTTTTAATAATATTATGGACTGTAGATGGTGAAATCCCTAAATTATTTGTGATCTTGCATTGAGAAAACATTGTTCTTAAACTGTTGGACTATTCACTCGCAGTTTTTCGCAAAGTTGCGAACCTCAACCCATCCATGCTCATAAACGCCCGAGCCTTCGTGGATGCTCCTTTCATACCCAGTCATGATAGCATCACCTGTTACCTATTCACCTGTTTACCTGTGGAATGTTCCAAACAGGTGTTTTTTGAAAATTCCACAACCTTCCCAGTCTTACGTTGCCCGTTTTTGGATCGTGTTGCAGGCATACAATTTGTAATTTGCGTATCTTTACAAAAATCAATAACGTTTATAAGGTAAAACATAAAATATATTTTCTTTGTACTGTTTTCAATTAAATATATGTTAAAAAAAATGTACAAGTCTTTGCTTTCTGCTTTCTTTATTGGCATTTTACATACTGTTCCAACTTTTTTGGAATTGGAGTTTGTACTTTCATATTTTGTTCCTTTACAATTGGCATAGACTAATAAACGTAAGTGAAGGCAAGTGAAGGACGTTTGTCCAGTTTTGGTACTAGGCCTACAGACTACAGCTACATCCATCACTCCAGGCATATGCCAGCGATTTAATTTCGATTTGATATATGCGTACATCTTCTGATAACATGTTTGTACAATGGCAGATTATTTCTCAGAAATTTTAATTAGACAAAAAGGGTAATACAATGGTTGCATTCTTTTATTGATAGATATGGGCCAGCCTTCTCCATTGCAAAGGTGACATAATGCATATGACAAAGAACAGTATCAAATGTTCAAAATAGAAAGTGGCACTAGTGAGAGTGCCGCTGAGACAGGTAAAAGTAGACCTCGGTCTGAACACATTATGCCTGACCTATGATAATTCTACTGACTGCCTGTTAAACAGTGTATGCAATCACAACATATAAGGTCTTAAATGGAAAGAACTCTTACTGTAGCACCATATTTTAGCAATTAAATCTTTAAAAATAAAATCAGAAAAAAGCAGCAGATGGGGTTGCTTGCCTGACAAATATACATGAATCAATATTGAATAGATTTCAGACACAAGAGCCTGTGGGAAAGGCATTATATTGACATTTATTATGTTAATAATGCATAAGGATTCCTGACTCAGGACAGAACAGGTATTGATTTCTCTTTCTCATCTCATTGTCTCTTCTCTATCACAGTACGCCTGCAATTCTAGGCAATAGACAAGTACTTCAGTTTCAAGACAGGTCATTAGAGTGAGAGAAAAACAAATCCGTTGGTAGGAATGAGATATTATTCTACCTATAGTGAGACAGTACGGATGATAATGATGATGATGCATAGAAGTGTGGTGGATTAACATAAAATATAAGATTTATTTTCAGTTTGCCTCTAGGTGAAGTATGCGAGCACTTCTCTGTTGTTCTTTTATTCTCTGTGGTTGATAAGATCTTACACACACGCAAAATTACATTAATGCTATCCTTTCTTTAAAAAATGAATTTTTTCGTTTATCAAGCGCATGACAAATGGCTTCACCAGAATGTCTTGGGGCAGGCAAATATAAGTAGTTTGATTAAACAGAAGAGACACTATTGAGCAAAGCAGTAGTTTCACTGCTGACCAATACCCTCCCTCTCTGGGTGACCAGTGGTACTATTTGCCATGGTTGGAACTGGCATGTGGACTTCATTAAATTGAAATGGATGTTACATTTCTGGCAAGTGCAACAAACCATTATATGGTCATTTCTATGGATTTCGACAGGAAAACAAAACAGGTGAGTCATCCTCAGATGAGAGTTATGTACTGGAGCAGGTTCACCCTTTCACCAGTCTAGTCTAAGCTTTTAGATTAGCCTATGCCAGCACCCGCTGCCAAACACATTCTGTTTTATCATTAGCTCCGTGATTAAATTAATTGTTAAATTAGTGAGCCAGCAGCTGCTGTGGCTGAACGAGGACGCTCGCTGTGTTGTGAGGCCCAAATGAAAGGCCAGTTAAACGCGCCCTCAGCACACCCCCGGCTGATGTGCTCTCGCACCAGCGATCAGAGTCACACACCTCCCTGTCACGTCTTTTGCCAATCACATCCAGCGCTACCATTTCAGAGCCCCGCCTGTTGCGACACCCAAGGGAATCTCAGGGTGACTAACAAGAGCAAATTAACATTCTAATGCCAAGCTAACCCAGCGGCACACTCCGCCAGCCTACTCCTAGCTTTAAATGCATGTCCGAGGCACATTGTGGGCAGTCCAGCTATGCGAGATTTTGGTTTCCTCTGGCCTTGTGTCACTATGGCTGTTCCAAGTCATCCCAAACTTCTCATGTTTTCCTTCAGAGGAAAGAAAGCAGAGGAAATGTTAGATGTCAGCAGATGCTTCCGGCTAAGATAAAAAACCTCATCGAGCAAGTTTAAAAAGTTCACTCTGGGCCAACCGGAATCTTAATTCCGATCTTGTTCGAGACAGCAGCCGATAGCGATAAAAAACGGATTTATTAAAAATATGAAATCAGAAACAGCGGAGGTGAGGGCGGCTTTGCGGCACTCTGATGTAACCAACGATGACATCCGTGTCAATCTGAACTGACAACCGGCAAAGCGCAAAGGTCAGTCAGTCCCTCACACATAGGTTGTGGGGATAAAACCCGCTCAATAAGATAAATGTCAGGGTGTCACATCGTTTGGAGGACCAGCTGAAAAGAACAGCGAGTCCCCTGCCATTTTTCTCTCAGTGTAGAGGTTAAGGAAACATTGTGCTGTCTGCAAATATGATCATGTCTGCGCATGCATTTGTAGCTGCCAAAAGGTAGTTGGAAAAAAAATTCAGTTGTTATGGACTTTTTTTTAGAAGAAATC
The DNA here is from genome assembly GCA_022702515.1 of Ilyophis sp. 1 JC-2022. NCBI lineage: Eukaryota > Metazoa > Chordata > Actinopteri > Anguilliformes > Synaphobranchidae > Ilyophis > Ilyophis sp. 1 JC-2022. The sequence goes on along the minus strand of CM040395.1, from coordinate 125,564,074 downwards.
GGTTAGCTTCCACATGTGCATTTATTGGAGTTACTTTATGCATTTTCATCGAGTTAAGAAAAACTGTTTAAAGGCGGGAGTATACTTCATAACAAGGCGAACTCGACCGAAATCGAAGCACAGCTGAACACGGCGCCGTGTACAAACATAGGTATACTCATTGTGACTTCAATATTGTGATAACCCCGGGAAACACGGAATGACAATGTTTGCTGTAATGCTAGTGTCGGGTTCGGAGGATCAGACACGACAGAGGGGAATCTAAAAGTTATCCACAAAGTGGAATAACCACAAAAGCGGAAAATAGTCCGCGACAGGAGAAGGAAAAAACAAAGACTAAGGGATAAAAACTCCCGGCGTAGAGCCAAAAAAAAAATCAACCCAGAGAAAATGGGCGAAGGCTCGAGACTCGAGCAGAGCAAAGACAAGAAGAAAATACCTCCTACTCTCAACAGCACTAAACGGAGGTAAAAGAAACGAATATAAATAATAGCAACCCAGACAATAGGGCTCGAAGACTCGAGTGGTACAAATAAAAGGAGAAAAAACCTCTTGCTCTCAATATGAGAGAGAGCGCTTAATAGAGAGGTAGAAAAAATGGTAAAGAAAGAAACTGTTTCAGAGAGAACAGAAAGAAAAACCAGAACAGGGAACAGAAAGTGCAAAAGAGAAAACAAACCCCACAAGAAACTCTAAGCACCTAACAGGCAAGTCCCACATTACTCCAAAGCAGAGCAGTCTCACACAACCGATTCGTGGCAGTGTATAATGACAACACAGAAGCGCTGAGACCGGAAGGCGCAGAGCTTAAATAGCCGGCGGAAACACCTGAACAGGTGTTGGCTATGAGTGCTAGGTGGCGGAAAAAACCCGCCGTGGAAGTAGGACCGAAGCTGCGAAACGGCTGAGATATTGACGGATGAAATTTTGATTTCAACATGTAAGTTGCAACCAAAACCAAACTTAGGGGGACGCAACCACGATATGGACCAGATACTGTGGCATTTTTCTGCAACATCCTGCAGGCATACATGGCTTTGTTTTGGGTGATATCGTTTTTTACCAGTGTGCTGGAGTGTGGGAGTTTGAGATGTGAAATGAGCGTTCCCGTCGAAATGTGTGTTGAGGTCTTTTAGACTGTTAACGAGAGCCATTCTTCTCCGTTTCTTTCCTGTGTGCGGTCGTAAACACAATATTAAGGGCTACTCAGCGTCGCCCTGCTGCCTCTCACATTAGGACTGTAAATGAAGTGGAAAATTAGAAGTGTTGGTTGGACATAAATATCTTGCCTCCATCTTAAAATTTCTCATTCCTCGCAGAAATTCCCCTGTTGCGTCTCGTAGCATTAGCTTTTTTGGTCTGGGTCTCCCATTACATTACATTACATCTCCCCTGAGCACTGCCGGCGTAAATACCTGTTATTTTAGGTTTACATTGCTTACACACTTTTACGTATTATATCATTCAATCATCCAATTTCAGAGCTGACGATCTACTGAAGTAGGCGCATGGAGTTTAATGGCGGTGCACCCACCTCGAATATGAACCTACAACCTTCTTGATACACACACGGGTTCCTATACCTCCCTTCCTCACAGGTGCCAGGGAGTGGCATACCTTAATTTAACCAGTTATACTGAGAACTCCGTTCCCATTTCATTGACAACATGGGCAAAGTTGGTAGGGAATGCAGGGAATCGTGCAGCCAATCAGGAAGGATTTTATATTGCGCGTCGCATTTGAGATCATCCAGCCTGATCCGGCACAGACCTGCATTCGTTTGTCAGTAGTGACCTCAAGTCTTTTGTTTCCCTTTCATAAGAAAAAAAAATCCGAGCAGGTTCAAAAGGTTTACAGCAGCCCGAGCGCACTGTCGAGAAGGCCGGGGGGGCGCCGCTGTATTTTAAGCAGGCAGGAGAAGCCGTGGGCATAGCCGGTGGCAAGGATACTCGTTGTGAATGATCATCATTCTCTGCCTCTTTTGTTGTTGTAGCTTCGGTTTAAAAAGAAAGAAGAAAATAAATGTGGAGGCTACACGCAAACCGGCTTTGTTGTATGGCCCTGCTGTCTCTATGCCGGGGAGTGGGACCTGGTCAGTAAGGGGCTGTATGGTCGGCTCTGTTCCCACAATTATAATGAGAATCCTGACAGTACCATTGACCCATAGAACCCCCCCTCCCTTCCTGTTCGTTAGCAGACTCAACAGTAAAAGACAGAGCAGCCCACCCCCGGCGGTAGGGTGAGTGTTTGCACAGTGACGGGCAGAAGAAAAAGAACAGTGGCGTTCTGTTTGCGCTGTACGCCATTGCAACGTGACCACGGCGACCGGCTTTCTCGAGGTTCTGGAATTTTTGTGTTCTGAGCGTGGAGGGAGGAGGGGGTCGGGGGCTTCTCCTGACCTCCTCGCACCCCTACCGCGGCGTGCTCCACGATGTGAAGACGAGCAGCGGGTGAGAAGAGCGGGCGGAAATTTCTGCCGCAGCTCAATTTTGTTTCAGAGAACAGCCACAACATTCAGCCTCCAGTCCCCCATAGCCTCCACCCCCTTTTGTCTTCCTGCCATTGGCTCATATTAATGTGGACTTTTCCCATCCCGTCACGTCAAAGCTCTTTCAGCAAGCGGCAATTAGCACATCGCAAACATTGCTTTCTACATCTGTTCGTTCCTTTCCAGCGGGGACGCAACTTTCCTGAAGGCCCCCGTTTTAGAGCAAACCGCGTAGATAAACACTGTTATTCGTTTAAAAAGACACTACCAAACGCCGCGTAGTCGATCCGTGTGTAAACTCGCTGAGCTGAGTTCAATTGAAAAAGTGTTTGCGGTAAGACTGGACGTGTTTTTCTCTACGTGGACGGCTTCAACAGTTTAAATGGCAGAAACTCACAAGCTGTATCTCAATTAGGTACGTGGATCAATGAGGCAATAGCGGGGAGGAAACAAGGCGAACCGATTGCATGCGGCGTAACAGCAGAAAGACAAATCACACTGCTTTCATTTCGCTTTTATTGTGCAAAACAAAGAGCCTCCAGCGACCGCGATATTACGAATCTTTCTAATATCTAGCTGTAAAGATTATTTGTGCACCCGCGTGAGAGTGTATGTGTGTCCATTTGAAACTCATTAATGTCAGTGGGTTTTTAGAAAATCCTGTAGTGCAAGTCATTTTTGTGGCGCAAATTTCAACAGTTTTCACGTAATATGTCTGTAATGATGAGAAAGATTAAATAATGATACGCTACCTGAAAAGGTCGACTCTTTTAAGAGGGAGTAAAGTGGGATTTTGGTTCACATTCTACCACTGAGAGCCTTTGAAGCAAAAAACAAGCAAACCGTTTCTTGAGTGAACATATGTGGACTTTGTTACCCTGGAGTATGTCCCAATCAATCAATCAATCAATCAATAAATAAAGATTAAAAGATTTCAAAGTGAATAGCCATTATCAGTGAATGGTTGCAACACTGTGTATCAATCAATTTTACCAACAAAACAACACATTTTGCATCTGCAGTGTTCATGGCAGCAGTGTTTTTCTTTTGTACCGTGACAACAAAGCGACGGGAGATGAGGGAATAAAATACGAGACTATCACACAAAGAAGATAACACGCTGTGCCTCTCTCACACTTAAGGTGCTGAAGAGAAAGGGAAGAAGCCTCTCCGGTCACAAAGCACAAAGAACTCAGATTTTCAAATACCGCTGGCCTACGTACGTACGTGCGAAAAGTTTCGCCTCGTCGAAATTTACTCGTCACCTGATGTTGAGCGTTATAATTTCTAAGAATGACATGTAAAATATAAGTGAAACTGAATTTTCAAATGTAATTATCATGTTTTCAGATGCTCTTTTGCCTAACCAGCGATCTGAAAATGTGGCCACCGGAGAACCTACCCTTTTCTGATAATCTTCCTGTATCACCCCCCCCCTCTTTTCCCAATCAGAATGCCCACTTGCAATTGCAGACCTGTTCCCTAGCTGCAAGCTTCTAACTAACATTCAAGAGGGCAGCACACAGCCATGCCTTTCTTCTGTATCACGTGCAGATACATAGAGTCATTGATAGCACATTTGACAGCTCTCATGTTGGAGAACCGTGCAGATGGCAAACCCGCAGACCTCACCCACCAAGGAAGAAGACTCGCTAGTGGGAAATGAGCCAGGGATAAACTGCTTCTTTTTTTAATCGGGGGAAAACCTGCCACAATGCACTGATGTTAGATTGTAAAACCCAAAAATATAGGTTTACCCAAAATGGTGGGAAGAAGACACCAATTGCCTCAAAACCATTTGAGTAGGGCAACATCATCTATTCAAATATTCACTGGTCTTTATCTTTTAGATGAATCATTTTTCTTTATTCGTTTGAATGGTTCCATACTAATCATTTTGAAATATCTTTTGAGTTATGACTTATTTCATTTCAGTTGAGACTACTCAATTAATTTAGTAAGATTGGCATTTAGGTTTTACAGTGCCATTATATTTAGCTTGCCACTTTATGTTTAGTACCTTTTTGTTACCAACACTTGGTGTGAAATGAAATAACAGCCTGGTGTCTTCATCCTAGAAAAACATCCTAGTGCTTGCGGTCCCATACAAAAATAATGGCCTTCAAGAAAATGTGCAGCAAACAGGTTTGCGATAAGCTCATATTTTCACATACAAAAAAGCTTTGTGGGAACTGCCATTCACTACTGGCAAACTCTGACAAACCTCTGGCAACATTTTGTGGAAAACAATTTAGTTTGCGGCAAATGCGCTACATATGAGCTGCAAGTTTGCAGCATACTATCCAGTTATGTAAGGTGTATCTTTAAACAACCTCTGTCACACATCACCTGCAGTACCTTTAAACCCATGCAGGAGCTTTTTCACGAAGAAATAAGGGGGATAAACATGAGTATAAGCACCAGGAGAGGAAGATATTTGATCACAATTGCTTGCAAGCATCCGCTGTTAGCTTTCAACTGTATTTTTTAAACATGTCTAAAAAAAAAAAAAATGTTTATCTGACCCCATTACTCAATTTACATATTACACATTTTTCAACACATTACTCAATTTTACATTTTGCATTACTCTTTGTTTGACAGTAAGATCCAAACCGTGGTATGCATCACGCCCCAGCCTACACGCAATACGCTGCAAAATTCACGGAAATGTTACCTCTTGCGGCAGGGGAGAAGAGGTTAGAGGGCCCTTTCTGAATTTTAAGCGGTCGCTGAAATCCACGTGACATTCTTTGAGAGAAGTGCAGTCGCCAAGGACTCGGCCCAAGATTAATCACCCTTGGTTCAATGAAGGCCAGGCTTTTTGTTGCTGCTTGCACAATGTGTGAGGCCAGGCAATTAGACCAAACAGCCCTACGACAATGGCTCCATCATGCATTTGGCATTTTGAACACAGCACAGATATTTCACGTTTACTGAGTCTGCTGGCTGTGGATTCTTTCTGTTCTCCCAGACAGACGCATTGCTGCTGTATGCTTAGTGCAAGTAGCCATAGCCTTCTATTGTTTGTCTTACCTGTTTGTATTTGAGCGCTTTATGTTGGTTCATTTTATGTATGCCCAGCACCTTCAGTTTATTAAACAGACGGTACACTATTTTCACCCCAAATAGATTGCTCTCCTAATTTTTTTCTTCTATATACCTCTTTGCCGTTTGCAAAGCAATCTCCGTATCCACATTTTGTTGCGATCTCCCAGACAGACAAACAGAAAGTGCGTGAGCTACTGTGATTGGAGTCACCTGTCATGAGCACTGGATGAAGGCAATTTGCTAACGTTAATTTGGATGGGAATTAATTTCGCTGCGTGATATTCAGTGACTCACATCTGATGTCTTTCTACACTGATGATTCTTCCGGTGAGCCCACGCCCTGCTCAGCGTAGATGCACACCACTGCCAGATTCTCATATTCATACAAGCGTCAGATAATGTTCATTGGCTTGTTTTTTAATGGGAACTCCATTAAATCCCTTGCATATAAATTGTTCTACTTAAAAACTTTGTATTTTGTGTATGACACATTCAAATATATTACTTTTATTGCTTTGTTTTTCTTTCTTATTTTTTAAAATATTTATCAGAAGCCATTGCTCTAAATGCATTTCTTGACACATTCCATTACATTCATTTAACAGACGCACTTATACAGAACTACTTAAACTGAAAAAGGACATAAATACATCTCGTAATATGTCATATTACTTTATTGCTTGTGAGCAATATGAGTAAATGTGCCTGACCTGGGGCCTCATTTATAAAATGGTGTTATGGTCAAATTGTATAAAATTGTGGCTTAGGCAGAAAACCACGACTACGTAGAAATTGCAAGTTGACGAGGATAGGATCATATCTCTACATAAAGTTTATACTGGACGTAAGTTAATTACTTGCTGGTTATGTGGAGGTACTGCACGCTTGAGTGCTAAGCTACAATTCCCGAAGTGGGTTGTGTTTGTACACGCTTTAAGAAGAACATTTAATTGATAATCAATTTTAGGCATGAAGAGTGCAAGAAATTGTGAAATGCACCTTATTAAGGGGAATATTGCTGTCATTGGCCACATTTACAAGACAGAGTAATTGTAAGCTAATAATAATAATAATGTTTATTTGTATAGCACATTTTCATACAATGAACTACAGCCCAAAGTGCTTTACATTAAACATAAATATATAATAAACATTCAGTGCAGTTATCCAGCTAACTCAGTAATCCAATTTTGTGTAATACCCACACTGCTTTCACAAAATAAATAAATAGGCTACGTTGCTCACGTACCTACTGTGTTTGTTTTGAGTAACTGATGATGATAATGGATAATGTATAAATTCATGAAGCACAATTAAATCGTACCAAATATAGAATTGGGTGGTTTAAGACCGCGGCGATTAGCTGCTTTTCAGAAATACAGAAAAGAATGCGAGCTCGTCAGACGCTTTTTCTTTAACCATCCAGAGCGGTAAAATATTGAAACAACATGTTTCAAACTCAAGGGATTTCTCTGACTTAAATTTTAAAAAATCTCAGACACTTTCCTGTTTTCAACATAATGGATATTTGTGGAATTGTACTGCAAATGATATTTAGGTGATAAATGATATTTATATCCTGGTTAAAAAAATAATTGTGGTATTGAACAGCATTCCGATTGAACAAGATGCCTTTTTCTTTTTTCATTTGTGACCCATTCCCTTCATAATGTGCAGTGAGGGGACAAATGCCCAGGGGGCGCTGTTTATTTCAGGTCATCCAGACTGGTTCATCTTTGTTTCGGGGCCATTAGGACGCCCTGCTTGTGTGCGCCGGGACCCCGCCGAGAGGCTGTTGCTAGAGGCACTGCGATCTTTGTTAATGCAAATTACCAACAGCCGTCAACGCCGCTGACTTTCAGGGGAGGAGGACAGAAAATGCGACTCACCAGGAAATATCTTTGGACAGATGGAAAACTAAAAAAAGAGGTTGGGGGGTTAAAAAGATTAGACAACAAACTCTGCTGTTTGGGGGGGAGGTTTGGCTTTCCGCATGCTCAGCTTGCACAGGTGAACTTGTGCGTCTTTGATCTTTTTTTATTTTCCTGGGAGCTGAAAACATTAGTTGCATCATCGGGCTTCTGATGGCCTTGTCAAAGGAAGCGAGTCTCATTTTAAGGTGCATCAATTCAACATTATGTGGATGCAGACCTCTGCTTACTGAGAATGCAATTCAATGCAATAGTTATGGCATATGAAGCCAGTACAATAGGCTGTTAAACATTATGTGAACGGTATATGTTATGGTATATGAAGCCAGTACAAATGCCATTATGCGGACCCAGAAGAGGCATTCAAATGGTTGGCCTTCAACAATTAATTTCATTTTGCAATCCTTTCTTTGTTCTGTTCAAGGTTTAATATCTGGAACATTCTCTGATCAAAGCCGCTGTGATTTGCAAGCAGTGGGAGGGATCTGATAACTTACCACTTTCCATACAGGCCACCTGTGTGTTCTTTATGTGGGCCCATTGAAGCTCTCTGGTCTGGGCCAGGGGAAGGGGGGCGATACACAACGACAAATAACACGTCTGTTTGTCTCTCTGAAATGTTGACTACCAGTCTACTTTGTCGCACTACCAACCAATCAAAACAGGAAAGTCTCAGATATATATTTTTTTAAGTCAGAGAAATCCCTTGAGTTTGAAACATGTTGTTTCATTATTGTACTATACTGTGGCATGCACAGCAGTGGTCCAAATTCATGTACAATTTTATCCATCTATTGCAGAAGCCATTTCACAAATGAATGGCAATATATGCATAAAATGTTTGAAAATGCCCATAAGAGATACATTTGCCAGATTCATATAAACATATCTTGTAACTGCTGACATTACAGGTGGTGGATATTGATGATGCTGTCACAGTCTAAACTAAAGCGTTGCCTAGGATTTCCAAGTTAATTCGAGCTAAAAAGTATGTGAAAAAGGCGAATCACAGGTTGAAAGCTACTGGCAAAACATACTGTGGCAAAAAGGTAACAAGTTTTAACCGATTAGATTAAATACTGAGGTGAATCGATAGGCTCCTAATTGGTGAAAGTGTGAACACATGGCTACTAAAATGAAACATTTGGTCGGTAATGAAGAATTCAAACACAACGCAAATTATAATGAGCTTAACCTACATTGTGTTAATCAGTTTAAGGGGGAAAAAAATGAAAAAACGTAAACATCCTCTTTTTGTAATTGTTTGCAATATAGCACAATAAGCGTGATGTGAACATGGGATTTTTACTCTGCATGGAACGCAGCTATTTCTGACATAGTGTGGCTTACGAGGGTAAAATCCCTTTAAACAGGAAAAGCACCAAATTTAGAAAAGTTTACATCTTGTTAAAAGTCTGGGATTGCAACGGTGCTTGCAATGAAAACCAGCATACACAGGGGGTCCCCACGACTCAGATTGGCAGCCATTGCTATACCCCCCTCCCTCAGTAACTGCTGTTAAGCTTTCCCCAGAGTTGCGTCGCAAAGATTCACCTAGCTAGCAAGATGTGCTCACGTCGGCTTAAATAATATAAATAACGTGAGTTAATCATGTGTTACGAACAGTGTCATCTTAAAACAGTGGTACGACAGCATTTTATGTCTGCTACATCGCTTTAAAAATTGGCATGACAAGCAGCCAAACATGTTGCCGCGTCCTCTCTAGTGTATTTCAATTAATGTCTTACGCACAAGCAGATAGATGTACCAGAAATTCAAGTTGTTTTTTACTATAATTCACTGTAGTCACATTTCATTTATCACATAACATTAGCTCTGTGAAGCACATAGACACTGCTTGCCACAAAAACACAAACTCCCAGTTGAAGATTTTCAAATCCTGTAAATACATAAATTTTGAAAATGTTTTTTTCTTATTGTTAGTAAAAATATTGGGTATCATTTAAAATTGCAAAGCATATCTAAGAATCACCAAAACATTCCTAGACCATGGATATTTAATTACGTATGATGTAACTGGGCACTTGCTTACATTTTTCTTTAATTCGGCACACGGAAGGCTTGAGTTGTTGCAGCATCTGTGGTGGACATATATTCTTATATGCCTCTGAAGTTGCTCAGTTGGATGTATTGAGCCAAGCCCGCTTTTTTTGTAAATTTTTAAAAACGTTTTATCCAAATTTCTTTTCACTGGACAATGCATAGGGTTCCCTTCTCAGATATTTTTTTAAATTATTTATTTTTAGTTAGTCATGGGCTCAGAAAGTTTCCAGCACTCAAATATACTATATTTACTTATTAGTGTTCCCATCTTTTGCCCAGTGGGTTTGGCATAGTATCTTTCACAGCTGTAACTGATCCCAAGTGGTGCACCTGCCATATCACTGTCAATCAAGATGACGGATGCGCCGGGGATGCCGCTGTTTTACCTGCCCTGTTTGACGTGGCTGTAATCTTACAGTCTGCATTTTGTCTAAAAACTCTGATTGCTGTGTATTTAGATTTATAAAAAGTTGCCGTGGCAGTTCAGATGCATGCAAATGTGACATAGTGTTCATCTCGTAGGATTCCAGAAAGAGGGGATTTTGTCCTTTTAACCCAGAATGTTGAATATTCAAATCGTAGTGATGCCCTGTTGTTGAACTCTTGAGTCAGCTTCTCTAATTGAATCGGTTAGCATGCAGCTGTATGAATTGGAAATGTCTGAAATGCCCTCTGGGTCAGTGGCCCCTGGATTAAAGCATCTACTAAAAAAAAATTAAGAATCAAAATGAAATAAGGTATTGCGGGTATAAAGATATCCCTCATTCTGCCTCTGGCTCTTACAGATGAATCTGCCCAGCTCTGATTCCTTCATCTTGATATGAAATGGAGTTTTTGACCAGCAAAATGCTTTCAATTTTCTCTGGAATTCACTGAGATGATAGTGGGGGGTTAGAGGTGACACTTGTGCCATTGAGGCCATACAGAATCACTTCAATCACTCAACTGTCATTTCTACATATTGAAAACACGGATATTAAAAATAATTTAAAAACTGGACATAAGGTGATTGCTTTCTGATTAAAGATTATGTCCCTACAAAAAATAAATATTAGTTTACATTGAATTATTATTTTATGGCGATGCAATCAACTACATAAAGAATAACTACAGATACCTTCAATTTTTATTGTTTGTGCAGAAAGTGAACTGCTTTGGGGGAGGAAACTAAGAAAAATCTAATCAAACCTTTGGCCTCCTGAAATAACTTGGGAAATCAATTTATTTTAGATTTTTTTTTATCTCTCTCACCTAAACCAATGACACGTTGGACTGACTTAGCTTCGTCTATAACCATAAATTGAATCTGCTACCCTGGGAAATGTCGCTAGTGCTCTTGAGTACGTAAACCATCCTTCATCAAAATGATAAGTTGACTGTGTGGTATCGGGCATACTTTATCATCGCAGATTTTCTGAAGGAATGATGGGGTTCCTCATTCTGTGGCTAATTCATGGGAAAATAAGTAGCTTGCACTGTCACAAAGAATGACCACAAGAGGCACTAGAGAGTGTGATATGTCGATTTAAAGCAGGGCTTCTCAATCTTATCCCAAAAGGGCCAGTGTGGGTGCAGGCTTTTGTTCCAACTGAGCAGTTAACACACCTGGTTCTACTAATCAACCATTAGAGTCTTTGCCAAGGACCTTGATTATTAGAATCAGGTGTGTTACTGCTTGATTGGAACAAAAGCCTGCACCCACACCAGCCCTTTCTGGATAAGATTGAAGACCCCTAATGTAAAGTAATCACATTGATAGCATTGAAGTGTCCCTTCATTTGTGTCAGTGCCAACTGCAGCCAGTAAACCCACAGGGTTGTAGCATCACCCACAGATGGAAGGTTTCAGTCAGTAGCGTGCTTCCCACCTCCTTATGCAAGAGGTACTCCTCAGGAGTGTGCCGTGTGGAAACAATGGGCCTCATTCACCAACCACTCTACCAACAAATTTGATCTTAAGACTTTCTTTAAAACGTTTTTATGAACATTCTGGCATTCACCAATGTTTTCTTAATTGGGATTATTTTCTTGGGTAGAACAGAAGCTCAGAACGCAAAACATCAGTTAATCCCCAAATGTTTGTAAGAACGTTTTAAAGAAGGTCTTAAGAACAAATTTGTTCATAGAGTGATTGGTGAGCGAGGCCCAATGTGTGCACAGCTCACCTGGCCGAGAGACGTTTCCGAGGATACGCGGTCACATGGTGTGCTTTCCCAACTCGATGGAGGACATTGCACCTATGGGACAGGTCTACATTTACAGTTGGCACTGAATTTAGACAAAAAAAAAGGAGGGGCATAAATACTGTTAGAAAGGTAAAAAATAAAAACAAGAAATAGACACCAGAAAGCAAGACGTCGCAGCCATTTTAAATTTGTTGTTGATTTATGAGCTCTGCAAGGCAAAAGAAGATGTTTAACATTACGTTTCGCACGATGTACTCACCAGTCATTACAGAAACGTGCATGGAAACCTGTGTGTGCTTGTGTGTGTGGAAACCTATTTATTTGCCCGTCATGTCTATTTGTTTTAATGCGGTTTTCCCCTTGTCTCTGGTGCATAATCAGATTATGTGTTGCGGGTTACAGGTTCTTTATATACTGCATGTAAATGTATGTAAATATAACCGGTAAATAAACTCTTATTCCATTGCCTGAAAGTTGGTTAGGGTGGGTCGTCTGCCATTAAATAAGAATCACGGCGTCTGCATGCAAAGTGAGTTGGACAGGTTGAGCTCCATTTTTGGTGTATTACGTGTACAACTACAAATATACTGACAGCCAGACATTATTATTCAGATCCAGATCCTTCATTATGTTTTACACCATGCAAGTGAGGATTGCAATTATTATGCTTCTAACAAGCAGTCAATCAAAGCAGTCAGAACCAATGTAACATCCCCCCCCCCCCAAAAAAAAGCAGGGACACTGGTTTTGTTCTTTTACATGCACTCTGCCTCCACAAATCTGTCCATTTCTGGCAAATGAGTGTACGTACGTACAGCACATTTGCAAGTGTGACAACTGCACAGAGATACCTTCTGCAGATGAGAGACTCCCCGCCGGGTTTTAGATGGAAATGGAACCTACTGTAATTGTGCCTTCAAGTGCACAGGCACACGCACACACACACACGCACGCACACACACATACAGCGACCTGACTCACACACTCCTCCCCCTCACACAGACACACACCTCCTTAAAGTTAAGCGGTGGGAGAGAAAAAAACATCATCCAAAAACAGTATCCTCTGGAGAAGGAGGCTTCCCAAGGTCTCGGAGTGGTCTCCGTTCTTTACAGCTCCAAAACAAAAGAGAAGGTGGGCCTCAGTCGGTGAGGAGGATTGTGGATTTTATCTTGGCTCTGAAAACATTAAAGTTTGTCAGCCGACACCAGAAAAGGCTTGAGATAAATGGTCTGCATCCCTTTTTATGCTCATGCTGCAGCGTAACATTATTGCTGGTATAAACATTGGCAGATCTTTTGCTGCAAATGGTGAGATGCATATATAATGTTTAGGACATTTTCTCTCATGGCGCTGTTTGTTTTATCTTTTGGGCTTATAATTTGCTTCATAAAATCTGTTACGCCATATTATGTACGGGATAGTTTTTTTATATGTGTTTTTAGAAGTGCTCAAAGTCTTTTGACGGGTTGTGCAGACCTACGAACAAGCTACCGCACGTGGTGCGCAGCTGTAACTTGAACACAAAGTAGCCTATGGCACATAAAGAGATTTTCAACAATGAGATCCTGGCCTGGATTCAATTAATACTTGTCTTTAATTTTGGCTCACAACTAAAAAAATGTGTCAAACACCGTTTGACGAGTTCAACAAGCAAAAAGATTTTAAAAACCTAGGCACATGACTCTTACCTAACTAGTTGAATTGGCTCAATAATTCCCTTCCGTTCCATCAGCTGACCTGAGGTGAGCATTCTAGCGCAAAATGGCTACCCTGCATTAGTAGAGGTTGAGTGAATTTCCCCTTTCACTATAGAGCACAGTCATTGTAATCATGGGGAGCTACGGAATCCGTTATCTCCGTTATCTCCGACTTGAACAGGAAATACTGCGCGCGTATTTCCAATGTGAGACCATGAGTACACGAGCTGACTGAACAAAGACAGTGCACACATTGTCAAACTCTATCCAGAACATGTCAGCATTACAGTATGTAATCTGAGACTTGACACCAGCAAGGGCAGTCGTGTAAGGTAGGGCAGTCATGTGAGGTAGGCCACGCCTCCTTGAGCAATAACGCAATGCACGTCCTGAAAGAAAGACCTACCACAGATATAAAAAAAGGGACTAGACTTCACATGCAGGATTTGTTCTCTCATCACCAACTCCTGGGAGGGTGACGTCACAAAACAACTCAGGTCAATGCCAATCCTTGGCAAACGGGCTATGAAATTGCTCAGGCTTTAATGACTTCTCCGAGCGTCCTTGGCCACACCGGCAGCCTGCGGGAAGCTGAGTCTGACTTGACTGCTGATGTTTGTGTCCCTGCAGGGTCCGGGCCAAACCCAGGCAGCAAAAAGAATGACAGCCGAACACTGCAGGGAAACAAAGCACTCAAGCACAGCCCCGACGTTCACACTGTGCATACAATCCTATCAGTGCTTAACTCAAATTACCCATTCATCACCGGCTGTAGCCGTCCAGTCGGCTTCCGGTAAAACCGCGGGCCTGCTATCGCTGTCAATTAAGGGACAGTTAATTAACCGTGGCTGAGTGCCCTGTGTGGGTGGCCATTTTCTTGCATTTCATTCAAGCGCACAAAGGAAAATCAATTAGTTCTAACTGCGATGCATCAGTACAAATGAGAAATAAAGTAAACACATCATGAGGAGGTCATCGGCTCTGTTGTTGTTGTTGTTTTTGTTGTTTGTTTAGTTTTGTTTTGCTGTTTTTTAGACTCAGCTGCATGCAATTCTCATTTATACCTAAAAAAAAAAAAGGTTTCACATGTGAGCTGTCACCGCTGAAAATATAATACTTAAATAATAGCAGGGCATTTCGTTTTCCATGCAGGAACGTACCCGAGATTCTGCTGGACCAGCCTTTAATGAATATTTTGACACTTAGGTCATGTGATTGTTTACTTTTTAAGCTCACTTATCAATCCGCTGCACGCGTTTGGTATCAAGATTTATCATCGATGAATTCGCACAATGGCTCCAAGCTGCATGGTGAGAAGCAAGAGAACTTGGGATTCCAATGACTATCGATTGGCACATGCTGTGATTTGTGCCTTGTGGAGGAGCAGGAAGAAAGGACAAAGGAGCCAGCCCCTCCTCCCTTCACCCAATAAAAGCATGCGGCAGAGAGAGCGGATGGCCTCCACTCTGAAAGCAATTCATGCCTGGCGCTCAGAAAAGTGATTTAGAAGACAGCTCGACTCAAACAAATTCTGTCTTAGAGCCTCAGTGATATGTCCAATTAGATGCCCAGAAGATATATGATTGGTTTCAACCAGTCTTCTAAAGATTGCTGGCTTCTGCAGGAGAAAGCAGGATACCATTTGATAACAGAATTGCATATTTCAGGACCTCAATGGGGCGGGGGGGTTTCACTTTTTTTTTTTAAACACTCCAGATTTCAAATGGATAACGTGCGGCTCACCGAATACCGCTCTGGCATTTTAAGTGATGTTTTGTTGAATACAGCTTCATGTGTAATCAAACGCAGTCTGTTTACTGTACATTGACACGCTGTGGAATATCATGTGGCCACATCCTTCCTGGGGCAAGACAGAAAAAGTTGGAAATCTCAGCGTGAGCTCGACCACCATTTCTTTTCTCAATTTCTGTGGAGGAGTCGCATAAATTAGACATAGGCTACAGTTCTAATTGATTTATTCTCTTTTTTTTGCTGCACTTGTTGCATAAGCAAACCTGACATGTTTCACACACTGTATGTTTGAAAGATAACTGTTAAGGTCATATTTTCAGTCCAATCACCTAAGAGGTGACCAGTTACTGTGGGCTTGATTTACTGTAGCAGGTGCAAAACCATTTAGCACACGCAACACCAATAACATGACCAATGATTGGTCATGGAAGTTGTTTTGCACCAATCCTTGGTCATGCTATTGGTTTTGCGTGTGCTAAATGGTTTTGCACCCGCTAAAGGTCTTAGTAAATCAGGCCCTGAATGTGCACATATGTAACCTCTATGGTGTCTTGCAAAAAAAAACTGCACACTGGAACTATGCTGTCTGAGTGATTTGTCTGAGCAGCTGGGCGAAAGTGTTGACAATTCTCATGAGACAAATACTGTAAGCAACCTCATCTCAAATCACGAGCCCAGAAAAAGCAGGAGGTGTTGTTGAGCAGGGGGGAGGGGGTAAGAATTGGGACAATTGTTCGGGGGGAGGGAGATATTGCAGGTATCCCGTGGTGTGAGGAATCCACGGTTGCACACTCCACACATTTTTCCAAGTTCAAGGTAGCTCACGAGTGGCCTTGCTTCCATTGAATATATTTGGTTTTATAAACACTTAACATAATTGGCTGAGGGCTTAATACCTCATTGCCTGTTGAGCTATGTCAACAACTGAAGACAAGTTTGGAGGAAGGCAAAGGAAGCAGCCAGAAACTGCAATAATAGTGGTAATTAATGCTCAACAATCAGTTAAATTGTAAAACAGTATCAACAATATTCTCTCTTCGGATTTACACTGTAAGGAAAAGCCTGCCGGACTGAGGAGCAAAGATTCACCTAAATGGCAAGGCACCTTTTCTTTAAATGTTATCATCTCTTGAGAACTAATGGTTGAACATAATATCCCAGATTTAAGATGATCTTCCATTAACACAACACCAAAGATAATATGACTGACTGTGCCAGTCTCATGCTTTTAGTCAAATGTTGTCGCGAACTTGTCGGCCATTACAAAACAACGGTTTTGCAAATGCCCCCCCCCGCCTCCTTCCAACCACCGTCGATTTGTTTTTGCTTCAGGCACCAAAACGTGCTTATGGCCTGGATTTATATCCAGAGGAAGAGATCAATTTCAGCTTCTCTCAAGGTGTGAAATTTGTAATCATTCTGTAACGGCTGAAAGCCAGGCATGCTCACCAACCCCCATTAAACGGGTCATTATTCGCCAGATGGCTTTTCCGTTTGTGAAAAATAAGCGCCGCTTGTGCAATGCTGGACGCCGACAATTAAATGTATCTCCCCCCACCCATCGACTGGTCCCGACAGACGAACGGAACCCAAGATGGGCTCTGTGACTTTGATGGTGCACAGCGGTCAGCCCGAGAGCTGGGTCCCCGTTTCGCATGCATGAAAGGGGGGAACAGAATGTGGACTTTAAATTCACCATCACAATCGCCCGCCCCCTGGCCCACGGCCACACGCTGCATGCTGGAGCTCGCTTGGTCCAACCTCATTAGCATCTCATACAAGAAACATGAATCCATGTGTATAAATTTGAAAACATTACAGATAATTAGCAGAAGGGATTACCTGCCTACTGCCCACAATTATTGTTTTCTTTTAGCCACAGGGTTAAAAATCGGGTAGTAAGGAAATGTCTAGGTGTTCATCACAAAGCACTTTTTTTTCATTCATAAATTGTGCCGCAAGGTTGCTGAGGGCTATTCATTGATCACGTTCATTAGCATGAAGATATTCAAGCCTTTGCTCACTTGCCCTGAAACAGCCACAAAAAACAACATCATTGAATTACCATTTTTATTTCCAACGATAAGTATCGCTTTGACAGGCATGCAGCGCAGTTCCCAACGGTTGTAGGAATGCTCCTGGTAATTGGGAAGCTCTCGTCTTCATCCGCTCTGGATGGGCCACGGTGTTGTGTGCGGAAACTCTCGGCAAAGAATTTTCGCTCAATCAGAAAATGATTTGTGCAGCCCTGTCAAAGACGGCTTTGCTTTGAAGACCCCGGCTATCTTAGCCTCAGCCATTCCCTCACCTATTTAATTGCATGACTACTAGAGCGAAACAGGACTGCCTTTTGAAAGTTAACCATACCGAACCGAGGAACCGCGGGAAAGGGTTGGGAGGGGGTATCTTAGCCAGTCTCTTTGATCGTCACCTGGGCTGTAATAAGGCTTATTGCTGGCTTCTACTGTCCGGAAGAGTTTATATCATGTAAGAATGAGGGTTCTTGGGCCGGCCCCACACATCGAGTGGAAGCGCACAGGTTAGAGGCCGGGAAAAGCCACACACAGCGCTGTAGCAGCGAGATAAGGCGTTTTGACCGTTGGAAGTCACAGCCGCCGCTACGTTAAGCCAATTCAACATACCTCGTCCCCGCACCTGGAGAAAAGCTGAGAATTTGTGGTGGAAGTAATCGGAGTCGCAGTGGTGAACGCGCTTCCACGCTGCCCACCCTGGCCCCCACGACACGCCCGCAGATATACCGTAAAGGTCTTATCGTAGCCCCCCGGTGACCTCCCGTATCGGGCGCTGTGAGTCAGGCGAGCCGTTCTGGGGATCGATGGCTTTAATGGAGCACTGCCACCACTGTTTCATCGAGCAACTTAAACTAAACTTCGGTCGAAGTCGGATTGTGATACGTGGCGGTAAGTCTCACTCGAACACCGTAGCTCAGCAGAGTAACCACAATAAGGCTCACACGTTAATCGTCCCAAACTGCTTTTTTTTGGTACAGGCTTAGGTTTCAGAGTAAAAACTGTCCTATTCCTTTTTTAAAAAGGAATTATTAAAACTTGGATAATATTATTTAATTGCAGAAGTTAAAAAAATAAATAAGTAGTCCGCTGTCATCACGGACATCTACAGACACATCAGCTCTGTGACGCCACCTCCCACCACCCCTATATCCCACCCCACCCAACTGTTATCATTTAGATGTTTGAAAGCCCTTGATAATAAGTACACTTAGCAATGGTTTCATGCTGCTTGAATTTGCAAGTCTTTAAAGATGGTAAGTGTATGTATTAATACATAACAGCTCAACTGTTGACCAAAAAAATGAGAAAAACTGAAGCGGCTCTTTTTCCAGTGAGCTTTACTCTAACATTAGAAGGATGAGAAACTCTAAAAGCAATACACCCTTAAAGATTTTCCATGGTGAATTTCCTTTTTTCTTTGAATGGCTTCAGTCACACTGTGTTTAAACTGTGTTTGTTTAACCGCTTTATTTAAGCACAGTGCTCTTTTCTGACTATTGAAAATGGCTCAGGCAAGAATGTGTGTGACTGGAAGCTCTGCTTCTCTGGCTTTTAATTAGCAGCCCAGTGGACCGAGCCCCCAGCTCGTTAGATTGAGTGTAAAAGGGCCAGAATAATTGGCTTCCAGTTGTCAGGGATCTTAATTTTTTCTTCTAAGCAGCTTAAAGTTCATCCCCCAAGCAAATGAGCATGAGCCTATTAACCTTTCAGACTCTTGCTGTTGTCAGAAGTTGCAGAGTTTAGATCACAGCTGCTCCCGCCCACCAAGCCTCGTTCTGCGCTAATCAGCTAATGATGAATCCTGCCCATCATCCCAAGTGTAAGGAGAAGATCAGGGAGGCCCTCCTCGCCAGCTAATGCTAGTAGGAAGAGCCTTACAAAGACAAAGCAGTCCCTTAACTGCCACATAAAGCCACATCATTTAATGAAGAAATCATCTTCCCATGTTAAAATTAAAAGCGCTCTCAGCTCAGGCTTTACCTCGTGTAGGAAATTGATACTTTTCGGCTCAACATACAATAACTTGCGGAAGCTAAAATGGCCAACTTAACATTCTGTTATGGTTTTAGAGACCAGACTCCCTGGGTTTCAGTATCGGGAGATCAAGAGAGGGAGGGAATGCCTCAGGGGATCGCCGTTGCAGGAGAACAATGCAACACTGGGAACATACTACATCTGAAGTGATTTCTCACCGTGCAGACTGTCAAGACCACCTCTGCCATCTCAACAATAGGTCTATGCTCTTCACAGTGCAGTTTTTTAAAATGACTGTTCAGGTAGGCTCTCCAAAGTGCCCTTCTGTAAGCCTTATCACCTGAGGTGTTCAGCAGACTCCAGTGCCACCCACTGAGTTCTGCCACGTCTCCTCACTGCACATCGCCTCGCTTGCTAATAAGATGCTGGCTCCAGAGTAGCCAGGAAGATCCAAACTTCAGTCACTGTAGTGGGCGGGTAGTTGACTAAACACATTCAAAAATAGTGGAATGTGTTTAGTATAAGCCCATAAATGTTATCTAATATAAACATAAGCATGCATATTTACTTATTATAATTATACAAAACAAAGGTTTGAGTTACAAAGTAGCAATGCAAGTTAAAACGGTTATGAAATGAAATGGGATAGACAAGAAAAGATCCAATAGCGACCAGAGAGCTTTCTTTGAGTATAAAATTACATGCAGTATATTTAACCTATAACCTTGTAAACAAAAGATTGAATTTTAACACGTGAAGATGATGGGCGGGAGCAGTTCCAGTTTTCACTCGACTTCCCTGTCTTCCCTACAGGCAACAGGTGCAGAAAATCCAGTGTTGAAGACTCCCTTGCAGATGTCATTTGTGGACTCACCAGCCTTGAGGCCCAGTGTCATGGATCTTGCCTTCCTTCCCTTATCTCCGCGTTCTCTTTATTCTTTTTTGTCGTTTACCGGTAATCTATCGGATTTTCCTGTGTTCCGCTACGGGTTTTGCTTTCGCCTCGTCATTAGTGAGTTCACCTGTCATTTATTTCCGCTCACTATTTATACCCCGCTTCCTGCCTCTCTCGTTGCTTCCATGTTATTTCACGTAACATTCGAGCCGGTAAAAAAGGTATAGGAAGTTGTGCTGCTATCGACCGCTTTGCTTATCAATGCGGGACTTGTTAGCAGTACAATTTAGAAAGAAAGCAAGTTCTCTTTACGCTCTTATTTCAGAGCAGAGGTTTTTAGTTTCTTTTGTTTTCCACTCATACCTACGAGTGCTCTTACCCAAAGTCTTTGGGGTCGTTTGAGTTCTCTGTTCTTTCTTTTGTTTCTCTCCACAAACGGGAGTTAGATAAGCGTTACTGCTTAGCCTAAATGGGATGGATGTGCTTGGAGTGTTGAACACAGTTCATCAATGTGTGGCTGCATTGGGCTGAGAAAGAGGCGGAAATCTTCTTCAACTTTCAGACGTGATCTATATATTTTTTTAATTAAAGTCAATGCCGAAAACCCGGATTCACACAGATAAGTTGACACGAAGGGGACAAGCTTTCTGAATGCAGCATTAGACAACTCGTGGTACTCACTGCGCACCGATATCCAGAAGTTTGGGAGGGGTTGCCCCGTGAAACTGGCTTTTAATGTTTCGTCGCATGAAAGATCAATCAGCGCCTCCTGCTGGGTAAGTGGTAGGACTGTTATGTTGTCAATAACAAATGGATTTCAGATCCAATTGTCTGCGCTCGCTTTTTCTGGAAAGTAGTTCTGAAACTGTCCTATGAGCACATCTATGTGACTGCAGATGATGGGTTTCAAATCGTCTTTGGACATGTTCTTCTCATCCAAAAAGTCGTCATATGGTTAAAAAAAATAAAAATAATTTAAAAATAAAAAATTTTTGGCAATCCCAAGTGGGGTAGTGACCCATAGTTTGAGAACCACTGCACTATAACATGGTATCTATCATAGAACTATAAGGAAATTATTACAAAATACAGGCCTTGATGGCGCACTTTACTCATCCAAGGCTCTTCCATTACTGATGTCGCTGTTTATTTATATTGTAATCAAGCAGGTATTTTTAAAGAGAGAGAAGCTAAGCTTCAATTCCTTATGTTTAATCATAGATATAGAACCATAGATATACATATTATGCAATGTAATAGCAATTTGGTATATCTTGCATGGGTACCGTTCCAAGCCAGCTATAATAGGAACCTACAGCAAAAGTATCATGTACTTTCTAGCCCACTGTGATGTCATAAGTGGGTTCATAGACATAGACATAAACATTGGCTCATAGATATAGAACCATGGTTACTGGCCACCATCTTACCAATATAATAACTGGGTATGGTCTCAAAAATTGTGCAACTAAACTATGACATATATGTCACATCTATGGTTTTATATCTATGTGTTTATGGTAATGTTAATGAACAGTAACTTATTTATAAATTATTTTATTTCACTGCAGATTACTCTCGTCAGCTCTCTTTCCTGTATGTTGGTATTCTCTTTTTACAATTTTCCATGTTTTCATTAAATCTTTTTTACTGGGGTGCCTTAATAACAACCGTCAGAACCAATTGGGTTCCAGGGAATATTTTTTCCCTTGCCTTACCCGTCTTTATAGCCACTGTCTCCTCTCCTCTTTTACATTATATATTTTTTCTGTGTGATTTACACAGCTTACTTCTTTCTTTTTTTTATACATACAATCCATTTAAACAGCTGCAAGCATGCACCCTCTTGGATACAAGCCCAGTTCCTTAACTATTATACTGCCCAGCTGCCTGCCTTATAATGTTATGGAAACATCTAAATCACTCATTTTTTTCTACAAATACTTTCCCTTCTAACATGTTAAATAGTAAGCATGGTAGAACGGGTATAAAGACTTAATATATCTCATGGAACATTAAGGGGTTAATCCAGCATGTTCAATTAAACAAATTAAATTGTTTTGCCTTCCAAAGGAAAGAGGGGTATTTCTGAACCACATCTCCACATCTCAGAACAGCATAACATTGAGAGAGTTTGGCAGGGCTGGGTAGGGCAGTTATTTCACTAAAACATTAATGTCAAAGCCAGAGGCAATGCAGTACAATTCAAAATATATCCCCTTCGAAGCTAATAAAGTTATCTTTGATATTAATGGTTGTTAAATCATGGTGATGAGTAAACTTTGATCTGCCAGTAATTTTAGCCAATGACTATGCAGTAATTGAGACTACTGATTGCATCAATTACTTTTTTCCCTGGCACTACCACATATTGAGAAGTAATACTTGATTATTGGAAAAGACTGTTATTGGTTTCTGGCCATGCATGCGGCATTCTCTTTTTCATTTTTCATAGGATAGCGCGTAAAGCAATCTGACAAGAAAAAGCGTGAAAAAAAAGCATCAAATAGAAATATAATAAGCAATGTCATCGGTAATTTAAAAAATTGGATATTTATTTCAGAATTATGTATCAGCCAAGACATAATAACATTGAACGAAATACAACTGGATATAGCCTATTGGAAAACCCACTGGAGAAAGAGTGCAAGAGATGTGAAACAAATGGAGCTCGTGTAGACACGAAACAATGTGCTGCTTCAACATGCCTTTTAGCCCATGAAGCTCACCAGGGGCCTGCCTCTGACTTATTGCCCGATATAGATCTCCACCGGGCACACTCTTCTCCAAACATATTATTTATACTTCTGACCCACCTGAGGATCCCTCACACATTGATTACTTTTTCTCAGATAAGAATCTGGCAGCTCTTGATGACACTTTGAACAATGATCTAGGGGTTTGAATTTTCCGCATAGATACCCAAGAGGCAATATAATAAAAAAAAATATCCCCTGGTCCAGACAGATTTTTTTTTTAAATCTTAGTGCTCTGTGCATTACTTTCCAATGAACAATGATCATACTCTCTGAACAGTCTCCCCCTGACATTGCCCCCAGGATATAGTCCCCGCCCCCTTTGCAAAAAAGACAATGACGTCCGCTTTTAAGAGTCCTATAGACATTTGCCTTCTTATCATAATTTTTTAAGATTCAGGCTAGGGTTTCTGCAAAAGCACATAGAAAACCTTCTCAGTAATACATTCCGACCTGACTGGTTTTCTTCATGGTAGAAATGGCTCATCTCATTTACGATGGCTATCTGACATTATTTACACACCCTCTATCCACTTGCCCCAGAATCTATAGTATCCTCCTTAGATGCTGCATGGGAAAGCTTTTAACAGGATGAAATGGAGTTATCTTTTTGCTAGCCTTAAAATCCCTCCCTCCCCCCCCCCCCCCACCCCTTTGTCTCCTAGATTAAACTCCTATGCCGTGCACAGTTTGCATTCATGCATACTAATGATTCCGATTCTGAATATTTCCTTCTCCTCAAGGGAACACGGCAGGCATGTCCCTTGTCTGCACTCGTGTTCGCATCACGCTGTAGAGCCTTGAGCAATATCACTACACCAGTTGCAGGCATTTCTAAGGACTGGAACACAGTCGCCCTTTATGTGGATGACCTCCTTTCATTCCTATCTAATTCTGCATCCTCGCCACCTCCGATTTTGAACCTCAACAGTTCTTCATTTGCGGCCACTGTGTCCGTGATGAATCTGGGTCACTTGTAAAAGCAGAACAAGTCATTCCAGGGTCTGGTAATGCAGGCATGCGATTAATTATGGAGAGGAGCATTGCGAAATGCCCTGTGTGTCACAAAGGCAGCCAATGTTTCTGACAACTGAAAGGTTTTGAGGCCAAACGTGCATGAATAAAATAATGCATTTAAATAAGCTAGCTAATATAGAGATAGGTGACAAAGGAAAAACCAACTTAGCATTTTAGTAAGGTGTTGGGCCACCACGAGCCGCCAGAACAGCTTCAATACGCCTTGGCATAGATTCTACCACTAGTCTAGCATAGATTCTAGAACTCTCTCTGGAACTCTACTGGAGGGATGGAACAACATTCTTCCAAAAGATATTCCCTCATTTGGTGTTTTGATGATGGTGCTGGAGAGCGCTGTCAAACACGACGGTCCAAAATCTCTCATAAGTGTTCAATTGAGATCTGGTGACTGCGAAGACCATAGCATATGTTTCATATCATTTTCCTGCTCATCAAACCATTCAGTGACCCCTCATGCCCTGTGGATAAGGGCACTGTCATCCTGGAAGAGACCACTCCCATCAGGATATGAATGTTTCATTATAGGCTAAAGGTGATCACTCAAAATAACTTTATATTGATTTGCAGTGACCCTTCCCTCTAAAGCAGTGATTTTCAACCACTGTGCCGCGGCACACTAGTGTGCCGTGAGAGATCGTCAGGTGTGCCGTGGGAAATTATCCAACTTCACTTAATTAGTAACACTTTTGGTTGGTGGTGTGACTCAGGATTTTTTTTCATGTAAAAAATGTGCCTTGGCTCAAAAAAGGTTGAAAAACACTGCTCTAAAGGGACCAAAATCATGGCAGGACAATTCCCCTCACAGCATAACAGATCCACCGGACCCCCTCACTGTAGGGGTTTTCTCTTTAAGTCACCCGTCTGTATATACCATGTAAGTAAATACTTTATTTTGGGCAAATTCCTTTTTTTTAAAGTAAGCCCAAGCATTATGTTTTCAGCTCTTTTTGGAAAAAATAGCTAAATTATTTCTGATTATCACCAAAGCCATTCCTTGTGAGTGTGTATGTACTGTGCAGTTTTGCACTTTTACTCAAAGTGTACAATCCTAAAGCCTTCGTGAAGCATATGTAACACCTCGATTACCATGGCGTACGAATCAGTCATAAGCATTTGGTGGCTACTTTAGAGAGGGGAACTTTCATTTTGTTACATTTGCTCATTGAATGATTATAACAGTGTTATGACATACCAGTGCATGTCTTGTACATGTAGTATAATACAACTATTCATACATATTTAGAGATAGGGAGTTTGAGACTGATGAGGTGCAATTGCTTATGATATGTCCAATTTCATAAAGAGAGAAATATCTTACAATGCTTGCACATTTTGTCTAGAAGTCCTTAAAAAATTTTGAGAAAGCGTAATTATTAGTGTATGCTGAAATTAAGCATTTACTGTTTCAAAACATTTCTTGCTTTTGAGTACATATGGATCTTTCTAGAGATAAGGAAGAGAATCCTGTTACACTCCATGACCTTCATAAAGAAACACTCCTAAACATTTCCTGTGCATTACTGCCTTCTACTTTGATTGACATTTTTAAAAACTCATGCCACTCAAAACCTATTTCTTTCCTACAGTATTTCAATGTAAGAAATAGAGGCAGATGTTGCCATACATCACAAAAATAGATTATTTGCCCTACTTATTCTCACCCCGTGTTTTTTATTTATTTATTGTTTACGTTGAAAACTGTTCCTCAGAAAAGATGCAATCAAGAGGATTACGGCTCGTCCGATTGCACCATGACTTTCTCATCTCTGTGAATATGAGTTTGAGCAGTCATTCAATGTTTCACGGTTCACAGGTCTGGAAGGATGACGTGCGCCACGGAGGTGTTTAATGAAAGCACAGCCTTTTTTAAACCCAGCAGCACAAATGACGTTGGAGGGGGAAGCTACAACACGCAGCAATTTGCAGTCACCGCAAACCTCACACCTCAGGAAGAAATAGCTTGCCGTTTCCCTGCGCCCTTTATAAGAATGTGACACCTCGTTTAGTGGCTATATCCTCAACAATGAGTTCAGATGCAATGCAGAGTATGTGCGTGGAGTTGTTTGGAAACTGTGGTTGATATGGAGCCCATTTTGTGGTCTGTAGACACGTCGGAGGTTTAGGTTGTTTGTAGGTTTTAGCGGCCTTTCCATTTTTACTACTCAGGATAAAATGGTGTGTGCGTATGTGAGTGTGTATGTGAGTGTGTATGTGTGTATGTCAGACCTAAGACACCCTGCCTATGCATCCATGTTTTCTTTTTCACAGATAGCTAAACTCTGGTGTGAGCCTGAAGGCAGAAAGAGCCTCGCCTTCTCATGGTTCGAAGCCCCAGGCCAGTGTCATCTGATTTTATACTTGATATCAGGACATATCTACAGTACAGGGCTGAATCTCAATTTAAATGCATGGGGCATTGTGTATACATGTTTATTCTGTAAGCGGTCTCTGGTTTTTAATGATATCGTTCTTCGTTGTTTGTTGTCTTCTCTTTCCTACTGTGTATTATTTTCTTCTGTCCACTAGCTCATAGTGTTGTTCAGCCGCTGCCATTTCCCAATGCACTCTGGGGCAGCTCCATTAGACTGCATTATTTATTGGCTTTACACAGCTTGATATTAACTGAAGTTAACTGAGGCCATGTTTGGTGCCTTGCGCAATGGTAGAACAAATGGGGGTTCTGGACCTGAAGCCTTCTTGTCTGTTCAAGGGCACAAAACCGCTGGTCAGCAGCTAATGAGTTGGCGTGTAGGGTAGAGGTGGCTATTGGGCTGATGGGTGAGTGATGAGAACTGAATTCATAAATCTCAGAGATTGCTGTGACCCCCTAAACCAAGAGTATTTCACCTGGATCTTTTCAGCAATTATATGTGCACATTTGAGAACATATCCGTTGTTGTCATCAAGGTGTCATCCCACATCTGAACCAATCGCTACCCTGAATTGGGACCTTCTCACATAGACCACAACATTAAAAGCTCAGAGGTACATACTTCCTGGAATGTGCATGTGTGTGTGTGTGTTCCTCACATTGCATTCTGGCTAATGGAAATATTACTTATAATTAGCCGTCAGCATATGTAAGAATGAGCTAATTCTAAACGTTTTTTTCTGCACGCCTTCCCAGCCATTTCCCTCCCTTTGAGTGCACATTGGTCTCACAGTGACATTAATTAAAACGCTGAGCTAGTGGCCCATGTATGAGCAGCATTACAACTGTTTCTCCAGCCTCCAGGAGCTTGGCCCTTCCTCTGTTATTAATTAATCCAGTGCACGTTTGATATCAAACAATACAAAATTATAATTTACTCTAAATGATAATACGGAGAAAGGTCAGTGGATTATTTTGGGAGTGCAGAGACGATTCCTCAAAGCGCAAGACAAAGAATGATTAGCAATGATTAGCTAATGTGTCCGGACCGACTACAAACGGTAAGAGATTATATGACGACAGATCCATGCCAAAACGCACGCGCATAGCTACAAGGCTCTCGAGCAAAAAATTAAACTTCACGCGCGCAAATCCCAAGCTTACGAGCAAAAAAAAGAAAAAAAAAGAACCGCGAGCGTGAATCAAAAGGTCGCGAGGTGAAGAAAAAAACGCGCATGAGCGAGTAAATACGAGTGGAAATGAATACCCATTGAAATAAATAAAAGAGACGTAAAATAATAAATATTTATTTTGACACATGCCAATAACAGCTTGTTTAGCCTGATCTTCTGGGAAAAAAACAAGCGTGATTTTGAGGTTATATGATTACAAAATGAGCATTTGAAGACTAAATAACCATTTATTTTTTCTGTTAACCAGTGAACATTTTTGTGTTTAAAAGTCGGCGAAACGCCGTGTAGCGTTCAGGTGAAAGCTAATAAGGGTTAGCTAATAACATAGTTCCGGACAAGGGCAGTAGCCAATAGGCTACTCATAGACACAAAATCCTCTGAGCCCGCCCAGATTGTCAAAACCCAGGCAGAAACATCTCGCGCGTGAGGAGGAGTGACAAAAGTAAAACTCGCGAGCGAGGAAGACTGACAAAACTAAAAGCAACAGGCGCGCAGAGAAAAACACACCGCGAGCGCCCAGAGTCTTGCGTGCGAGAAAAAGCCCACTTGCACGGTCAAAGTCCTTTTTTTCTCCTGCGACCTTTTGATTCACGCGTGCGGTTATTTGTTTTCCTCGCGACCTTTTGTTTTACACTCGCGGTTGTTGTTGTTTTGCTGGCGATCTTGGGATTTGCACACGCAAAGTTTTCTTTCCTGCACGTGAGTTTTGGTATGAATCTGACGCCATAAGATTAACAATGACAATGGGAGCAAAGGGAGACATTTAAACCTTAACTTGGAATTAAGTCTCACACACTCTGCTGAAGACCTGTGATTTATTTGGACAGGGGTAACCTGTTTCACAACACTAGCCTATTTAGGTCAGACTTAAAGAGAGCGTGGAATGGTTCTCATAAACCATCTACAGAGGGCCCGTTTCTTCCCAGCCATCCAGGAACAGTTCTTACCGGGAATGATAAATTTGCTCCCCAAGGAAACCAGTATGTCCTATAAAAGTTCCCACGTGACATTATGCATAACACATGACGTTGTGCAGGGCCCTCAAACGATATGCACAGTTAAAATGTAGAGGGACCTATGTCACCTATGTCAGTGTCATCTCATTATAACAGTGTTCTCATTGCAACAAGAACCTTGGAAGTCCAAGGAAGTCACTTTAAAGTTTTATAGTGCTGTGTACCATCTTGTGGTGAATGTACCTTTACCAGCAGGGGAGGTGGAGAGGTGCTGTCCACGATGGGAGTGACAGTCAAAATCCTCTGTGAACAGAAGCTAATCAATATAACCTAAGAGCATCATCGATTTCATCAGCCACAATGTCCTTCTCTGTATCGCCAGCACTCGACATTCTCCAAATATAGTACCGTGGTCCTGTTCTCCTCGAGGTCCCACCTTGACCTCAAGTCTGAGGTCATCACCACTAACATAGGGGCACCACAGGGCACTGTGTTATCTCCTTTTTTATTTACAATGTATACTTCTGACTGCAGACATAGCAGCGCTTCATGTCATTTACAGAAGTTTTCTGATGACTCTGCATTGGTGGGCTACATTACCAATAATGACCATGCAGAGTATCAGAATGAGGTGAATAGCTTTGTCAGTTGGTGTGACGATGCCCATCTCATTTTAAATATAGACAAAACTAAGGAGCTGGTGTTTGATTTTAAAAGAAAAAAGGGTGAGTTAGCCCCTATTTTTATTAGAGGTCAGCCAGTAGAGGTAGTTCCCTCATATATAGATACCTTGGTGTTCATCTAGATCAGGGGTCACCAACCTTTTTGCAACTGAGAGCTACTTCAAGGGTACTGAGTAGTACGGAGGGCTACTTGTTGGATTGTAATTGTTGACGAGGGGGGGGGTGCTATCGAAATATTTTGCGGACCTCGATTGAAATTGTTGACGGGGGGGTGCGATCAAAGGATTTCGCTGACCTCGATTGAGATTGTTGACGGGGGGGGGTGCGATCAAAGGATTTCGCTGACCTCGATTGAGATTGTTGACGGGGGGGGGGGGAATAAAATACTGTTTATTAAATTGTTCATTTGGCGTATTTACCGCGAGTGTTCGTTTGCGTGCCTAAGTTAACAGTAAATCGCCGATAACGAGCCACGTAGATACACGCGTTATATTGCTATTTTTAGAACATGCCTCGCGGGCGACTGAGAAGGAGCCAACGGGCGACCGGGTGCCCGCGGGCATAGGGTTGGTGACCCCTGATCTAGATAGTAAACTAGACTGGAAGGAGAACAGTAGAGTTACCTTCAAGAAGGCCCAGTCTAGACTATTTTTTCTGAGGAAACTGAGGTCATTTGATATGGGCAGGCCTATTTTAAATATTTTCTATCATGGAATACTGGAAAGTGTCCTTTTTTATGCTGTTGTGTGTTGGGGTGGTAGCATAACTGTTGAGGACAGGAACAGGCTTAACAAACTCATAAGGAAGGCAGGCTCCATCATTGGCTCATGCCCAAGTTCTGTGGAGGAAATAGTTGAAAAGAGGGTGATGAGGAAGATGAGGAGTGTGTTGTCAAGGGATGATCACCCTTTGCACAGCATCTTCACTATGAGTGGTAGGAGCAAAAGGCTCCTTCTACCCAGATGCTCCACTGAGAGATTTAGGAGGTCCTTTGTTCCCACAGCAGTAAGACTCTATAATAAGAGCTGTTGACCAAATTGTCCTGATGATTGTATGATTGTATGTTGAACTGTGTTCTGTTGATTGTATGCTGTTGTGTGATGTGGCTTGGTGGCAAAAGAATTTCCCCATTGGGGATTATTAAAGCAATCTATCTATATCTATCTATTGACCCTGATGCTCGCTCTTTGTAGCAGTGCTCTCATTGTGTTTGCTGACAGTCTGTATTCTTGTTTACTACCGCAAGTCGAACTATATTTTCGACACAAAGGCGTTGCATATGATTCGCGTGCGACACGGCGCTAAAGTTCAGTTCAAAAGATCAAGATATTATGATTGCGATAATAAGGATGGCAACATTGATATGAATATTTCATGTAGCCGGGGTTGTTCTGCCATTTCCAAATCGCACTACGTTTTCTTGCGGTGTAATCATACAAAATAAGTGCCGCACGACCCGTGAGTGTGTATTTTTTGATCACGCAGCTCTCAAAGACCAGATGCACACGTGAAAATCATTCACATGCAAATGATTCACTGAAAAACACTGGACACACATACAGAATGTATAGACGGATTACACTACTAATATGCGTTCATTAACATGAACTGTTACCGCATTGGTTGCATGGAGCGATGGCACACACGTCCCTTATTGACAGTGTGGGCCGTGTGTGTAGTGTGTGCGCCATGCCCGAGGGTCCTGGTGCTTTCTCTTCCCATCGGGCACAGAAGCCCCGCCGATCCCTCAAATTGCCTGGCGCGCTCGGCACCTATCAAAGCCAGTGCGCAGGAACGGCATCCGCTTTCAAGCCCATAATGAAGACCCGGCGTCGAGTCGCACGGCGTCTTTCATGTCCGGCGGACCAGGCCTGCGATTTCTTTCCGAGCGCTTTCATCGCAGCGAGCCCCGGAGTACCCCGGAGCTCTCCGCCAGCCGGCCCAATTACCCAGAACAAACTGGATTCCGCCGGGCCGGCCTCCGCGCTTCCGCCCCAGACTCAGAGGGGCCTCCGCGCAATGACGTGTGAGCGCAACCCCGCGTTTCATTGCTTCCCGGCGGGGGGCGGGGGGAGGGGGGAGGGGGGACTCAGTTGACCGGAGATATGGATCACAGGAAATGGCCACCGCCCGCAATCAGTAGACTGGACCGTGAACCTCAAAGGCATCCGATAGCAGCGTAGCACTGCAGCTCAGAGCTCACACTTTTCTTTCGGTCTGCTGTTGTCTTTTGATCCTGTTCCTTCTGCTTCCAGATGAACATGCACATCCGTGTTTTAATTTCATATAGTGTAAAAGCCTGGTTTGTGTGGGCAGCAATTCACTGATAGTGATATCTTTCCGTACACTCTACTGAAGTTAAGGTATACATATGTTACAGCTTCTCTGAGTTAAACACTGACATGAAACTGCTCCCCAGAGAAACATTTTAAAGTTTAAAAAAAATACCAACCTGTTTTTTTCTTCTGAACCACACCATGAACAAATATGAGAACTGTTCTTACACACAATGTACTTTTGTTTGACAGTTTTTTATTTATTTTTATGTCATATATATTTCAGTCACGTGGAGTACAACCTTAAGCTAAAGCTCTTTCCCTGGGAAGTTGTCATGACTTACACTGAAAACGTACAGATTTCGCCCCCATTTGCATATTTTTTCACAATGTCCCAGCGCTTCTTTTTCATCTTTTCAAGAAATGAATTCCCACAACGTCAATGACTATGATTTCGAGGAGCGGTTCCCCACGACCACCGCCGGCATTTTAATTTGACCGGCATTCCATTCCTTCGCCGGCTTCAATCAAAGGAACTCAATTTCACTCTCGCAGACAGTTAAGCGCGCTGGAGTAAACCTGCCCTCCCGGGACCCATTTGATTACAGTTTAGCATTAGCATTACCGTTAATGAAGAATACAGGGCTACCCTCTCACCGCCCAGACACAATACTACCGCATGAGAAGGAGAGCTATCACTTTACCGCATGATTTTATGCAACACTTGTGTGTCACTGACTTGTTACATTTCATTATTACATGATTACCGGTCATAATCCCCGAGCATCATAATGGGACGCAACTGCGCGCTATTTTAAAAAGGCGCGAGGGAAATAACACACATAAAAAAACTCATGGCTTTGCCATTTTTACAGTACGATGCGTCGAAAGCACTCCAGGAATAATGAGGAGTTCAGTAATGCCACATATGACATTCATCTGGCTGGGCTGAAAACGACATTATGCTAATGCATTTGTGTTCTACAGAGAGCAAATTGTTGGAGATAATTATTCCCCCAAGTACAACTGTCTGTCATTTCTTAAAAGGAAGTGTCTCCCACATGGACGTCTGAGTGTATTCATATACCAGGAATTCATTGATACTGCCCTGCCTTTATTTTATAATCTTTTCAAGGTTTTTTTTATTTTCTATAAAATAGGATTGATCTTTTTACTCCCCCGTCATCCTCCCACATTTTTAGTCTGATATTCTTTTTGTATATATTCCCAAAAATTTTGCCAAACCAATGCACGTTTGTTGCTTTTCGTGGGGGTGATCGTTTCAGATGCAGCGAGGGGCAGATCGGGTGTTGGGGGGAGACGGGCGGTACAAAACGAATAGCGGAGCTGCGGGGACAGGAACTCTGTCATTCTGAGCGATGGCAAAAGAGGACGTGCGGCTTCCTCCCGGTCTGGGCCGGATATCGCTCGTCCTCATTAAGACGCAGGATACGATCTCCGGGCCTGGTGAAAATCTGGACACTTGAACACCCCGAACAGGCCTGTGCCAGAGAGCCTCAGTGACACAGGCTGTTCCCCTCGGTAGAGTTAACGGGCACTCGACGGCAGGGAGCTGGCCAGGGTCATCTGTGACTGGACCCAGTGGTCACCTGACACACAGGCTTATGCTTTGATTGGTGATTCTGCTGCCAGAGGTGTGATAACTCAAGCACAGTGAGTCATTCTGCACTCATCTCAGATAGACACCGTAACAGTGTGTCATTGCCATTTTGTCTGTGTGTAGCACACCCACACAATAGTGCGCACACGCTTCAGTGAAATTTCTACACAGCAAAAATGTCAGTGTAAATCTAACACTGCTGGCGTACATTTAACACCCTAGGGTGTTTATATGACACCACGGTCACGTGGCACTGTAATGGCGACATGTAGTCCAGCTCTCTCGTGTTCGTGTTTGTTCATTTGAATGTGTTTTGTTGTGTCGAGCTTTTGTCTGTTTTTTTTATGCGCTGTGTGTCTGTACTGGGACTGGGAAGCGGGCTGGGGATTTTTCAGGGCACTCCTGCTGCTCGTTAGATAATATCGATAAATTGTCTAGTCGATATAATTTTGCTCTGGAATGTCCGTTGGATCTGCAGACTGCAGTAACAAAGTTTACCATCACTCTTCACCGGAGTTGAGGATTTCGGGAGTGCAGGCAATCTTCAAAAGGCAACCAGGGAAGGAGAACATAATGCGGGGGAGGAATGAGGAGACGACTGGGAGGATTGACACAGTTCGGTGCTCCGTTTCGGCGGTGGGCAGAGACCGCGGCGCTGCGTGTATGGAGAAGAGTCGTGGAGGCGGAGTTTGTGTGTTGGACTGCTGACACTGATCTGGGGACAGCGGGCAATTTTTTTTAATCATGGCTGTATTGCACTTTAATTCACTTAATTGTTGTAATGATTTTGTTGGATGTCTTTGTTTGATATGTTTGTTTGTGTGTTGTGGGTGTGCCCCACCGTCTGGCTTTTTTTGTTGTTGCTTTGGCTACAACTAAAGTTTCCTTGCGGAAAAATAAAAGTTATTCTATTCTATAAACACCCAAGAGTGTTAAATGTATGCCACCATTTTTGCTGTGATACTATGTATTATTTCGATCTTGTTCCAAACTACAGGCCCCCTGTAAGAAAATAAATTAAAACGTATCAGCGCTAATGAGTCATAATTGTATGACTTAATATGATAAACCAGCTACAAAGTGCCCCAGTTTCACCCTAGCCTCTTTTAACTCTCTTTGAAAGTTCATGGCAGGACTATACTCCCTATGAACTTGATCTTCTTAGCCCACATACCCCATGACCAGTGATTCAGGCAAACACCGGTAAAGCCTGGCTCAAGGGCCATCTCTTTCGGCAAGAAATGGACGTGCGCTGGAGGAGTGTCCTGGGTCTCTACGCACACTTTGGACACAATGCTACATTGAACGGTATTTTCTTTTTCTAAATATACAAATGGCTGTTCCCTCAAAAAAACAAAAAAAAACAGAGAGATGGTGAGATTAATCAGCGAGCTATTCTCCTGCAAGCAGTAGAATTAGAGCGCATTGTGGCTGAGAGCACCGCGATGAATAGCGCTCTCGTGCAGAGGGCCCCCGCGGCTTTTTTAAGCATCGGAGAAGAAAAAAAAGCCTCCGCACTTATCAATACTTAATTTGCAGCGGACTGCCGCAGCCCCCGCCACAGCGACGCGACGCCCGTCGGATCCCAAGGACTCGCAAGGACAGCAGCGGGCGCTCGGCGAAAACTTCTCTTTCATTGCGCCATAAATCAGGGAGGAAGTAAAGAGGTGTCTGGTGAAGCGGCGCTCTTTCCGGTGCGGGTGAAGCGAGCTTAACGGAAATTCGGGAGACAGGAAACATAAAGGGGCGTGAAAGAGGCAGAAGGGAGTCGTGAGGGAAAGCGCAGTTAGCGGAGGCTTTTTCGCATTCCTCCGTTTAGACTTCCCCGTCTTCTGCCGGTGATGGATTTCGGCCGCGCTGTGTCACGATCGACGCGGGCAGCCCGCGAGAGGAAGGCCCGAGGCCGCTGATCGATACTAATGTAGGGGAAAGAATAAATGGATAAATGAAATGTCTTTGTGGGGGACGTGAACCGAGATCAAATTTAACAGCGCACTGTCGTTGGACCATTCGGGAGGCACGAGTCTAGCTCGCCACTCTGTCTCCGCAAAACTCTCTGTCTCTACAAATTAAGGCAGGCTTTTATGGCTTCACTATGAAAAAAAATATCAGCAAAATAAAACCCTGGGCTTCTTTGCAAAATAGTGGGCTTCTTTGTATTTTTTTTTTTACTTTAATATGCGCTGATGTTCTGCTGCATCGTAAGTCGCTCTGGGCAAGAGCATCTGATAAATGAACGTAATGTAATGTAGCATAATGTGTGTAACAGCGTTCTTCTATTCGTCTTTCTCCCTTCCTCTGTTTCCCGCTCTCTTGCTTCTTCTCCCATGCCTGTGATACCATTCTGTCACTGTGGCCTGCACACATTACACGCGCTCTGGGGCGGTATTCCCTGTAGGGGCAGGAGCGATGCGATCAGCAAGAAATGAGATGGTTCTAACTACTATAATTGGACACTTCCTTATTGAAACAAAATAGCAGCAGCTTTAAAAATTAAAAAAACCTTCCACCAGGCGCATAGTCACTCATATGAATTAGTGTCCTTTTATGAGGTACGATTA
This sequence comes from Ilyophis sp. 1 JC-2022, assembly GCA_022702515.1. NCBI lineage: Eukaryota > Metazoa > Chordata > Actinopteri > Anguilliformes > Synaphobranchidae > Ilyophis > Ilyophis sp. 1 JC-2022. Next base: position 125,528,546 of record CM040395.1, on the reverse strand, counting down.
TCTACTGGTGTATAAAAAAAATTGCTTAGATTAAACAGAAAGCTCTCACCTATTTAGTTAGTCATGCCCTTCAGCTGTTTACAAGCTTGAATTAGCAGGTTTTTGCATCTTTATTTTCAAGAAACATCTGCTAAGTATGTGCCATGTGTGCGCGCGCGTGTGTGTATGTGCAATATTTGTATGTGGCTACGGTTTCAGTTTGATTTATAACTGTGGAACTGTGAGAAATGTACTCTTTTCATGAGTTCCAGCCAGAGTGGGCAGCGATGATATATTCCTGATAAGCGAGGCCTAGCTAACTCATTCTGTTCTTCAGATTTCAGTTACAGTGTCATATGTAAACGTGTGCCTAACCTGTTTCCATTACTTTAATGTATCAATTTGACATGTTAATCCACTCCACAAATTTGCCCTGTCATTAAAGGATTTCATAAAAGTCCTTTCAGTGGCAAATTAAGCTCTTTTGTTTTCTGTAGAAACAGAAAAGGTTAATTTAAATGATGTCTTCTTTTCTCCTTCACCAAGCATATATTACCACAGTCATTAGTCATATTTTCTCATCACCATAAGTGCTTCATTCCGTTGTATTCCAACATAAGAAAACTCAATTTATCGCCCTGTCCACTGAAGATCCAGAAACTAGCAAGAGCCTATATCAAAGCTGGCTATCCCATGATTGCTCCACAGTAGCCTTATCCATAATCAGTCATAGCATACAGTACCATGCAGGTGTGCTGTTCAGGGCTGTGCTTCTCTCGGGAAATAGATAAGACTCCAAAGTTCTCCTGCACAGCAAAATGCTCGGCGTTAAATCAGTTGTTAATAGACTACATTTTATCCATTTTGGCCTCACAGAGATGAATTAATTCTGAGCATTTTTGCTGGTCTGCAGTCAAAGGCTGTGGTTTTCGAATGAAAGCAGTGGACTCCAAACCGCCCCTAAATCTACTTCTGTAGGTCTGCCGGGCTCAGCAATTGGGGTGAGCTAACCTTTCATTCTGTGTTTACTTCCTCAGCCTGCCCGGCGTGCAGACTCTGGCCCCTGTTTCTAGGTATATGTAGGCCAGCAACAGTAACTCCAGCAGGATGAACCAACATGGCTCAGCATGACACCAAAGATCGCAGACACACTAGAGGGGAACGCGAACTCGGGGGGCCGGCCTGGTCCCAGCTCGACTGCGAAAAAAAGGGGATCAAAGTAAAAACCCCCACTACGTATCTGACAATGGAATCTCGGCTCTTTGAAATTCAAGAGATTCCAGAAGGGTACTTCACCGGGAGGTTCCCCTACAGCCCTGGGCGCTGGGCCCACTGCTCCGACCGGCTCGCGAGGGGAATCGCTCCCGTCACATGTCACAAGCTCATCATCCTTTTTTTAAAAGCGCTGTGCTGTGCTTCTAACGCGTCTCGTCAGATCGAGTGTCTCCGAGGAGCAAGCGCGCCGCCCTCCTCCGCTCCCCAACCACCCTCCCCCATCACCCACCTCTTTTGCTGGATTATTGGAACCCTTGTGGGGGGTTTTTTTCTCTCTTTTCCCAGAAGTAAGCCTCGGTGCGTGGAATAAGCCTCTTATCCAGGCTGCCCTATCTTCTTCCCGGCTCGGCTGATTAGACGAGAGGAAGTTTATAATATCTTAGAGCGGAGTCCATCTGTCACTTGTGAGCCCCGTCACAGGCCCCCGCGTAGCAGAGCTCTGACAGGCCCCACAAGGGAGAGCTGCCCGAGGGCCCCGCAGCCGGCTGGTGGAGCTTTGGCATTGCCACCCATACTGAGAGAGGACAGACGAGGAGCGTGCGTTGCTTTAAGTGAAGAATTAATCTAAATGGCTTTCTCTTTTCAGCTCTTCAGGCTGAAACAAGAACATGGGCAAATGAATAAACAAGAATGACCTACTTAACCCGAGAGAGAGAGAAAGAGAGAGAGGAGAGACAGGAGAGAAGAAACAGAGAGAGAGGAGAGACAGGAGAGAAGAGAGAGAGAGCGAGACCTACATTTTTTATTTTTTTATTTATTAATTTAGTTAATAAAACTAAAATTGTGAGATTCCAGATCTCAGGGAACAAAACACAAATTCATGTTAGGAACAAATTATATTGAACATTCCTCAAATTACAATTATTTAGGTTTAAAAATCAGTTCTACAGGAAACTTCAACATTGTAGTGAATTAACTAAAGGAGAAAGCACACAGGGCCTTCTAATCTATGCCATAAAACGACAAATGTCTGTAGAGATTCCAATTAGAATTTGGCTAGAAATTTTTGAAGCTATAATTGAACCAATTTACCTTTATGGCAGTGAGGTGTGGGATCCACTCATCAGTCAAGAATTTGGCAAATGGGACAGACATCCAATTGAAATCCTGCATGCATAATTCTGTAAACATATCTTAAAGGTACATAGAAACACAACAAACAACGCATGCAGGGCAGAACTAGGCCAATATCCATTACTTATAAAAATACAAAAAAGGGCAATCAAATTTTGGAAACATTTAAAACACAATGTTAACCCCACTCACATCAATACAAAGCCCTGCGATACCAAGAGTTGAGCAAAGAAAACAACCCCCTCACTCAGCTGGTCCTGAGCCTTTGTTCTCTACACACACTAACATACACTGACTCCTCACTGGCTCAGGATCAGAACAAATCTAATTAGAATTACCCAAATTGCAACACAACTGAAACAAAATGATGTCACGTATTGGGAATCTCAAACAAAATCACAAAGTAAAATGAAATGTTATCTGGCCCTGAAAAGACAGTACACTGTAGCAAACTACCTGACCACAGTTACTGACAAAAAACTGAGAACCACCTTGACGAGGTACAGACTCAGCGAGCACCGCCTAGCCATAGAAACCGGCAGGCACAAAAGATCATGGCTGCCAGAAGAACAAAAATTGTGCCAACAATGTAAAGACCCCAAAATAATTCCCAGAAAAACACTTCCTGATTGAATGTGCCAAATTCGACCAAATTGTACCCTAAATTCTATCCCAAAATTAGCCAAAAATGTCCCCAATTCGACAGCACACCGGACGCCGACAAACTACCCTTCTTATTAGGGAAAAATAAAGACTGCTGCATACTAGCAGCACAATTTGTGCTCTCATGTCACAATCTGAGGGACAGTGAGTGACTGTAATGCACACATGCACACACATACCTGCACACACATACAAGCATGCAACATACACACATACAAATTGACATGTGCGCACGCACACACATGCACACAACACACACAGAAACACAGACACACACACAAGACATAACATAATTTATTGTAATTCTTGTTATACGCATTTCTATTATTATTTTAATTTTGAATCCATCATCCATACTCTATAGTTTTATTATGTAACCCCTACTTTGGCAACACAAGTGTCTGTATTTGTCATGCCAATAAAGCACTTTTGAAATTGAAATTGAAATTGAGAGAAAGAGAGAGAGAAGAGACAGGAGAGGGAGAGAGAGAGAGAGAGAGAGAGAGAGAGGAGAGAGAGAGAGAGAGAGAGAGAGAGAGAGAGAGAGACAGAGAGAGAGAGAGAGAGAGAGAGAGAGATCTAGCTCTGGGAGAAGTGCCTCAGTGGTGGTGTAAGCAGTCTGTTAGGATGTCTAATTCAGATCCCGAGAGATGCAGTTGCAATTCAGCCTTTTGCAGATGTTTGTTTGAGCCGCATCTCTCCTGCAAAGCACTCTAATGAGCAGGGAGCCAGAGCACTAAAAGACCATATTCCTGTCAGGTTTCCCCTCGCCACGCCTCTTGTCAATACCTCTGGCCTCATGAACTGACAGATTGTGAAATAGTTGACGGTGTGGGCCTTATGTCATTGATTTTCCTTTCCCTTTCAATAAGGTATTGAGCCATCTGCCTAATTACACTGCGGATATTAAGTGCTGCGTCATCTTGCAATGTTTAAAGTTTGATAAATGCAGTCTGGTCCAAGTAAACACTAATTAATTCATGGGCTTCATCTCCGCTTCTGTTGTCACCAAGCTCCACCTCTACGATTCGGAATCTGCCACTGAAATGTAGAGAGAGAGAGCGCCTCGTTATCTCCACACCCGCGCAAACGCGTCAGCAATCCCCAAAACCCATCGACTCCATCTACGTTGCTTCACCCTCTATATCAGAGTACGGAACTGCGCCTCAAGGGGCACAGACAGGACAGCCCACACTGACAAGATTATAAATTCAATAAGTGTATGTATATGCGCACACGGGCGCATACGGCGGGTGTCGGGGGATTTATAATGCGTTAATCTCCGAACACCCTGTGAAGAAAGCTCTAACACTATTAGAGCAGAAAAGGGATAGCGTGGGGGGGGGTTTGGGCATCAAGCTCAGTAAATAATGGCCAGCCAGCAGTATCTGCCCAAACGGGTGCCTGATCGGTAATGAATGATATGGTATCTGTAACACCTGAGGCACCCCTCTGCTTCCACCGTCATAAAAATTATATGGCGCCGCGCTTGACTATTTATTTACGGCACTTTTTTTGGAGCACGACAATTTTTTGAAGCAGGCAGCAATATGCGTTGCGATACGTTAAAGCTTTAAGGACATAAAGCTGGCAGGGCTTCACGCGGAGTACGTGCAGTGCGTGACGAATGTGTGTTACCGTTTCATTGTGTTGACGTCACACGTGCAACGTAAGCCATCGCGTCTGCGTGTGGTGTGCTATAACTGCATGCTTCATAACAGTGTCCAAGTTCTACATGCTGTTATAAAACGTTGTGAATGTTTATAACCATGTCATGCTGTATAAGCTGGGTGGAGTGTGCAAGTAAAGAGTTAAGGGTAAAGGAATGATGGGATGACAGGTGCATGAAAAACACTACATTTCCCAGAACTGTGCTGGTCATTAATATGGACTTGCTGTCATGGTCATTCATAATTCAGACAAGAGACTCTGCAAAAGCTCTCTCACAAAAAAAAGAAATAAATGTGACACAAAAGCAATACCATCCATATGAACTAAAGACCAGACAGAACAAGGGAAGGTCAGAAATGACACACTAAACAGGTTCACCTTAGCTATTCGGTTTGCTGTAAACAGAAGTATGTCCGTAAGGCTTGTTTAATACATTTATGTTGATGGGGGTGGATCTGTCATACAGTCTTCTTAAGTTTTAGTCATGTGCTACATGGCCTGATGTAATTCCTCGTTGCAGCGGGTGTCCAATCTTATCCGAAAAGGGACGGTCTGGGTGCAGGTTTCTGTTTTAGCCCAGCACTACGACACCTGATTCTACTTGTTATGGTCTTGATCGAAGGCCGTGATTCGTTCACTAGTTGAATATATTTTGACACCCCTGTATTGTAGGACATTATAGTCTTTTGCAGATGTAAAAAAAAGAATGGACATAGAAAAGAGACGTTTCCATAGAACAGGTGTGATATAACAGTAGCCCTTGTGTGACATAAAAACCTACAGAACACAGAAACACGGCATGAATTTGAAATGGAAATGGCACGCACTTGAAACGACTTAAACTATGGTCTGACATACTAAGAGAAGGGTACGTACTCCACAGCAAATTAAAAATAGCTTGCTAAAGGAACACCCTGGGCTACTCGTTTCTGCGAAGCTTTGAAATCGCTTCACACACAGACGATGTTCTCCCAAGGAGAGTTGCTCAACTTTAATTAAAATGAACGGCAAAACATGCCGCGGCAGCCTTCCCGACGCTTTTCTTTTTTATTCCTCCTAAATGAATTGTCTTGCTTTTGGGACGCACTTCAGGTCCCACCACGACATCTGCATTGTGTCATTATTTTTACGATCCTGTAATTAAAAGGGGAAAATGTTTGGTTCAGGGGTGCGGAAACGGGGGGCAGGGGACAACCGAGCGCTATTTTTTTTTAAATGTCAGCAAGTCTGGTCTAGCGCTGCCGAAACTGCTGAGCCAAGAGGAATGAGGCCCCGCCGCCAGCGCCGGTGTGGAGGAATGCTGCCGCGAGACCGACGCTGGAGAAGCTGTGCGGTAAGGGCGAACGAGTTAAAAGAAAAACACTAACTCACATTTTTTGTTAAATGTCACATTAATTGGCCAATTTATGCCTTTTTGTGATATCAAATTATCAAAGCCCCATTCATTTAAGAGCCGGCTTATTTCCAGAGTGATAGGAGCAGCTGGATTGCTAATTCACATGTTCAAACAATGATCCGTTTATAATAATAATAATAATAATACAAATTACAACATGCACTTTAATGTAGGCTAACAATGTGTCTTACGGTTTTAGCTGCATATATTTTCTATTGGGTATATAATTGAGATAATTCATGTAATTTGCATATAGGCCCAAAGCAATCAAGCTGCTTCTGTTTGCTTTTAATGACACCCCCACACCAGCACAGTGTACAGTTATGGAATCATGCAATTATCTAAGCTCTTGGCATAGTAGCAGTCATCTCCATCTACTTCAATCTAACGTAAACATAGAAGGGGTTTTGTTTTGTTTATAGTCAATCTTATAGCTAAATATGCATTTTAACAAGGGATGTGTGTGCTGGTTAAAAATGTACAATTGCCTGTATTGTGCATTCAAATTGTTGCTATGTGTTCAGTGTGATCATATTATCTAGTTAGCGGTGATTGGTGGTCTGTATGCATGTGGGAACAGAGAGCATAATACAATTGAGTCTGGCCATCTGGCCGGTGCAGTTGGTAGATCAGAGGGATCGTAGGAGGGAGAGAGTGTTTGTCCTTCTCTGTGTGCTGATAGCTGGCTAGTTAAGGAATAGTTTAGCATAATTAAAACAAAGCTAGCTTCTTCGTTGTTTTGGTATTAGGCCTACATCCCCACCCCGTGGTGGAAGCTAGACCTTGAGGTATTTACTGATGAGTTAGGTTAACAAAGATCGACTTCTCAGCTGAATTGACCCCTTTGACACATCTCCAGTAGATTTTTTATCATATCAGTCATGGCTTTACAAGTGCGTTTACAAGTGTTTGGAGGCCTCCCCACTTCAGAAGGATTCTGGTGCCCTTGGTTTGGTTGCAATGAGTCTCAGTCACAGTTTCCAGGCTGCGTCTCTCTACGAGCCAGTGTTGAGTTCATAATGAGCCCATTTGAGCCCGATAGTTCATTTAGCAGCGGAAGCAGATTTGAGCTGATCCCTGTGCTTTCGGACACCTCGGCCTGCCGCGCCGTCACGGGCCGAGCCGGAACATTTTATATCGCCACGGAAACGCCACCGGACGACCCCGGGAAGAGAGGAAGGTAAGAGCCCTATCAGCGGCTCCGCCTTCATGCAGATGGGCTTACTTTTTAGGGTTTGGAATCTGAGATGCCTGGATGTTTCCAGCGGCGTTGCTGGAAGTCGATGTCAAAAAAGCCTCATTCCATTGTGGCAGAGGTTAGGCTAGCATGCCACTGAAAGGATCCCTCCCACCCAGACAGGCCCTACTTGGAAATCTTCACTGTGAGCATACAGTGAGGGCTCAACCCACATATTTGCCCACTTTGGACTGAGGTGAAACAACTTACCAGTCAAAGGGTTAACTCCTCTGTCACACTGGGAAAGGTGACTACAGTTATGGAAAATGAATAGACCACCCCATATTTTTTGAAGAAGAATCGGGGTTACTCTACCAAATATTGATTGTTGAACCCTTCCGAAGCAAATACATTTGTTATTTTTATCATTTACTCATGGGTATAAACTTGTTTAGTTTGCATTATTCAAAGTATAACCGCCATTATTTTTTGTATTTTGACCAGTTGTCATTTCTGCAAATAAATGTTCTGAATGACAATATCTTTGCTTGGAATTAAAATCAAACGTGCTCAATAATTCATGAATGAATATCAAAAGATTCTACGCAGACACATATTCATAAACTGTGAAACAGAAAATTTGATCTCGTCTCTTAATTCCGAAAGAGCTTTTCATGCAATCAATCGATCAATTAGCGAGTAAATGAATAAACTAGACTGCAGGCCTTAAACATCTCACAATGAAAAATATCAAGTAAAGATATTTTTGAACAACAAAATACTGATACATGCACATCCACACAAGAGCTGCAAACGCAGGCCAGAATAACAACAAAACGCAATAGAGTCTGTGTGCCAAAAACGCTCCATAATAACCTAGATTGTATTTTAATACATTGTTATTTTGGAGCTACTGATGTGGAGTGTGGACTCTTGTTTGTAAACATCTTAACATAGGTTGTTTGCCACGCTGCTGGTGATTGCAATCATTTTGATTTCATTTGAATAGGCTTGTTTCCCTTTGGACTTCAAACAGACGTTTATAATGCCAAGTATAGCAAATTGGTCAGTGACAGACTGGCGAAAATAAAGATTTATAGTAAGTTATACTGCATAGTCTACTCTTTCCCCACATGTAAAATTATGTAAAATTATGTAAATTATGTTCGGGGGGAAACAATGGAATAGACAGAGATTGCTCCAGAACAATCACAAACACTGCAATCTGCTGGGTTCTGTAAGAAGGGGGAGGGAGGGGGGTGATACTAAGAATTAAAATAAAATTTCTTGAGCTAGTAATTAGTCAGAAGCAGTTATGGTCGCTGTTCTGCACTGCGAAGGTCGTTTATTCTAAATCAGACGGAGCCCCTCTGCCAGCTGTCACGCGGTGGTGTCGTGGCATCGTCGCAAAGGCCGTGACGGTGCACATCGGGGGGTGCGCGCTCCGCTTCACTCGCTGACCCAGAACACTACTCATCCCTCTGTTTCACCGGTGAACTCGCCAGCCCTTTTTCCGATATGAACAGATTACTTTTTTTATGCGGTTTAAATTTTTTTTAAATGCAGCATTAGGCGCAGTTACAACACCTCCCTCAACGTTTCTGAAGCGAAGCGCTTCCCTCCTTGGCGAGAGCCAGGGTTCTTCAGCTGATTGCATTAAACTAAACATACTGCATGAACTGAATATTCCTTGCGGTTTCTTGCGGTTCAATGACCTACAATTTGAACTGCTCATTTAAATTCAGGGCAGGAAAATGCATCATTTAGTGCTTTTGACATTTTGTTTTTATTTTTTCGCTCAATTCCATGTTTTTTTGTGGATTTTGAAATTGCCTGCTTGACATTTTTAGAAAATCCGTGCTGAAACGAGGCCAGAAATAGCTTACCCGTTTTTTTTATCACTAAAAATCCATTACCAGCTGGCAACGAGAATTCAACCTTTATAGAACACCCCTCTAGAGGAATCTATGCTTATTTATTATTATTTAAAAAATGGCCGCGTTTACAGTATAATTAGACTGAATTAACCGGATCCTTGACGTTTGCTTGCCTGCACGCGCAAATCATATCATATCATCCTTCCCTATTTTTAAACGAGAACTACAGACATGCAACGCAAGTCTTGCTGTGACCGTCGCCGTTCAGCTTCATAGTAAGCATTCACAGTATTGCTCAATTTAATGGAGGCACTGAACTGAATTCACAAACAAAGACGCACAACTGACGTTTTATTTAAAAAAATTCCCAGACTGCACAGGGATCAGCTGGCCTTTTGCCTTGGTTGTTATTTTTCCAGTTAGGTAATGTGGTAGGATTGACAAGTATAAAGAGTTAAGTGAAGAACCAAACTAGACCAAATTTGACCGGTAGGAATTGTCTGTGGTTTACTTTTGCGTACACTTGTTGTCACTGGCCCAATACATATACCAATCGATATGCTTCTCAAACATCACAAAATAGTGAATTCTACTGGTAAATACCTGCTTTGAAATGTGCATAATTACATTTACTAAACAAGATCTGTGCTGTCAACATTCAGTCATGCAACTCTCATTTCGCAAACACAGGATATGCTCTTGACTATAGGGCTCAAACAGACCAATCATTCAGGTTGAAAGCCCTGCACTGTGTACATTCACCCTCTGTAAACATTTCACACCCAGTTATGAACACCATATTTTAGTGCGGTACTGTAAAATGAAGCTTGATAAATAGTATTTGGGAACCTGTTAGGCTTATTTCTGAAAACACACTGAAAGCATGCATTTCCTCTATGAATACCGGACCCTGACTTATTTGTGAAAATATTACTTCTTGCAGAAGTTTGCATCGTTCAGGTAGACTGATGAACAATAATGTGTGTGTGGCCACTCAAGTCTCATTACTCATTAAAGGTAAAAATATTTTTCACGCCTCCTCTTCGTGGCAAAATCAATGTGTTTGATCCCAGACGCGATTCTTGAACATTTTGACAGCTTAATGTAAATGAGTGTCTTCTCCACACCCACCCCACGCACTACAGCAGGAGCGATAGTCGTCGCTTAGACAAGCTTGGCTTGCTGTCTAAGGTAGCGTCAAATTCCTTATTTAAAAAAGAGAAACACCCACTGACTGATGACAGTCTCCATTGGATTAGGCTCGGTGTGTATTTGTGCTTTGTTCTCATGGTTTCCTTTTGCATCCTTCCAGACCAAATCCCGCAGGTTGTTTACTTTCAGGCGTCATACCGTTTCTGTTGATCCGAGGCGCTTTCGAGCCGCACGATTTCAACCCGTTTCACCTCAAAATTCAGATTCAGATTGGAACAGCTCTGCCAGTCTGGACCCTGGTGAGCACAGGATTCTTAAAAGCTAAAAATCACCCTACCCCGCCCACACCCTCTTCATGTTGCACAACCATGGATGTGAAAATAATCCCTTTCAAATGGATATAATCCAATCAAAGGGGAATTTAGCAGATATTCCTGCTACACAGAACCATCTGAACAGGAAGCAACATCTAAAAAAAAAATGTCTTCCTTTTATTGCACTGCCAGCCTCAACCTCTCCTACAGTCAGATACTTGCACACACACAGCATTCGTAGATGCATATTCAAACCCCCTCCGGCCTCATTGCGCACAGGGACAGATGGCTTGACGGGACACACTGAAGTCACCCGCCATGCATATTCCATTACCGCGTTGTATTATTAGCACGTTGATACAAATGAGATTTAGCACAGCAAATTACAATTGTTGTACGATAACGGAAGTTCTCATATACTGTGCAGTGGGGGGTGACGTGTGAAAGTTGTCTGTGCTGCACGCCTCCGTGGTAATGACCGGCACAGGGCTGGAGGGACCTCACAGGGCTCTCGATTGTGACCGAACGTGTCGCGAATGAGATTGCGGCGCGTTAGGTTGTTGGCTTGCACTCGGTGACACGTGCATTACTCACGAAGCCACAGCATCTACGGCTCCCCCTTCAAAGCGTATTCCATTTAAACGGTTCAGACCGAAGGGGGCCAGCACACACCAAAAAATAAAGGGGTGGTCACCAGCCCCCCCCCCCCCATTTAACAGCCTAATTTTGTTTTTGGGGTTCCCGTGCGACTACCTGGAGACACCGAGCATCCCAAGTGCATAATGTCTGACTGCGGGCGGAAAAATGTTTTTATCGGCTCTTTGCTTTTTGTCCAACGAAGTGTTCCTAATCAGTGAGGCGGATTGGGACTCATCAGTCACGGTTCAGCGGGCCACACCACGGCAGCGGGGGGGGTTTAGCGGCGGGGACCTCAAACCCAGCCCAGAATAATTTGAAGCCTCCCTTTTGGAAAATGCTAATGCCTCAGCAAAGGCTTGTACCGTTCTTCTGCACGACCCGTCATTCCGATACACTGAGCGGGGCTGTCATGACCTCATTTAGTCTCACATCCCAGGAGATAGGAGACGGAATCAAAATAGGAAGACGACAGTCGAGAGTAAACAAGCAGTTTACAGCTGCACTGTGGCAACCTTCTCATTCAGTAGTGGGGTGCATCGGATAAAGGAACAGTTGCAGGTTCAAATGGGCTGAAGCACCATTAAGCAAGGCGCGCGTGCTAACCTACTCCCGTAAATATAAAGCTGGATGGACGCAGCAAGGAATGGCGGCTATGCTAATTCGCCCCTGGGTCGGGGTGTCTGCTGAGCAAATAATATGATGTAATGGGCCACAGCCTGTCCAGTAATGCTTCGGGGCATCGGTTTTTCTCGGTCTTACCGGTCAATATTAATTAAACCCTTGGCAAGTTGCAGGATAATTAAAGCTAGGGGATGTTTGGAGGCCGGGGCCACGGATGCCTGGTGCTCCGCTGTGCAAGTACTCCGCCGAACCTGGTATGGTGTCTCCGGCTGGCAGGTAGCCTAGTCAGCGACAGAAAGAGGGTGACAGTGAGAGTGAGATCGGGGGTGCGTACGAGCGTGCGTGCGCGTCGACGGAAAGGGAGAACCCAGTCCGCGATCTCGGATGGAACGACCAAGCAGCAGGGTCCCAGAGTGAACATTTGCATTCCGTTACACCACCGCTGCAGCGGCATAAATACTAATGCGATGCGGTCAGCGCGACCTTTGCCCCCTCACGCCCGCGCCAGCGCACTGGGATTGGGAACGTAGCCGGGGCATCTTCGCCGGCGGCCATTTTCCCCATCTCTGTGGAGGCAAACAAAACATCTCTTCACCTCCCACCCAAGTCCACGTACACACATCTGTCCAGCAATTTTCTCCCGCGAGTCTTCTGACACATACTTCTCTCTCTCGCTCTCTTTCAGGGGAATTGGAAAAACACCACCAGACAAAACAATCCACAGAACCACTCGCTGTTATTTATAAACCAGATGCAACAGTGGCCAAATTTATTTGTCCTTAGGAAAAATATGGTTTATTCAGTTTCTAAAAATATGTCTTCCTTTTGCTGTGGCTGGCAGAACATAAAATAGACTTTACATCAGTTAGAAGAAACAGCTCCAGCATCCAACAATCTTATTTTATTTTTTCCATTGATTATTTGTATCCCCGTTTGTAAGTGACAGCAGTAAGTATGACATTTTTGGTCAAAGTAAGGCCAAGCAAACATGCAGGGAAGCCATTCCCTAAATATATACTACTCAAAAAAATTTAAGGGTGAAAGGAAATCTTTTGATCATTTTTGTATGTATGTCTTTTTAAGCCAGATAGGGTTAGAATATCCCACTTTGGTTTCTCATTTGGACTATAGACATCACGTTATTATGGGAAATGCATTCATTGCACTTATCTTTAGAACCTTTTTAAGTTTACCCAGATTTCCTTTTCATGGATTTGAAACACGAACTTAGTCGGACTAAACTGACAAACCGCCTCGAAACACCCATTGTGACACCTCATGCACCATTTGCACGTGTTTTGCATGAGTGTCATTCCATGCATGCCAATTTTAGCAATAAAATGGCTGAGCATTTTCCATTCATCATCATGGGGGGTGCATGACTTTCTTTTTTTCCATCAGGGTAATAAACTAGCGTCTAATCAAGTTTTTTTGTTTTGTGTTTTCTGTTCTTGAGTCATCAAATAATTATTTTGTCATTAGTCGTCACCCATTTTAGCTCGTTATTTATATGTACAAATATTTTTGACCCTTAACTTCTTTTGAGTAGTATATATACACATTATAATGTGGTTTCGGAATCGGAATTGTGAAACACTGCAAATATAAATTATCCTTTTTATGATTGGTGCAAGGGTAAGAGCTTTCCCCCCCCCTTTTATTAAAATAAATAAATGACAGGTTGTAACTTTCCAGAAGTTTCTCTAATAAACATTTTCACACTATTTTCGAGGGCAAACAGTGCGGCGTCAATAAAATGTGCTGAACGCCTAGAACGGTCGGCCATTTATTTAAATAAGTTAAGTCAGACAGCTCGAGGCCGAACGTTTTCCAGAGTTCCCCCCAGTTAGTCCAACTCATCAATCAACTCTGCCGACAGCGCAAAGGAAACGGCTCCTAGTTACGAGGAGCAACGCTGGTTTCGGATGCAAAGCTAGCGGGTAGGCGCCTGCGTGCGGGCACACGCCTGTTTGCTGCATTTTTTTTTAGAAATGGAAAACCAGGTTTCCTTTCCCTCTTCCGTTTATGGGGACCGCATGCCGGAGGTTTTAAATTTAGCAGCAGCCACACACACGGAGGACTTGGACCAGGGCCTAGGTTCCAGCAGGGGGGGTTCCTATAGGATGTGTGTGTGTGTGTGCCCTGGCTCAGGAAAGAAGCAGCAGCCTTCTGCTGCAGAACAAGTCGAAGCTCTTATACTCACAACCCCGGTTTCAATCAGCTCCTTGACCCAACGCGCGACTACTGTGACCACGGTCAATTGCACGCTTTACCGCTGACAAAATCAATCTGTTGCCCACTGGGATTGAATAAGTCTCTCCTACTTTTTATTTTAAAAAAAGAAAAGAAAAAAAAAGGTAAATTAAGAATCAATTAAATCAATGAGGCAGGGGGGGAAAAAATAAAAACATAAAAACAAAGTGTGTAGACCATGTACATATATACAGTATATATAGATATCTATACATTTTAATATTTCAACCCACTAAAAGTTGTAAATACAACTTTTGAATGAAAGGCACAGTAAAAATCAGACCTAGCTGACATAATACTCAAACAAATACAGTACAAAAGCAGACAGTTGTCATATACACATACAAATCCTCCGAAAGTCGGACCCATTTCCGCTACGGCATCCCTGGGTGGCGAACGGGATTAGGGGTAGATGCTGTAAAGATGAACGACAGGGGTGTTTAGAATTAAATGATCTAATTGAGCTTTATTGCTTTCCCAAACAAGCAGAGGATAGAAAGCGTCCTTGTTGTGTGCTCTAGCGTGTGTGTGTTTGCGCGATAGAAAGAGTGAAAACGTGTGTCAGTGTGTGTGTGTCAGAGAGCGAGAGAGAGTGAGTTGGGGGGGGGTTTGGGAGATTTTTGACAGGGACGCTGAATGATTGTATATCATGTAGTGCACTTACATGCTATTAACTCAATGAACGTGCAAGAGATTCACAATTCATTAATAAAAGAGGCAGAGGACTAGCAAAACCTTTTCGGTATTTGTCGGTATTTGTCAACAGAGTTCAAGATGCACAAAAAAAATAAAGTGTTTGACAGGACCATAAATGTTCAGATGCTTTACAGTTGTTGACCGGAGACAGACACGGTATAGACAATTGGGACAAATTTGGTGGACGGTGATTGAGAGACAAGGGGGTAGGGAAAAAAGGATTTTATTTTGTTGGTATACACATTCCCTTTTTCAAAAAGCCTGCCACTGTCTGAGCGCACTGAGAAACCCAGTCATGTACAAAAGCCCATTTGAATCTAGTGCCTGTGTACAATATGGCTGAAAGGCACCGCTTCCGAAACATATCGTACCCCCCTCCACACACAACACACACTCTCTCTCTTGCGTTTCCCTGGATGCAGAGAAGCAGACCCGATCTTGCAGGAAAAGCAGTTCTCTCTACTTAACAAGACGGATTCCTTACGTCAGTTACAACTGTGAGGAACAAGAATGCCATGGTAGAGTGCAACTGGGGACTGTTACATACAACCAGATTCTTTGGTAGATGCAATATATGCACATTCGCAATCCCTTAAAATAGTTTTCTACTCTACGTTTCCCCACGGTCTCTCGTTTCCTCTAGATTCTGATTGCCAAGCTCTAGGATACGGGAGACAGGGGTCGATTGTTTCACTCAACCCTTCAGTGACACAGAATTTCTGCAAGTCCAATACCAACTACGGCATCTCAGTACTTTCCTCCAAGCCGATTTTTAGCAGGAAATCGAAAACCGGCAAAAACTCATTTTGGCTTCAATAAAACGGCAACGCTATCCCATCTTCACACAGTGCGGTTCATCAGGCCAAATGGTCTGGCGGCTTTTTTTCTGAGCTGTTGTTAAAATGAAATATTGGCACTGTGAAAAGTACCCAGACGAAATGTTGGTCAGAGGCGAGCCTTGGGCTAGCGGGTGGACGGTGCACCCGTTTTGTTAACGAGGCCATGTCACGAGGCCACGCCGCCCTCTAATGCTATTGCCTTCAATGCCACGCTCGCCCCTCCGCCCATCCGAACAGCAAACTCTTCCCTGTCACGATCCTCCAGCCGGCTGATTGTCGGACGGCGCCCCCTCTTCACTGCCGACACCTGACAGTGTGAATTAAACAACAAAAATACACAAGTAACATGTGGAGCGGGGGAAACGAAGGGCGTCTGTCGCATTGTTTGCACGAGAAAGAAGTCACATTTGCTGCCGTGGTGCTGAGAAACGGAGAGGGTGGCCGGAGGAGGGGGGAGCCGCCGAAATGCCGATACGCTCCGTTCATTACCTCGCTTTATTGCTCAGCTGTGCAAGGTACTCTCGCAACTCTTTAGCCGCCTGGTAGCGCCCGTAGTGTTTTTTGGGTCTGGTGCACTCGTCCAGCAGGGCCTCGAGCTGCCCGTCTTTGGCCACGTCTGCTGGCGGGTCGTGCAGAAGCCCGCCCGTGGTGCCGCGCCACGTGGAGTACCTGGAGAGGAGGTTCTGGCAGACGGCGTAGTAGTTGTGGTCGACGGTGACGCGCGAGCACAGGATGTCCTTCGAGAAGGACAGGCAGGCCTCCTTGTCGCAGTCCTCGAAGCGGCTCTCGTACCAAACGTCGTAGTTCTCCGGCTTGTCTGCGGAAAAAGGGAACAGGGAGACCGTCTGTATTCATGCTGCCGAGACCCACTAAAGGAAAATTACAACCTTCCCCACAGATTAGAAATGACTACGGTGCACCGCTCTGCATCGGCACTCCAATTCACTGCAAAGCAGCGCTCCGTGCACCGCATGGAACACCGATAAGTGCAGTCAACCCGCAGCTGAAGGCATTTCTCTGGAAAAATTATCCGTTTCGTGCTGCCGTTACATATTTATAATAGTTAATTAGGGACGGCTTCCTACAGCAATTAACTACTGAACAACAAAGGCCAGGTCAAGTCCAGGTGGACGATTGGAAACATTTACCAAGACTTCAGGAGTCTGAATAACAAACCAATTATTATTTTATTTCTTTATTTATTTTTTAAGAAAAACAAAGAGTGCCTCTTAATGTCCCACTAATCTTTCCTCCTTTTCTCTTTTCAAGCGTTTGTCTCAGAGAGAGAAACCATTAAAACTATTCATAAGTGTGTTTAGGCCTCGCTAATAATACCGCCTGATGGAACATTGTTGACAAGACCAAGATGTTAACAACAATACAGATTTTTTTAAATAACCGTGTAGGCCTACATCGCTTGGATAACATAATACTGATATTGGGTGAATACCCCAAACAACTCATTCATTACTGAATTTGTAACAGGGCTGAAATTACTGAGTAATATCTGTACAAGCCAAGTATAGTATGTAGGAATAAAAAAAAGCTAATCTTGTGTTAACCATATCTTGCCGTTACTTCAAAGGGCAGTTTTATTTTGTACATTAACTGACTAGCTCAGGTAGTGGTCCTGGGCAGAGTTAGAGAGGAGGTAAGGGGCACCGTTTTTCCGCTAAGCTGACTGATACACAGATGCATCTCCTGCGCTTGTCTTCATTTTCTTATTTATTTTGGATACTGGCACGTAAGAGACTACAAAACAGCAAGTTCAATTCCACGGTAGCCCCCGGAATCGCATTAACAGAAAGATCAATAGAGGCTCTCAGAGTGAAAACACACAGCCCACTCAGTACTTCAGGAAAGTAATGCAGTGCTCCTCTGCCTGAGTTCGGTCAAAACCTTGCCGTTCCGCTGCCAAAACCCTTCCTCCGCGCCCGCCCCCCCCGAACGACTCAGTCAATAGCGCTGATGCAGACACATCGCAGCTTTCGGTATAAAAATTGGGGGTGGGTCAATGACACTGTCCGCCTACAGAGCCGGCGCATCGGAACGATCAGATCTCTTACCGGCTTTATCCTCCAACAGAAACAACGTTAATCAATTCCTTATTTTTCCATTTAAAAGCCGATCCAAGGACTGATGTCGGGAATTAGCCTTGGCTAAAAAACATTAACACAGTGAATCTGATAATTGTATTGCACAATTGCTGCCTCTTGGTGAATTGCAGCCCATTGTTTAATTGCCCACTTAGGAAACACGGAGCACGCGTTGTAGCGCTTAATGCAGATTTGTTTTCGCGATCCAACGGATGCACAGACTATGACTGAACTCCACTCTAAAAAATACTCCTTGTACAAAGCCACGCCCTACCAATAGACTTCTGCTCCCTACTCTACCAGTTCTTCCCTTTTTTAACACATTTAAATGTGTGCACTTCAGAGCACACTTCAGACCTTTTCCCTTTTAATAGGCTTATCCTGTTCAAGAAACTTTCTTCATCCATGGTATGTACAAATATCCAGTTAAGCAAATCGAAAGTGTGCCAAGAAAACTCGTTTGAATTTTCACACAGCCTTCTGTCACTGTGACGCAGTCTTTTTTTGAATTTTTTTTTTATTTTTATTTTTTTATAATTGGTTGCCAGCTGTAATCTACCTCACCAACATTAGGACTAATCGTAGCGTAGGCAAATGCAGTGCCCCTTGAAACAGCAGGTGCCGCCGAACAGCACAGATAAAACTTCACATTTTCCTCCTCGCTTAAGAATTGTAAAGGCAAAAATTGTAAAGAATTCCCCATTTGGAGATGTCACAATATCTCCGAGAGCAGCGTCCAATTAACTGCCTTAAAAATGACCCAGAAGACCTCTTCTGGGGCACGCATCTCCGAAGCAGGGCGAGACACTCGAAATGCCATGGCTACTCATTTCCATTTTCATTTATTTTGGAACAATTTGTCATTTTTAAAATGCCCTCTGCCTGTCGGACATAACGCGGCACAGGAAAGCAGACGCTCACAGGCCCATTAAAAGAGAAGGCGCATTTCTTCACTTTCTTCCTGTTGTTCAGTTCACTTCCAACAGGGCCAGCATTCTGGCAGCGGGCCAGCATTCTGGCAGCGGGACAGACAAGTTTTACAGTTATGTGGGGGTGGGCAGGCCCTTTCCCTGGGGGAAAAAGCAGGGGGGTGTGCAAGTCACATGTCAAAAAGCAAAAAGCACACAAGTATCCATCTGCTCTCCCGGTTGGGGGTCCTTGTACCTTAGCCAGCACGTCAGTTTGTGTCACTTCAGCGATCCCCGTTGGCCCCCAGCTCTGAGCCGACACTCAAGCTTCTGTCCGGTCTCCTTTCCATCCGGCACAGATGCAGTTATTATTATTATTTTTTTAATTCATAATTTTTTTTCTTCTTCTGATATTTAAATTGCGATTTGCGGCCGCATATCGACCCGCGTGGTCTGTTCTCGCATTTACATTATTTATTTACTTGGCAGACGGCCACAGCTAGGGTGACCCACAAAGCTCACAGTTTACATATTCTCCGCTCATACGGCTGGAATCCTAACCAAGCAATTTCGGGTTAATTATCTCTCTAAAGGGTATCACAGCAGTGACCAGCCGCGGATCTGACCTTGAAACCTTCTGGTGGAATTGCCAATTTCCTAACACAACAGGCCAGTGCAGCCTATTCAAATTTGTTCTTGTTAGCGGGTATTGATTACTAGCATCCTGATGATCATTCCTACTTATTGACTGAATGAATCTAAAGTACAATGTACAAACTACAAGCAGAGGGATTTATAAAGGGATTATAGAAATAGCCGGGACAGATCGTGGCGCATACTGCAGTCGATAATGACTGAGTAATTGCACAGCATGATAAGCGATAGTTAAGAATCTCTGAGAATCGCACTAGCCTTTCATTAAATATTCATATATTTGAGTCTTGGACACAAAAAGGTGATACTCATATTGAATACGTGTACATTGAAATACACCAGACTTAACCCTTAAGCTTTGGTTTTGGTCACAGGGAAATTGTGCTATAGTCAGCCCCGCTGAGCACTGAAGAGTACACCTACTCTGCTTTATCAGCCTCTTGTCTGCCACGATGACGTTTTCGGCGTCCACGACGATGACCTTGCCGTCCCGTGGCCCGACGGCGAAGTTGTCGAAGCTGACGTCCAGCAGGTAGAGCGCAAAGTCAAAATCGTTGTTGGTCAGCTGCTCGGCGATGTCCATCAGCTGCCTGGCCAGGTCCACTCTCTGCGCCCAGGGGGCGTTGTAGAAGCTCCACAGCTCCTCCCCGACATAGTTCACCGCCACCATCCGCCCGCACGCGCCCAGGTACTTCGGGAACGGCCAACCCTCGTCCGACGGAAAGCTCTGTGGAGAGAACGGCAAGGATTTCTATAGCTCACACATTTCACCTCCTACGTGGACTGTGCACCTGCTAGTTACTTATAAAATAAAATTGTCAGTGTATACAAAAGGTTCTACAGACTAGCACCGATATCGAGAGTGAAGGCGTTTTTGAAAGTTTATGCTAAAGCGCGGCTTAAATAAATGCGCCTGCCATGACCTTTTCGAGTGGAAATGCCGCGCGTTTAAGCCTTTTCGCACGTACACAAGCGTGCTTGGTTGCCCGCGTGCGCCGCGCAAATGAACGAACGGCGGAGGAGCCGCGCACCTCCCGCTCAGCGGGTCTCTGAAGAACTCCGGCGCGTTCGGCTCATTAAAGCCACTCCTCTTAATAACACCGCGCCTCTGCTAAGCCGAGGCAATTAAGGACCACGAGGAAAGAACATTAATAAAAATGCACTAAATAAATAAATAAAATGAATACATTTATGGCCAACTACCTGATAATTTATAGCTATAATGCCAGTTGTTTCCTCAGTGATGCAGCTCAGGATTTATTATTATTTTTTAGCTGGGGGAACTATGTCACAGCTAATGCCTCAGTTTCGCTGTGGGTGGACCATATAAATAAATTCAAGCATTTCCTGCGTGACTAAGCTTGTGGACCGTGTTGACTGTGCTTTATGCGAAAGACGAGACAAGCGGAAATTAGGATTGGTGAGGGTAAGAGTACAAGATACTTATGGGAAAATGAAGTTTCACAAAAACGGACAAAGTTACAATACGCGCCATGTGACTCCCTGTTTTGAGCCACTATTGTGGCTTCCAGTGGAGACCAAAACATTTTTGGATAGCTTCAAACAATGTAAGAGATATACTTTATTGAACCCCGTGGGGTAATTTTTCTTCTGCATTTGACCCATCCTAGTTACCTAGAAGCAGTGGGCAGCCACAGTGCAGCGCCCGGGGACCAACTCCAGTTCTGAGGCAAGTGCCTTGGTCAAGGGCACCTGCAGGAGTGCACCTATCATGCATGTCTTTGAGTGTGGGAGGAAACCGGAGTACCCGGAGTAAACCCACACGAACACGGGGAGAACATGCAAACTCCACACAGAAAGGCCCCATCCGAGATTCGAACCCACGACCTTCTTGCTGTGAGGCAACAGTGCTAACCACTATGCCACCGTGTCCGCTAATGTAGTTATCGAGGTCCGTGAAACTGCTCTCCCATCACTGCAGTTCAGTGCACGGCCACGAGGTTCGGTTTCCGTAGCAACAACACGGTCAAGAGTCCCAAGCGAAGTTGAAATGGAGATCCACTTTCAAAGCAACAGGAAGCAAATCTGATTAATTACATTCGATTACAGTCACTTAGCAGAGCGACTTCCAGAAGGGGAGAACATCAGCGCTAGCCACAAAAGCGCAATATCTCCAAGAAGGCACACAAGACCCATTTATAATCCGTAAGTGTAACGCTAACCGAACAAACAACAGTTCGTATTGTAACAAAAAAAAAATACAGCTGGGCAGATAATCTTTACACAGAGCTACACCTATGACACTCTCCCTAGAGGAAAACCAAAGGAAGAAAAGGGGGGATTTGTTCTTTGCGGGGGTTGGGCAGAAAAATGTGACCTGGAAGTGCAGGCAAGCGGGAGGAGAGGTCAGGTGCCCAGAGGGAGCAGAATGCACAATTGGATGTTGTGTAGGGTTTAAAAAATAAATAAATAAAAAAGGTAGGAAAATCTAAAAATGTCTGAACTTGCACTTACAAACTGAGTCGTGTTCCAATTTTCACACTGCGAATGTCCTTGGGCGTAAGCTCCCGAAAACTTTTGAAGATGGGCGAGGAGCACGGTCGGCATTTGTTCACGTTGCATAAAGGAAGACGGAACAGTACTGTGACGCACACAGTATGTAAAATGCCTGTTTATTTTTTGCTTCACAACGAGAAATCCGAGCGCCCGGTCAACTGCTCGCGCGGCGATTAAATATGTATGGGTACTGCGGTTAATAGCCTTGGACGATCAGAGAGAGGACGGCTGCAGCAGCAGGACCCGTTGGCGCGGCAGGAGAACAGGTAAAGCCGGCGCTACGGGCGATAGAAGCAGGCACTGCTTCAGCCACCTCGCAGATAGTGTGAGAGACGCAGCCAAGTCATATTAAAGGCATGGCGACCACTGTCGCGGTCACTATTTGGCCCACGGAAATACACGGGTTGAGTGGGTAATGGTCCTGCAATAGACAAGTGATAGGCGGTGCTTAGACATCTGCTTCACACTACAGAAACTGGGATAAGCACAAACCGCTGCCTGACCCATAGCTCCTTACTATGTCCGTTCATCAGGGAAGCTTAAGCTATGGCCATCTTGATTAAACTTGAGACTAAGACCCAGCCTGTGCTCATAGAACCATTACCAACTGAGGTCGTAATAGGAGCCATATCTTAATTTTTGATTTAAAAATTAAAAAAAGTAACAAACATCAATATCAATAAACCAAATTGCGCTTTAATTTAAGAAATAATCAGGAAGTTTACTGCTGCTACAGGTTCACAGGGCTTTTGCTCCTGTATCTCAGCTGTAGTGTGGTTTGAACGTTCTGAATGGGAACAGAGAGACTATTGGCCAGGTCATAACCTTGGTTCCCTCCCCCTTCAATCCATGCCTCACGCCACCGGAGCAGGGGACGCGTGGCATTATCGTGTTACCCAACACCTCCCAAACATTTCTCCCTGCGCCCGTCTCAGGAAAGGCTTCAAATAAGTTTGTGTGGGCCAGGTCGAAAAGCATTTCCCAGAGCAGCCATTCATTCCCTGCGTAGGGGAGCAATTTATTTTTGACTGCCAGACTTTTTTTTTGTGCCCATTACCAATTCACTTGGCTGGACGTACAGTATCCTTACGCGTGTCGGATATTTATAATACAGATGCAACAGCAGGGCTCCATCTTCAACCAAGCAGGTCACATTAAAACAATAGGGCTCGCTCATCAGACGTCTATATTCTGAGCGTTTCAGTTTCGGCATCGCGGAGACACTGAAAACCACTTGGCCCACTCTGGGTCCTTCCAATGGAGATAATGCCCAATTAAATATTCTGACTGAGGTTTTTAAATCATTTAAGTTCATCAAGTCAAATGGAACACATTTTTAAATAAAATGTGTGATTTGCTTTGACTAGATACTACAGTAATACTACGGTAAAGGCTGCAGTAAAAATAAATAAAAAAATAATAAATAAAAAACACAACTTGCATGAATATTCATAAAAGGGAGGGGATATCCTGTCACTAGATAGTAAATTATTGGAACGGTTTAGTCTCTGCTGAAATCTTCAGGTTCCACTGGTCCACGTGACTGCCCTCGTCTTAAGTCTCAAGGCTTCAGATATCCTCCATCTTAAGCAAAATTCTCAGTGGGGAAAAAAAGGGGTTGCTAAAATGAGGAAGCAAAAACCTGACGGTCGGTGAACTTGGTGTTCTTTTTCGGGAGAGACTGGTTGGACTGTAGTGGCCCTGGTTTGCGCAGCTCTGGGGAAAAGGGAGACCATGCTGAGCCTGTAATTCCAGCTCCCTCCTTGAAGAGGGGGACCGCGGCTTTTTACAAAGGCCGCTCCGGCACATTTCAGAAGGAAACCTTAGACCTGCGGCGTAATCACTGGAATATTTTGTTCTGACCGCGGACAATCGGCCCTTGTTCTCCCAGCCCATAATGCCCTTGAACAGGACTGTTCCACGTCGTTATGTTTGAGTGAAGAAAACAGGAAAAGGGTGATTGGGGGGGGGCAAAAACATGTGCCTAGAGGGTGGACCGAGCAACGCTACACATTGATTTTCCCGACCACACAACAAGCGTGCAATTTCCCCCGTCTTTCCTTTCATCTGAAAATAAAATTGTAGAGACCCAAATTACTTTCTCTAAATTGAACTGAGATGAGGCTACTAGCTGCCATTCTCCATTGAGAAGCCAATTACCTTTCCCTGCTATTTGAGTCGGATCTCGTAATGCCGAAAACGACACTGAAACGGACCCACACAAGCGGCCTGAAGAGGCGGCGGCAGCGCTCTGAGGCTAGATGACTGTACTCGCATCCAGAAGGTCGTGTGTTCCGTTGCTGTAACCTTGAGCTAGTCACTGAAGCATCTCGATTGCTTAAATGCAACATCCGCCCATTTACACGGACAATGTGTCAAATTGAAGCCGTACGAGCGTACTAGTACAAGGGTGTCCGCTAATCGAAAAAAAATATGAATAATGAATACAAAATATCATGAATAATAATAAGGAATACGAATCCTTTGAAGTGCAAAGCAGTAAACAGCTGTGGCCCCGATATCTGCTGGCCACCTGAGCCCTGAAAACCGGAGGCTCCAGGTGCAGCGCGCCGCTTTCTGGAATTCGACGCGGCGTCCCGTGGGGAATGGCAGCTGTCGCGCGCCGCCGCCATCCGTCCGGAGGGCGCTGAACTGAATAAGTCATCCGCAGGCAGCTCACGGACCGCGTGACGCTCCAAGGTACGGGCCCAGCCGGGAGGCGTGAAATTCAAGGAGTGGCTCATCCACCCTACACCGCTCCCCGACCCCGACCCCCACCCTCCGACTGCTGTCCCCCTCGGCTCTACGACCGACACGTCCCAACGTGATTTTTGGGAGTCGGCGTTTCCCGGGCGCATCCCATTCCTCAGCAGACGGCTCCCTGCTAGCGAGAAGCTAATGAAACCGTAAATTAAAATGTAACGTCAAAAGAGGGAATGCAGAGGGGGAGGGGATTTACGACCCGGTCGGGCCAGCTAATTACCAGCTTTTTAAAAATAGAATTGGGAATGGGGGGTAGGAGGATTAAAACTGGTTAAGTAGCGGGCTTGGAAAGGCTCCTCCGGAGCCCCTCTGAAAGCTCAAAGCACTTGCCCTTTATTTTAAACTCCTCCACTGACCCTGCAGCGCAGCCCTGTCTGCTATTTTCCAGCCCATTAAAGTTTAACCGGTCGGCCCGGAGCGAGCGCAGAGGCCCAGTGGGGATCTCTCGCTCTCTCTCCTTGGCACAACCCGCTGCAGTGCGTCAGCCATGTCAATCACTGCCCTGCTAAAGAGGTGGGGGGTGACGAATACAACCTGGTGAGAAATCGGGTTCTCCTACTCGCCCTCGTCCTCCGGTACAGAAGGCGAGGAAGAATGAGAGCATGGGAGCAGGACTCATTTCCTGTTACATAACGCCACTTGCAACTTTTCATGACTTAAGTATTTTCGTCATTCGTAAAATGTCACTGTCTAGCCTAAGAGTTGTACCAGTATTTCCAAGATACGTTTAATAGGCAATAACAATACTGGCATTCCGTTCCATTTTTGATAACAAGACAGAGGCACACGGATTTGCTCGAGTTGCGATGAAGAACTAACTTTTTCCCCTGACAGGAGTTTCCATTCAGAGCAAAATTCTGCGCTGGCACGTGGGGGACTGGACGGGCGAGTCATGGCACGGGTGAGGTTTTCCCAGGTGAAACTCAGAAAATAGAAATGGCGCTGGGAATTGCTTGCCACCTTCACATGGTGGGAAAGGGATGGTGGGTGTTGCTGCCTCCTGTAAACACACCCTGTCATCTTTTCTCCTCAGAACCCAAAACTCCATCTGGTTTCTCAACGGCAGCCTGCAATCTGTATGCAGACTCCGCAAATTGAAGAGCTGGGAAAAACAGATTGGTCAGAGGAGGAGACTGTAAGCTGCACTAAACCGCGAGTTTCATAAATGTGTGTGGACACACAGAGGACACGAGTCAGTTTAGCATGGTGTCCTGTGCTTCAGGTAAAAAAATTAAGCTCATCTTTTTTCAGCTCTTAAAAAAAACTGAAAAAATAAATAGTTTCAGCAATTTCCAGGCAAATTACATTGCTTTTCTTTTCTTTAAAAAAAAAATCATTTAAAAAAAAAAAAAAGCTAAAAAGAACGCTTGTTAAAATGTGGGGAAAAGCGGAGAGAGCGCGTCACTGTTGAGCGTGGAGATCTTGGGAGACGTGTGGGGGCTGGCGTCCCGGATAGCCCCTCTGCCAGGGCATTTACCTAACCAAACACAGCTGCCGTCTGTGTGCAGAACGGATCAGGCTGCCGGGGTGGGCCGGCCCCCTTCACAGGAAACACCCAGCCTGGTCTCCCAGTCACTGCAGGCAGCCTTCCCAGCAGGCTGCCTGACCCGGGCAAACTATCAACTGTTCAGTAGAAAACCGGTCAGATACATCTCCCGTCTAATCGGCACGCCTTGGGTGTAGCCTACATACAGTCCACATCTATAGTCTATATAGTCAAATAAATTAAAAAATATAAATAAAAATTTGAATAAAGAAAGGCCCTTGGTGCCCCTAGTTTTTCATTGAAACACTATTACAAGGCTACAGTACATTTCCAACTTAATTTGTCTGCAGAAAGTCGCCTATGCAGGAAATCCCAAAAAAAAAAAAGAGGGCTTGGCTGAGCAATAAAACCGTCCCAAGAGAATCCCTTGTTCAGTTTAAAGATCATACATTCATGCATAATTACTGAAGTCGTTTTGAGCCCAATTTGAGCCCGCCTTTAACCCCCGATCACCGCAGAGGCCACGCTCCGCTTTGGGACATGCGCTTGCTTACCGCCACTTTGACCTTTAATAACTGAAAATACTGCAAACTATGGCCGTCTGTTACACATTCGTTTTTTTTTTCTTTTTTGTTGGCTCGGTAGCAGTCTGCCAACATTCTTTTCTAACAAAGTTTCTAGCTTTTCCATCAGGGGAAAAAGTGGAAATCTTCAAATTGTATAACAAACACATTACTTTTTTGTGCTTTTTCATGCTCAAATCCCTTAAGGAACTGTACGCGTACCCTGTATGTAACTAACGGGATTCATCGGGAGATTCTCGTTTTGGATCAAGCACAGTTTGATCACATCTCATTGCTTCACCCACAATCCCTCTCTGTGATTTATCCTCCGTTGTAGTTCTTTCAAGTCGTATCTGCAATGGCTGACAGCGCTTCAACCAAATGTGTTCTGTGATGCACCCTGCCTGACATTTCCCCAACCGCTTCATCAAACAAAATTTGATAGATTTTTGAAATCTGACTGAACTAGAGAGGTTGTGGGGTTGGGAATCGATATTTAAGCAACGGTTTAAAAAAGCATTTGCAACCACAGCCGTTACCGCTCGGCTGGCGAGCACTTCTAAAAAGCAACACTCCGTTTGTTCAAAAAGTCTCTGTATGTTTACTTTAGTAATGCTGCGGTTTTTAGCCTTCGAGGTGGGAAAAAAAACAAACAAAAAAAACACCACAGACACACTGAAACGGATCCTAAATTTATCCGTGCAATCCCGGGATGGCTTCTCTCAAACTCGTAGACCACACCTGAACACTCGTGAATATTCGTTCCTCAGGTTGACATCACTGCCAGGTGACTAGGTGAGAAACGGGTCCCTGCGAAACAATAGGAGGTTGGAGCTTCCTTGAAAAACCTCTACTGGCACCTCGTACACTAGTTTCAGCATCACACAATGGACAGAGAAGTTGGCCAATGAATGCTAGTGGGAGGGGTTCTGCTTTTGCGAGCATAAATTTAAGTGGCTCTCTTGCCTACAAAAGAGGTACCGTTCAACCAGGCAACTATGACTTCAATGATAGTTAATGAGGACTTTTTAAAGAATACAATTAGGATTTTTAAATGAGAAATGCTGAAAAAGTAGAAATTGCAAATGAAAAAAAAAAGTTGCTACTTTAACCCTCATAGTATGACGCCTTTTATGTTTTGGGTCAAATTGACCCAAAAAGTTTAAACTAATACAAAAAATGTACAGGGATGGTGCGTACAGACTTTGGTGCGTCGCGCAATCGACTAGCCTTTTATCTCTAAATATAAAAACTCTGTGACGAAACGTCTCATTTTAGAGCCTGAGGCAGCGTGAGGTTGGTGACGTTTAAAACCCATATGGGAAAGTGCCACCAGAATTATCCACAAAGAAATCTGAGGTAAAAACTGAAAAGGTTGTGTATATTTTCTTAGTTTATACAGCTATCCCACAAATGACCCCACACAAAGTCAGTAGAGGACTGAAAATATAGCATTGTTCACTGTGTGCTTACTATTCAATGCCAACAAATTAGGAGAAATCATATAGATGAAAAAATAAGGTTAACTGGTTTTTAAGAGATGTCAAATTTAATCGGGTCAAATTGGCACAGAACATAATGAGGGTTAAAAGTCCGCTTCAGTCAAGATATTGTTAGAGGAGAAAAAAAAAAATACATCTGTTTTATATTTCATAAAGATTCCCTTGTTCTGCCACCCCCTCCCTTGCAAAAATATTTATAGCCCAAAGCCAAATCGTCTTCCAAACACAGAGTCCTCCAATTCCAATGTGTGCATAGTAACATTACTGTTAGACAACTGTTAAACAACACAATTAATTGTTCTCCACAAACAAAGAAATTGGGTTTCCCACTCAAATACAGTGTACTGCAGCCAGCTTGGTTCAGTGGCTGAAAGAACTATATTCAAGATCCGTGTTGAATTGTGAATGAAATAAAATGCCACTGCTGAAACAGGCCAAATCCCTAAATCCAAAAGTTATGATCTGGTGCCAGAGCCTTAACGCAGCATGAGTAGTGAGATGAAATTCAGAAAATGTCATTATCTAAGTTTATTTCAGTGATGTGAATACATCAAGCCACAGTCACTGCTGTTGTAAACATGGCATATTTAAAGAAGGCCTCACAAAAAGGGCTTGGAACCTTAAATTCCACCTTTTAAGCATTGAGAGACTTCATCGCCAATTTCTGTTCCAGCGTTTACCATTTAACTTCCAGTTTACCTAGTGTTGTCATTGGTCAGTTACGTGGGGGAGGCGGGGGCATCTTCAATCGCCTTTTCCCTTTTTACCCACAACAATGAGGGGAACGAAAAACTTGAAATCGAATCCCATGCATATTCTCCTGGCCAAAACCTTTCCGGAAGGCAGTGAGGCAATTAATCAGCGGCTTCAACTCAAAACTGACATTTAATGCTGATAGAATTAGTGCAGAAAGTTTGTCGCCCACAAGGCTAATCACTTTCTATAGATTGCTCTCCTGTGGGGCTGAAGCAGCCTCTGTCTAACAAATCGCCCAGGGGCATCGGGGGCCAGATTGAAAAATGGAGAGGTCAGAGCAAATATCGACTGCCACCGCGGACAAGACCTCTTTTGTTGCTCTAACCCTTCTGGGGCGGAGGTCAATCGAACGGAACACAGGATCTGCCCATAATCCAAATCAGCCCTGAAACTGGAGATTTGGGCCCAATATTAAATGGTGTCTCGTACATGAGAAGGGCAAGGTCTCTACAAGAGCGTACATTTTCAGGATTAGCCTCAATGTGAAATGTGTCACTTAAGACAGACGTAATTAAAGTGATGTTAATTGAAATGAGAAAGTAGGTCAAACCATTTCCAGGCATGCATTACACCCCATGGCTGATTTCTACAAGATTCTTCATAACTCAAAGCACGCCAGGTGGAAGACTTGTGACGATTCCCTGCGACCATTAACAGACGCTTCGCTTTAATAATTCAAGAATTCCATAAATACATTGTTAACCATGCAGAGCTGCACACTACAGTACATCCCTTTACTTAGAGACAATGCCACATAAAACTTCACATATGCACTTGTCACCTTCTGATTCGGAAGTGGATTGGGTAGCTTGTCAGATACCACAATCCATACGCAGGGGTTAGATCACACCATATAAATGTAGTCAGAGAAGTCCGTTTGCAGAGCAATTAACTGACAAGACCCATTTTGCTTATGATACAAAAATACAATGTGGGCTTCCATCAAAACTGGAAGACAGACTAAAAAATTGTGCAAGACCGACGCGGAGCCGCTGCCTTAAAGGTTAAGGCCAAGGCCTTACACGAAAAGGTTTGAGAGGCCAACGCAAAGCGGTGGATCCCACCAAACGCGGACTCCAATTGTAGAACCACATCTCAGTGGACAGACGGCGAGGCCACTCAGCGCAAGACCTACCTGGAGAACCAACGGTTCTGGATTAAAGGCCAGAGTCATGAGCAGCTGCATCCGTTCCGTGTCCTTGAGGTTCTTGAGAAGGAAACTCCCCGAGTCTTTAGTCTCGGCGTACCGCCGCACCACGCGGTCCAGCAGTCTCTGGGACGGGCAGTGCACCAGGTCCGACCAGCCCTCCACCACGTCCGGCGTGAGAAGCCTCACGTCGCCGTTGAGGCGGGCGAACTCAGTCTTGTATATTGCCTGGATGAGGTCGCAGCGCGGCCTCCCCGTGGCCCGCTTGCAGATCTTCTGGTCGATGTCGGCCAGCTCCTGGTTGGAGCCCAGCCGCTTGAGGACGATCCTGCGGGTTCCCTCCCGAGGCTCCCCGTACTGTGCAAAGTGGACGTTTTTGACGTTGAAGAAGTCGAGGAAGCGCAGACGCCCCCACGTCTCGAAGGAGACCTGCCCGTTCATGAACTTGCGGCACCAGCTGGTGCCGAAGCAGGCGGGGCACTTGTTGAGGTTGATAAAGCGGCGGTCGGTGAGCTCGTTCCTCTGGAAAGAGGCAAACAGGTTGTGCGTGTTCATCACCAGGATGACGAAAAGGCCCACTACCAACAGAAACTTCAGACATCGGTACAGACGGCCAAACTTGAGGGAGAGGAAACGCAGCATGTTCTCACGCGACACGAAGAACGGGGGACCGTGAGTAAAGTCGGGCCTGGGGGGGGTTGGGGGGGAAGGGGGCGGGTCACTGCTTTGTCATCCCTGTGCAATGTATCCTCATTCAAAGGCCTTCACTGGGGTGGGGCCACTGGAGCGCTCTGCTGCCAAGCTCTCCAAGACCCCACTGTCCCATTTTCTGCCGCGTTCAGCCAGCCCACCGTGTCAGATCACCACCTGAAACAGAAGATGGGCGTTAATCCAGAGACAAAGCTAGACGCGCAACTTGTTTTTCAGAGCTTAACCGGTTCTATTCACAGACGATTAAACGTCACATCAATTTAAACCTCTGGAAATGCACTCAAAACATAAATAATCTGAAAAACAAAAGCAAGCTGCCTTTTTCCAAAATGGACTTCAGTTATTTAGTGCACACTTAGGTTTTTCCGCAAATTAATTTTACCTGGTTACACGTGCACAGCCACATGCCTACTTTGCTTAAAAGCATTTAATATGAATAAATAAGCCCGGGGGGGGACATAATCTTCAATACAGCTCCAAATACCGTATTAGGTATGCAGAGGATTGCATTAATTTCAGACACACAGAAAATAAACTTAAAAATAGAGGCAACAGAAGTCTAAACGGTGTGCATTTGGATGCAGGTCGACAGTATGCTTTTAAATATCTCCCTCTAAAAGGGGCTTTAAATATGAGTTTCTTCCTGGATCTGATGGTAAATATGGCATATTTCTGCAACAAATTAAGATATAATGTTTAAAAAGTTTGACGCTTTGAAAGTAAAGTTTTTAAATCATGACTTTAAATGTGCCGGAGACAGTGTTATTTACCGATGGCACTCATCACCTAAATGGATTAAATTAACATTAGAATCTGGGCAAGAAGCCATGAAGACATCTGGAAGTTTGCTTTAGTTTCCAGGATGGCAGAGGTCAACTGGTAGCAGTCAGCACCCGGGGAACCCAAAAGACCATCATTTCTTACCGTTCTGCCACACAAGATAAAGCATGAGGAATTGAGTGATGATGTCTTATGCACATGATAAATTCTGCAATGAGTAATTGCTTAACACGATCAGGTGATAGTGAGTGGTCTGAACACAATCACCAGAACACAGGAGTTCCATCAGATCATAAGGTTATCAAGGTGCACACCCCCAAGGGAGATAATTAATCCTGCCATTTGCAACTGTTTATAGGCCAACTTCCACGGTCACACAAGCTGATGGAAAACATTTTTGGGGGAAAAAAGATTAAGGTCACGCTCAATTTTGTTATTCAAAAATTCATGTGGGCAGACTGAAAAACAACCCCTCCCCCACGAAAAAAGAAAAAAGGCAGTAAAGAGACAGGGGGGGGAGGGGCGCACTCATAAATAAGAGCGAGTTCAGCACAGGGCTGAAACCCCCAATGCACATCAGAGCAACTTGAGCAGTAGACGGTTGTAGATATTAGCATTCAGATAGAAGTAAAATGACAATTGCTTTCAGAGGGAGCACCCTCATCCCAAGCAGGCCGACCGGGTTCAACCCCCCCCCCCCCCCAGCATTTTAAAGCGGTCGAGATGGACAAGCTGGAACAAGCGTGAGAGTCGAGCTCCTATCCACACCCGGCAGAAACGTGCGGACCGTTGGATTCCTGGGGCTTTTCACACCGGAGCTAAATCATCACAAAGGTTCTAAGGGACATTTATTAACGGGGTTTCACCACTCCCATTGGAACCCATTACATCCTGAGCTCAACGTAAAAAACACCTAACTGCACAACCGGATGACTCTTTTACATTCACATCACATTCCAGAACGGCAATCCTGGCTGAATACAATCAAGGATTTGTGGTGATTCTGCACTAGAACAGGAAGCTACTGGATGCTAGTGTAACCATCACAAATGTTGAACTCATCTGGCAGACTACAATACATCCTAAATTTAGTTACCATAAATAAAATAAAAAATCTAATGGAGGAGTTTTGGGTAGACGATATGCATTTTTTGCACATGTTCATTCTCCCATCAGACTCGTAACATATCTAAGCTTCGGTCTTGACACACCGTGCACAACACGCAATACAGAACAAAAAAGCTCAATTATTGGCAATTGTCTGTCCTTTTCTACGAAAAGTGTTTCTGCAGCCAAGAAGTCCGTATTCATAGGTCCAAAGAAAGGAAAAGCCCAAAAACAGGCAAATGCAGTCCAAAGCAATGAGAAGTTTAAAGGGGGAAA
Organism: Ilyophis sp. 1 JC-2022; assembly: GCA_022702515.1. NCBI lineage: Eukaryota > Metazoa > Chordata > Actinopteri > Anguilliformes > Synaphobranchidae > Ilyophis > Ilyophis sp. 1 JC-2022. Next base: position 125,495,654 of record CM040395.1, on the reverse strand, counting down.
GTCCATGTGAACTACAGGCACTGTTCTGCAGAATCAAAAATTTTAGGTAAAAAGCACCCAACTGCCAAGGTCTCCAACTACAGGGGTCAACCACATTTGGCCAATTAAGCCATCACCAGCTCAACGCTGAAATGCTGCGAAACATACCATTTAGGCTAAGCCCTCAAATTGCAAGCAGAAATGGTTTTGTGCTCCTGTGCATATTTTGTGTTCCATTTGCATAAATCATTTACCAAATGTTTTTAATTGACATGGAAACATTGTCCCAGTGCTGGACACAAAAAAAAACACAAAAAAAACATTGGAGTTCACTTGTTGCCCTTGCTAGTCCATTCCTGAACAAATTGCCCCATAATTTAATTTCAGTTATGCAGATTTAAATTATGCCCATCCTAATATGCCTGTCATAACTGGTGGTGGGAGGTGTCAAGGGCAGCGATTAACTGCGATCAAGAGAATGTGGAAACAGCACTGTTTCCAGGTCATCATTACCCACATGTTGTACACAGCTTAAGCAAAAAGCATTTCAGATTTCCGATTAGTAAAAGTTAAAACTGAATGCAAGTGCCGGTATCCAAAAGTTCAGTAAAAGCAGAAAGCGTCCCTCATATGATTTATATTATACTGCACACTCTCAAAACAGATGTGTTAACACATAACGTGTCTTTTTTTCCCCCTCACACCTCTGTGTCTAGTTAAGGTTAAGGGTAACACATTGTGTGACTTTTCAACAAAGTCAGTGTTAACAAGTCTCAGTTTTTAAAACGCAAATTGTGTAATACGACACAAAATGTGTCGAAAGTAACACAAAAGGTGTGTTGGATATCAACACATCCTTTTTGAGAGTGTATGCAAGCAACTACACCCAGTAGCTAATTGCCATTCCATGACATCAAGCATGTTTATCAACGTCTCCGAATACACGGCATCCGTTTGCATCTCTCCAGGGCCGCCAAACACGTCGTGTTCGGTTGACAGGTCATTTCCACAGGGAGAATATAGGGCACGTATGTATTCCATTACATTAGTCACTTATCACACGCTCGTATCAAGAACGACTTACAAAAGTGGAGAACTTCAGTGTTAGTCCCAAGGATGGGATATCAAAGCGTTGGATTTATTTCACGAGGAATCATTTTTAAGAGTTTAAAATGTTTAGAGTTGAAAAGATGCATCACATCACGGCACAGTGTGTTTTGTTCGGCTGTAAAACAAAGCTTCAAAACCAAGCTGCACCACTGCTGAAATGAATATGGGGACTGCGCTCAGTTGCTAGGTGTAGCCACTAGCCAAGCAATAAACCACTTCTAAAGCATGTCCAGAGGTATTGCCCATTCCATGTCACTACGTTGGCCTTCAAATGCCTCCCATTTCAAGCGCACACTTTCACCTGAGTAAATAAATAGGAAAGCCATACGTGGCTCATCCCGTATAGCGGTGGTTCCCAAACTCTGTTCTGGAGGACCCCTGTGTATGCTGGTTTTCATTCCAACCACAGTTGCAATCCCAGCATTTTAACAGGCTGTTAATTTTTCTTAATTAGGTGCTTTTCGTGTTTAGTGGAATTATTTACCCTCTCAAGCCACATTATGGTATGAACTGGCTATGCATGCCATGAAGAATAAAAGTCCCATGTTCACCTTGTGCTTATGGTGCTATATTACAAACAATTACATAGAGGTAATCTTTTTTCTTTTTTTTAACCGATCAAATTAAAGACTGAGGTGAATCAATAGGCTCCTAATGAGGTTGTTGAACATAACCATTTAAGTTCTTTCATCATTTTTTCCTTAACCATAGCTTATGAACACAGTGCAGGTTTGGCTTTTCTTTTTTTGGAATTTGCTTTGTCTTTGAATTCTTTATTATGCCCAATGGTTAGTTTCCGTGGCCATGTGTCCACTTTCACCAATCAGGAGCCTATTGATTCACCTCAGTCTAATTTGATCAATTTTAAAAAGTGTTACCTCTTTTTATGCAATTATTTGCAATATAGCACAATAAGCACAATGAGAACATGGGATTTTTATTATCCGTGCCATGCCCAGCCGTTTCTCCCATAATGTGGTTTAAGAGGTTACATAGTCCCACTAAACATGAAAAGCACCCAATTAAGAAAAATTAACATCTTAAAATGCCAGGATTGCAACTGTGGTTGGGACAAAACTCATACACATATGGGAGCCCCAGGACCGAGTTTTAGGAGCACTGCCGCATATAGAAACCCCACACTGCTTTGGCCCTACCTTATAAATTAAATTCAGACCGTACTTCAATGACCGTGCTGAGGGACAATAGATTAATCCGGTGAGAATTTTTAAAAAAACGCATCAAAATAAGAAATTTCAATATTAAAGAGACAAAAATCCCTTTAGGCTATAACAATTGTCGAGTTAACCATTCCACAATTGTTGAGGACCCATACACAATCAAAACATTTGCAGGAAGTATCACAATATCTGGGACGACTAGATCAGGGGTGTTCAATCTTATGAGAAAAGGGCCGATGTGGGTGCAGGTTTTTGTTTTAGCCCAGCATTGAGACACCCGATTGTACGCATCAGTTGAATAGTTAACTAGTTGAATGGGCTCAAACAAAAACATATACCCACAAGGGTCCTTTTCGGATAAGACTGAACACCCAGCTATAGTCGTTTCGCTTCCAACCGGTTACCACTTATTGATAGTTGAGCGATTTAATTCCCTGCAGAGAGCTGGATTTGAGTATTGTCAGACAGACTCGCATGCCGCAATGAACGGAATTGAGCAGGTAGCCGACAAACGATAGAGATGGAGATATCCCACTGCGTCCTGTGCCTAGAATTAAACTATATTAATGTTAAATGTCTTCCGATTCTCACGCGCGTTGCCTTTTCCAGATCCAGGCAAGCGGATACCTTCTTACAAACTGCCATTTTGGGTTTAATGTCTAGAGAGCACTCCGAAACTTCAAAGATCACGCTCTCTTCACAGAAGCGTTAAATAAGCCGGCGTTAAAAATAAAAGAATTGAGCATGCTCTCATGCAACGAATTAGTTGACATTCGCTGATCATTGTGCAATGAAAAAGACAATCACCTCATTCCCTGCGAAATGTTCGTATGCCAAGTTTCAAGAACAAGTTGCTTACAACTCTGAAAGCTCCGTCGTATTGCTCATGTCAGCTTATACACATTGGAAGTGAATGGGGGCTGAATTATCAGTGATCACCTACTTAAATAAAATAAAATTAGGCGTAGATTTTGCCAAACAGTCTGCCTTAACAATTCAAAAAACAATGTTGCCGTCAGTTTAAGACATTTAGGGTAACGTCAACGTAAGCAGGTAGCCTAAGCTTAAATAAATACACAAGCCATGTATTTGCTGGTCATGGTAAAGTCGGCTAAGTTATGAGTCTCGTAAGCCTAAAATAAAATTTACTTAATGTTATGTTACCAAAACTACGATTAGAGGGTAGTGCTTAATCTGAGAATGAATTATTATGCATATACATTGAGAAACTAACGTAGAGAATTGTCACCAGTCACAGTTCTCATACGTTAGTTACCTTTAAAAAAAATGTTTTTTTTAAACTACAGTAACTTATATCCTTCCAAAGACAATATTTCCCTATCATTCTGCCACGGTCTTCAGCATTCACTGGTAGGCTAGTTTTCACATGTAAGTTAAGCATCAGGTATCCTAATTGCTAACAACTAAAATGCCATCTTGCACGTTATATTTAACCAAATGTTTAATGACCATACCAACTAGCCATCTAAAAACATAGCCTACGACTCTGCTGGCGCTAGCCGTCTTGATGTAACGTTACGCGCTATTAGTTGTAAATCAGTGCAAAGTTATTTTTAGGTAGTTTGCCCCCCGTTTCTTCAAACTGCAGACGACTAAAGCTAGCTAGATGGAGGGAGGATAGAGAGTAACTTTTTCGCAAGAATACGTTCGACAAACAGCAATCCTAAAGAAGCCATCAATACAGTATCCATACCCCGGTGCAAACTCAAAGGCTCCAATTATAAGCTCGTTTTCTGTGAAATCAACATTTGCAGCGTCGGTTAACTCATCCTCGTCCAGGCTGTACGGAAATGTCGGCGTGTTTCTTTCTCAAGAATGAGAATCTTGTTTTGCGCGTTAGAATTCCGTTTTCTTATTCCTTTCCGATGCATTCCTCCAAGAATAAATCGATTTCTGTCCTCATCTCACTCCAACTCGCTCCTCTCCGGCGCCCAAACACCACAATGGATTCTACTCCGACTTTTTCAACAGTACTCGGTGGGTATTTACGACGATCTCTCACCATTTACTGTACTGGTTTCCAGGCGACCATGTTGCCGTCGTTAGCGCTTCAGCTCGAGCTCCGCCTTTCTTCATAAAATAGACTTAATCATTTCGTTTCAGATGGGCTACTCACATAAAAGCATCTCATTTACAACATTAATTGACCGTATAATATTTGTTTTTCACAACAGGCCTACAGTAGGCAACTTTTATGTTTGAACTTCGCATACATCAGTAACGAATGCACAATGATTGTATTGTCTCCCTGATCTTTTTGTTTGTCGTTTTTTTTATTTTTAGACTATTGTTGCGAACTAACCTGATAGCTGTGGCTTAGCCAGAAGCATCATTGTAATGTAGGACAGTCTTGGGGGAGTACACATACGATCGCAGTTTGATACTTTCATCGTTTTATTGTTTCCATTGGCTTTGAACACTGCATGGCATTGTCATTGAATGCTGTTACATTAAATGTTCAAATCTGAACTCCAAGCTATCCCTGGCATCATCAGCCTCAATTGCCTTAACATAGCAGAAAGTTAAAAAAAATAATAATAATTATATATATATATATATATATATATATATATGTGTGTGTGTGTGTGTGTGTGGCCAGCATGCAAACCCTTTGGGTGATTATTGCTGTGAAATCTTCATGCTACCTCGTTCATTTCCCAATTAAGTGCAATTGGTGCCTTCACACATCATGTTATTCCGAGACACAGACATACTAACTGCTTTTAAAAGTTCAGAATGTCGATTGTTAGGCTGCTAATAAAAACCTACAGTCTATTACTGAAATGCAAATGCGGGTCATTTTTGTTCAGGGACTGGATAAGATGTGAAATGGGAAAGTCGACTATAAGCTTGCTTGACGCACCAGGTTGAGAGGGGACAGGAAGATGGATTGGCAATATTTGGGTTTCATGAGTGTTTTACCCCAGTCGGCGTTGCATGTCAGTTTATGACGACTTTTCAAGCAGACTGCTGAATCTCAGGAGCAGCATAGAGCCGTGTCTGGAGAGACTGCATGTGCCTGAATTTGAACAGTTCCCCGAGCACAGGGAGGCCCAACCTCAAATAAATAAATATAACAAATTGTGCCATATCAGGAAAAAAAAAGTATGTGGAGTGAGTCTTACATATTTAATCAGCGATCATGGAAAGTTAGATTCAAGTGCTATGAAGGCCAAAAACGTGGCCTAACTGATTACTTTTTAATCCCACATAGACTCAAATAGACATTATAGAACATTTCAGTCATGCCTTCTACTCCAGTGACCAGATCGAACTTGTAGGTGATTAGGCAGGATTTGTTCTGCTGATGTTGTTGAAAGAAAGTCGCAATGGGCATTAACTGTTATACAAAAATGTTTTTGACAGAATGGTTTCCATACCACAACTGTATCGCTACATAAATGTATGGATTTATGTATAATTTATTTGCAAATAAATAAAGGGGCAATTATTTATTTTAGTTGCAGCCTGTTTAGTCGCGCTCGCGAGAGAATTTAGTTTTAATTTACATGGGTAATTTACATTACTTTAACCTACTGGCTTTAAAAAAATAATATAAGTAAGCCAATGTCATGGTCAGTACTGTCATAGTTTTTCTGACTCAATTCTAATTATCTTATGCATAGTATGCTGGAATTTGGAGATTCACGATTATTTAACCACATTTAACCGTCCTATTATGTTTGGGGTCAAATTGACCCCATTCAGTGTTTGACATCTTTTAATAACCCGTTAACCTTATTTTTCCAATCCTGTATGACTTTTCCTAATTGTTGGAATTAAATGGTAAACATGCAATAAACATAATGCTGCTTTTGTGTGGGGTCATTTTGACCCCAGGCCCTGTATAAAAAAATAAGAAAATATACTATTTATATATATAATATAACTTTTACATTTTTTACCTCTGATTTTTTTGTGGATGACTCTGGGTACCTACCCATACAGGTTCAAAAATTTCTAAAATGAGAAGTTTATCACAGATAACATTTAGGGATAAAAGGATAGTCAATTGGGAGACAGTAAGAAGGTGACACAAAGTGCCAACATTTTTCTATTTCAATAATTTTGTGTCAATTTAAACTGTTGGGGTCAATTTTACCCCAAACATAAAAAGTGTCATAAAATGTCAACATAATAGTAGGGTTAAAGGTGTCAGAAGGACTGAAAGCACAGAAACAGAACCAAATATTAAAATAAGCTCTTACACTATCTAAAACAACAATGTTTTTTTAGAAACATGGTTTTAATCATTTAAAAAATTGTTTTGGCTTGTGTATCGCTAAAAGCTGAAGTAGCCTAACAGTGAACGCAATGTACGCACCAAAATCAGGTTTATTGTGCATGTAGCGACCTCTAGTGGTACAATCTGGCTATGAAAACCTGCTGGTGAGCCGGTGACGAAAATATTCTCCAAATTTCAGTTATGGTCATTGCCGTGCGTTGGAGAGGTTTTCATTGCGTTTTGATTAATTTGTACCTTAGTCATTGACTTATACTGTGCTTTCATTTAATAAATTTATATTTTTTGTGTGTGCTGCAAGTGTGTATATCAGTGTATCACTACGTTGCTCATTGAAGCATGTACACATGTAGACACACACACACACACACACACACACACACACACACACACACACAGTCCTGTATTCATATCTTTGTGGGGACGTTCTAAACCTAACCTAGCCCTAAACCTAACCCTAAATGTAACCCTTGTATTCCTATCATTATTGGGACTTCCTAAACCTAACCCTAACAATAACCTTAAACCATAACCCTAAATTCGAAACCAAACCCTACGCATAACCATAACCATAATTGTAACCCTAGACTTAAACCAAACCCCTAACCCTAAAATTTACTTTTCTCTCGTGTGGACCATTCCCGAGTCCCCACGAGGGAGCATTTGACAACCTTTTCTATCCTCATTGGGACATTTAGTCCCCATAAAGTAGGCTAAACATGCCCACACACACACTTTAAAAATATTTACAATTTGTAGCTTATGCTTATGATTTATATTTATTTCCAGAAGTACATATTCAACATTTCATCCACTCAGCTCTGTGTTGCTATACTACAAAGTTCCAATTGTCAGTGTACACTGCACTGAGGTAAAAAAATGCATGACTTGAAAGGCAGGAAAGAATATTGCCTCCAGCATCACCATATACTGCCATTTGAGTCTAGTCCTTCTTCCTTTATCACAGTCTCATCTGTGAGCAACCTTTGTAGAGCACACTTATTGTGTCTTCGAGCATACAATTCCCCCCCTCAGCCAAATGCATCTCTAATATTTGCACTTCTAACATAATACTCCCTCCGATAGCAACCCTGTTTGAAATAGTTAATGCATTACTTTATAGCCAGTGTCAGCTGTGGCCATATGGTATAGGGTTCCGTCGGATAGGGTTCCACGTGCATCGCTTTCTAGTGACCCCGGCTGCTCGATCGCCCGTAGGTTGCAGTCAAAGCCGCATATGAAAGGTCCCTCCTCCGACTCTGCTCAATGCAGGCTTAGCCGTAGTCTGCGGTGTGAAAAGAAGCAGGTGGCGACACCGCGCGGTTCGGAGGAGAACCGTGGATGTCTACACTCTCCCGAATCGGCAGTGGGGTTCGTGAGTTTATTCTGAATTTAGTGTTAATCCCTTGCAATGCTCATTTATAAACATGATATTTCCAGCTAAACACTTTCCCCTGTCGCTTCCCGTGGATTTTGAAGAGGGACACCTTTATAGTGGAGGGTGACAGTCAGAACCGAGAAGGTCTACGCTGAAGTGCAGTCCCGTCGCTGACGGCCACGGCTGGAGAGCAGAGATAATGGCAGGTTACAGTGCAATCCTATGCTTTGCGCTTGCCAAAAATGTAGGAACCGGATTGGATCTAAAACACTGAAACAATATGCTGACGAAGATGACTTTATTTATGCTGCGCTGACCCACAGAAGAGCCAACGAAACTATTTCCTGTAGATCAAAATATCAAATTTCAGGAAGATCTATTGTCTCCCTATTACTTTACAATGGTAAGTGCTTCTGCCGCATTCTATCCATTACTGTTATGATCGGGGGAAGGGGCAGACAGCAAATCCGGAAAATCCCCCGGGCAGACAGAGCTTTCCCTTAATGTGGAGCCTGAACTTGGGGAGGATGGAGGGCGTGGGGGTCTTATTAACAATTTGGGAGAGGCCAAAGTGAGGCTATTAGGTGAGCCCGCACGTGTACGACGACGTTCAAGTCATTAAACCAAAGAACCAGATGAGTCCGGAGGGAAAAGATAAGAATTTCAATGCATTACAGAGTCCATTAGACACTGGCCAAAGAGGGGCACGCTGAAATTTGTGACCCAATTAGATTTACTGCCGCACTGTTGAAGAGGCAATTAGACTGCACAATGCACCACAGCCTTACAGGTTGTTATGTTGTTACCGAAATCAAACTGCTTCAATATACATAATTTAGTTGGGATTATTGGATTCTGTTCTACAGCAATGCACTCGCAGGGCACAGCCTACATAATGCGAAAGGCTTTTTTTTGCCACGTGGATAATTGTTGCGGCAAAAAAGTAAATCTATACCGAAATGAATAACTGTGATATGATAATATGGTCCATTATAAGCACTGGCAGCAATTTACCGGCAGGTCACCTTCAGTGCATTGTGTGCTAATGTAGAACTCTAAAGGTTGTGGCTGCTCTTGTGTAATTTATTGTCATTCTTGCACGCACCTTTTATAACATTCTCAACTGTGGTCAAGGCAAATGTTAAAAATGGTTACCTTACACTTCACCTTTAACATTTTTTCATATGGAAACATTATAATTTAGTGTTTTTTTTTCTAATGTAATATTTTGAAAATGTTAAATAGTACATTTTCTTTGTTTCTTTTACTGGTCAGTACTTGACAAGTTCACACTGCAGTTTGGCATTTTAGATAATAACATTCATAGGTAACCTAATTTGAAGCTGACGGCATGCTCGTGTTTAAGTTCATATGAGTCAACGCAAAACAGAGAGCAGTTCCTATAGAGACTAAAACAAGCTCTTATTCAGAAGTGAAAAATGGTAGCGACTGCAGATATAGTATTTAAATCACCAGCCCAATAGTAAATGGTAGGTGCCTTTGTCATACCTGAGATGGCAGAAGAAGCCAGAGGCCATAAAATGTTATGTTAATTAATGCATCTTATTTTGTGGGGAAAAGGATTCTACCTTCGCTGCAGTTTTAATGAATCACCATGTTCAGAATTTCATATTTATATATTTTTATATGTCCTGGAATGACTCTCTCCGAGTCGGACTCAAATGTTTTATGGATGTGCATCTGTTCATAGATTTCCTGGCGATCAATATTCCTCTGACCAATTCTCAACAAACACATGCATCTCCTCATAGAAGATAGGTAAGTCTAATTGGTCTTCCTTTATTTATTTATTTATTTATTTATAAGTTGCTTTTTAAAATGGTTTCCATCCACCGTTTCCCGTATTTAACAATGTACAGTTGACAATCATGACCGTAAGCTGGGCCCATATTCAGAGTCGTCTTTCCACTTGGGAAGGCACAGATTAGTACATGTATCCTCTGAGATTCAGCCAGCCGGCCATCTTTACACGCTGCAGTCCACCGGCTGAAAGACCGTATACCCCATGCAGACCACAGGCCTCCGAGTCGCTGTTCTGTGACGTGAGAGGGAAAACTCTGCCAACTGAATCCCTCCCTCCCGCTCTCCCTCTCTGGCTGACATTGTGGCGAATGGCGCGCAGCGGTGTGCATGTCAAGCTTGGAATCAAAAGTTGGCTTCGGATAAAATAGAATTCCTCTAAGGAATAAAATCCGCAAATCAAACAACCCATATTCGTATGCATTTTTCCGTCTTGCTCACTTCAACCAGTAAGCTTTATCTTTTTGAAAAGACATCTGTGACTGTCATTGTCAGTCTGTGGAGTGATATTTTCAATGCTTTCCTAACAAAGGAAATGAAAGTGAAGGGGTTGACACGGCTAACTCGCTATGCACAGAAAGCTATTCTGACTTGACATCAACTAGAAAAGCACTTAACTCTTCTTTTTCAGTTACTCCAGATGGAATGTCATCGATCAACTCTCAGCTGTTCGAACCATAACAGGTTTAGGCAGCACTGTGCAAGAGACATGAAATAAAATTCTCTATAGTCTATGTCTCTCCAAATATACCGAGCTCCTTCTTTGCTGAGATCTGCTGGTAACGGCAAGGCTACCTCTTGGTTAAAATACTCTTTCTGCAGCAATATCTTAGATGTGAACAGGCCTAAACGCTGGCAGGTGCTTTTGAAGCAGCAGGAAATAGGCGACTCCTGGGTAAATATCACGTCGTGCATCAACAGGAAGAACAAAACAATTAGAAGAAGTCTTGCTTTTCCGAGTGATGGGAAAGGAACAGTGAACGATGCCGTGCGTGTATGCTTTCTCATTACCCTGAGATAAATTGGGACTGTATCACTATTTCCTCAGAGTACGGCCTCCCAAACTAGCTGCTTGTTTTCATTCCCGGTCTAATTGCGACTCGTGAATTGGAACAAGCGGCTCATTGTTTTTAATTACCGTAGACACTTTAAACGTCTATTGAGGGATGATTTATCATCTAATCCCTTCAGTGCGCCGGAAATAGCAATGCACGCGGCGAAGAATAAACGTCCCATATTGACATCGCAGGGATTTGAATCAGCCAAATTGCCAGAAAACAAGCTGTGGGTTGTAGCATGAGAGGACAAGTTTGGCAATCCTTGCTTTAGTGAATACCTTCTTTAAAAGGCCTTTGAATTGTTCCCTTTCTAAATGAACAAATAAGCCAGGGAGAATGTTTGTTCAGATTAACAAAGGAGCTAGTTATCAGTATAATTTAGCAGTTATAAATCAACCTGGAAATGGTCATTAACTTGCTACCGCAAGGTAGAATCTGATCCAATACACTTGCTCTATATTTCCGGGACCCAATGTCTTATTTGACTAGTTATTATATTATTTTCTTGTTATCAAAAACTACTATTAATTGGCTCACTTTTGGTATTTTGGTGAATGTTTCTAAAGTGGTGATATCCTCTGAAAAATGCAGATGAACTGATAATTTGGATACAAATACGATTCAATTTCACACTGAGATTTGACCCAACGGACATATTTGCTGTACTGTTATATTAAACACACTAGGTGGCGCCAATGATTTATCTACAAATTAACGTCCGAGATTTAGCAGATTTATGTCTCTGCATGGTTTATAAATTTATATGTTCTGTGTGGTGGTTAATGCAGAAATAGTCTTAATTTGAAAATGTTGATGTTCTGTGGACGTCATTGAGTTTGAATGTGAATTTAATCCAAAAGGACGTGTCTACATGCATAGGCCCACTTATGCATAAACATTGTACCTTCACTTGAGGTAGCTGGATGTCCAGTCGATATAGAAAGCTGTGCAGTCGATGTAGGGGTAAAAATATGCACAGAACACATTTTGGTAATCTTTGTCAAAATGCCAACAGATTCAATTTAATTATTAATTTATTTTGTACAGTTTAGTTCATGCATTTGCACATTTTGCAAATCCACCCACATATCGACATCTTTTTTTGCAACTTATGTGAACACATCCAAACGCTGCTCTTAACTAAAGTGCAATGTTTCTTCTTGAGATAACATTACTCAAGATGGAGCCATTGTGCCTGTGTGATTGTCTGCAATTTGTATGGTTGTTTGTGGTTATGAAACACTCTGCTAGACTAAAATAAGAGAATACATAAATAAACACTACTTTGTTGCTACGTTTCAAGAATATGAAAATTCACTCCAGAATTTCAGAAGAAGAAGAATGTAATATTATTGTTACGATGCCTCAACCCATCTTTAATTCAATCCAGCTCTGTGGTGGTGTCAGCTTGTGGGCCCACAAGGGGTGGGGGGGCGGGGTGTGGGGGCTGAGGAGTGTGCTACCATGGCAGCAGCAGGGGCAGCCAGTGAGGGGGGGGGGGGGGGGTAAAGCCGGCTTACAGGCAAAATACATGTTCTTGATATTGTTGGCGAAGTAAGAAATCATGATGCTAACAAAGATGTTATTTTGTTGTATATCAATTAGTTTAGAAAAGGCCCTGAAATGCCAATGGTCACTAAGTGAAGTTTCCACAGGCTAACAATAGAAGGTTGCGCTACTCATTTCTTCCTGAGTCAGCTTTGACTCAGATTCGTATTAGGGCTAACAATAGAAGGTTGCGCTACTCATTTCGTCTTGTATAATGATGCATATATTAAACTCGTTTGTATATTGTCTTTGGAAACTGTTGTGTTCATGACTCATGAGCATCGACAGTACACATTTGTTCAGACCTCATTGGCCTACAGCAGATAGCAGATCACACCTGCCCCCCCCCCTGGTGTTGTTACTGTGGAAACAGACGGCTGATTGACAGGTTGACGGCATTGCCATGGAAACCAGATTTTCAGCGCAAACTGAGCGGCAAAGTACGCACATTGGACACATCGTTGATAAATCAAGACAGATTTTGTTGCTGACAGAATATATGCTTCAGGTCGTCCCTCTCCGCTCTGTAGAGTGGGTCCCGACTCCCGAAAATCCATCTCCTGACAATCCGCTCCATGGATCCAGAGTCCAAAAATCTTGAGAAAAAGAGAGGATCCATACCCTTCAAAAAAGTTTTCCAAACACTGATGATGGAATGTGATCTTCAGGTACCTACCCGGGGTCTTAAGACTGAGCATCAATACAATACAGTAGGGTATCAATATAACATTTTAAATGGTTTTTGTTATTGATTATGATGAAGATGATGATGATGATGATGCTGTACACTTAAAAACACTAAAGACAGGACAGCTGCCTGTGCATAGCAGCATCTCCGGGCTTAAATTCCAATAATTGTGCCAATAATTGTCATTAAAGTTTTATAAATGCAGTATCACTGAGAAACAGTAAGATATGAACATTCATGAACAGAATTAGCAGAGTTCAGATATGAGCACAGTGTGCCCTCAGAAAAACTCGATGTTTGTACAGCGTCTCTCGTGCTTGTGTTCACATTCTCGGCCGACCAGGGTACATGTCCTCCGTCAAACATCAGAATTAGTAATATATCCAATTTTCATGCATTGCCTTTTTTTCGACGATTTCTTATGTGATTTATTATATGAAAACATCTCCATAAGTCACTTTTAAACAAATGTGACAAAAGTCTGTTTGTCATCTATAAATCACACTGAGGGAAACATTAGACTATGCGCAACGGTGCCGCTGCTGCCCCCGTGAATAAATATCGTTGGGCGTCCCCACATACAATGGAGGTCACGGATAGAAAGGTTGCGTTCACCCGCGCCGCGTCTCTAATGCGCATATGAGCCCATTTGGCTGTCTGCTGTGAGGACCCTTCATGGGCGAGCAGCCATCTGTCCGCTATTTTAAAGGGCGGAACTCTCACTATCTCGGGGCTTTTGGAAAAACATACATGTGCTTTAGTTACTCAGCAAAGCTCTCCAGGCATAGCTAGCAAACGGGCAAAGCTTCAAGGCGGCCAGGAATGACAACGATTTAATGATTAGGCTACTTGGCTTGTTTACAACCATTGATGAAGTTGGATTGGAGACTTGTAAGCAGAGCCCTGACTATATCCCCCTTGGTGCTGTTCTGTACAGTGCTGTCACTATAATTTCACAGTCAATTAAACTTACTTAACATACAACGGCGCATATCATGTGCGAGCGTGTACGTGCGCGTACGCATGAGCATGCATTGATCAAGCCAGACGGAGTGCATGCATAAGAAAGTCCATCTCGCGGTGCTCCCTTGAGCTTCTGAAGCACTGGATAGTATATCTTTTGCATGCAAATGAGTGTAAATTCCGGCAGGTACTTTCAAGACATAAACGTACAGCCATCTGCTGATGTTTTACAAGGGATTATTTGTCTGGCGTGAAGTAAAATCCTGTTTATTGAAAGACGGCTTCTGGAAGAAGACTGCTCTAAGACCGTAATATTTATCCTGCTGAGAACAGACTGAACTGAAGCTTTCATTATTTATACAGCACACTGTCTGTCTGGATTTTTTTTACACTTTAATTGCCCCCTGTTGGAGACTTCATAAGCTTTAGCGTCTGCCGGGAGTCTCCCTTTGCACGGCTCCAGCAGTCTATCTGTGCTGTGCGTCTGGTGAGACGGGAATATAGAGCGGGGGCGATGAGGGTCTGGGCGTGGCCTGTTCATTCTCCTTTCTGGGGAGACAGTAGGACAATGGAGTCTCCTGAGCTATAAATACGGGAGGGGAAAAGAGACAACTCAGTTTTTTTGGACTTTATTTTGGCTTACCCTGCTGAAGTACTTTTGTTAAGATCAGTGACACGCCCCACAGGCTGGTATCAAATCCTGACCAATCGTTGGGCCGATGGCCCCGCAGGATAGGCTGCAATTGGCCGTAGCCTCACCCATTGGGGGAGGGTCTCAGTCAACCTCTCGTCAGGATGAGGTGCAGCTCCTCCGATGCAATGACTGCACGGCTGAGCTGATGGTGGTTTGCGGATAAGATGGCTCAAGAAGCGATCTCATAACCGTCCTGATCCAGATTCACTATTTTAGCTGCTTCTCGTCTGAGCAGTCTTGCCTCAACTGTCCGCAAGTGGACTGCTAGGGTGGGGCAGCAAGTGGGTACTCTATGTTTGAGTATATCAGATATATTTTGAATATATACACTGTTTGAGCATATCAAACCAGATTGCGGACCGGCGGTGTGGTTTTGGAGGTAGCGATTGTGGACCATTTGACATAGGCAACATAGGCGGCCTCCTATGTTGCCTATGCCTAGAACCAGCCCTACTATATAAATAATACTTTCCATCTGATTCCGTTTTATATGCAATTGCCTGTAATTGTCACATTACGTGGATGTAATTCACATCAAGACATGTATGTACAACAAAGAGACTTGTTTAAGTGAAATCGTTTTCATAAGGAACAGTCTGGGGATTCCATTATTTTTGAGTAAAGCACAGAGAGGTTTCACAGGTAAAGCAACCACACACTGATTATTTTTTTGGGCATTGAAAACATTTTAATAAAATAAATTAAATGTCATGCCGATAAAGCATTTGGAATGGGATAAAATTTAATTGAGGGCAAAACTATTATATATTATATTGAGGGGGAGGTTGCAGAGAGGCAGAGAGAGAAACAAAGAGGACTTATTTTTTCCAATATCCGCAGTGCAGATATATCATGCATATAAAGCACACACAATTTAATGGAAAATGGAACTGTAGTGATATGGATTTTGACTGAACTGAACTCAAATGAATCCAACTGACCTGAGAGAGACACAAACTTAAAACCTAAGTTTGTCACACGATGCATTCAAAGAGATTCGATATATTGCAAATTATAGCTATGTTTTCAGCTTCCCCTATATAATGTTCCAGTTCCTCTTATTGAATGATGCCACCTGCCCAGTGCTCACATCCCGAAGCAGACCGGCTCTCAAAAGCAGGCATGGCCCTCTTGATTTAAAGATCGGGCCATTGGTGTGTCGTGGCCAAGGTTAAGTGAATGCATTGCATTGGCTCCCCTATGTTGCCCTGAGTGGCCGCCTCTGAATGCCACAGCTGAGTGCACTTGACAGTTGGAGGCTGGGAGGCTTTGTGATGTCACTGTTGGCTGGCTAAATATGAGTAGCACACAGAAACACACACACACACACACACATACACCCACAATCACACCCACAATCACTGATCATTTCTTTCCAGTATGCCCTCTCTCAATTCAGCTCAAGGCAATACGCTTCACTGGTAAGGCATGTTTTTGAACCTCAAAATAATATATTGCATACCGCAAAAAGGTAAATATCACCGGTGATTAATTAAACGTACATATCCTTTTCTATACTATGTCTTCTATTTTTTCATAGTGCAAAAGAAGTGAATCTCTGTCTTCACCGCTCCTGCTCTGTAGCGCCTGTGTATTCAGCTCTGTCTCGGGGAGCTGTTGTTTTCTATGGCAACCACACTGCATGACGAGTTCATGGTCACAGGGCCTGCATTGCCAGAATCTGTCTCTGCTTTGTATCTATGATGGAGCAGAGATAGCGTACCAGTGTATAGTCCATTACAAATAACAATCACATTTATTGATTGTGTTGGGTTCTTCAACCAAATGATTCAGATAAGAGATTTTGATTTGCATTATTTGGTTTACTCTGATTGTTTGCTGGGGAGCAGCGCTATCATGAAGCTGGTATGTGCTTGTCTCTGCCTCCACCTCCCAACATCTTCCCATCATGCTCTGTACCTCTGTATTTCTATCTTGTTTGCTCTCCGTTTCCTCTTTTCTGCCTGTCTTTCTTCTTCTGTCTCGTCATTGTCTTCCTAAGTCATTTCTTTCTAGTTTTCTATCTAACCACCATGTCAGATTATTATTATTATTTTACATGTGAACTCAAAGGTAAACACACCAAAACTATAATTATTATCTCTCTCTCTCTCTCTTTTTTTTTTCTCTCTCTCTACCTCTCCCTCTCTTCTTTTTCTCCTTGGAGGACACAGTCATACTCACAAAATGAATAGAACAATAAAAGGCTTTAAAGATTTAAAGTGAGCCCACGGGAGCAGCCTCGCTGACGCTGCGCCTGATTGGCCAATGAGGTGATGCAGTGTCCCGTGTCCTTAGCGGATTGACGGCCCGCCCGCTAACGAGCTCCGGATCAGCGGAGCATTGCAGGGACATGATCCCGATCCCCTCCGCCTCCCTGTCGGCAACGTCTCCTTCCCCAGGATGTGAGAGAGCAGCGACCCGTCCTGCTGTAAGTGCCTTCCCCAGAGATGCCGCGAAAGAGAGACCGAGCGTGCCGCTAACTCGACGCTGCCAGGGCGGCCGAGCGCAACGTTGACCCGGGCAGAAAAGTCAAAAGAAACGAGGGCTTTTTGACCACGGCGGAACAAGTGTTTGTTTGTTTATTTTCTGCTGTACCTCGGCAAAATTTACAGCTTCGTATCTGAGGCACCTTCTTGGAAATTATTCAAGCAATGCACAATATGTAGTTTTCCGCAAACTTACAAGCTCAATGCACACTGGCACACTCAACAGCCATAATATACCTTTCCATAATCTCCAGGGCACACGTAAAGTAGCAAACAAACGCGCATTCCTGAAAACGGTGTGTGTCCTTGCATGCATCCACAAGTGCTTCCGCGGTGAATGTGGAACCTTGCAGTAAAGGATGCATATTTATACCTGGGTTTGAATGACACCTTCATACTTCATTCTCTTGTCTGGCCAATTTAGTAATGGAGTTCAACGAGGCTGAGCTGCATGAGAGATGCATCATGACTCCCATCTGCAGTGAGGTATGAGATGGCTTCTGTGACACCTCACCAGTCCCACCCCCACCCTCTGGCCCCACCTGGCATGCATTAAAGAAGGACAGGCTGAATTCACCCTGCATCCGATGTGCTAAGAATCACAATGAACAGATAGCCGGAATCGCTTTGATGATGAAGAGACCTGCCTGACCGAATGTTTGAACGGCGCACATCTGATATATATCTGAACCGATAGCCCACCCCAGGGCAAGTCTGTGGCTGAGCAACATCTACGTGCTCCCATCTCTAACGATGTGTCATTAGTGTTCGTAATGTTATTGTTCTTTGAGATCTTTGCTCATTAGGTTCGATTTTGGGTCTGATTTCACGCCTGTCACCTCGGCGCCGTTAAGGCAGCGCCGCGGCCGCCTGTAGGTGTCAGAACGCATCAAGCTTAAAACCTGAGGGAGCGCACGGAAGAGCGAGCTCAAATTATGTCTGCCCGCTTCCCGAGGCTCAGAACGCCGTCCGCATCGGCAGCGCGCGCGTGGGCGGCCGTCGTTTTTACGTCTTCCTGTCCCCCGCGAGGATCCGTCTTCCTCAGAACATCTGTCTCTCTCCGCTCAGCATGCTCTCGTTTCCCCCCGCGCTAAATATTCATGACTTTGCAAATCGCACTAAAGTCCTCCACCTGTCCGCTCTCTCAGGATTCCCAATCTCTCGCTTTTTCTCATGAGCCACATTTAATCCTGTTAACGGCGCGCAGCCCGTCAGACTCAACTGCTCACACTACAGTCGCGGAAAACTGTAAAATGTGTCCGTAAGCCGAGTCAACACAAAAATCACAGAGAATATGCGCGGCAATAAAATCGGAGCAATTGTGTTCTAAATACTTTTCTGCTACAGTATCACCCGTAGATGATTTGGCTGGCATTCATTGGCATTTACCCCGCCCTGAATGCCTAGCTACACTCTGCCACAAAGCTGTCCCGCACGCAGAAGGTTTATTGCCGTTTATTTCCATGCGGTCGCTCTCATTGTGAAGCTCGCTTGACAATCAACAAGTCTTCAGGGGGCATGGAGACATCATTGTTCATTTCCTCATCAGCGGTAACTCCGTTACCTTTCGCTTTGATATGTCACCACTTCTCAAGCTACACAGATCGGATCATTAGAGAGACATAAAACACTTAAATTAGTCTAGGTACTCGAGCTATAAAGGCAGAATAACTTTGCCTAATCAGTGTGACCTCTAAGGCTTGGCTACACTGATAGCGGCTCACATTTGTAAAAGATGCCATTAATCACCATAAGATTTGATGAGTTCCCAGTCAATCGTTGTGTCTCATTTCGTGTCTCATCCTTGTAATTGGAATCTGGAGGGGGGGGGGGGGGGCATCAGTTTTTTATTTGAAGCACCGTGATTGGAGTGTTATTCTTACGAGGGATTTAGCAATGCTTGTCTGGAGTTGAATTATTCATTTGTTTATTATTATCTGGTGCCCCCGTAGGTCTGGTGGCTGCCACGGCGTCCTTCAAAGGTTCCTAAGCTGCATTTGTGGAAATTATCGAGCGGCTCGCAGTGTCTGCGCCGGCCATGAACTCGAATCCAGTTTGTATGCAGGCATCCGGATGAGATTTTATCGGCGAGCAGCACACGGCGAGGTCACAGCAAACAGCGCAAGAGAAGAGGAAACGTCTTAAGCTCAGATAAACAGCAGCCAACCTTTTTGCTCCCTCTCCTGTTCTCTCTTTGTTTATCGCCCTCTCCCCCTTTCTATCACTCACTGTTGCTCTCTCCTCTTCTCCATCTTTTTTGCTCTCTCTCTCTTACTCTCCAATCCCCCCTTTCTCTCTCTCTCTCTCTTTTACTCTCCAGTCCCCCCCCCTCCCCTCTCTCTCTCTCTCTCTTGTTCTGTTCTTCTGACTCGCTCAAATTCAAATAGGCTATACTGGCATAACTAGACTATTTTGTATTACCAAAGGCACTATGGCAATGGAATGAGCACACTTAATCAGGAGAAAGCAAAAGCCTCTCTCTTTCACTATCTCTCTTTCTGTCATTCTGCGCCTCTCTCTTCGCTCAGTTCAATTCACGCTCGATTTATTGCCATGACGATTAACACGATTGTTGTTGCCGAAACACTTTAAAATACAGAAGGACAAGACACATGAGATACATATTATAGACAATTAAAAAATATATAATGAACAAATATAAAATTAATGATAAAATGCATACATTTAATAGCTTGATGGTTTGCCATTGTTGCATTTTTATCATTTTCAGTTCTCACCCTCAATTACATTTTCCCCCCAAGTGCAGGAAAATTACTCCTCTGATATCCGAAATGTAACCACATATATGCTTGGCCTATCTTATGGAACACTCAGTTAAGACAATCAGACCAATCAGAAGGCTTCTCTCTCGCTCTCTCTCTCTCTCTGTGTCGCTCTCTCGCTCTCTCTCTCTCCTGTCTCCTGTCTCTTGCTCTCTTTCTCTCACACTCTCTCTCTCTCTATTTCTCTCTCCCTCTCTCTATTTTAGCCTTCTCTTTGTGTAGCTTGAAAGTGGACCATTAGCTTGAAACAATTTTTTTTGCAGAGAGAAGCAAATGGAGCCCAGAGTTCATTACGAATGGGGCAATCCAGCTGGGAATTAAAAGGCAGCCTTGGGCAACCTAGCAACCTAGTCTGGTTGCCAGGAGGAGACCACAAGGGAGGGCTGGGAGAAGGAAAGTCTTACTTTCCGGATCATAGCCTGCGGTCGCACTCGCAAGCTACTCAAAACACAAATAAATGGTTGCATTAATCTCTTTTAAAACAATGTGTTTGAGCAGGGGACGAACAACAGACATAGGTTTGGTCAAATGTTTAAGTTGCTCTTGGTCAAAAGGTCAAGTTGCAGCCAACCGTTTTGTTGTTGAGCCGACAAACAAGGCATATTCTCCAGGGAATTAATCACACACTACGTTGGTTGTGCATGGCACACAGCAGTTGTGTCCCTTGAACCTTTCCCAGTCTGTGGGTTGGTCCACAGATGAAAGTGCTGTTGTATTTTATATGTCATACATACGTCTTTGGCTTTGTTGTTTGTATGAATGATACCACAAGGAATATTTTTTCACAGGGATAAGAAGTAATTAATTAATTTGTTCATTCATGTTCATCATGAGTTAGTCCTGTAGTGCTTGGAATGACCTTATTGTTTAACACTAAATTCTATCCCCTAATCTTTACTTTACCTTAGTGTGGCCACCTTGCCATTGTTCTCTCACACAGTGAATAACCTTTAAGGGAGGCCTACCACAGAATACGCTTAACTTCAACACTTTGTCTTCTCACCCTAGAATTCATCATTTATAGAGAGATGAAAGGCTGGAGTTACTTCTTTTGTATCTCTAGAAACACATTATTTGTGCTCTGCCAGATAAAGGAGTGATTATTGAGGATGAACATCGCTGAAAAGTACAGTCAGAAATATGAAAAATAGGGAAGAATGACTTTCAAACTAAAGTTAAAGGTTTCTCGACACACCTGCGCTCAGTTGTCCAATCGATCGCAGATAATTTTCTCTCAACATAAATATTCAACTGTACTGTACATTTCTCAGTCACCCCTCACTCAAACTCTACTGCCAATTCTCCACATTCCTCCTTTCTCCCTTCCCTCCACCAGCAGTCCACTGTTTCCTCACATCTTCCCCTTGTCCTCCTCTCTTCCAGAGGCAGAGCATTTGCTCTCCTTGAGCTAGTGGGGTGTAAATAGGCTACTATCAGGGGCTTCATTCATAATGTCAGTAGGGGACCATCACCTGATATTCTATTGCCAGGTGTGATCTCTTCCCTGCCCCCCTGATAGGGGTGTGCATCGAGTTAGCCACAGTGTTAGCTACCAAATTAACCTCAGCAGGCTAGTGATTTTGAGCTAGGAGCACATGAACAGATAACTGTTAATCTGCTTCTAGGAACTAGCAAGCCTACTAGCAAGCCAACTAACAAACTTCAATATATATATATAGGCTATGTGTATACATATGAGCAATACTATACTACTATCAAACGGTGCAACCACACTGTAGCCTATGTAATGAATTTAAGGTTTATTCAAACTCGGTTGTTCTTGACTGTAAATACAGTCTTCTGGCTCCTGGCTTTATCAATGAGAGATACTGGTGGCACTGTGAAAGCCATAACTTTGAAGCCAAACCCGGTTCCAGGCCAAAGCCAATCAAAGCTGTTTTTGGGAGGGCCAATAAAGATAAATGGGAACATAATCACTGGACAAAAGATGTTTCATAGACATGAAAATTATTGGTGGGGATGTAAATGTATCTGTGTACGCCTCGTCTCTATCTGAATCAATACTTGGGATTACAATCAAAAATATGAATGCCAGTCATCAGTGTGCATATTCATGCATATGTGTGTACCTGTGTGCACCTGTCCGAGGTCCTCTAAAGTCCTCAAACTAACAATAAATCATTATTTTGGCTCTACTGTAGCTATAGTAAGCAGGTTAAAGTCAGTCTCACTATGTCAGTGTGCTTCAAGCTTCACAATGACAGGCCATCCCGGATTTTTTCCTTCCTCTGTCTTGACGGACGAGGAAGCGGAGCATTCCCCGCTTTCATGTCAACCGTCAAGGTCGGCCTCGTGAGCATTTTTCGACGGCGTTGCTGCTGCGCTTGATTCTTGGATAGGCTTTATCACAGTGGACACCAAAGTTCTGACCTCCTGGAATAAAATTTGAAGAAGAAAAAAAACACAGAGGACTCTGAGCTCGTGTAATATACATGCTCCCTGAGCCGTTTTGCTACGCTTCGCTTGTTCAATATTTCAAACCCGGTGCTTTAAAAAAAGCATCTACTTTGACCCAGATTTTTTTCACTGTTAGTTGTTCTCCTGGCTTATTTCCCCTGTGGTCTGCAGGCGTTTTTATATTTATTATAAAAAAATTTTTTCTTTTTTTTTTTTTTTTAAATTTAAAAAAATTATTGTTTTTTTTTTTAAATAAAAATGAATATTTATATTTTTAAATAAAAAAAAATATCCCTTCCGATTGATAAAATCAAAGCCAGCCCAAACCAATTCCCAGTGGTTTCCTGCCCCTAGCCCGGCCGATGCTGTGTGCGCACCGCAGGCGAAGAACGCGCGTGGGGGGAACGCAGGCACCGATAGGAAAGAAGCGCAAGTAACAGTTCATAGGCAGCATAAGCATTGCAGTCAAGAGTATGTGGCCAGACAAAGTCAGGGCAGATTTCTGTATTCGTTTTGTTATTTTAGTTTTTATTTTGTTTATATTTTGTTTAGGAATATTTATTTTATATTTATATTATCTATCTATTACTATTCTTACTATTATTATCAACAACTTCTATCTATGCTTGAACTATTGCTTAGCTATTATGCTTGCACTACTATTGCTATATGATTATGTGTCATAATGTATGTGTGAGAATAAAATAACTGTCCAATCTCACCCAAATATCCATCCACTTAACTGTCCAATCCTGTCACATCTCACCAGTACAGTTGTTAAAGTTTGTATAGCTTCCTGGATATTTAAATCGTGATTAAATGCGCGTTTTTAAATGATGTTTAAGTTTAATAATAAACTTAAATAAGAATGATGTTTAATGTTATTATATGTTTATTTTTAAATATAAATATATTTAAAATCATTAATTTTTTTTATTATTTTTAATTTTAATTCATTGTATTCATTGTTTGATGATTTGAAATAATATATTGTTAATGTATTGATGATTTAATAATTTGAATAATTATGACAATGAAGTGTTGAGATCCTATTTATTAATTCCATTAGCTTTATTATATTTGTCCCTATTTCATTTGTATTACATTATTTTTTTTTTGATGTTTTTAAAAATTTACATTTTTTTTTTTTTTGTGAACTCGTTTTTAAGTTCATTAATTTTTGAAACGAAGCTGAATTCTTTATTCTTTTCAAATTAAAAATTTCAATTATTTCTTATCTCTTTTCTCTCAGTTCTGTTGAATTAATCTCAGTCATCTTATATTAAAAAAAAGCAAAGCATTGTGAGAATGCAAAAACGCAAATTTGCATTAACGAATATTTTTTACTATATATTTTTATGCGTTTTATCGGTTACTTTTTAACAATTTGTATTTGTTTATTCAATCGTTTATTTTTAAACAAAACAACAAATGATTACACAATTTTAAACAACAATATGTAATATTAAATTGTATATATGTGTATATGGGGGGGGGGGGGGGGGTGGGGGGGGGGGGGGGGGGTAGTAGTAGTAGGTAGTAGTAGAGTAAGTAGTTTATTTTGTTATATGACTGTATACAGTTACACAAAGCAATATCTTATTCTTCTTTATTAATTATATAATTAGGAATAGAATTAATTCCTGGTCTAGAGAGAATAAAGACGCGAGAGAGGAGAGAGAGGCAGCCATGCCATGCGAGAAGTTGCATCTTTGTCAGCATTAGCTATGAAAAGATGAAGTCAAGAGAATGTCAAGGTCAGGGAGAGGGAAGAGTTGGGCTTGTTGTGAGGAACATTGCTGAAAATGACTGACTTCAATTCATGTCATGTATATATAATGTACTGATGTTGTCATGTTGTGTGTTGAAAACCTCCTCATGGTTTTTTTTTTTAATACACATTAATTTTATTTTTACTTAAGTCGCAAGCAAAAGTAAGTCTTCCAGGCATATATTTATTTAATTATTTGCAAAAAAAACGCAGAGGTGCCCTTTTATAAATTTGGGCCCCTGCCCCTCTAATATCCTCTGCACGTCCCTGTCTGCAGGTGATTTAAAACCATATGAAAAGAGCAAAGTCGAAGTGTCTACTGCAGCATTAATAATGAAACGATACGTAAAGTGTTCCTGCGCTATGTTGAGACAGTCAGAGGCGCAGCGTAATGCTTACGCTCGTAGTATTAGGGAAGGCTGAGAGACAAAAACAAGCTCTTTGTCTGACTCGTGACTGTGATTAGCTGCAGGGGAAATGGGAGCGTTGAGCGGAATGAGAAGGGATCGCTGCATGGGCCCCTCGCGCTCCGTCTACAAACTATAAAACCGGCACATAAAGAGGCATGTCACGAGGGTAAACATTTGCTGAGCTCCAAAAAGTTCCAACTGGGGGCAGTTCTGATGACTTATTAGTAAAATTCTGCGAGACAGCGTCGCGCTTCTACTTAAATAGGCCATTACTTTAATTAGGATTTCTCTTTCGGGTCCAAAAGGGACACGCGCGTTTAATGACTCTCACCATCATCTGGGAGACGAGATTACCTCCGATGCACTTCCCCGTTCCTGGAGAGATCGTGTTTTTGGGCCTTGCTTTTGAAAATACAGTCGGATCCTTTACCGGGTACGCGGGTGTCCTCAGCCGGGGTATCGATCCGCGCGGTCGGCTCCTACTCTGAGCACCGTGTTTAAAAGAACGACATATGTGGTGGTGATAAAGGGCTCAGCAGTAAGGAGCCTGGAATCTTTGCCTTCTTTTATGCGAGGCGCAGTTCACACATTTCATCTTTTGTAGAAAGTGTCACCTGTTTTCATTCAGCGCTGGGAGTAATCTGCAAGCAGGGGTGGATATTTTAAGTGCAATGCATCATTCATATCCATCAAAACATTCCCAAAGCAACATGTCATGGGCACAGGGGTGACTCGAGAGTATTTAATATTCAGCTGTGAGGGAAAAAACCGTCATTCTTTACTTAAGAAAGCTAACCCTGACCCTCCTGTTTCTCTCCCATGCGGTGACATTGCTGCTCTGAATATGAATGGCCCAGTCCCCAGAGCCGAGAGCTCTCTCAGTAGATGTAATGAGTACTGTCAAGCTGTACCCCCTACCTCCTCCCTGACATGTCAAGCTAAAGAGGAGCGCGAGTGAATCAAAACACTCACTGTCTGACAGTGAAAGATAGTGTGTGTGTGCGCGTGTGTGTAGGCACTTGAATATGTGATTGTGTGTACGTGACTGCGCGTGTGAATTAGCACTTGACCGTGTATGTATTCGCATACACGATGTATGTGCGCGCGTACATTCGTGTGTGCGACTGTGTGTGAGATTGAATAATAACACGGCATTACCCAAGTACATAATGCTCGTCTTTGGCCATTCTGTCCCTCGGTGTTTGTAGTGAATGTTACCATCTCACATATTAATGGGTCCACTCTCTAAATACTTAATTGCTTTTCAGTTTTGTTCCTGAGAGAATAGATCCATTAGCCATAATTTGCTATTTACGTGCTCCGTTTTCCACAAATGGGCTGTGTGGCCACTTTTGCATAGTGTATTGTTATATCAAAAAAACATGTTGCACATTTGCTCCAATAGATTATTTTGGTGAACTGTGGTAAAAAAATATTCAAGCGATCAAAGGTGCCACCAGCAATCCACCAATCATGAATATGGTGGGAATAAATCCTACATTTTTAGCCCCCCGAAAAGTTTTAAAATGTACATAGAGCATGGGAAATATTAACTGATACATAACTATAATACAGTTTGCATGGAACTTGAATATGTCCTTGGTTTGTTTGCTTGCTTTGCTAATTAACAACTGTCTTCCTGATTATGTCTGAATGGCTGAAATATGATCCAGTCGCTCTATGTAAATGAGAAGTAAATTGTTCAGCGTCACGGCTAATTGCTCAATCTGTCGTGGTCGTCATGGCATCCCCAGGCGTCCGTCTTAAAGGGCTCGCAGATGGACGGTGAAGCACTGTCGCTGTCTGGCTTTCGCTGCTCTTTTTAAAGACCAGGGCGCCTAGGCCTCAAGCCATCCTTTTCTCCTTCCCATTTTTAAATAATACTAAACCAATACTAAAAGCAATAATTTACTTTTATTTACAGCCATTTAGAGTCAGCTTCCAACATGTCATATGATAGCAGACCTTTTCCAGAGAATTAAAAAAATAAAAATAATAATAAAAATAAAAACATTGCAGGGAAATGTGGGAAAAAGTGAAAATTATTTTCTCACCACCAAAAGGTTGGACCCCTGGAATAGAGGTTATCATCTCTATAGTTGGCTCTGAACATGTGTGTCTTACATTTGCCATATTGTGTTTACCTTTAGGGATTTTTAAATATTATTTCAGTTTAAGTGTATGTTTTTTTTTTATTGACCCAGACAGTTTTTGTAATGTGTGCAATAAAATTTACTTTAAATATTTTTGATTATTAAGTTTCTGATGACCTGCTGGCTTTACAATGGCTAATATAGAGGCATTCAGTTTGTGAATTCAGAGTTTCAGATTGAGTTTGTGGTCTAAACGAGGTCAAATCAAATATTGCCTCCTTACAATTTATCTGTTATTAAATGAATCAATTTTCCAAAGGGTATATTAAGATATAGATACTGCAATATATATATATAATTTTTTTAAATTTCAAAATTAGCACACAACAGCATCAGAAAGCCTTATTTAAAAACTACCTCAGGTCTTCTATGCCGCATGTGAAAGCCTCTGTTCCCACTTGGAAAACATGCAGTAATTCATAACCTTTGCACAATCCTTTATGCACAGTACTCCCGCTATTCCTGACATTCATCCACAAATTTTTAAAGCATTTTTTTGGTTGCAAAGAGGCATTTACATCTTGGCGTGACAGTTTTCCGTGCACCTCTGTGGGCCAGAAAGAACGGATCAAGAAGCTATTTTCCCTCTCACAACATTGCACTTCCCTTTGGAGGTGCGGCCTAGAAAGAGCATTTGATTTATTCTGGCGTCTGATTCATTTGACTGTATATGCCCCTCTTCCTTCCTGCCATCCTTCCGACAGCCTTCTGACTTTTGTTGAGCGGGGGCCTGGTTGGCGTCACAGCGATTGTACATGCCACATACATGATGCTCCATTAAGAATCAGACATTATAGATAAGGTCACACATCTGATTGTAGAAGGGCCCGAGTCCCCTGAGAAATCCACAGTATGTAATTCAGCCGTTTAGAATCAATATTTCATATTCAACATCCTAGTGAATATTCTGGCGCATTGTTGAAGGCAGGCGGATTTGCATAACTTCGACAGTGTGCTATGAAAGATGTACATCTGTGTCTTATGTTGTGTGAAATCAAATTAATCCACTGCAGAACACAGAGAACCAGATCTGAAGGGTAGGCTCACTGCCGGGATGCAGATTTTGAAAACCAAGTGGTCTAGAGTTGTGCTAGGGATGGGTCCATAGCTGATAAGGCCCAACAGGGTTTTTGGGATCCACAAACTCCATTATAGTTGGCTTAAGAACCTAGTGGGCCACCTAAACTAAACTAAATCATTTTAAAATGTAATTTTTACAATGTGTGTGTTGGGAGGGGGTTGTCCGCAGTTTGAGAATCATAAATGCTCCTCAACATGATGGCCAGGTGGTATTAAAAATGTTTAAAGGTTTTCCTTGACTTGTCAGGCTCATAACCTTGTACTATTAAAAGCAGAGCCGACACGACCAAATAAATGGCTGTTTACGCCACCAGGGGGCCCCCTAATAATTGCAATATACCTGTATATATAATTTCAGGGCTGGGTGGGTTGGTGGACCCCCAAATCAAATCCTGCTTCAGGCCTCTCAAAGGCCTCTCACTGATTATAAACCTAAACCTAAGTTAACCATCTTATTTTTATGTGAGATAAGAGTGCCCAGCTTCCAGGGATGGGCTTTGTTAAACCAGTGGTAAATTACTCCTGAGAAATAATGACCTATTGTAGGTGGGACTAGAGAAAATCAATCTCACAAATATTTATAGTACTAAGAAATAACACCAAACCCACTGCTGATATGTAACATTTTAACATTAGAACATAGATTCGAACTACGTGTTATGGTCAGATGCTATCAAAATTGAGCTTTTTGTCCGCACACGCCAGTGGTGGGTTTGGTGTATGAAGAAGCATGTTTATGTTGAAAAGACCGTCATACCTACAGTGAAAAATGATGAATGATCATTGATGTTATGGGGTTGTTTTGGGAAAGACAATTATTAGTACAATCATTAGAGACCTGTCGAAGTGTATGACCCACAGGGCCAGACTCAACATTCAAGGTTACTGTGTTACGCTCAGTTGGAAAATGCCTGGAAGACAAGTTACTTCTGCTGTTAATGATCTAAAAACCTAATCATTTAAGTCGTATGACATTTAGCGGCGCTTCTCGTGACATTTCAATGACAGCTGTAGACCGCTTTCTTGTGATTCTATGCATATGAAACATTTAGCTGTGATCTAATCCACAAGTGAACTGGTGTTGGTGTGTAAAGCTAACTGCGTAATTGATGGAAAGAAAAACCTGTACTACACACTGACTCCGCAGGAGCAGAAATTCCCACTGCCGCTGTCAAAAAACAATAGTGAATACGGCTGAACAATCGTAATTTTACATGTTCAATAAGATTATTTTGTTCATTCGTTTTTTTACCCATCCTCTAATGGATGCTGTATGGACTGGTCAGCTGACAGGGACTGATGTATGTGATGATAGTCAAGGTGAAGCAACACACTCATTAAGATGTTTTAAAACGGGAAGCCCTTTAGCCAGTTTACAGGAAAATGTGTACCAAGGCAGATTGCGGCTGAATGTCTTATCGCAGCTAGACACGTGTCACAAGGCGAGGAAGGTGTCAGGATCTTTTAGACGTTTTCATTTTTTTTTTGAACTAACAGAATACAATTGTTCTGAGAAAAATGTATTTTTTTAAAGATAAGAAGACACAGCTATATTACTTTCCTCGCAACATCTTGTAGTATTAATACCTTAAACCTTTTGGTTAACCCCTAGCTGGTACTATATTATAAGGGCAATTTAAAAAAAATATATATATATATTCTTGGTGCACATTGAATGCAGGGAGTTGCTGTGGTTTGTGAATGGCTGCTCTACAAGTGAACTATCCAACTGGTCAGAAATAATTATAACAATCCTTTATTTTGGATTTAATATTTATTTATTTACTTTTTGTGGTTATTGTCATTGCATTTTTTGGTGTTGTTATTGCTGTTTTTCTAAAGAGAACACTTGAAAAGTCATTTACAACTATTCGTTATTGGATTAACCGCTTTCGTCTGCCTTTTTTTGTATTGCAATTTTACGGTAGTTCCCAGCAGCAATAATTCAGCGGGCCAAATGTATTCATGAACCAAAAAAACTTGAGTGGAAAATCAACTCTGACAGAGTACTTTACTTCTGCTAGAGTCAGTATAATCCCTGTAGAGCTTATTAACTCGGCCACAGTTGATTTAACACTGCGAATGCTATTGCATATATCTTTTTTAAATAAATTAACTGAATAACGTATTCGGAAAATTACAGAGAGCGCTTCTTGAGAGAAACAGTACTGTTCTCTGAAAAAAAAGTGTCCACAGTTCACTTCACTATTATCATTCATGTCACAGTACCGTATATAGCCAATAGCTATAGGTTCCAGTTTTATGAGCAAGTTGCTAGGTTGAAGAGCTCAAGAAATCAATGATTTTTTGAGGGACTGGTGTATAAATCTAGTGTATGAATCCAACCAAACACAATCTTTTCTCATTCTCTTATATAACTCCTCTAGACTCCTCTAAAATATTATATCAAAAATATTTTTCGTTTTGAAAGCCTTTGGTTTCTTTTGACAGTTATATTTGATTCTGCACCCCTGGGTGCTAGCGTGCACTTTGTCTGTCATAATTGTCACAGCTCAACAGTCTCTGAATCAAAAGCGCCGGCCCGCTGTTCTTCAGCGTATACGAGTGGGTCTGGCAGACATTCTGATTTACCTGTCCTGGTAATAGCTTGAAGCAGATCCCAGCTCAGTTTTGACTGCTCGGTTGTGCAATCATTTCTCATTGAAATTCTTAACCAGTATGGCCAGCCTATAACTCTTTTGAGAATGGCCTCTTAAGTGTTGGCTACATTTTTTTCATAACCATTCCACAAATTTTGGCTCTCTGGACTGATGGTGGATCAGGGAACAAGGCCGTCAGTTGTATGAAGACTGTGCTCGTATCTCCATGAGCACATGGCTAAGGAACTAGGCTTGTAGCCAGAAAGCTGCAGGCTCAGAATCCTAGGTGGAGTATTCTAGATTTCGCTCTCTGCACACAGAAGTGAATCTTATAAACAAACAAGGCAGGCACGTGCATGGGGCCTTGATCATTGGGGGGGGCCGAGGGCTGGTAGAAGGACCCTTTGCGATTTTTTGACGAGGGCCCCTCCAGTCTCTAGAATTGCCTCTATGTGCGAGGTAAATTTAAAATAACCAGCTGCATAAACAGATACCATTTGAAATGAATCTAACCCGAGTAAGTCCGCCGAGCCAGTCTGCCGATTTGATTATGCGCCGTGGGCCCGAACGAGCACGAATCGCGATCATAAATGTGATTCTAACATTCCTGTTACTACCAGCTGGGGTTGTATTGATCGCCGTCGTGATGGCGGCCATCAGATGGTTTGGATGGAAAGTGTGCCGTTACCCCAATTTGCACTAGCAAACTGTGGCCTCCTTTTGTTCCCACATTGCTCCCTGCTCTGGAAAAGTAAATGACTCTGACTTTCAAATGTTTTGAAAACATGCATGCTTAAACACAAGATTACGAAGAAGGAAAATGAATGAAACATCTGTGTCATCTGCCATAGTCGCAGTAGATAACGATAACAAACGTCAGTCATCAACGGCTAATCTTCGCTCAGAGAACGCAATCGCCTGACGTTGAGTCCAGCTTTTTTCACAGCATGCCTACTTGCTGTGAATGGCTGTATAATGCAATCGTTCCCTGGCGCGATCCACAACGTTAGCATGTTAAGTCAACTGCGGCCGTTGAACGACAATTTCACCGCGCAGTGTATGTTTACTCTCACTGTTCCAACTTGATATTACGTAGTTTGAAATGTCAATACGATGTTTATTTTTGTATGCACTTCCTACCATAAGAATCTTCCTCTTTTTACTTTGACAGGCTTTCCTTTTTTTTTCAAGAATATCAGAACAAAATCTGTTGGGGGATTTTAACAAAACAAGAAATGCAATATGAACATAATATGCATTTTTTTTAATTACATTTTTTCAGTCACCAATCACATAATGTTTGAAAACAACTTAGTTACATTTAAAATTATGTTTGTGAGTACATTGCTAAATGGGTTGAGAATAGCTCCAATGAACGTGTCATCGTAATTGTATTACCATGGAGAGGAAAGCCTGGAAGCCAGAATATGATACCTGCCAACTAATCAAAAACCTGGAAGCAAGCAGGGAAGAGCACTCCTGACTGGAAATCCACTGGGAGACAAAACAAATACTGGAGTTGGTTTATTTTGTGTGTGACTTCTGGTGAAAAGCTTGCTATGGCAAGATGCATGTAAAAATGTGGTCTCACAAGCTAATTGCAGGCATCACATTTAAAAAACATCATAATGTTTTGGTGATGAAAAGCCTTGTTTTTCCTTAACAGCTCACAAGAAATTATGTGGGGTTGATCAAAAAATGTCACGAAACAGTTCGCTTTGAAATGCAATCATGAAAGGGGGGGTTGCATGATACATTTCCAGTTCTGAGAAGGGGGGAATTGGTAGTCAACACAGAATGAGCTTGAAATTAGCAAGTGGGGGTAGCTACTGTGAAGACCAGAGGATCATCCCTGGTATAGGTGGTTGCCACTGTATTACAATTACTAAGCTGCTCTTCTCCTGTCTCTCCTAACACACAATGATCCACGTAACACCTACTCGGATTTTATGCGCCTATCCTATTAACTTGCGGAGGGGGGATAAAATGAGAGCTTTCAGCGGAAAAGCCAATTAACCAGAGTTTCCGCCAGTCTCTGGGTCGCTGTTAGATGCAACGCTGTTTAAGAAAGCTAATGTGCGCGACAGAAGACTGCAGTCAATGTAATTTTCCTGTTTCATCTTCAGCGCTTACAAATGGAGAAAAGAGCCTGTCGCGTATAGTACCGATGCGCTCTCTCGTCACGCCTCTCCTCCTGGCGTCGCACAGGGGACCTCTTTTCTGTGGGTTATTGAAAATGCTCCATTAATCCGCAGCAAAAGCAACAGGATCTTGTCTCGTACTTCCTCAATGTCAAACCGGATTCTAGTAGAGTTTAGAGCCATGTATACACGCCGCCAGTCTAAACTTCAGCAGCGTGTTTGTTTTACCAAGTGACTTTGCAGTCTCCCCAGCAGTGCGAGTTATCAGATAATGCAGCAGCCAGAACTCCGGGGCCAGGGGCTGCCTGTGACTCCATAATGACCGTGATTCAGGAAGTTCGTCCGCTGCCTGCCTGTGCTGCTGTCTCGGCCTGACTGGCGGCAGTCCTTAAAAGCGTATCGGCGTAGACGTAGCGCCGTCTGCTGACACATCATGTGCCGCCTCTGCTGCAGTCGAAGGCCCGCGGGGTTCGCTTTTATTTGATTCAACAGGAGCTCCAGTGGGGGTGGTCGAGGAGCTCATTACCCATGATGTGTTTGGAGACGTCCACTAGGACGATTTGTTTCAGATGTCTGCTGTCTGAGATGAGAAATTCACTGGAGCTTTATCTGGATGGCAAGCCCGCCAAGTTTCAGATGTCAAAAAGAATACAAAACCTTGTTCCCAGCTGGGCTTTGAATATAGAGTAGCATAGACATCAGGACCAGTGTCATGTTCTTAAATTACATTTGTGTAGACGGAGGATGTGTTGGTACTGGTTACTGGTACTAAAAGCACTTTGTCCTCCTCTCTAATTATATGCTTGTCCAGAACAGGCTATTTTTTTTTTTTAACTCAGTGCCTGTTAATGATTATTATTGAAAAAATAAATGTTGCGGTTAACGATTAAATCAGAGGGTACGGAACAAACCCATCTCGTTTGAAATCTAAAGCCCGATTCGGTAGGGACTAGTTTTACCCCAGGGGGTCCTGTAATTTTATTTATTACCTATTACTTCTGTGATTTTAATCCCGTATGAATCATCCACCTCTGTAATGTTTTACAGATAGGGAGAGTAAAAACTCCAGCCCAAATTGCCTACTGTTTTTCAGTGAATCGTATTTATAGACATCCCTGTTTTAAATGTTGCCACTAATTTCTCCATGTTGGAAACACGGAGGCCGTTCTGGACACACTGCCAGAGAGATTTGATCGTTATTTGAACTTCCGTATGCTCAACCACCCCAGCATGGAGACCAATTTACAGGAGACAAAAAAATGTAAGCTCTCGTGCAAATACGTGCGATGGATTGCATGGGTAGCCACATTTGGCATTTACTATATAGGAAAATTTTCCATACAAATAGGGCGTAAATGCTTATTACATAATTTCACAGCAGTTAATTATGATGAAGCTGTACTGTGATGATTTTCTGAATATGTAAGGCTGTAATTAAAGGTCTATTTATACACGTTAAATATATATATATATATATATATATATATTAAAGCCAGCCTATTCATCTGAATTAGCCTGAATAACTGGTATCTAGCCTGAGTAGGATCTCCCCATTTCATAAATTACATTCATAAAAGTTCCATGCTCAGTGTTTTAAGTTAAGATTGGACTTATAGAATAAAACTGGTTGGCATCGCCTTCATCACTCTAATGGTGTTATGTGCAGACTTATATTCTGAACTCTAATGGACTGCCACTGGTGCACAAGCTAATTAGAGAGGAACGATTAATCACAGCCTCCATTTACAGGTAGGCTATTACTAAGCGCTTAGCTCATGGCAGCAAATGCAATATATAATATAACTTTTAAATATTTGAATTTGATTGTGCTCTTATTTCTGCCTTCTGGGTTAAAACAGAGATGTGTAGATCAAGAGAATTCAGTAACTACATTCATAAAAGTTCCACACTGAACATTTTAATTAAAATGAGAATAAAAGTTTAAACTATACTGGCATGTTGACATATCAGTGAAATAGTGCCATGTAGTGAAGCCTTGTGAAATGGCTGCTGCCAGAAAGTGACTGATTTGAACCAATTGTAATATTTTGTTATGGGAAAAAAAAAAAGCTTTTGATTGGTTCAAATGCATCAGCAATTGACAGCACGTGCTAGCTCCACCCATTATGGGGTTCATGAAGTCTCACGCTCCCATTAACAGCATTATACACTAGCCATATGTAGGTAGCCTACCTAAGTCTGAAGTGTCACCACAGGTATTCAACCTAATTCGAGAAAACCTACCAATCAGAGTCTCCAGTTTCAGTTAGCTTGAACACCTGCAGAAATACTTTCTGGTAGAACTAACATTGTTCAGTTTAAACATCTTAAATGAATGACTTTGTATAGATAGCATTGCCTCCTATAGTGTGTGTGGTGGATAAAGGGTGTCTATAGTTAACCATTTTAAGAGGCAGAGCTCCTCACCAACAACAGGGTCTTCATTTTCGTTGAGATAAAATATGTTTGGGAACCCCTTGTCTAGATGACTCTGGTAGTCTTTTATTTATTATTTTTGTGCTATGGCAGGATAGCCTGCTGCTTGTGCTTTGTCTTGTCATTGGCTGTCCTCAGGGAAAGGGAGAAAAAATGGTCGCAGTGCAGTTGCTGTAACAGGAAGAGGCAGAAAGCCGTGCGTTAGACTTGGTGAACGGCGTCATGGAGTGGCCTTATTGGTCAAAAGTAAATGTAATGGTGGAAGGGACTGAAAGACAGCCAAACATCGCATTCCGCTCCGCTGCTTTGCTCCATGGTCACCGGGTTCCTTTGGGGTAATGACCCTCACCGTGAACATCCAGGGGGTTAACCCTTTCCAGCCCAAATTATTTTCTAGAGTTCAGAAAATTATTTCATTTGGTACACATGCTCAAAATAGGCCAAAAAACACAAATCAGAAAAACTTTGACAAAAAAAATGATGCCATATGTGCTGCAATGGTCAATTTCCATTTTTCCCAGGAACATTGGAATTTTGTATTCAGGTTGGTAGTTTCAAACTTAATAACCATATTAACACACATCAAATGTAACACTGGTAGAAATAATTCATTTAAACACTCTCATTTCATTAGAGGTGGCTAGGGGCCAACGGTAGAAAGGGCATTAGGGGCAGAGAGGGCCAGGACAGGGCCAATAGTAGAGAGGGCATTAGGGGCAGAGGGGGGCATGGCAAATGGTAGAGAGGGCATTAGGGGCATAGGGGGCCAGAGCCAATGGTAGAGAGGGCACTAGGAGCAGAGCAAGACTATGAAAACATGGATTACTGTATGCACAGTTACTAATGCTTTGGTGGCAATAATTTAATAAAATCGAATACAATACTTAGGAAGTTGTCTTGGGTTTTGAAAATGATGATGCAACATTTGACTCAGTGCCTGTTAATGATTATTATTGAAGAAAACAGGACTAGCCAAAACATCATTGGGCTGGAAAGGGTTAAAAAAAGAAAGCTTATTTTCTGCAATTAAAGCATCTCTCTTCTGTACAATTCAGGTTTTCTACTTTTTCAGCAATAATTGTGCGGTGAGTCACAGAGGGCGGATGCAGGCAGTGTTGCCAGATGCCAGCAGTTTTAGGTCTCAAAAGTGCTCCTCAAACCCTGAAGGCAATTACCAGCTGGCCTTGGCACACATTGTTTTTCTGAGAGCACATCCCTCAATATCGAATCAGGGCCTCGTTTCCCAAACGCATGGTAAGGCTAAGACGTCGTAAAAGCCTTCGTACAAAGCTTCTTGAACTTAGGGTGCGTTTCCCAAGAGCGTCTTAACTTAAGCGTCTTAACGCTCTTAGAAACGCTTGTAGATTAACGATTACTCCAAACCAGTCGTGTTAGTGTTCATTTATTTTATTTTTATTTTGAATTTACTTATTTTTATATATTTGGAAATTACCCATAAAAACCATTCTTTAAAATAGCCCTATAAATAAATAAGTAAAATCAGTGGGAAAAAAAAATTATTTCAAAAGAAACTTTGATGTGCCTAACCGGCCATGTATTGGGCATCACAGTGGGGTTCGCATCTCCAAATCTATCGCCCCTCCTCCTCCCGTATCAGCAGCACCACAGACAGAAGTACAGAGATGTAACATCCAGGGATCAGAAAGTAACCCATGTGCCAGCTGATTTCACCAATTAGTTCCACCTCCTGGCTGAAGAATTGTGCAAATTAGCAAATCCAGGTGATTGGAACTAAATACTGGGGAGA
The DNA here is from genome assembly GCA_022702515.1 of Ilyophis sp. 1 JC-2022. Lineage (NCBI taxonomy): Eukaryota > Metazoa > Chordata > Actinopteri > Anguilliformes > Synaphobranchidae > Ilyophis > Ilyophis sp. 1 JC-2022. The sequence goes on along the minus strand of CM040395.1, from coordinate 125,458,921 downwards.
ACTTTTTACTTTCTGAACCCGGATTTTACATCTCTGGTTATGTAGCACTTAAGAGGTAACTGCGCATTCACACTTTAAGAACTGTTTTGGGAAACGCGTGTTACAAATTAAAGAGCCATCGTAGAATCGCTCGTTAAAATCGCACTTCACCCTAAGATTGATCGTTATCGGGAATAATCAGAATCGAATATAATCAGAGTTTTTTTGTTTTACTATACCTCCGCTGCAAACTATTTTCTTAATACTAATACCATTTTCTTTACCTTTTATGCAAGTTAAATGTTATATAACTGCTCACATTTTTATTGTGGACATTTCTCACTGCTTCTAACAAAAACTGTAATGCACTTGTACAACATTTTAAAAAACTGCCATATTTACGGTAGTAAGTAATCAAACTACATTTAACATGTGACTGTCACTTGTGAACATCGCCGTCAATCATCGTCTGTGCTTAATTAGTGGCAATTACTTTATCAACTTAGATGATTGAGGTGGTGCAAATTGGATAATTGTTTGAGAAGTGGCTAGATAAAAAGGCTTTTGTGACCTCTAGCTGGCAGAGGATTTAAGTACCATGCAAAAATACAAGGGGAAACAAACTGGTGACCCTAATCATTACATAATGAGTATTTCAATGTAATTATATACTATAGTGCGAGGGGGTTGGTTGTGGCACACATACTATAATTTTTTTTGTGTGTGTGTGTGTGTGTGTGTGGGCATGTTTAGCCTACTTCATGGGAACTAAATGTTCCCATCAGGATAGAAAAGGTTGTCAAATGGTCCCCATGAGGGAAAAGTAAATTTTAGGGTTAGGGGTTTAGGGCGAGGGTTACAATTATGGTTAGGGTTAGAATTAGGGGTCAAAGATTATGTTTAGGGTTAGGTTTAGAATTTAGGGTTAGGGCTAGGGTTATGGTTTAGGGTTATTGTTAGGGTTACGTTACGGTTAGGCTTAGGTTTAGGAAGTCCTAATAATGATAGGAATACAATGGTTAAGTTTAGGGTTAGGTTTAGGGTGAGGGCTAGGTTAGGTTTAGGATGTCCTCACAAAGATATGAATACAGGACTGTGTGTGTGTGTGTGTGTGTGTGCGTGCGTGTGTGTGTGTAAAAATAAAGTGAGTTTCTGTTTAGTGTTTTTCTGTGTGTTTGGGCAATAGTTGTGATTTCCTATGCATGTGTAAATGAACTCTGTCAGCATGTTTGTGTGTGTAGGCTATACTGTATACACTTTGTAATAATTAGCACATAAGTATGAATGTATCCCTATGATGGGTCATATAGACATGAACAACCCCAGGGGTCATGATGACATCTAGTGTTCATATAAAAAATATAAAAGTTTCTAAAAGTGTATTTTTTAAAGTAATTCTTAAAGGTGTTTGCTGAAGAATATCATCAATTTGAAGTTAATACAAGAACAAAAGGTCATTTTGGGTCATATAGATAATAGGAAGGTTACGTAGGCTATTTCATTGTACAGACGAGAGACAATAAAAATATATGCTTGGTATGTTGCTTTAATTAAAATCATGAATTCAAAATGGCCATTTCCATGAATTGAGAAAGAGTAAAGATAGCAAGAAATATTTATATGGTCCATTTGCTGGTCACTCAACTGAAACCAGTTAATTACTTTTACTTTTACAAAAGTAATTACTTTTTTGGTCATTATTAGTCCTTTGTGCACCAAATAAAAAATCTTACAGAAAAAAAATTACAGACAGCTTTCCAATTAGTGTTATTGAATCAGTGCTTGCTCCACTTCAAAAACTGATGTGAGCAAAACCAACCTTCTACTTTTTTAAATGTTCAGAGATAACTTGACAGCAATTTTTGAGTTCAAAAAAAGGACTGCGCTCAGACAACTAACATGAGGAACAGCCCAAATGTAAGCTAATGGAGCGGAGGAGATAAAACTTGGCATGACCCTCGCTCTAAAAATATTTGATGAGGCCTGCGAAATCATGTTTTGCAACTGAAAATATAACATATTATTGTACTCGCGAGCTAGTGCGGTGCCCCTTCATCCTCTAAGACTCATTTGCCGTAAGAGGCCCACTGAAATCACGGGTTAAAAGCCAGCGGAAATGGAATTCCCCAAGGTGCTAAAGAAGATTTATGCTAGTTAGTTCATGCCTGAGTTCAAATGAAGGCCATTTTTCTCCGGTCCTCTTTTTAAGATTATTTTACCTTTTCTTTATCTTCCCCATTGCGTCAGCCTACATTACTCACATTATGCGATTGAGTTTCATATACTGTATGAGACCTTTCCTTTGCAGCAAAATTTCTTTGAGTTTTGTCTCAGCATGTCAGCATTGACCCACGTCATCAAAATCTCCAGCCTTTGTTCAGGAAATGCGCTTGTTGTCCTTATCGCTGATATTGCTTTCACTTGTTTCCGTGGGTCTTGATCTTGTGTTTTTGTAGCCTCACCTAACTGCGCCCCGTAATTATTTGGCGCTGGGGTTGCGTGGCTTTTTTTAACCGATACTTCAGTGAAACGGTTGTTAATATGATGTTTATAATGAAGTATATTGCGCAATAAGCGGCAAAACTCGGTGGAATAACTCTCCAATGACCTGCGAGGCCGGCTTGGCCTCATTATTCCGCCCGCCGACCAAGCTGTTGTTTCATGCTTATCATTTGGACGCCTTTCTATTCTATGCGCGTTTGTGAGTTATTCTCATTAATGCTGTTTTCATATACCATACATTCCTTAGTTATTATATCTGATTATTTTTTCCTTTAACAATGAGTTTTCCATCTACCTGCTCGAACCATCGATGAATCACTTTGGTCCCGGGAACAAACAAAAAAGAAACAGAGACTTTAAAAAAATGGCAATGATGTGTAAAGGCCCTGTCACACTATAGCGTTTCGTACTAGCGTATGCCAGCGTATTAAAAATATCACTCATACGCTTATATACGCTGATATACGCTGACATACGCTAGGGGTACGTTAGGCATAGGTTGTATACGTTTCAAGCACGGTCGCATTCGGTGGCATACGCTGGCATACGGCGAGGCACCAAAAGTTTTTTAAGCATGCTCAAAAATTTTGTGCGTGTTCGGACGTATGGTTTATACGCTAAACATACGCTAGGCATACGCTGAATACGCTAGAATTAAGCTAGAGGTACGTTACTCATAGGTCGAGTACGCTGGTCATACGCTGGTCATACGCTGACATGAAGGTGTACCGTACAGCTAGCGTATTGATAGCGCATTGATAGCGCATGAGTAACGTACTTCTAACGTATGTGGGTGATTCTTCAATTCGGGGCACTTTTGACTTTTGGAATTTAAAAAAAATAATATTCTTTAAACTCTGTTTTTTCTATTTCAAAATGTTTATTAATTGGTCTGGAACAAAGATCTTAGCATAGCTTTGATTGTACTTCATAATAATTTTGATATTATGATGCTTTTTTCAAAGTTCTCACAGCAAAATGTCATTACCATCACAAAAACAAAACACTGATTTTAATACAAAATGATTTGTCAAGCAAAGTTTTCACAAACATTTCAGTAAATACAACACATTCTCTTTAAGAAGCATATTCTAAATATTTGTAAGTACATTTAAAATACATTTTAACAACATGTTCTGTCTAACTTTTTAATATATTGTGATGGTAATGACAATGTATTCTGGTAATGACAAAAATGAACACTGGTGGTTTTTTTAGTCTTTTTTTTTTTTAATAATGTAAATTACTGTTGGTCACTGTTCAATTATGTATCAATCATGTTAAATAGTAAATTATGCTAATATATTCTATTTATAAGATTATAAACAGATAAGTTGTCATTACCGTCACTGAATGTCATTACCATCACAGCCACTTGTGTGATGGTAATGGCACGTGATGGTAATGACAATTTTCAGTTTTGGAGGGAAAAGTTAGCTAGGTTTTGGACTTGCTGAGCTAACTGGTTAGCTAGCATACAATGTACTCTGAATATATGTAAATAAAGTGAAATTTACTATTACTGAATTAAAATACTCAAATAGTAACTTGTTTGGTAATGACGCCTAATAAACATACTCTCAGATCAGGATGTATAAAACTTCAAATTACTTACATATGTGGGCATCAAAAAATCAGGCTTCTGCCTCATGTCTCTGAATGTTCCTCTGGTACATCTAATTTGCATGCAACAATGTAAGTAACTGTTTGTAAAAACTTTATTGTTCTCTAAAATGTTGGGCGTGATGGTAATGACAGATGTATAAGGGACAGCAATATTTAACGATAAAAAAATTGCAAATTGAACAAATATAAACTATATGAATTTGAAAAATGTATTTTTAAGTTGTTATGAGAAATGCAAAGTAAAGTTTTACTGAATTTAACACTTTTTATTACTTTATTATAGAGAGGATGTCAAAAAGTCTGGGTTGGGGACAAGCCCAAAACAGTGAAATTCTGGCACATTTGAATTTTCAACACATCGAAAAAGTATTAAAATGTCATCATTGAGACACAATTATTTTTTTTCATAGCTACTACAACCTAACCCTAACAAATACAATAATTGTTTTTTATAAAAAATATTTTTTCTTGAAAATCTACCCTGGGGACAGAAAAACTCCCTTAATTGAAGAATCACCCATGTCTGACGTATCTGCAACGTATATAGACATCTTGGCGTATGCCTGACGATTGAAAGAAGCACTGGGCCAACTCAGATGCAGGTGCAGTTCCATGGCAAGACAGGATGATTTAGAACAATTGTATAGTTTAAAGTCAAGTGTAAAATGCAGTTTATTATTCTATGGGTCAGGGGTACTTATAAATTACACATCATTTGATGTATTATAAAAGTATGAAAAACACCAGAAGTAAGTTTAAAAAACGTTTATTCATATGATCAACTGATCATTAATAATGCCACATGATAATAATGGTAATAATGGTACATTGTAGGGATGCAAATATTAAGGAATTTCCTTAATCGATAGTTGTTAACCTTAACAAAAAATCGTCGATTAATTGATAACATAAAAGCTAAATATAGCTTATGATAGACAGAATACAAAATGCATGTTATATTCCTCAATCAAAGATTTATTGTAACATTTGAGAAACAGGCATTATTGTAGCATAACAAAAATAGAATAGGAAGGCGTGTATAGGCTACTTTAACAGAAAAGAAATTGCGCTCGGTCTCATCTGTAGCAAGCAAAACCGTTGCTCCGCTAGGCACTTGCAGCATGAACATAATCGCTCTTGAAATTGAAAGGCGACAGTTAAACTAGTAGACCTAGCATAGAACAGTCAACTTAAAACATAGGCTATTATGTTTTGAATAGGCTCCTCATATGCATACTAGATAGACCTACTTATTTTTATTCAAGACCATTTAAGCATATCTACGTGGTCTGGAGTGAGTCGTGTGCCCAGCCTGTTTTATTAGCTCTCGAAATCCCTCACCGTCATCATGTCCTTTTCAACCATGTTGCATACCCTCTGAGTAATAGCCTACAGTCATTAAAGAGTCAATACTTCTTTCCGGTTGTGGTGGTGTGTTGCGTTCCCCATCCTGAGAACCGAGAATGTGGAAAGGCCGATGGTTATATTGGCACTTTGTCACGTGATAGCGGTACGCTGGACACGCGCAGTTCATACTCTACTCATACGCTAGCCATACGTACATTACGCTAGCCATACGCTGGCGATACGCTACTCATACGCTACTCATAGGTTCAATACGGTAAGTATCCGAAAAATTCTTTATTTTCAACGGCTTTTTGCGCGTATGAAAATAATTTCATGAATTTACATCCGCAACTCATACGTTTCTCTCATACGCAATAGTGTGACAGGGCCTTTAGCAGCAGGAAGCCTATTCATATTTCAAGCGGGTGAAGCGTGAGCAGTCCTTCTTTCATTTGAGAGAGTGAGACGTTCTAATTTGCGGGTGTCAAACTCCAGTCCTGAAGGCCTGCAGTGTATGTACGTAGGTATTTGTGGTTTCCTTTCAATCGGCAGCAATTGAGGCCTCGACAACACGGTGCGTGGACCATTTAGCCAAACAGTGACTTACATGACTCACTGGTGCTGAAAAGCCACAAGCCAGCAGAGACTACAGCTCTGCAGGAATGGGGTTTGACACCTGTGTTCTAATAGAACTCTGTACAGGAACACGTAGGACTTAAGGTAAACTTCATCGACCGAAGTTTCGTCCCCTGTGTGGTATGACAGGAAACCGTTACATTTTCAGCTAAATAAATAACATGAATCACAGCGATATATATTTGTTTACACCTAGAGCACAGTTATACTTCCTGTGTCCCGATTTTACAGACACTCTTCTTTTTACGGAGTTGAATCTTAAGCGAAAACATGGGAACGAACTGAGAAAGAACGCAAATCAGAATAACACAACGGAACAGATTCAATATGATATATGGTCTATTAAATCAGGTGGGTATATTCCATTTGTATATCCTGTTCTACACTTGGCTCTGATAGAGGTGTGTGTGTGACCTTATAAGCCTTGGTTGGAGTAGAAAGTTTGTTATTTTCTTTTTTGCCGGAAGCTGTGCTGTGCTGTACTTCTGCGACTGCATCCACCTCATTGTTTACCTCGGCTACATATAACGTCAGTCAGGATCAGCCTGTATTTGTGCCCTGAAACCAGAGCACCAATTAGGAGGAATGCCTGTGCTGAGAGTGCTACTGCCATGCCCAACTAGTGGAGGTAAATTGAGCTTAACCCTTTAACAAAACCTCGTCTGTAACCATCTCAAATCATTCCCTTGCCTGCTGACAAATTTGAATCTGTCAAAGCTTGGCAGGGCCAGGCCCTGAGGGTTTGAAAAGTAAAAACACGGCCGTCTGATTATATTTTTGTGTTTTATATATTTTTTGTTTTTTTCCCCCCGTTTTTCATTTGTTGGATTCGTTTTGCTGGCGCATTTAAAACGAATGATTCAGCGCGCACGGCACACCAATTACCGCATAGAAAATCCTCTCTCTGTGAGTTTGTGCTCAGAAATGGACAGCCAGATGAAGAGCAGAGGTACTGGTGTGTGCTGCTGGGAAGGTTGACAGTAATGAGCTGGGGAAACGAGGAATCTGGAGCAGAATGGGCCCATGGGATAGTAGGTTTGACAACAGGGGCGCTGGTGGAAATGTTTCCAATTCCCCATTCTAAAGGGGGTGGGGGCTGGGGGCTGGGAGAAGTTCTTTCGAACATGAGCTCTCAGCTCCTCTCCATCCTGATTGGTCAGCATGCGGCACTATCATATTATTAATGGAAGAATTTAAAGAATGGAACATTTAAATGAGGCATTTAACAGATGTTCTTATCCAGAGAGACTACACAGTTTATAGAATAATATCAATTTATAGAGCTAGATACTGAAGCAAGTGAGGATAAGTTCCTCACACAAGGGCCCCAAATCGGAATCAACTGAATTCCTTACATTCCCTAATATTAATGAAAAACGTGTCATTAATATAGAAACCCCATTTCAAAAAATATATATTTACACATAAACAATTCATGAATTTTTTGTATGCATCACTCTTACAAATTGTTTCTCTCTCTCTTCCTTGCACTCTGTGTTTCTCAATTTAATTTCAATTTCAGTTCAAGTACTTTATTGGCAAGACATACAATAAGTACACATTGCCAGGTATTCAGAGCATAAACAGCAATCAATAGGAAAATACAACGTCGCTAGATGCTACTCATTCTTGAATAGCACAATACGAATATTTACAATACTATTAGTTCAAGGGGTGGTGTAGTAAAACAACCTTAAATACCTTCAACCAGGACTTATTAATAAGTATCAGCATACAAATAGAAATAGTAACAACAATAATTTTGATAATACCTTCAACCAGAGCTTATTAATAATTATATTAATAAAAATAATAATAATAGTAATAACAATCATTTTGAAAATTATTATAATCACTCTGCGTCTCTATGTTGGTCTCAGATGAGCTGTTAAGTTCTGTAATAATATATATAAGGCCTCCTCTGCAGGATGTATCAGGCATATGGCTTCTGGAGGACCCCTGATAAGTGAAGAGCTTCAAAGGGGCAGCGTGGCCTCCAGAGTCGGCTCCGCCTGTGTCCATACCTGTCATCCCCATCAGGGCGGGACCAGTCGGTGAACCTCTGGCCAACTGACCAACCCTTCCAACGCTGAACTCAGCTTTGTGAATGACCAGGGGGGGTATTTCACAAAACGCGATTACTGAGTTAGCCGGAGAACTGTAAAATCCAGAAGAGCTCTTTTTACTTCAGTCCATGTTCCAGATTTGGGATGGGTTTCTGGTTTTACTCAGTGCAGTTATACAGCTAACTGCTGGTTTTTTCCTGGACCGTGTAGGAAGCTCACCTCCACAGCGGGTATTTCCTTCTCTTGTCATTTGATAAAGCAAATCCTGGGGTTCCTGACTCATCCTGTGTTCATTGAAAGCCAATGAGGCCTCAGCATTGTTATTATTGCCATCATAAGTGCCAATGCGATGTGAACAAAGAGGGATGGATTCATCTTTCACTATTATCTGAAATTGGAGGGGAAAAAAGCCTAAGATTATGTGACCTGAAAGGCTGACTCAAAGGAAATAAGAGAAGGCGGGGAATAAATCTCTTCTGAAGAGTTTAAAAGTAAAACTCTGCTCTCAGACTCATACATTATTCTGTCTGATCAGAATTATTGCTTTGTTGAAACTTTGAAAAACTGTACTTCAGAAAACCAGTTTTCGATGCTTGAAATGTTGAAAAGCACTCACCGTTGCTCAAGAGATGTACAATGGAAGTTAATGAGATTTTTTACAAACCATTTCTTTCCCATAATACATTCCACAGTCATATATAAAAACAATGAACATGCTGAGGAAAAATTGTATACATACTGTATATATACAGTATATATAAGTTGTTAAACAAAATAGTTTTTTTGTGGGCAATTGTATGAGTACAAAAAATATATAATGCTTCCAACGTAACCCATCAATTTTTATTGTTTTTTATACAGGATTCATTGCTCATTAGCTCTTAACTGCAGTGCACAATTATGCCAATTATCCAATTATCTTTTAGTTATAACGAGTCCATTTGATATTTTGTTTTGTTTAGTGTTTAAAACCCTGTCAGGGGGGATTTGACTCTACTCTCAGCGTTCTTTCATTTGAAAAAATAAAAGGTACCATTTCATTGTCATTATTGTGACCCAAGGCCCATACATTCAGCAGGGTCAGCCATGACACAGTGCATTAGTATGGTCTCAAAATCAACAGTAAGCCTAGTTAAGGTTTATGGAGCTGTGCTCTCATAGGCACATGTGTGTGTGGAATAAATGTTGCATTGCTGGAATCGCTTTGCTGCTCATTTCTGCTATTCTTGACGAAACCGCAGCCAACTCTAAAATCGAGGTTGACTTTTATACATTTCACTCGACAGTCTACACACGCCCTGATGTCTGTCTGTTTTGTCTGGTAGGCGATTCTCAGTCACGAGGATGCTAACTACGTTGTTTTGCCAGTCTTTGTATATAGCCTTTTTATCTGGACACACTCGAGTCAGTAATGCATCTTCAGTGTTTTTGACATTTAATAATGACAAGTTTACATTCATGAGTCCACAGCTAAAATATTGGGTTTCACCGTGTTGTATAAAACCATAATGGAGCACTTTGTTAAGTGTGATAACAGCCATTTTCTAAGTGTTGGCTGGAGGATACAGTTAAGGGCTCGTAAAAGCACACACCAAATGTTGAATGATGTCAAGGAGCTCACGGGGTTGTTAACACATTGTATAAATCACGAGGAACTGTGCTCGCTAAACAAAAGGTGTCTCCTTCCAGATCGGGTGGATTGGGGGAGGGGTTGCCGACTACTCTTGTACCCTTGAGGGACTTCGGCCTTGGATCTGAATCGTACCAGACAATATAACATGCCAATTTTGTAAGACACACGAATAATGGGGCTTGGGGGGCTTGATTTAGAAACCTTTAGCGTGTGCAAACCCTTTAAGCACATGCAGAACTAAGAACATGACCAATGATTGCTATTTGCTTTGAACCAATCATGGTAATTCAGTTCAGTAGGGGTCACATGTACTCCATCGGGGTTCATTTAACACATTTTACTGTGTATGATAATGGTAATGTATCTACTGGTCATGTTTGCAGAACAGCCCCAGGCTGATGCAGGATACATGAGACCAGTATACAAAAGCAAAGTCAGTATTAGGCAAGTCTCGCATGCTACCTATAGAGGGGACTGCAGTGTGCATGGGAAGAGTACTATTCTATCATGCCTGCTCTGTTGGCTAAAGAAGGTCACGGTGATGAGCATGAATAACAGACAAGGCCATTGCCTATGCATGGTTTTTGAGATGATATTGCAGGCACTGAAAAAAGCATTTTGTTCAGAATTCAGATCATGAATCATGCAGTAGGCAATATTTGGACAGAAGCACTTTGTATGTCATTTGGAATAAAACTCGCGCGGCTGCATCGTACGCGTCGGGAGAAAAAGAATGTCACTCATTATCAGTCGGCTATTGTCGCGTGCCTGGTTGCATATTTTTAGCGTTTTCATTTTGGGCATTCAGCAGACGCACTTATCCAGAGCCACATACACAGCTTACATTCTTTACATATACAATCCATTCATACAGCTGGATACTTTTACTGAGGCGATTCGGGTTAGGCACTTTCAGTAAGTGTACAATGCCAGTGCTCGTCTTGGGAATCAAAACCTGTTACCTCAGAGATGCAAGCCAAGTCCCGTAACCGTTAGTGGAGGTAGAGAGACAGGAAACAGAGGATTGGGGTGAGTGTAGGAGAACGAGAAAGAGATGAGGTGGAATTAAACAGAAGTATGAAACGGGAGAACTGTGAGAGAGAGAAGATGAGGAGATAAAAGGGGAGGGGTTGCAGCAGGAAAGATAAATATAGCCTAGTTTTACTTCTCCTTAGGCCTATCCAGTTCAGTGTGGAGAGTCAGAGGCGTTGAGAGGAACATACTAGAGAAAGCTTCATTTCCCCGTCCTGAAAACCCCCCAGAAACAAATAAACATCTAACAGCTTCACGAAGAGTTAAACTTTACATTTTTTTTGCGGGTGATTAAAACCAGGTGGTATCCAACAACACCACAAATGTGCGTCTTATCCGCAATGTCATTTAGAACCCATATTTATGAGTTCTGTAAATCCTCACCTTTGCAGGAGACAATTACTAGAGTCACATGGGCGTTTCAACACCTCTAACGGAGCATTTCATTCACACGTATAAAGTTCTGTTTTTTCGCAGCTGGGTTCGTGGGGATGTGAAAAACGGGAGTTTCGCACGGCGCATTTCTACGTTGATGCTAATCTCACCATGTTTAGTATCCAGGCAGTTTTCTTATAACATAAGGATGGCAGTTAAAGGACTGCCACTGCGCTGTATGTGTGAGCCGCATGTGGGATGGCGAGTTTAAATTGGAAGATGAAGGTGATTTTATTCCCGAGCTCGCATGAGGCTGCTTCGTGACAGCTCCATCTTGTTACGCATTTTGCCTTTGTGGTTTGCAGCTTCAGGCTTTCAAAAGGCTGGTTTGGTGGTTTTTAGACTGCATTTAGACTGGAGTTTCAATAGTCCACTCAGGGCTGCTGCTGGCTTAATTGTCACTGCTTTACTTTAAAATTGATTATAGTAAATGTGAGCAACATGCAGTGGTGGATGTGATTGGGTGGGCACTGGGGAAGCCACACCCTTAAAGGCAGAAAATGGTTGGGCTTACCATCAGTTTTTGCCTCATGTTTTTATTGGCATACACATGCCAGGAGATACAGTGAAATTGTTTGTTTTCAAAATTCACAAAAAAAGTTTACACTGTGCAGAAAAGGCATTATGACAATGAGGAAAGATTAACCATGATACACAATTTTATAATTTAAATACAGTTGCTGGATTCAGTGTAAGTAGTGTTACCTTGCCTACACTGATTATACATAATGTCTGAACATTGGATTTAATCTTTATGTGCAAAGGTTACCTGTATTTGAAGAACAATGCGCAAAGTGTTTCATATGTTCTTCCTTTTGCACACTTAAGTACAGTAAACAGCCACTTTAGGAGGCCAGGGGAAGTGATTTTTATGAGATTCGGAATCACTATCATTCTTATTGTTTTATTATTGGAAAGTTTATTTAAGCGCCAGCCCCACGGCACTGAGAGGCTTCTCAGCCACTACCAGGCTCCTTCTGTCACAGTATCAGCCGCATCAGTTTGAGTGCAGGCTAATTGGCTCCGTATAGGTCTGCGATATCGCGGCGTGGTTTGTGTGGCTGAAAACTCCATGTGGCTGAAAACTCGCTGTGGCTGTATATAAAATATTTATAATCTTTTTTTATTTTTTATTAGTATGGCTTCAGTAGCAACACTCGATAGTCCCTTTCTGCCAGTCACGTTCACCCCCCCCCCCCCCTGCTAAAGCACAATCCTCCATCATTCATGAGCCCCAGTACGTATCCCTGGGGAACCACAAATCTTTGGCTCGGAACAGTCCTGACCCAGAATTTTCTGTGCTCCCGCATCTCATCAAACCAGTCTCACAGACACGCCCGGCGGATGCACGCATGTACTTTTCTGGCATTCTTAAAACGTGTGGTTTGTGGCAATTGCCTGGAAATAGGATAATAGCGAAGGGATAAACAATGTCTTTGTCTTCAGCAGTCGGCAGACAGTTGTATTGTTCAAAGTTTTGTATCAATTTCAGGTTGTTTTCTTGCACCCACAAAAGAACAATGCCCTCAGGCCTTTGTGGAAAGTGAACAAAGAGCACGAATACTAAGAAAGAGCAGTTGCAGTTTGTTGAAGAGGAGGAGTTCTGGAACGCTTTTAAATAAACATATTCAAACTTTTCTTGAGCTCTCGGTTCAGTGATTGTATAATTCCCGGGGCTTCGGAATATAATAACTCAGAGACGTTGGGGGCAGGGAATGCGAAAGCAGCGGTTCGCCTCTGCACAGACATCTGTTCCTGCATATACCATCAGTCAGGATTAGCCTTCACAAATTTACTTTGTCGCCACGCACAGTCTGGTACGCAGCACTGCCATGTGTCTTAATGCAGATTACAATGTGTCTAAGCAGAACAGATTGACTATGTTGAAAAGACTGTTGGGGGGGGGACTCTGTTTTTCTGGAACAGGCATGCAAAAAAACAAGCAAGCATTCTCACTTCCGCTTGCAAATATTTACCCATATACAAAAGGTCTGTAAAAATCCTATTAAAATCACGTGTCATATTCAATAAATATTTGGTAGAGAACTAGCATATACATTTCATACTCAAATTAAATAGTTCCCGAACATACACGGTACTCCCTATGAAAAAAAAACCATTGAGAGATTGTATAAGAATTGTATACAAATATATAATATAATACTAATCAACATATATGATTTTTATGAGTATGATCATATGTGATTTTTACAGACGTTTTGCATATGTTCAGTCAGCCGATTCTCTCGGTCGCTTTTACAGATGCAGACAGATGATGTAGTCTGGAAGGCAGCGGCCCTGGATGGGGTCAAATAGCTCTTACGTAAAAACACGTAAACTGTAACAGATCGTGGTAATAATCATGATAACAACGGTTTATTACAGTTTACAACAATGGAGAATCAAACTATTACTAAAAATATCAATTTGAATGATACTTTTCATAATAATAATAATAATAATCATCATAACAGTTTTGAGCCGCTCCCTTATACCCTGTGATATTCCTAATGAGTTTGGAGAGACGCCTCCAGCGCCAGTCTCAGCTGGGCTCCGTTCCGTGTTGTGTACAGGTGCGGTAAGTCTCTGAGCCGCAGAGATGTGTGGAAGGAGCTCCCGGAGACGGTCTGAATCACTGCTGTGCAGCTGCCGCTCTGCTCGTCGCTAATTACCCTCCCCTCCCCTCCCACAAAGAATCGGGCCAATTTGTTCCCACAACCGTGCCCTGTGCATTATGGGTAGTGCCGACAGATCGCTCCCCTGCTAATCCTCCAGTTGAGTAATGGCTCGAGGATTGGCTTCATATAGAAAGTCTGCCCTCGTCCCCCGCAGAGAGCCCTGAACCCAATCACCAAACAGCAGACAGCCTAAGTAGAGCCCCTCCTTCCTCAAACCAGGCTTCGGTTGCCCACAATGAGCAAATGCGACGCAGACAAAGCCCCGGGTTCAATCGACCTGTTATAAGATAAACATCGATGTAAGTGATAGTGATTTTTACTGCAAATTGTGTACAGTCATCTTTTTATGGTTTTCCAAAGCCGTGTCTGCGAAGAAAATAATTACCGCTGGCATTTATTTGATGGAATTTGTTAATTATTTTCCCATCCAATTTCTATCACATAATTGATTTCTTTGCTCCCAATTTTTGAAGGTTCAATTGTTTTAAAAGGCCTGTCTCATTGTCCCCCATCAATCCCAGAGAGCGCATGCAGGCGCACGATGTCTTCCAAGGCACGTTCTGCTCCGCGGCTCACCAGCTGAGACGCGCAGTCATCGCGCCAGAGTAGTACACCTTGTGCAGCGTTGCCGCAGGCGCCCGATCAAACGGGTGTCGCCGTGACAAGGGATAACCCGCTCAACTGAATCCGTCCCAGCATCCCATGCCTTATGAGGCTGCCAACCACAGTCGCCCCTGGCCCAGAGGTGGAAATCCAGGGGACATAAAGTAAAAGTCCTACCATGTGTTTCTTCCACCCATAGACTCTGATTTCACTAATTAGTTGTACCTCCTCGCTGAATATTTATGTTAATTAGTAAGTCCAGGTGATTGGAGCAAAATACTGGGGATGACTTTAAAGACACTAACTTTATGTCCCCTGGATTTCCACCTCTGTACTGACCTGGTAGGAATTTGATACCATCAGTGCCACCTTAAGGGGCTGCTAGCCACAGTTGCACTGAAAACTAGTAGTTTTACTGAGACAAGCCACACAGCATCAAGCCAAGAGTGTTTAGAAAGGCTTGGGAAGCATCAAAGCCAATCCTGTGCTATCAGTGATTTTATCCAGTCTATAGTACTCAATAAGGGCCGGGGGTTCACAATAGAAGTAAAAGGCCTGAGGTTTAAACACAGAGCCTCTGAGACCATCAATACACCGGCGTGAGACTGCAGCTATCCAAATCTAATGATGTTCTTTAGTATCACATCTTTCTATTGTTTAGATTTAATACGATTGCAAAATGCACATATTCCTGCTCCTTGTGCTTACGTGGAAACACTTCACTATCACTGTCGTATTATCTAATTGAGTTTATGCCCCCCACTTAGCAGATATTCTGCATCTTCTGCTGTAAACTGATATTCTTTTGAAAAGAAAAAATAAGAAATAAGAGAACAAGTCGTTTCAGACTAAGACACAAAGTCTTTGGTCCCAGTGCAGGCAATACTTCTTCTGAGAGTATGTCTCTGTTAACCAATGAATTTGATGTGAACAACAGTTAGATTTTTCCAGACTTCTCTGCTGGAGTCAATTAAAAACCGTAAACTAGGGCACTACAGTCAGTGAATATAAAAATTCTCATTAAAATATTACCAGTGCAATGGCGGTTTGCATCACTGTTATCATGTTGTGTATGTCGGAGCTCAGGTGCAGGCTCTGGGTATACCCTTGAGCAAAAGACTTAACCCGGCTTTGTCTCAGTAAAACACAGAGGTGTACACTCTAAAAGATGATTCACTGCCACTATTAAAAAAATTAAGATGACATTTTGCATAGAGGTTTTTGAGTAATTTCTACTTATCACCCAGCTTAACTTCTAAAATACTAGTAAATAAATGCATCTATCTATGAGCTGAGACACACATGTGTTATTTCACGCAGGAGAGTACTTTTTGATTGCTCCCTTATTGCTGACTTTAGATGGACCCAACATTTTTATCACTGGAAAGTGTGACTTGTTTCCCTTTGAAGCTCATTTTTTACACCAGAGATAATACCAAAAAAAATGTATATACTGTATAATAAAGAGTTTTAAAAAACATAATTGCCCAGTCAGTCTCTAACACTGAGGTTCTTATCTCAGGTTCTTCCAGTTACATGGATTCCTGCATGGGATCAAGGCACCTGGTGTTTAGTCAGTGAGAACTCATGTCTGTCAGTGTTCAAATCAGATTTAAAAAGGACACAGTCATGGGGCTCCAAAGTGATAAATATAGCCGTGTTATCAGCAATCAGGTGACGACAGTCGACAGCGAGGCAGCAGGGGGTGGGCTCTGGCAAGTGGGCGGAGCGGGGCGTAGTTCCAAGAACATGTCCATTCTTCACGCTCTGCGCCCACTGTGGGATTGTTTTCAAACCTCCTACCGTCATGTCCGTAACCCATCTTCCCAATCGACGTTCCCGTCTTGCTCTCGTTTTTTCGCCTTTCCGTGAGGCGCGGCGTTGGTGACGCGAGGAGTGATTTCCTTTATCTCTGCGATTTTTGCCTCAGTGGTGCTCACACAATTGGGTTTGGAGAAGAAGAATGTCTGTGAATGCACTTCAGCATCGAAGACGTTTACGTCACCGCGGCCAGTGGAATCTCAGCGCATGCCAATGAAACAGCTCAGCACAATGGCGCTTTCAGGAGGCGCTTATCTACAAGCTCACACTCATGGCAGCCTGCACTTTCCCCTTTATGACAAAGGCCTTCTTAGCAATGATGACAGCCGGAACATTGCAAGGACATCTGTGCCCTGAATGCTATCATAGAATAGAATAGAATAACTTTTAATTTCCCGATAGGGAACTTCCGTTGTAGCCACCGGCAACAACAAGAAAGACGTAGACAGTGGGGCAGACCGACAATACACAAACAAACATATAAAACAAACAAACAAACGCCCCCGCTGCCCCGAAATGTCCAATGTCATCAACCAGTCTAACACACAAACTCCGCCTCCACGACTTTCCTCCATAGGCTACACACAGTGTCTCGGTCTCTGTACACTGTCGAAACAGAGCTCAGCCTTCCCCGTCGCTGCCTTACTCCTCCCCCGCATTATGTTTGCTTTCCCTGGTGGCCTTTTGAAGATTACCTGTAGTCCTGGATCAGTGAAGAGCGATGGTAAACTTTGTGGCTGCAGATCCAACTGACATTCCCGAGCATAATGCGAATGCGTCTCCATGGTGACGACCACAAACAAAATTATAGCGGCTAGACAATTCGTCAATGTTATAAAAACGAGCAGCAGGAGTGCCCGCTTTCCCGTCCCATAACAGACACACAGTGCATGAAAAAAATAAAAGAGAAAAGCCCGACACAACAAAACACATTCAAATGAACAAACATGAACACAGCGCCATGTGACGTCATCACCCAATCATCATCAATTAACTTTAAAACAATTTAACCATTCTAACAGGATCACGCACAGATGTTCGAAAGCCAGGTGTCCCGGAGGCCCAGATAGGTGGACCCCACCATGAGCGCAGAGTTTCCTCTTTTGTCAGGTTACTCAGACGTATGCACTCTTCTTTCCCAGCAGGGGAGTGAGCTCAGCTACAGGGCACTGCCTGTCTTTGCGATTGCCACCTCCCAAACTGACATTTTCAAAGCCCTTAGCAACCAAGCTTCTTGAAATTGGCAGTCAAGCCAAGACTGAAAAGAATGAACAACTAAAATGCAGTCCTATCAGATTAAACAACCTCTTTTTTTTTGTCAATTCAAATACAATCCGTTTCATGTGATGACAGCCAAATATGAGGTTGACCTTTTCCCTCACAGAAGTTAGATTTAATATTTAGCAAATAAATGCATACTGAAATTAAAATGTTACATTATTTGCCAAAGGCTCTTATGTGGAACGGGAAGCTCAATGTATTGTTTGTTAGCAAAGTTGATTTGATTTGGATATTAAGCATTCAGCAAAATTACTTCACAATTCTGACAAATCTGTTTTTTGGGAACCTTGCCGCCCTCAAGGTTCTATTGAGGTAAGGTGAATCATGGCAGGATCCCTCAGGGAGTAGTGGAGTGTAGGGTATGCAGGGATTTAGGGTAACAACGAGACTCAAGGGAGCGAGGGAGGGGAGGCCAATGTTCCTCTGAAAACAAGGAAACACAGAGCAAAAAACCTCTCTGAAGAGCAACGGATGTTGCCTGTGCCTGTTCTACATGGGAGGCGAGGGCCATTACTAGGAGCGTGATTAACGATCTCTGCGTAGCGCCGGACGGGTAAACAACTTTCCTACCCGGCAGGGGTGGGTCATGTCAAGCAAGGAAGCAGTAGCATTTATCCTCATTAAGCACCCCCACACCCCCTAGATGAATGAGGACACTCCCTCAGATTGAATTGCAGCTTTCAAAGAATGGACAACTGAAGAAGAGATGGCAGCAGACAGACAGGAGAATGCTAATGTGCCCACGCCCCCTGTTCAGCTCCCATGGACGTACTCCCGAATAGTGAAAAGTAGAGGCAACGCCCAGGGTTCAGGCAGAGTTTTATGATATCTTTCACACATGAATAAACAAAAGTGTTACGCATCACAAACCGAGTTTGTCAAGTTCACGTTGGCGATTGCTCAACTTTTTGCGAAGAACAAAAAAATAACACTGGAATTTAGTTAAGGCCAAATGTAAAGCTAATTTAGCCAAAGGCGAGGAAAAATTTTGTGAGGACAAACTTGCCACTGGCCTGTGTCAGTGCTCTGAACATGCTCAACAATAAGAGTTTAATAATAGAAAATGTAGAGATTGGGACACAATTTGCAATGTAGAATTAAGTAACCAGCTTAGATAAAAAGGGGTCACGGTAAAATAAATGAAATGAAGTTGAGACCTTCAAGTATACGATCAAACTTTAATGCGATGCTAAACATAACAATTTTGAAGATTTGCTATTTATGTTTTTTTTTATTAAAGCAGTAGTTTTAAATTGTTGTCCTTCAAAATACTTTAGCAACCATATAGCTATACAATGAGCAGCCATAGCAAACTATTGAATATACCAAAAGTCCATATTGAAGAAAATAAAAAAATATATATTTTTATTAGGGCTGTCAAAAACAAATTTCACAATTCGAACACATTTTGATTTCCAAAATAATTAGTTGCATTGAAATTTGAAAGATTCACATTTGAAAGCACACATTTTAAGTTGCGGTGCTCTCAAACCATTTTGCCTGCTGAATACATTATTTACTGTGATATATTTCTTCATCTAGCAGCTATATGTTTACATCAGCACTTAAGCTGCAGCATCAAGACCAAAAACTCTAACCAACCATCAACAAGGAGTGTTTTTCTCCCCCTCATCCACTGAGATCCAAGATACCATCACTCATAACTACATTTATTTTTTAACATCTTTCAATGGTTACATTTTTAGAAAATAATGTTCAAAGGGCATTTTTGGAGACAATTGACAGCCACATTCTCAATCAATCTTTAATTTCTGTGCAATATCTGACACCAGCATGTAGTTTTGCAACAGTTCAGACTTGGCACTTATTTAAAAATTATAATCTAGCATTACAAATTAAATATGCCCTGACATATATTTAGAAACCTTATATACAATGACAGTTTTTTAATACAAAGGTCTGCACCACACAGAACATGTGAAGCCTTTTCCTTTGCATAACAGCTCAACAAACTGCATGACTTTAGTTGCACACAAGCCTTGTAGAATTGCACAAGAGTGTTCCTTAAACACTTTTGCTTAATCATCATGTTGTGTTGAAAATTTGACGACCATTTATGAAATGAGTTGAATCATTCAAATATTTTTTTTGTTAAGCAATTAATCATTGGGTGTAGCGAGGAGTGCATCATGACAAACAGCATGTTCATATATTTTTCACCATCTATATCTTCCGACCGTTTATACAGTAACTGTCCACCCCACCCGGCAATGCTTACATTGAATTATGCACTTACATTCACGCCCTTTGGAGCACTGTGAGAAATAATTATCTCTGAAAACTTGCAGTCTCTCGCAGTCAGTGTCAAAAACCTTCCAGAAGGATGATATACGTAACTCCATTGATATAAAGGCAGAATGCTCAGTTCATTGATGTCAGGGTAAAATTATTTCTTGGACGTTTGTTATCTCAAGATCACAGGAATTGTCTCAGGATTTTGAAACCGGGATTTCGAGATCACGACAGTAACAAAATACTATGCTTATGTATGAAGAGACTTATGATAAATAGATGTTAGACAATAAACAGAACGTTCATCCTATTTAAAATGCGACCTATTTCTTCTTTAAAAACCTCATAATGTTGGACGATTAAAATTAAGTTGGCCTGCTTTCTGGCAGGTATATTAATGCTGAATATACCCAATGCTGAACGCTGCAAATCTGGGTGTAGGTGTAAGTTTTGTCCAGATAATGAGCACATCTTGTAGCTTGACCATGAACTAAAAAAAGCAAGGCTTTGTTGGTCGTACTTCAACAAAAAGACACTGAATATAAGAAGATATTTCCAAGTGCATCACTTAAATCAAATACTGGAGTGGCACTCGTATTGTACATGCAGCCCTAAGACCTTCCTCTATCATCCTAACATTGAAAAAAGCTAGATCCTGATGTTCAACAGATCCAACTCAGGTTCTTTAGCACATTTTACCAACTCAACTCAAGGCTTGCGGAGAAGGGGGGGCGTTCTCCACATTCCACACGTTCATTTTTGTAGTAAAATTCAGCTGTAAACATTCGCCCCCTGGGCTATAGTGGGTCCCTGATCTCTGTAATTTTACAAGGTTAAGTGTCACATGGTTTGAGAGGCTGTGTTCACGCAGAGTGTGCGAAACAAAGAAAAAACACACCCCCGCTCCTCCGACTCGTTAATTCTGCTCCTACCGCTGTCTCTATCGTTGAGTAATTTCAAGTGCAAGTGGTCAGGGGGCACTAAACATTCCTCTGACAACAAGCTATTAAACTCCTAACCCCCCCCCCCCCCCCCCCCCCCCCACACACACACACACACACACACACACACACACACACACACACACACACACACACACACACAGTGTTGGCGGCACTGATTTGGTTGTAACTTTGCATATGTCTAGTTTTAGTGGCGTTTGCTTACTGTGTCAACTGCACTTGTTGTAAGTCGATTTGGCTAAAAGCATTTGCCAAATAACAAATCTTAATCAGCCTCCTGTGAGGGTCTCTTGAACTGCTCCTTGTACCGCTGGAAGCAGGCGGCTCCTCTCCTGCGTATCAGGATCCAGCGGGAGACAAACACACCTTTGAACTCCTTCTATTTTCACTCGGCTCTAGCAGAGGGGGCCGCGAATAACTCCGTAAAAACTGATCAGCAGTGCAGTTGTTCATTTAACACTAAAACTTAACGTCAATTTTGGTGGTTCTGGAAGGCAAAGGTGCCTGGGGAAAGTGCCTCGTGTTATCGAGTGACTAAACACAAATCGCTTTTCTAAATGTGCGCAAGGCCAACCAAGCACTTTCCCAAAGTTTATTTTAATTCAGTGCAGAACAAGCCTCAGTGACTCTTACCAAGATACCCAGTGAAGAAAGTGGCCCAGGCACCTGGCATGCCGCCATTCCGCCGAGCACCACTTGTGCATATAAAAGAGTGGGATTGCTCTAAATTGGATCCTGTCATTACACACTCAGTTGGCCTCGAATTTGAAGGTGATGATAGACTCCACACCGCTCCTTTATATCCCCCGACTGCTCTTTAAAACGCTAGTTTTTTTGCCCTCGTCATACTTCCCTCTTCATGTGGAAATTGGAGCGGAACGATCACGACAATCTGGTCCGTCTCAAAAAAAGGCTTAACCGTTGATGGGAGTCTTATTTCCAAGATGGGCACATACCTTAGCACAAAAATCAATCGCGCTCTCGCGCAAGCTGAAGGTGCTGTCTTAAAAGCACGGGCATCTTGCCAGACATTTAAAGGACCGTTAGAAAGGTCAAGTCACCCTATCAAGCGAGGTTTAATCCGATTGATTTTCTGACCAGCTCGCAAGTGTTGCGAGCGTTTCCATATTGATTTGACATAGCGCTGCATTGTTGAAAGTTGTGTTTGATATATGAGGAATTGAATATGAGAACATAAAAAAGATGCAATAATGGACGCATGTTCATTATACAGCCTCAAAACCATTCCATCAATACCTTGATTTGAATTAGTTGACCAAAGAGACATTGGCCTTATTTATTTGGGAAGGCTGAGCTCTAGTTTTCCTAATTTGGTGGGATTAAGTAGTAAACATTCAATAGCATAATGCTGTTTTCAAAAGTCCTGTATGAAGTTTGTATGCAAAAAAAAGGTGTTGTGTGTGATCATTTTGACCCCAGGCTCCGTCACTGTAAATGTGTAACCGTTTTTTCTTTTTCATCTCAGATTTATTTGTGGGTGATTCTGGGTACTTTCCCATACAGCTTTTAAACTTCACTAACTTTCAAATACCTTAACTTTTCACTAAACAAACTTTCAACTAGAATACCCACTACAATAATCTTGATTGTCCTTTAAATATATAGGAATGAATATGCAAACGTACATACAAAGGTAAAATATACAACATTAAGCACAAAAGGCAATGAATAAAAAAAATGGAAACAATAATAAAAGTAGATTATTGGCGTAGAGCCGTCACCATTTTCATTGTAAACACCTGCTCAGGCACCAAGCTGAAATTTGCATTAAACTGATTTGGGGTTGCTTACCGGCTTTGCCTTGCAATTCAAAGTAAAGCACAGACATCAGAATCCTAGAGTATGTGCTTCGGCCAGCTGTCATCCTTTGCTTCAGAGTTGCACGCTAATATCGCCGTTGTTTGCGAAACATTAGTAGCAAGTTGAGCTGTCTCAGTCACTGAAGCACACCAAGGATAATCCCAAAAATCACTCCTCCTGCAGCAATATGAGTCATAATTTTAGAAAAGCAGGCCTGTGAAGTATTTTTATCCACGCCTTTATTCATGCTGGGATGTTATGTTATGTGCTTAATTAATAGATGATGTGCAGCTGTGTGATGCCCTCTGATTTATATGTGCTTGTTTCTCATTTATTAATTTATCCAGGACTGCATTTGGATCTAAATGTTATACTTTTTTTTCTAACATTCCCTTCCCTTGCTTCAAGGAGGGAATCCCCAAAAAAGCCAGGATGAAATATGGCAGCCACACCAAGTGGCGTTTGTTTCCAATTTACGAAAAGGGCAGGGAGTAATTACATTCCCTAGCTCCCTCGTTTATCCTCCCTCCCACCAAGGGTATACAATGCAAGCTTCCAGCATGAAAAGAATCCCATAATGCAATGCTCCAATGCGCGTGAAGAAAATGCTTGTGAAGAAAAGAGGAAGGCTGGCAAGCAATGTGCTCATAAATGCAAGTTGCACACTATTATCACCATTATTATCACACACCATCACACAATAACATAGCGGGTTCCAATTCGGAATTTGTTTACATGTATGTGTATATTATATTATTGGCTTCCATGTTGACATTGCACATGGGTGGGTTAAAAAAAATATATTAACAAGTAAGAATAAATTGAAGTGTAATTCAAATATACATTCATATATATACCTAACAGTATCAATGTAGAGTCAGATGAGGAAACGGAAGCTCTCATTCTGTACCATCAAGAAAATGACCCATATTTTTCGGGGGATGGGCGTAAGTTAACTTCTAATGTTGCAGTGATAATAATGTTTTGCTGCCAGCTGTCTGTCTCATGGACTGCATACAGAATACTTAGTTATTTCCTCCATCTCTGATTGGCTGAAATTGTGGCACAATTGTAACGCCGTGCATGTTGAGCGAGCACACAGACAAAGCTTTGAGTGTGCACAGAGCAGAGATGTTGAGAGAGAGCAGGGATGTTGAGAGAGAACAGAGCTGTTGAGAGAGAGCAGGGATGTTGAGAGAGAGCAGGGATGTTGAGAGAGAGCAGGGATGTTGAGAGAGAACAGAGATGTTGAGAGAGAGCAGGGATGTTGAGAGAGAACAGAGATGTTGAGAGAGAACAGAGATGTTGAGAGAGAGCAGGGATGTTGAGAGAGAACAGAGATGTTGAGAGAGAACAGAGATGTTGAGAGAGAGCAGGGATGTTGAGAGAGAACAGAGATGTTGAGAGAGAGCAGGGATGTTGAGAGAGCAAGTGAGACATTGGGCCTCATTTATCAATATGGTCGTATAAAATTGCGTATATTTGACGGATCCAGCTCATCAAACTTGTGTAAATCACTGATCTGAGCATAAATGTATGACAAATCAGACTTGATCGTATATTAGAAAGCGTGTTCACATCATTATGAATTACCATACTCACACGCCCATTTTATTATCTACATCTGGCAATGTCACCTCTTTTAAAACGCACATGCTAACGCAGTTTTCTCCAGTATTATAGGCAACAGGAAAGCAAATGATTTTTCTGTGAGGGTAAACTTTAAATGCTTATGAATGAACAAGAAAATAAATGTGTGCTTATTTGGGAGCGTTGGTAGTGGTGTGCAGCCTAGCTCAAAAGCCGCTATGTGGCCGGTTGCGACTTTTATTAGGTCTTATAGACTAATAAACCTAGATCAGATTTACAGAAAAAATATGAAAACATTTTTGCGTCTTGCATACAACATGACTGGTGATGTAAATAATTTTTTTATATATGTGTCTCATAATACATACTACAGAGGCTATTCCTGATGTAATCATTTTAACTGACTTCATTCCATTTAGGCTGCACAATAGCGATTAAACTAATAGTGATTAAAAATGTACTTATTCAGATACAATTTTTGCTAGGCTACACAATGTATGTCAACGCTTAGGTCAAGTGCTTATTACCCAGATGCATTAACTGCTTTTAATATTTTCATAAATGGAATGACTTGAACGTGCCATTTTTATGATCAGCTACTCATTTAAGGCGAACTTTGATTTTAAAGCTCACATAACCTGTTTTTCAAAAAGCACCTTTTTGCTTATCACCTGTTGAACAGAAATGATTCATTTTCATTAGGCTGTACAACTATTCGCTCGCTGTTCATTGCATGCAATGTCGCTGCCTCGCCACTGGGGGAAAGACGTACGCAAAGGTCGAGAGCTGTTTCATCGTACCGTACACCCACGTTCATTTTGATAAATCCGGAAATTTCCGTAAAAATGGCCGTACGCTCACTTTACGATCAAATTTGAACGTACGCCTGAATGATAAATGAGGCCCATTATGTGTGCAAAACTACATGGAGTCACAAAGAGGTCAGAATTATGTGCAACTGTGGATATTAGCAGACATGCAAAAAAACTTTATTGAATAAAAAAAATTATTTTATTTGTTCAATATTAATGTTTTCTTTGCATGACAACACATTTCTCTACAAAATTAATTAACTGCAAAAATATATATGTGTGCTTAAAATATCCTTTCACTAGCACAGACATTTGGCACGATAATAACTCCATATATAGGCGAATATTGCTTTCAGTACTGTTGCATTTGTTTATCAATTTGTTATATTAGAAAATATATATTTTAAATTAATGAAATATCAGTAGCGAGATAGTGTTGTTGTGCTCAGTCAACATACGAGACTAAATATTACTACAGGTGCGTAGAGCTGATAATATAGGAAGAGGAAATGCTCACCGCACGCTGCAAAAAAGGCATCGGTCTAGGCCGTAAAAGTCCAAGTTTATTACAGCTCACATAATGTCAATATAAAGGTGCACAATTAATGAAATATGAAATCACATACATGAATCTAGCATACTGGCATACCTTAAATATGTATTCTGTAAAATTACATTTCCTGTTGCTTAATAGTGTGCACAAGTATGTGGGAAGCCTGGAGCGTGATGTGAGGTGCAGGGAGAAGAGCGTGCGTGTTGTGTCAGGCTGTGATAATGGAGGACGACGTGATTTTTCACTGGACATCTCACAGGCATGTCCATCTGTTTCACCCACAGAGACAGGGGAGTGAGATACCACATCTGTCTTCATGCTCACGCCTTCTAAACAAAACAACCCTTTACACACCAAGCGGATAATCACTCACGAACATGACAAGTGCAAAGGCTTTTGTGACTTTGGTTTAAGCTTGGCTATTTATCAATCTTTTTGGAATGGGGCACACAGTCTTGTCCTGAAAGGTCATGTTGAAATTTCCTATACATTTTGTGAATTACAAGTGCTGCTGGGTAATGTAGTCACTACTGAATGGTTATAGTAAGTGATTGACACTATGGGTTTTGTTGTTTTCTTTCTTCAGCTTGTAACTCCACCATTCTTTCTCTCTTCCAGTGCTGAATGCCCGGTTGGGCGGGTGGAAGCTTGTGTATGGCCGTCTCATCGACACAGAGCTCTTTGTTGAGTCAATAAGCTGCACATTAACACAGGCATCCCGGGGAACATATGTAGCCAGCTGTTGCCATCCACCAGCCGAGCTGAAGTTATTGTACTGGAGGACGGTAAAGCTAACACAGCTGTTTCAGGCAGACCGCTGTAGCACAGTCAGCCAGGGGAGTTTGTATTGTGCGATGAGGCAGAGAACACCCAGCTCACTGAAGCCCTTCTTCCCCAGACAGCAATACGGGCAACTATGTATCCACCCCATGGGGCTCCACTGCCACCGTCAGCATTCAATTCAAGACCATGGGATGAATCACTGCACCAAGGGATCTTGCTTTACTTGGAGACACCAACAAGGAACTCATGCTGTAAGGCTTTAAGGGTTGTGAAAAGTTATGTGAATGCTGAAGAATAATGTAGTTCCCCTCAGATAGAATAGATGCTTCTGAGCTAAATGACAAAAATGTTGCTGAGCACTTTAAAAACTGATTATTGACATTGATAATGAACAGAGATCTTTAGACCTACATGGTTTTTAAACCTTTTGAAGCATTTTTCCATTAAAATGGATGGTCAAAAAATGGCCAAAACTATTTTGAGAACTTATTTTGAAAAAAACACATGTACAGCATCAGTTTTTATTCTTGATTCACACATACCATGTGACACAAAAATAACTTGGGCAGACAAAGACAAGTCTTTCCTATGAGGGCAAACACAAAGTTTTCCCTTTCATGAATATTCATTCCTCATTCAAATAATTCTGGTTGGAGAACTCATTATTTCCCAATGGCACCATCAGAATTAATAATTTGGTTGTAAAACAGAAATGTTCAAATTCTTGTGGATTAAGTGACTATGATATTAGTGCTGGTGCATAAGTGCTGGGTAATGTTGTTGGTGTCCAACTGTATAATTCCGTTGGTGCCATCACAACATTATCTGGTCGATGATGAGTGAATTGGTGAATCTGTATAGCTGCATACATTCCTGCTCCTCTACAAATGTTGCTTGTGTCCAATCTGTAATCATCAATCAATCATCAATCTTGCATCAAACTCCTGACTCAGACACAAGACACTGTTACAAGTTCTCTCAGTAACTCAGAGCTTTCATAGATCAGATCTCAAGTCAAGTATCACCTTCCAGACAAAGTTATGCAGCCCCGACACCAGTATCTATTACAGGCGGAGCACAAAGAAGGGATCGTGATTATGCCAAGCCTCATTACTTATGCATCTCAGATGCATGCCCTAAAACATGGATACTCAAATCAGGCCCTCAAATCCAAATCCGGCCCTGGTTTTCTTTTCTCCCAGGTAATTACTAAACAATTGGTGCTACTGATTGGCCAGACTTGTCTTCATACCTGACTCCCAGGTGAAGGGAGAGCGGACTACCAGCAGGTCTCGGTCCTCTAGGTCCATGATTTTATTAAAACGGCCCTTAAAGAAGGCCACAACAGAGCGATTATATCAGTTCAAAGCAAAGTGACCCTGTGACAACAATATCATGTGCAGCAATACTAAATTGTCAGATCGTGTTAGACCATACATTCATTTTGCCCTTAGTAAAAAGAAAAACATGGAAAAAAACATACATACATGCACTGCACCGACATACTAAACATGGCCAGGTAACATCCATGTACTTCCATCCACATCCATGTGTGATGAATGTAAACATTTCAAAGTCTTTTGATCTACTGCTGCAGAAGCTTCATGTTTTAAATTGAAAAACACTCCCCGTGCCACGGGCACTCTGCTTCTCGTCTCCATTTGATCTTCCCGTTTGACCTTGATGTTGCCTCTCCACTTAAATAAAAAGGTCCTTTGTTCTGCTGTTCCTGCTGTAATGACATTGAGAATAATTATCGGGAGGTTTGGGAGGGGGAGGTGGGGGTAGCAAAGCGGCTCAGAACTTTCATATGGAAATGGAAATTAAATGCAGGCCCAGATAGAATAGTCCACCGGGCATTTCACTAGTCCAGAATGCCAGGTCTTAACACATACGACCCACCTGTGACACCAGCTGAGGACTGGCCGTCCTAAATCACAAAGCAGCCATTAGATAACTTATCGAGTCAAAGGTGTGGGGTTTTACTCGTTTCAATTAGACCCTAGACAGTGCCGACAGTCTTTCGTCAAAGTCTCATCTCCTGCTTTCCGACCAGCCGGCAGAGGTGGAAATCCAGCGGACATAAAGTAAAAGGCCTCTCCAGGATTTTGCGCCAATCACCTGGATTTGATAATTAACATAATTATTCAGCAAAGAGGTAGAACTAATTAGTGAAATCAGCTGGCTGAGCCTATGGGTGGAAAAAACACATTGTAGGACTTTTACTTTATGTCCCCTGGATTTCCACCTCTGCCAGCCGGTGTGGGGAAACGGGTCGGCCACGAAATCGTCACCGCCCAGGCCCCTCTGGCCCGAGGACCCGACCTCAATACAGATGCGTCCTTTGGCTCTCTCTCTATTTCACGAAAGTAGGCAGAGGTTTCCGCACTCAGTAAAACCTCAGAGGATACTCAAGAGAAGCTTCAGAAAAAGCAATTACTGCAACAAAAAAAAAAAAAGATCAAAGAAAACGGTGCAAAAATACAGCTATTGAAATGAGGAAAGCGTTTAACCTGCCCTTTTGTTTCTGTAGTTATGCATTTCTGTTTTACAGACCCCTATGAAATATTCAAAATGAGTTTGTGAATTGAAAGGACTGCTGTCCTACTTATTTGAGAATAGGAAAGTGTGTGTGTGTGTGTCTGCGTGTGTGTGTGTGGATGGAATTTACTCACAGTTTTTCCCAAGGGCTTATTATTTTACTTTTATTAATGTGAGGTAATTTAGCAGACACATAAACCCGGCCAGCTTACAGACTATAGACTTAATACAAATGTATGCTAAGAAAATATGCACATCAGGGATGAGATAAACTGAAATATTCACCAAACTTTCTAATTTCATTCTGAATTGCCCTCAACTATGATAAACATATAAGTTCTGTCATAAAAATAGTGATGCCTAAGGCAAATGAGAAGGAAAAGCTGAGTGATGACGCACGTTCTATAGAATTACCTCAGGCTCAGCTTCATATTATCAACATTCTGCATTCTTACATTACAGTTCTGTCTCTGAAGTCTAAGAAAAGTTGCCATGAATATTCATTCTTTAAAATATAGCAGCAGAAACTCCTATTACAAATCAAAACCTCCAAGGTTCACAAGGAAAGTAAGGAAGTAGGGATGATGGTGTCTAACCACCTGGTTTCTATAGAGAATCTGCAGTGATAACAATTCCAGCTTTAATAAGCTTCTGATGAACCAACCCAGTGATTTAGCTTCTGAATTACCCTCCAGACATTGGTTATGACATACCATAAAACTATGATTAATGAAAAAAAAAACAATGTTAATTGCGTGTACTGCATGTATGAAGCTTTTGGGATTGCATTTTTATGAAGAGATCTCTTCTAAAGCTCTGCTAGGAAATAGACAATTGTCCCTCTGTGGTATGCAGGTTACTTCTCACAGGCAGGATTGATGGAAGTAAAATCCATTCTTTTCCATTTTGATCAGGGGTCAAAAGTTGTTGTTTTTTTGTCGGTGTCCCTGGTTTTTAAATGAATGTATTTATTTGGTGAAACAACAAAATTCCAGACCTGCTTTCTGCGTAATGCGATTCATTTATGTATTGTTTTGTTTGTTTTCTGGCTTACTTTTTTCTTGTATGAAAATGTAGGTTATCAAGATTTTGCAAACATTCACATCTGAGCCACAGGCTTGATCTCTGAGAAAACAGTCCACCAACACCAAATTATTTTCATAAACCTGAGCTCTGGATTTCAAATGCCAGCACAATTACAATAGAAGTAGGTCTAGTACAAATCACTTTTATTCAATACGTAGGTATTCAGTTCAGCGCATGACTATGTATACTCTGAGAATATGATAAGCTAATACCCCTTCTCATTCTTAATAAAAAAATTAAAAAAACATTGAATTATTTAATTACTAAACTATTTTAAAATATGAAAGACTGTTCTCTTTTTATGTTTCCCTGCATTTGAGTTAGCTCCTTCTAAAAAAATGTTTATAATTCCAAAATGTAAAACAGTTTACTTTTTAATAACTGTAAATATGACTTTCTAGCAATTCATATTGCTCCACCACTGTCAGGAAGCTGGCCGATTATTCGGACAACCAAAGATTTTAAACCGGAGCTCAGCTATACATGGAACAGTTTATTTACACACAAATTATTTATGAATCTATTTAAGCA
This sequence comes from Ilyophis sp. 1 JC-2022, assembly GCA_022702515.1. Taxonomy (NCBI): domain Eukaryota; kingdom Metazoa; phylum Chordata; class Actinopteri; order Anguilliformes; family Synaphobranchidae; genus Ilyophis; species Ilyophis sp. 1 JC-2022. Next base: position 125,428,350 of record CM040395.1, on the reverse strand, counting down.
TTTATTCATTTGTATGTATACAGTGACCTCCTAAATGATGCATTGGCTTGATAAAAATGAGCAAAGAAGGCTACATAAAACAATGCAGGTAATGGGCTAACCTGTATGATCAAAAATTTTGTGAAAACTATATTATTTTCTTATATTATAGAGTATTCTAGGGGCAATTGTAACAGGGGGCAATTTCAACACTATAAAATTTCACCAATCTAAAACTAGCTAGAGCTGTGATTCTCACTCTACACATGTGCATTGGTGTTCCCTCTCTGTGTGCCCAAAGACCAACTGATGCTCCCCATTTTCTGCTTTTTTTAAACAAAAATGTATGGTTTTGGAGGTATGAAAAAAATAAATTCTTGACCATTGTTCTTCTCTTGCCGTCTTTACCTTTTAGTTCTATGATTCAGTAGTTGTCTAATCTTGATCAGAAGATGTAGTATTACTTTTGTATTATTATATCTTAGTCAAGTTTCAATTATGTTGTTCCTATCTAGCAAGCTAGTTAGTTTTATGTGTTCGGGGTTGGGGACAATTGTAACAAAAAGTGTTACAATTGACCCCTCTTACAATTTCTTCCAGAATACTCTACTAATGCAATTACTCAGAAAAAAATATTTTATTTAGTATATTTCATCAAAGTTACAAACATATGTTGATTGAATCTACACCATTGTGTGTTATTGTCAGTATTTGAGTCTGTGTTATGTTTTTCTGTTATATCTGTTTCAGTCATGTCCGTTTTTGGTCGTGTGTTATTGTTTTCATTGGCCGTCTCCCAGCCATGTGCTCTTGTGTTTACTTCCCCATTGTGTCTGCCCCGCCTTATGTGTCAGCTCCTGATTACTTATGTGTCTCACCTGCCCTGCTGTTCACCTGTCTCTCGTTTGCTTGTTAGTCTGTGTATTTGTGTTTGTTGCGAGTTTGTCACAGTTGCCTGCTTTGCGCTGTTTCGCTACAAGCCTTTCCTGACCCATTTTTTTCTAGTTTCTTCGTGTGCCTGATTTCTGTTTTCCTGACTTTTTGATTTTGTTTCTTGACTTCGCCTTTTGGATTGTGTTTTTGTACTTTTGCCGTGATCACCTGGTTTTGACTACTGCCCGTTCCTGACTACGATTCTACCTTTCCCTCGTGGCTTTTGCCACTAATAAACGTTTAAACTAAAGTACTGTCTGCGCTTGAGTCCCTACTGCACCCTGACAGTTATGCCACCACTGATACAGCAAGTGACAGATCCTTATGTCAGCAACAGTAAATAAGCATAACGAGCTTTATGTCACTACAGATGCAGCAAGTGATATTAGGGTGACATACGAGACCTGTTTGAATAACAGTGATCTACAAGTCACATGATCTCAAAGAGAGGCCAGTTGAGAGCAATGGTGCCCTCAGAATACAGCAATGTAACAAATACACAACAATAAATTAGATTATTTAAAAAATGCAAACAAAATGAAAATGTACCGATAAAAACAACAAATACATTATGAAAAGCAAGTACAAGATTCCTGAAAAAAATAATTCAAGCAAACCTGAAACCCTCAATGCTAATCAGTCTGTCCAATTTGAAGGAAACCTGTAGCTGATTCCATTTACGAGGTGCTTGGAAGGTAAATTCTTTCCACATTCAGTATTCATATGAAGTTTACAGAGAGTGAAACATTCTTGAGAGCGAGCATGCTGTCCAATAAATCTAAACTGAAAAAGGGAACAGATATAAGATGGCACCTTATTTAACACAGCTTTATAAATGAACATAAGGCAGTTGTATTTTCTTCTAGCACTTGAAGTGAGGTCAACCCGACTTTCTCATATAACGTACAGTGATGTGTTCTGAAACTAGCCCCAGTAATAAACCTGAGTGCACTATGATACACTGCATCGAGTGGTTTGAGGGTACTGGCAGATGCATGTGGATGTAGATCCGCATAATACAGCATAGATAACAATGATGTTTGTACAACTTCTAATCTCGATGTTCTTGTAAAACAGTCTTTGTTGCTGTAGGAAAAACCCAATACCCAGTTTTTTCACAAGTTCTTCACCATTTGTTTTAAATAATCTTCATCTAACCAGATACCGATATATTACTCTGGGTTCTCTGAATTTCAAAACCATCCATACTATAAATATAAAACTTTTTTTATGTACTAAAGAGCATATACAGTAATTTTCTTAGCTGGGTTAAGCGCAGGTTTAAGATCTAATAGAGCATTTCGAATGGCATAAAAGGCAGCCTGTAAAATTGTGACAGCTTTATCAACTGAGCGTGCTGAAGTGTAAATGATGGTATAATCCACATAGAAATGAACAGAACAATTTTTAATCGGTGAGCTAAGATCATTTATGTATAAAGTGAAAACCAAAAGACCTAATATGGAGCCCTGGGGTACCGCTTTGGAAACCTCAAGAAAAATATTCTGATGCCCATCCGTCCCTATTGCTTCTAGACTGATGCCCATCCGCCACTATTGCTTGTGTTCTGCCATTTATGGCCCTGTCACACTATTGCGTATCGTACTAGCGTATGCCAGCGTATGAAAAATATCACTCATACGCTGATATATGCTGACATACGCTAGGGGTACGTTAGGCATAGATTGTATACGTTTCAAGCACGGTCGCATACGGTGGCATACGCTGGCATACGGCGAGGCACAAAAAGTTTTTTAAGCATGCTTAAAAACTTTGTGCGTATTCGGACGTATGGTTTATACGCTAAGCATAAGCTAGGCATACGCTAGCCATACGCTGGCCATATACTATTTTCAAGGGCTTTTTGTGCGTATGAAAATTATTTTATGAATTTACATACGCAACTCATACGTTTCTCTCATACGCAATAGTGTGACAGGGCCATTAGGTAACACTCAAAGCACTTACAGGCATTATTATTAGAATTAAAATAATAGTATAATTAACGATGTCAAAGGCTTTTGATAAATCAATAAACAAGGCAAAGCAATGTTCTTTTTTATTTAGTGATCAAATTATATCAATGAACACTTTGCAAGCTGCTGTCACAGTACTGTGCCCAGGCCTAAAACCAGACTGATAGGAGTTTAAAATACTATTAGATGATAATTATGATCTAACTTGGCTATTTACCAATTTTCAAAAATTTTGGCTAAGCAAGATAGTATGGAGATTGGGCAGTGGTTATTTGGGCCACGACCTCCTTCCATTGTAATGGCTGCAGGAGTTTGATTGACTCATTGGGCCTCAAGCAAAAAATGCTCGTACACACAAATTTGTTCTTATTTGGCAGGTAAGAAGGGTTTACACAATTTTATGGCATTCACTATTTTTCTCTTATTTTTGATTTACTCATAGATAGGAACAAAATTTAAGAGTGGTCAGAGTTACGCTGAAAGCAAATAGGCCTAAATTATATCCCCAGCAACTGGATTAATTTGAATTATTTCAAATAAATTGCTCACCATAATCACATTACCATGTTTACATTATCATGTTATTTTGTGTTATTATTATTAAAATTGGATTGTTGTAAATATTTATTGTAGCCTACACATAAATGTATTCCATCAATGTCCAAGTTAATAGTCTAGATAAAAAATACAACTTGTCCTTCCTCGCTGCCTGGTTGAGAGGAACGTACGTTTGATATTATCAACCGGAAATACATCTCATTTCACTCCAGCCCATGGATAGCCTATAACATTTTTTTTTTCTTTTCCCCCCATGCTATTCATTGGCTGAGGCCAGGAAAAGCTCACAACTGCTTATTGGTGCAGCAAGACAGTGCATGTGGGATGTATCTTGAACTATGTGAAAAGTTTTTTTATTAAATTAGCTTGCACTCTTTATATAATCCTGAGAGGAATAATCCAGGTGCGTAGGCTGAAAAAATAAATGAAGAAAAAAATTAACGAAAGAAACCTGCACACTGACATAAAATAAGGAGATTTAAATCTAATGAAGGTTGACCGATGCAAAATATGAATTTATTCACAGCATGTGCTCGTGTGAAAAAGTGCAACAACAAAAAAAGATGAAACAAAGGGGAAAGAAAAGGTTTGGGTTTTACACCATCATCAGTTCTCTTGAACTGTGTTCTCGTGATTCATTAAGACTTGTCATCTTTTTCTAGGCAAGATGCCAGTTTTATAAATGCATCTTCCAGATACAGGGGGCAGGAAAGCTGGACCTATGTGGCATTTTGGGGGCATGAATTATGCTAATAGAGAATTCACATGGACTTGTGAATTTACACTGGCCTGTAAGAAGATTTCTGGAGGAGAGTTTGGTGAATCGGACGTGAAACACCTTTTTATTTTTTATTTAGCCTTTATTTAACCAGGTAGTACACATTGAGATTAAAAATCTCTTTTCCAAGTGAGACCTCTTCTCTCAAGAACAAATATAAGAGGAAGTTAAGAGAAAAATAAGAAAATGTTCTTGCATGAGGCTCATTTTTTCCTGCCTGCCCATCGGCAGTTGGGTCCACGGTATGTGCAGTATGAGTGTGCATTACAAAGTGTACAGCCAAAGTGGCGATGAAACAACTGGCCAATGGACTATACTGCAGATATTTAATAGTGCAAAATCAAGTTAGTGTTGTGATCTGAGTCTTGCCAAATGTGAATCACTCATTCTCACTGGAATAAGATTTTGTGAATGGCTCTGTGAAGTGTCATGTGCTTATAGAAGTGACCATTACACTGGTGTGATTACCTGGAAGATGAAGAGTCATTCGTCAATTCACTAGTCTTCAATTCAATAACCATTTGTCCTTCATTCTGACTTACAAGAACATGCAAACAATATTTTCCCACTTAACTAAAACCGTCTGGCAAGTGTAACTATTACTGGAATTAATGTATCAATATTTGCGGAGAAATATTACACTTGGAAACATGTAGTCGGCTGCAATATTTTCCAACTCCCCCAAAAAAATCTGGTCTTCCAACATGGTGCCTGGCTTGGTTGCTAGGTGATTTCAACTTGAAAGCCTCTATTTATGCTGAAGAATAACACAAAGGCCTGCGCGCACAGTGCCACAATAAAAAAAGCAGGGTTCATGCTGTTTTGACAAATGTATCGGTTTTTGACAGCCATATCGATTTTGAGGTTTCGCTCTTAATTTGGTGGAAAGTCCAGGGGTCACAAAGTAAAAGTCCTACAATGTTTTTCTTCCACCCATGAACTCAGCCAGATGATTTCACTACCCCCTGGCTGAACAATTATGCTAATTAACAAATCCAGATAAAATACTGGGGAGGACTTTTACATTCTCAACCTGGATTTTTCACCTCTGATATTTTGGAATGATACAGCCTCATCTTAAACGCTTGGATTGGTGAATCTTTACACCCTGTTTAAGTGTATACATCATCTATAATATACATGGGTTTATATTTTAACACATACTATGGAGAATCTGAAAATCATTGCAGAGTTCACATGTACACAGTACAATTTTCAGTGTTAAATCAACTCTTATAGAGTATATTTTGTCCCAATTGGACTCTCATGTGTACTATTAACACAAGACATTTTACTGTATAATAAACACTTATTGGGGGGTTAATAATCCAATACGCTTCGCTTGTAAGAAAGTTCAATGTGTAGGAAAAATTATATGTTTAATAAGTTAATCATATAAATGTATTACGTGACATACTGGAGCTAGACCAGCACAAAGCCCAACATTTCTGCAAAGGGGAAGAGACTGCCATATTACTTTTTCATAATATGGATGTGGGACACAACTCTACAGTAGAATTCAGGTTAAGTTTCATGCAACATCAATGCCCCACCTGGGATTTGAGCCTGGAACCTACAGGTTAGTGAAGCATCCCTCTGATTCTTTCACTCGGTGAACATACCCCTCTCCAGCCCAGCACCAGCAGTTCACATTGATGGAGCCACATATATCTCACTCTGTGCTGTAACCATGGTGACTGCTGCAAGCATGGATATGTGAAATATTGTTTTGCTATTAATAGTATACAGATGGTAAAGCAGTATGCAATGGAACAGAGCTCTGGCTGTGTGGGTAAGACTATGTATGTATATTTTTTTTACACAGAAATGGTCCTATCATGAGTTTTTCTCGCAAGACGATAACAATTGAAAATGATTCCCTGACTCTGGAAAAGACAGCCCTGGAAAACAATGGCAACACATAATAAAATAAGAATATAGAAATAAGTAGAGGCCTTTGTAATGTAATCTCGCCTGCTGAAGCCCAGACCGAAGGTTTTTTTTTACAGTGCTCAGAATCATGTTAATCTCTTTAATCATGGCTGTTAGGGTGTGTCCTTTTTTTTTTGATATGACAATAGTTTTACCGCATGGTGGGTTGTTAAGGGTGACTCAACTTAAAAGTCATAGTTCACTTTCTGGTGTTTTTAGATATTTTTTTTCAGTTATAGTGTGTGTTTTTGATTGGCCCAGACAGCTTTTGTGTGCAATGAAAAATATTTGAGATTTATACAGATTTACACAGGCCAAATATCCAAAAACCCCATAAAGTAAATTACCCTTTCAGCCCGGTTTTATGTTGTGTACTCAACAATACATAATTCCACAATATCACAGTAATACAAATAATTGGTTCCCAGTTACCAATGGCCCGGGCTCCTTGGGTTACCACCGCATTCGCTCCTCTTAGTGATGTGCCGGTTAGAGATATGCTCTTGATCAGCACCACTAATATGGACTGCAGAGTGTAAAATAGTCACTGGCCCACAGCTGAGTACATCAGAGGCCTGCACGCACTTCGGCTGCGGTGCCCTTTGCACAGATGTGAGTGGCACAGCAGTTAATACAGAGGTACAACTGGCTATTCCAAAAAGCTGAAAAATCAACAACAAAAAAAACAACTATAAATGACTTGCCCACTCGATAGCGGACAAAAGATTTGCATGAATCTGCATGTCTTCTGCCCTTGTTTTAGACCATTTAATGATGCCACGTACTTAATATAATACCAATATACACTCCTCAAAAAAAGTTCGGAAACGTTATTTCGGTCGATTATTCCTCCCCTTTAATAATACCAATTGGTATTGTATTTTATATCGTTGGAAAGCCTGATTAGTCACCTTTACAACGAGGTACAACTTGTAAGGATCGTGCATTCGTGGAATGAGCAACACAGCTAACCGTGTGGGTAGCGGCCCAAAAAAATGTGCCAAAATCCCCTGCAATATTCTTCTGTTGGTATTCACTCTTGTTTTGAGTTGCTTGGTGGACTGGATGATTGCACTCTCCCACAGTAATAAGGAAAAAACAACACATATTGGCCATTTTTACACTTTATTCATTTTACACTGTCAGGGACCTCAGTAGCGTGTGGAAGATCCATACGCAGCCACAACAGCTTGGCACCTCCTCCTCATGCTGGTCACCAGCCTGGTCACACACTGCTGTGGGATGGCATCCCATTCCTCGGTGCCAATCAGGTGCCAGTCACACACCTGTGACTGGCATACACCTGCCAGCACTTGAAGCTCAAAACGAGAGTGAATACCAACAGAAGAATATTGCAGGGGATTTTGGCACATTTTTTTGGGCCGCTACCCACACGGTTAGCTGTGTTGCTCATTCCACGAATGCATGATCCTTACAAGTTGTACCTCGTTGTAAAGGTGACTAATCAGGCTTTCCAACGATATAAAATACAATACCAATTGGTATTATTAAAGGGGAGGAATAATCGACCGAAATAACGTTTCCAAACTTTTTTTGAGGAGTATAGATCACAGTAATAATACGTTAACCTTTATGGATTCAAGGTTCCACAAAGGTTAATAATGCGTCTATAGGTATGCTGCAAGCACACTGTTAAGAGGCGATAGAAAATTGTGCCTGTTATTTCAGGGGTTAAAATGTCCAAGTAATATGTGATAATGTACAATATGAAGAAAAAAAAATGTTGTAAAAATGAAAGGGTTGTGGCTAGAATAAGGGCTTTGTGAGCTGATCCTGGATGCGATCGGTGTACGTGAGCAGGAGCAGGAAGTAGCCGAGCGACTGACGCACCAAATTGGCGCTCTCTGTACCTTTTCACCTTCATAAAAAAGTAATGCGTGTCAAAACATAAAATCATAACTAGATAGCATAGCCTATAAAACAGATGGAATACTATCAAACTAGAATGCAACAGATGGTATATTTGAAAATATGGAAAACATTGACACTTTCAAAAAGGCAATAATACGCCTACATTATATCATTTGTACACAGACAAGACTGCAAAATAATGCACTGTATAAAATATATAGAATTTTAAAATGTCATCTGCAATGCATGCATAAAATTGAATATGAACATGGCACCAACTGAGACATTTTATGAAATATGCCCTATATTTATGCAGGTATTTAAAATGTATGTTGCCCCTGCCATTTTTTTTATTCTAAACTATATTCTATATTTTATTCTATATTTATTTTGTTTTATAGCAGCCAGCATATCACAACTAGGCTACACAACTCCCCCGAGCCGACTGCTGAATTAGCTGGTTATCATTTTCGGTAGTTCAGAGCACTGTGACTCCCATAGTTAGAATAATTTCAGGATTCTGGAAGCTGGAGGAGGCTCTTTTAATTTCTCTCTGCCACTAATGCACCCCAGCCTTTTCGGTTATAGCGCAGCGATGAAGCAGTCACAGAAAATGGTGTCATTCGCCCGTTTTCAAACCCATTTTCAGAATCGGATAAAGGCAGCCTCTTGCCGCCCACAATTCTCTCGTCTGTTCGAGTAAATCCTATTAGTGCTTGGCACAGCTCCAACCATTTTTTAGCTGCCCTTGCAGTGATATCAGGATACCAGTGGTGTGGGGAGGCGGGTGGGAGAGTTCAGCTGCACGATATCCATATAAAATCATCATCTCTGTCCGTACATGAAATTGTCTTGACAGCATCAGCTACCCAGGAACACAGAGAGCGGGTACATTTCCACACACCTCCTGAGATTGGATCCAGATTATGGCACGATTATAATGCTATCTTTCCGAAGCAGACGACACATAAAAGGGCGCGTTTAGTCGCCGGAAGTCCCGGGGAAAGGCCAAGATTATGATCGACCGTACTGGAAGTGTGATCCGATGTGATGCCGTTTTTTGTTTTCTTTTCGTTTTTTCTCCGATTAGCTTTTAGACATCAATGTCTCTGAAAAGGTCAGAGTGTCTCAAGCAGAAATGAATGTGAACGCCCTTATGGAAATGTATAATACTGCAGTATATTTTAAATATATTGTGACGATAATTTTGATATATTTACAATATACTTGTTTACAAAGTTATTTTTCGATAAGGGTGATTCCGTGCAGGATCCCTCTCTTTCACGCTTGATACACTAACAGAGTAAATACATTCATGACTTGTCACAGTCCTGTTTCACTGATGAAGGCCGTGTTCCAGTATTCCAGGATGTTTTAATAATTTAGCCTTGTCTTCACTGAAAATACTTGAGAGATGGTGTTTTATGATTGCGAATGCATTTATGAATGTGGCAGAGTCAATTTTCTCTGGTCAATAACCAAGCATTGTCTTTCACACATGCACATCAACTAACTGTACCCCTTAGGTTGGTGTGTGGGTACATTTATACATGATACTCATGACCAGGGTGGTATACTACGAAGCAGGATTACTTAGTCAGCTAGTTAATTGCACCAAGTAAAACCCGGGAACATCCCAAATCTGGAACACGGACTAAAGTCAAAAGAGCTGTTCCCGGTTTTACTCAGTGCAGTTATCCAGCTAACCAAGTAATCATGCTTTGTAGTATACCCCCGAGGAGCAGTGTGTTGTCGCATCCTTTTGTTTCTCCTCTCAGAAAGTGGGTCACCATCCAACTGTGCATGACTGGCATAGTGCGCTATCAATGAGTCTTGCTTTATCCAATGAAGGTGCATGGTGGTCCAATCTTTGATGCCAATCAAACATTGATCAATAGTCATAGCAATATTAAGGTCAGATTTTAGAAGGGCCTGCCCTTGACTTCAAACATGGTCTATCCCAGTGTGCGTCATGAACTTGGACTCTATGATCTAGTCTCCCCAGTATCACACATCAGCACAATAACGCACGTGAGAAAGTGCACCACTGCAACACCAACAGAGATCTGTCTGTCATAGTTAAGTGTTCATTCTTAAATAACATACCTGCCTCGAAAAAGCCCACATCTGACTAAACCCGTTCCCTTTAACTTTCCACACCTTTTAAATAGCACAGCCTTTCAATGGTCAACAGACATTTGTATTTTGTCAGCAAAAATACAAGTATACAGTACGGGAACGGAAGTGTATGTGATTGAATGTATTTGCTATCATTGTGTTAATAATGCAAGTAAACATCAAAGTGTAGTGAGGGTTTTTATCTGCACACTGAAAAATACCAACAGCAAAAAAAAATCTATGTCATAAGCATTTGCAAGTTGTCGCTGCATTTACAGTCTATTCCATGAATAATTAACGAAAGGAAATGTCCTACATCTAGAAATGGGAGTCGAAAGGCATCAGAATATTCCTATAATGTTATAGTAAAACACTATGATGAAACAATGTGTTTATTGGCAATTGTAAGCATGGTTCTTCACTCTCTGCGAGAAACATTATGTTTGAGGAGCTAGAGAATGCTTTTCCAATGTGACATTTAAAACAGATTGTGTATGAAAACAGCTTCATGGAAAACGGACTCTTCTCCCAGTCTCTGAACTGTCTACCACTTATAATTAATTTGATGCATATGTTCTGTGTATTTTTTAAATAAATTAAAGTTTTGTTGTTGTAATAACCAATGTCTTTTCTCTAGTGTTTATTTAATATCCCTCAGGTTCATTTTAACCTGACGTGTTATGTGTCACATGCTTAATAACAGTAATGCCATTTTAACATAGCCTATTTAATACTGAACTTGTATTCAAATGAAATAATATATGAGGCTGTTCGATATTACTTTTTCTAAAGTCTCATCACAAATGCATCACAAGCTAATCTACACAACGGCAATACGTAAACTAAAAAAATTATAGAATGATTACATGTACTGGGGTTGAATAGTAGTCCTTTGAGCCAACTTTAAAAAGACTTTAAAATGAGTGATGAAATGTTCCTGAGATCACACCCTTTAATCTGTTTTTGGAATCCATATTGTGCATTTCTTTAATATTATAATCAATGAAATTGAAAGACGCTGTGCATGCTCAATTTCCCATACTGTAGTTTTATATTTAAGTTGCGGTTATTGTTTTTAAGATGTTTTTTTTTTTTTTTCAGCAACGTTATACAGTGTTTTCCATTCCTGATGTAAAATATGGGGCCGTCGAACAGACAACAAAACTGAACAACGGAGCTGACCTATACCAACGTGTAGTGCAAGAGCGAAAGACGCAAAGAGGGTTAGAAGGGGGGCGACAGTGAGGCGGTGACTTCACGGATACACCTGGAGAATGGGCTGAGTGAAGTGTACAAAATGTACATCAGACCCCAGAAGGACATGTGACGTAGCATACTTGGTGGTTGTGGAACATCACAGTTACCTCTTCATATCAGCAGTTAAGTTGCTAATTAAGAAAGCATTTTCACAGTTTAGCTTGGAACCTCATTCTTGCACATTTTTTTTGGAAAGGATAATTTTCCAAAAAAGGGCTTTAATCAGGACAGTCCATTAGCTGTACAATAATTCTGTGTAAATCTGAGATATGTTGTCCTGAACGCACAGTGTACTTTCCTTTCAAAACCTTGTTTCATTTTTTAAGTGGATTTAATTTCAATGTTTTAAAATTTTAACTTTTGGACATGTTATTAAAGTCAAAAGCCTTTCCTGTGAAGGGGTTTTCAGAACAGAATGCATTTGTACATTAGCGAGACATCAGCTTCCATTAGTAATGTAAGCATATTTCAGAAATAATTTGTATGCGTATTGAGTAACACTATCTTCTTTAGTTACACTTCACAACTATCACAACTACCTGACTACAACAATCCTACTCCAATTCACAACTGGGAGTAGCTGCAGCACTGGCACTTTCATTAGTTGCTGGGTGATGTGGTCCTGTAATCGTTGATTGGTCTCTAGCTTTGTTCACTGTTATGCAAAAAAAAAAACTTCACTTAAAACTTTAAAGTGATGGTCAAGAAAAACCCATAATATGCTTATAACCATGTTATGTATGGCTATTAATGTATGTATTGAGCACCAATAAAGCGCAAGGAATAAATTCCATTGCAAACTCGTTCAATTTCAGTCTATCTATATCTCTTTATTCCTGTATGCTGAAAAAAAGGGTGGGGTCTAGGTCCATGTCTACGTAGACATGAACCCCCAACCAATACATATTTTTGTCTCATTACATAACTACTCCCTTAGTTTGAGGCGAATAAAACCGTCCTGTCCCACAGTCTCACTAAGAAATCCTGTCTGAAGTCTGAACCAAACGCTCGTTTTGTTTGCCCCTGAGAATAGCAGTCTGCGTTATCAGCATTTGGATTTCGAATAGTTAGTTAGCTAAAGTGTTTATTTTTTCCTGCTCTCCTTATACCTATACCAATTTTATCCCTCTCCCAATCTTTCACCTTTTTATCCATCCCTCCGTGGTGCTAGCTAGTGACATTAGCTTGCTCCTTGCACAGCTCAGCATGGAAACGAACTACGGTAATCACTTACACGTCATTTTTACTCGGTGCACTGCTCATTCGTCAGATATCGAAAAGAATAGATAGTTAAGATTTTGCCAAATAAACCATGCCTTGGAAATGGTTTTGTCGTATTGTTCAGTGGCTGGTTACAGTAATAAAAATACCACGAGAACCATTATCCACCGAAGTACTTAGTTGCCATGCACGTAATTTTCATTCGATTAGCAACCGAAATTTATGAATGGGCCTTTAAATACATTTTAAAAACTCGATAAAACCTACCATTATTTAATGATTTGTGTGGAACATGCATTTGGTAAAAGGTCCATGGACGGCGCTACACCGGGGCAAGGGTGGGCTATAGCACCGCCACAAATCTGCTTAGCCCCGGTTTAGCCCCCCCAGACATTTTAATAAATTTGTATAATTATAATAAAGAAATATATAAAAGTAAATCAACAATTATAATCCCTTTCTGATATTCACCCTGGCTACGGGGGTGTATAGCCTACGCTATGACGCACGGGTGGAGGTGTGTGTGTGTGTAGGGAGCTCACACAAATTACAAAATAACATAGGCTAAACTGATTTCTAGCGTTAGCTAACCAGTGTTTCCCATAGCCTACAATACATCAGGCCTACAGAGTTTGCCACACAGTCACAAAATATAAAATGGAAACATCATTGTTTGAAAAGTAATTTAGGCTACTATCATTTAAAAATCTATAAAAAATGTGTTTGAGTAAGCTCTCCATTTTGTGATCCGTGTTCGATCAACTAGCCTATTCGACAGATTTGTGGAGTGTGTGGATTTTCCTCAGTAGCCTATGAACCAAATCCAAGTGTAAAACTACAGTGTTTTGATTGGCGGTAGACTAATCTCACAAATTGACTGCTTGGCCACGCACAGATTAGTAGTAGATTTGCAAAGCGAATACCTAACCTAAATTAGCTGAATGATCATCTTCAATCTTCATCTTCTTCAGCTAATAAGAAGAGCTTGCCTCCAAAAAATGGTCAGGTAACAGATCTCATCTTTCTTCCCTGTAAATGTATAGGCTACATAAGACAGGGGGAGAATGGTGACAGTGGAAACTGTTCTGATAATACAGAAACCAACGCAAACGTTACGGTGCAGCTTTATGAAACACGCCTAGTAGCGTAACTAGTAAGTAAAGTTAGCGATCTTCGTTAGAAAAGGAAACTCCTAAATATCCCAATCACAGAGCAGTAGTTAAACAACAATATTTTAGCCATCTTTTTTTTGACATAACGTTAAACTTTAAACTGATCATTTGTCCTTTCTTCTCGCATCCTTTTTCATAATTTTCTGGTGTCTTATTTTCTTTGATGCCTGATATTTTTAATCACTCGTATTGATGAAGCCAAATTACATTCATAATGCCACTGCAATTTACAGAATTATACAATTCTGACTGTTGTATTGATGCTCTGTATCTGCTCTGCAGGGGCTAGCACAAGCAGCCAGTGAAGAGAGCCCCCCCCCTCACACACACATGAAAAAGCCATCCTGGGGGAAACACTGCTAGCACCCTAGCACCCCCATGTATTGATAGCCCACCCTTAGCCCAGAGAGAGAAAAGTTTCTGGCGCCGTCACTGGAAAGGTCACCTTGCTATTTAGCTTGCTTTAAATAGACTAACGTTAGATCAAACGGTTGCATTACTCTGCTTAGCGTTTAAGTTAACGTAACTTTGATTGCGAGCATGCGTGTGATATTTATCTCTTGATAGCAGCCGCTCTGTATTTTACTTTGAATTGATTGCATTAATTCCTCACTACAGTTCTGTAGTTCAAACATGTAGGGCTGGATGACGTCGACGTCACTCGGGTTGAGGGCGTGGATTTAGACCACACCCCTACAATCCTGAGTCCTTTCAAGACTGAGTTTATTAGCTGACTTTGAGATGTATATTAATATACATATTCACATTTTCTTAAAAATATATTTGGTGGGTGTGTTGTGGATACGTCCCTCTGTGATATATTGTGGTTATTGAAGTTTTTAGAATCCCTTGAACATCACTTTAAATACATAATACAAATACTTTCATAAAACAAATATTTTGTGAAAAATCTATTTAAGGGGAGACCGTGTGGTGTGATCCAAAGGGCAGCCAACTCTTGGCCCATGCCCAAGTCCCCCGTGCAGTCACACGTTTGATTCCCTGCCGCGGTACTTTCTGTACTGCGACTCCATCTCTGCCTGTGGCCCTCTCCATTTCCCCCTTGTGCAAATAAAGTGAAAGACTACATAAGAAGACTTTAAAGAAACTGAAATATAATTTTGGAAATATGGGTGAAAAGTTCAACATCTTAATATGTAGGGCTAGGCTACTTCTAAGAAGCAACAGTCAGTAACATTCTGTTCCATAGAAAATGCTTTGAGAGAACTCTTCCAATGACACGGCCATGTGGTAACATTGCGTAAGCAATTCTGCCCTAACCAGTGAACATGAGAAAATAAACATCTCATGATCACGTTGGCTTCAACAGCCCGGCTTCAACAGCCAGAGTGCTGAAGGGGACATACAGGTCATGGTCGTGATACGACACTGACCTTTTGTTTTCGGTTGGCAGATAAGCATTTGCATTTTATCAGATTCGAGCTCTGAGCAGCAGAACTCGTATACAAAGCTATTCCTTCCACCCCTTCTCAGTAACCCTCAGGTATGGCGAAAGATCAACAAGCTCACATCTAGCAGGCTAAAGCAAGTCTCCTTCTCATAAACTGTTGTTTTAACTGCGATATAATGGCAGAATTCATCCAGCCTTAAAACGGTTGGGAATATGAAAATTGGTTCTCAAATTTAGCAGGGGCATATTTGAATCTTGTATACTATTTGAACCATACAGTGAAAACAAATACAGATGTTTTGATAACACTATTTACCAAGGCCCAGCAAATTCATGCGTTATTAATACTTGTATAACATATGTTAATACAATGAGCAATTCATTGTGCTAATATTAACATAGTTTTCAGTGTCTATTATAAAAAAGATACAATAACAGCTCATAAGATCATATATCAGCTTGAGAATGCTCATAAAGCATCAATTAACACTATAAATCATTAATCAACTTTTGAAGTGGCTGTCTAAGTCATTTGTAAGGGGTGAGAGTGATCAACTTTAGAGCAGGCACTGCAATAAATTATACTGCATATTCTACAATAAATATGACTTAATTATGTGTTAATGGCTCCTTAGCACAAGTAAGTATTACCTTTGTACCACTAAAGTACAGACCATACTATATTCTTTCTGTGAGCCAAAATGCACTGCTACTGTTGGGGTGTATGAGTGAATCTGACACTCAATACTTCCCGTTCTGTGTTATATGTCCAAGTGTATTTTAACATATAAAAATGTTTGGCTAAGGAAGGTTATCGACACTTATATTCACATGTAACACAGATGACCTGAGTAACCTCTGCAAAGTCTGACTGTGTGGGAAGGAATAGCATTGGGGGAAGAGCAGAGCCGATCATCCTTGACTGTCCTGTGGAGATGACATGCCACTTTTCACAAAGGGGAACAGAAGGTCACTGCTCCACTCTGTGACTTACAAATTGTTACCAGGTGGAGAGAATATGGTGCAAGATGGATCACATTTGACCCATTTTTTAAACATGTGAAAATGTTAATATCCATGAGAAGTATATAATGTAGAAAGTCTTGATACATTACTTAAGACCGAGCACTCTCCCCATTAACTTACAGCAGCATCATACTTGGCAAGAACGAGCTTTAGTCCAAATTTGAAGGTTAAAAACCGGAAAAGTAACTTGCTAACATAAGCAGCTGCTAAAAATGTAAACTGGGGATTAAGAAATTGAAAAGAGTGGTTAAAATCACATGTATGAGAGACAAAAGTTTAGTAGCACAACACAATTATTCCAGAACTTTTTAATGATTGTCTCTGGTAATGCTGACCAAGTACCAGTATTTTATACACATAACGTAACATTACCAGGTCATGATTTAAAAATAATAATAATGTCCTCCCACACTTTTTTCACTTTGACAAACAGAACATAGCTCGTTACTGTGTAGCCGAACCAAATCTGTAGTGTTTTTTTTTCTTTGAACGTTTAAAATTGCCAGAAACATTGACTTTGAAGAAGTACAACTATAACAAGCATTGTACACATTTGCGTCTTTATATGGTCCCAGGATTCAATTTGTTTTACAGGCGTTGCATTGTCCGACATCCAGTGGTCCAAAAAATAAATCCAGTGTCCCATCAAAACCACTGTAGGCTACTGTGTTTCAAACGAACAAAATACATTCCAATGTGGCTTGTGAAATTCCCATAGAACACTGGCATGGACATAAAGCTTAAACATATTTGCAAATTACACAAAAAACAGAACTGTAACCTACTCGATGCAAAATTTATTTACAAGTCTTTGTTTTTGGTGGCAATTACTGTTACAGTTTAGGGACTGAGAGCAACGATTTACTCAAGTCTTTTGCATCCCCAGCTGTTCTTACACGTTCGTATCCGAGCAAAGACATCGATTGGTGACAGTAGTCTTCAACTTGTTTTATTTGTTGAAAACTTAGTACAGTTCTCCACGCGCTGGCCGCCTGGGTCGCATTCCGGGACGACACGATGAACGGTTTGGATGATGAAGTCGTTCCGCTGGTCATGTTCAGGGCAAACAGTTCGACGTCGTGGTTTGCTGACAAATTGACAAAGCGATAAACGTTCCTTACCGTCTTGATTGGGTTGTCCACCAAATCCTCGTAACGCACGGTCATGTACTTTCCCTTGAGCCAGTTGGGTGGATTTAAGGCGGTTCTCAATGTTCTGGATGTCCGGTCGCATATCACTTCCATAGCTCCAATTGAGTGATAGTCTGACCCGTCCTTCTTGTTAACCTTGTGATTTGGGTCGACGAAAGGTATTCGACGAAGTTTGGGGTCCCTGCTCCGAACCACTTGTAAGTTCTCGCGTATCAACCCGTGTCTCGACTTGATCCTGGAATTCGCCACAGCCCTTGGGTCTCTGACGAGGTGAATCACCTTCAGATCTAAAGAAGGATCCTCCATCAGCGGGGCAAGAACACTGATGTCCAAAATGCGCACCCCTTTTATGACCACGGTGTTATACTTGAGGCATTCATCCTCCAGGACCCGCAGACTTTGAGGTGGGCACTTTTTACACACCTTATCGTCCACCAAGCCCACAATATCTTTTCTGTACGCCGAGCAGAGAGGATAAGAGCACGTTACTTTATTAAGGGTGGCACCAAATAGCCCGAGAGAGCTCACATTCTTGCCCCCCGGTGCATTGTACAGCTGGAAAACAGAGAGATCACACCGATACAATGAGCTTAGCATGTCTCTGGCTGCCCCTTGCAGCGACACCGCATCCCCGGGGTACAATTTCTGCCAGATGTGCCACATTGGCTCGTACAAAAAGAACACGTCCGGGTTTTGGTTAAAAAGCTCACCGAAAAAGGAGGATCCAGACCGCCAAGTTGTCAAAACATACACGAGCTGTCTTTTCTTAGCCAGAGAGGGTCTGTAAAGGAAGCGAATATCTGATCTACCCTGATAGGTAGTGCTTCTCATCTGGTGATTGCACTGCTGTGGTTCTTTAGTCCATTTGTAATTCGCCAGATTCAGCATGGTTAAAACCAGTAGCAAAAAGTAGGCAATAAACAAAACAATCCTCTTCCTGCGCAGCACTTTCATTACGATCCCTGGATGAGCGATTATTTTTGTGTGACTTCTATAGGTTTTGATCTTTCTCCCGAAGCCTGCATCCTTCTCCCAGGGTGGTGTTAACTTCAGTTGATACTGTTTGCTTTTCATTTATGACACAATGGGGGCTGATACCGCGCCGATAATTTTTACATTTAAATAGTAGGCTAGCTACTGTGCGTCCAATTTAGTAATATGAGATGGGTGGATAGACTTGCGCTACCTACCAAATTTAACAAGTAATGGATAGGGATTAGATAACCCAAAGGAGTGATTGATTCAATATCAAATTTGCCAACCAAATACCAAAGCTAACGCAGACAGATTTTACTGCAGTGCGCAAGCGTACTCATTCAGCACAAAATACAGTGAAAATAACACTTGCATTGCAGATTGCGTTCAGTTTTACAAGAGTCGTTAAATGAAAACTGGCTATTTTCAGGAAACATCTAGGTTACACTCTTTGCTACTAACACGCGGTGAAAGCATCTCTGCGCAGTTACAGAAATCTGAGATAGCGACTAGCGAGCTAGCTATGTCTTGGCTAGGCAAGATAAATTTCCAATGAATAAAATGCTAATAATTACGTCTGATGGCTTCCATTTGATTCCATATTTTGTTGAAAGGAGAAACGGCAGCTTAGATCCAGTCTAGAATTGTTTTGTTTTCATCCATATCCGCTATTTGGCCGTTCTATTGTGTTATATCTGTGTAACTAATTGGAACAGGGCTGATTCAATCAGAAACTGAGGAAAATAGTTCCGCCCACCCCCTGTTCCGATTGATAGAAGTAACATGAATCTGGACGGAGTCTGTCGCTCTATTGGTTCTTTGCTGTGTCTGTCAAATTAATTTGCATGCGCCCCAGTACAAAGATATGACTGCCCGATGCGTTTTAAATGATGGAGAAGGATGCAGTAGAGAATTTCTTTGCAACGTATCTGCTGTATTAAACAACTCGTTGTCTCCGTAGCCTATGTTTTCACGGCGCAATTTAAAACACTCATCTTCCTAAAGAGGTCGTGACTCCCGTTTTACCTGCGAACGTAGGCTACATCAGCTACAATTTTCCCACACCATACAGCTGTTGTTGCAGTTTTGTTGGGAAGTAGGCTAATGTAAAGTATTTACGCGTGAAATATTTTCGCAAATAGAAAAAGGGATTGCGTTACTTCACATTGTGATGTGCTGAGCCTCGGGGAGAGGGAAGGGACCTTTGTTTTCAGCGTGGAACCTAATTTATAAACCTATACATACGGATAGGCTCTCTCTCTATTGTTGGCGAGCAGGTTGAAGTTATAGCCTATTTTGCAGAATGGCAAAATCACACATGTGACTAATCTATGACAGAAAGCGGACAATATAAATGAATAGAACACAAATGAACAGTATGGCAACGATGTCATTGAATAGAAATGGTCAATCACCCGTTATTTCTGTCGATATAACCAGAGTACCCAGTGAGCAAAAGCCGGAATCTAGACGTCTGGAGGGGTGGAAATCTCAGATTGAGATTTAGCTCAATTTAGCCCTAATTTAGCTCATTTTTACCTGGATATACTGGCTACATCCTAGCCGGTTAAAAAAACTTTACTTTTCAACCAAATTTAGCCGGTTTTTCATCTGAACCCGAGACGGCGTTTCACCGTCTTCTCGTCGACTTTTCAACACAAACATGTTCAGTGGGATAGTTCGTTATTATTGAATTGCAATGTTTAATGCCAAACAACAGTTAAGTTGTGAGGTTCCAATAATTTCCCTGGATAGGCCTATATAGCCTACCTATATCGAATTCACACTTTATGCTTGTGTGATCCATTCCAACACGTTTTAATTGACGTGGAAACATGTATCAACACATAGGATTAATTAAATAAATGCTTCTAAGTTCAAATATCAGTAATTAGTAATCAAAAGTTTCGCCTCCTTTTCGTAGGCTACATGATATATATTTTAATGACTTTGCGTAGCAGAGTGGCGCCCTCAGCTGGTATTCTGTGGGAGTCAGACGTCAGTAATCAGAAAGTATCCGTTTTATGACTAACTAAGGAATGCCCATTTGACCTGATAATGGTAATATAATTTGTAGATACGCGGCTGGTGTCCTTATAATTAATAACACTAAAACCCCAGTGGTGACTAAGCCTGATAGCATATTTTCAAAAAGACCAGATAGTCTTGCAAATGCAATTTACAATTAGGTTATAGTAACTAACTTCAACAATGTTGTAGTTTCACAGATCAGGGGTTTCTCCTCGCCCTAACTGGCTGAATTGAGTGGCAAAGCTATACTACCCAGGAGAAATGATGGCCACACGTTATGTGTTTGAGTCTGGGAAGAGGGAAAACCAGACTGCTGCTAACTTTTTGTATATTTTTCTCTGTCTCTCCATCTTTCTGTATCCCTCTCACTTGCTATCTCACCCTTTACCTCTCTACCCTCTCTCTCACTCCCACTCCCACTCACTCTGTCAGTGCTTGGCAGCTTGTCCTCCTATCTGTCCCTGTGGAGCTGTTTGCTCTGTTCAGACATTGCCCCCTTGGGTCATTTTCTCCGTCCAGGTGAGAGTATATTACCTGTCTCTGAGGTGGCACCAAACCACCCCCACTTCCCTCCCTCCCTTGTCCAGCCCTGTTAGAACAAAAAAACATTATTTCTTCCCTGGGTGCAGAGGAAATGATCAGGAGAGCCTGGAAGGTACCCAAGACACTGGACGTGTCTGTGGAGGACATGTGGCAAAGTTCTGAGGGCTGCTCAGAAATGGTAAGCTCATTTCTAAGGCTGGTCTCTTGTTGCAATGCAAACGAAAACGGTGTGCCATTTAACAGTTTTAATATTAAAATTTTAGCGTGCTCAGCCTGAATTTCACTTTGCATACTGTCTTGGACAAACACTAATAATAGCTGTAGAATTTTAAGCAGAGGCCATGCAAAATTTTACATGTGTAGAAATTGGTTGATGCAGTGTGCTAATGATGTAGACACAACTGCTTTTGTTGAGAAGCAAACACATGGTAGAATGGATTATCATGGATTGTTTAATTTGAATACAATTTACATCCAGGCTCCTATTTCAATCATTCAAATGGGGTCCGGTGATTCTCTTTGAAAGCAAAACGAATGCAGGGTCTTCTTGTTATTAAAATACCTTTGATATTCTTGTCTTTTTGGCCTAAGATGGAGTAGTTCAGTTGAACCATTGAGAAATCAACACAACCTGGTTTAGGCCTATGTCAGTAAATATTGTATTGTACTGATTTTTAATATGCCCATTCTAAACCACCCTGAATCACAGTACAGGGTTACACTGTTGGGGTCACAAAAAAATGTATTGTCTGAATGTATGACTCCACTCTGTCATCCACGTTTTCCCATTGTTAGACTTTTCATTGTAGCATTTATAGCAGCTGTGTGGTTTTCAAAGCACAGCCAATGGAAATTAAGCTACAATGCTAAATTTAGCTGAAAAGCACCTCAGCCACGTTGATCACGCCAGGGTGTACAGACGATTGACACACAAGTGTCAGAGTTGGTCAGGTGACAGATGGATTTGGTTTGGTGGGAGCGGTGGGATCACAGACGTGTTGGCGAAAAGAAGGGAACCGGCGGGTTTCAGCTGCGTCGTACGTTCTACTGGGAGGAGGAGGCGGTAACTGAAACCCACCTCAGGCCGCATAAATAATGCAGCCGGCTAGTGAGAATAGCGGACGGCAAGAGGAAGGCAAAGCCTTCGTGTTTCTTTTCAAAAGGTGAACTCACTCTCTGCCCCCACCGTCCCCCTTTGGTATTGAGTATCACCGAGCACCCGTCCGGTGCTTGCAGTGCAAAAAGTGTCGCCCTGGCGGCTTTCGCCGGGTTTGGGGACATATATTGTGGAGGAGTTGGTGGGGGGAGGGGGGGTCGGTGGCCGCAGGGCCAGTGTGGATTTCCCCACGGCTCGCTGCATAAGTCGCCGTTGCTACGACTCCGCTCTTTCCAGGCAGAGAAGGGAAGGTACGTCTCCAATGCACCTGGAAACCTTTCTCACGGACTCAGCTGTTTGGGTAAGCTTCATTGGGCCGTTAATGAAAGACTTTCAGCTTTTTTTGGCCCACTTTGGCTTGGCATTTGCACAATATGTTGGTTGTCCTGGAATTTATTTTACACGTTTCAAAACATTAAGACCAGTATTCGGGATAGTGCTTTAAGTATATTTTTCGATTTGTCAAGTCCAAAGAATTGATTCTGTAATTGCATTTTTGCTCCTGAAAGCCCAAAGATAAATACTTAGCTTCTACGTAGTCTTTTTTTATTTATTAGTTTGCCTTTCTCTTTCAGCTATCCTGTTGAGTTCATATCAGGTTGCTGAGTGGGAAACAGGTTTGAAACTTTAACTGTAGTTTGGTTTTCGAACGTGAGGAACCATTGAGCTGAAGTGATGGTGGCTTTTCCGCTGTGTGATGCACACGTATGTGCTTGTGCCAACAGTGAGACTAGCAGCAGAATGAAGGCTTTACTTGTGTCTAAATTGAAATTTCTTTTCTCCTTTAAAAAATTTTTTTTTCTTCTTCTGATTACAGCCTATTATCATCTATAAATATATAATGCATCATGCCACAGTCTGCATGTATTACACATATGCCGGCTCCCACATCAGACATCTGTGTTCTAGAGTGGGAGCTTCCAGCATGTTCCGTGTCACACTATCCACTGCGTGCTTGTAATTATGTTTCCCCCGGTGATAGTTCTAATTAGCGTTGCCCATCCTCTTCCTCTGCCAGGTGTTCTCTCTTGGCTTCATTCCGTCCTTTCTCCATTCCTTCTCCAAAGCACTTGAAAAGTCCACCATTCCATATGCTTTATATGCTATCATTGGGCTTTTGTGTCTTTTGAGTCTTCAGCTGACTGACTTTTGCCCCTCACTCCTATGGACTGATGATGTCACAGAGGGTTAAACCTTTCACCTTTCCTTGTTACCTCTCCTTCTCTTATTTTCCTCCTCTTCCGCTTGGGTTTTTAGCCTTTTAAAAAAGGGCATCTAGAGTCATGTGTGGTAGTATCAATACCTAGTCTTCCTATCAACATTCAGCGCATATACCAAAGTAGTGATTTTCTGTGAGAAAAGTAATTGGGCTTTTGTAAACGAAATCTAGGAAAAGTGTTTGATGAAATATTCCAGTTGAAAGAAATGTCCTGGTTTTTGCCAAGCAACTGTATACTGATGACAGTGATAATGGGTGTGAGAGAGTGAGGCTTTCTGAATCACATAACGGGCAAGACCTCCATATGTTGTCAATCTCTGACTCATGTGAACCAATCAGAAGAACTTGTTCTTTATACCAGAATACTGTGATTGGCCCAAATCTGTAAGTCACTGGTAACATGCAGTTTATGACGGGTCTATGAGGCTTCACACTGCCATCACCAAGAGAGAGACTACTAACAGAGGATCCGTGTCTAACAATGATGCTTTAAAGTGATAGCGTGCCCGCTGTAGACATCTGTTCAAAAGGACATTGCCAAATAACATTCACAGTGATATAATTTCCTAGCAATGTCCCGACACCACTCCTCTTATCTTTAACTGTTCGAAATCAACAAGCTCAAGATCAAAATCAAGTGGAATTAAAATCAGTGATATTATTTACTGTTGAGATTACATGACAATGTGGGGATAACTTGAATATGTCAAAATACTATGTCAGAAACTCTGAAAATGTGTTTACCATTTTTAGTAAAGCAGGAGAGACTGAGCAGAGCTCAGAGTGAGCAGTGACTCAATAAACAGTTGGAAATTAACCCTAGAGGAAGTTTTTAGCATACGGTCAATGTGCCTTGCAAGGTAGGTTCATAAAGGCTTGGCACTTTTGCTGGGTTGTGGTCTCTCACAAGCCAACCATAGACATCTTTATAATGGGCAATAACACTGTGGGCGTCTCTGCTGACTAAGAGTTAAGAGTGCGGCTCTGTAAACTTAACTCTGTTGAACTCTGGCTCAGACGTTGCGAGGCGCAGCCACTCCCGTGGCACAGTTCGGCCAGGGCAAAGTTCCCCTTCGGCAGCTTCGGCATTAGCTCCTCCAGCTACGCCGCTAGTCTGGAGACTCCGCAGGCACCACGCCCTGGAGCCCTAGGGGAATCGATCCCACTCTTCAGCCCCACAATCTGGATGTTCCTGTTGTAACACGATAGGGAGGCTGGAAATCTGTCCCCCAGACAATCTACAAAAAGGTACAGATATCTCGGGGAGGGTCCTGATCTTTCGTCTGTCTCCCTCTGCCTTGAATTCTCAGGAGAGGGGGCTTGTTCGAGGGCCTTCAAAAATATTTATGGACTACTTATTTACCTCATATCTTCTGTTTTTATCGTAGCTGTCAAAAAGTGTTCGGAGTATGAAAGGAAAACGTAGTGATATTGATATATATTTGTGTGTGTATGTGTGTGTCTCTGTGTGTGTTTCTGCCAGTTTGACTTGTGAACGGCCCTGTCTCAGGACCAGGTTAACATAAAAGGCAAATACAGGAGATCAGAGGAAATTGCGCCCTGCATTTCTGCAGTTTTCCTCGGTAAAATGTATATCATATATCACCGTATTTTCATTTCACGTCAAACCGCTTGTGTCAATAGGCATTGCTTCTCACGTTAAAAAGACATGTCCGTGAGGCAGGGCAGTTACGGAGCTCTGCTAGAATCTGACCGAGCCTGTCGAGACGTATATTTCCCGTGACGATCCTAGCGGGATCCGTTTCACCCACCGTGTACAACAGCCGCTTTCTCCTTTGTGCTCGCAGGTGTGCTAAGCGGCGCGTGACGCAGTTCAGAGTCCGGCATGGAGAACAACACAACGCAGATTTCCAGGGAGGACCTGGAGGATCTGCGCGAGGCCTTCAATAAGATTGGTCAGTTTCTGCCCGCTCATTTGCCATCAGGGCTTTCCCTTTGCCAGCTTTGCTGTGCACTAGAAAAAAGGCGTTAGCATCGACAGTGTAGAAAGTGCGTTATAAGGCGCCATCCTTGCGACGTGACATTATTTGAAGTCACGTGATTTTACAAGTGACTGTAAAAACGTCAAACATTACCAGCTTTTGCAGGAATCACAGATATTATGCTGTGATAAAGGCCTGCACTTTTATGGCACATAATAAGTTAATTCATCATACATGTATGAAAAGGACGGGCAGATTTATACTGTGAAACCTGCATTACAATTTCAAAACATTGCGATCAATTCATTTCCACATTATCCTCTACTTTAGGCAGTCATCTGCGATAACGACGGTGTACTTTCTTTTTAGACATTGACAACAGCGGCTACGTGAGTGACTTTGAACTCCAGGAACTCTTCAGGGAGGCAAGCTTCTCGTTGCCTGGGTTCAAGGTTCGAGAGATCGTGGAAAAGTTTATCGCTGGCAACACAAATAAAGACGAGAGGATTAGTTTTGAGGAGTTTGTCTCGGTAATTCTCTTGCCCGTCTACCATTGCATTGCATTCTGGTCCTCTGCACGTCTGTTGCAGGTATGGTCCTTAGACGTTTGGTCTACGGCCTCCACAACGTAGCATGGCCAGACATAGTGTGGGTGGAAAATTGTAGATTTGAATCCCGGGTCGGGCCTGTAGCAGTAGTCTTAAACCAAGCTACTTGGATCAATATCCAGCTTCACAGATTAAATGTGCTGCTCAGTAAGCCATGTATATCTGCATAAGGGAAAACGACTGCTAAATAAACAAGTTATGAATAAATAATGAGATGAAAAGTACGCCTGGTGACCCACATTGTAACCCACCAGAGTTATGCTGTTCGATTGGCTGTAAAGATCAGGTGACCTTCTTTCCGGATCAGAGATGGGACCGTGGTCAGACTTGTTAACAAAAAGGCCTCGCAGCATCTTCCCGAAAAGATTTATCTTCACTTTCGCACTTTATGCCCGCGGCAGATCTACCAGGAGCTAAAGAGCAAAGAGGTGAGAGAGTCTTTCCGGAAGTCCATCACCAGAAGAGACGGAATCCGGTCTTTTGGGGGAACATCGGGCATCTCCAGCGAGGGAACGCAGCACTCATACTCTGGTAACCACTTGTTTTTTTTGGACACCTCGCTGGATCTTGCCGCCACAGCCCTCGTAAGGCCGCTAAAAACACAACCCCAGGATCTCCACAAGAGCCGCATGCATGAGCGGCAAGGGATATAATTGGCTGCTAATTACCTGTTGCCTTGGCTGGGCAAATGAGAAGGGCTGGGAATCATCCTGCCATTTCTAAATTAGACGTATTCTGTTCAGGGAGCTCCTTTTTTTTTAAACTGTAATTTGTGTTATTTACTGATTGGACAGGTTTCCCTATTACCTTGTGTAATGTCGAGCTAGGAATGTCTGATACGATATCTTCTTAATTGTTCGTACACGTGCCGCATTACGCTGTGCAAATTGAGGAAACACTTCTCCGGTCAGCAGTTGTTTTAATTTCTTCTGTTATCTAAGTAACATTTGGACAGAGCAGGCCTGCAAGGATGCCATTTTAGATAAGAGAGGGCATAGTGATCCATGGCAATCCATGATTATTTGGAAGAATCTTACTTCAAGGAAAGGAAAGTGCAGTGTATCTTCGTGGGGTTGTGGCACAGAAAAACAGAAAGGGGGCGGAGGAATTAATCCTAGTTGCCCTGTAATCTGAATGGGAAGTCGAACGTTCTTAAGTGCAGATCTTTGTTGAATGGCACTGTACCTCAGATGAAGAGAAGGTGGCCTTCGTGAACTGGATTAACAAGGCCCTGGCAGACGACCCCGACTGCAAGCACCTTGTCCCCATGGACCCGGACAACGACAGCCTCTTCAAGTCCCTCAGGGACGGAATTCTGCTTTGGTAAGACGGACAGCTTCTCGTCCCTTTTTTTTCGGTCAATCAACCAATCAATCAGTAACGATTAGATCACATTCTTTACGTAGCACTCCTAAAGGAATTGTTTTGGGGTACTTCACAGAGCAAAGTATGCAAATGATTTGAGTTATTGTGGAGGTAAAAACAAGTCAATAAAACATTTTCCTGTAGGTTTTATTTTATTCATTGTTCATTTACGAAGGAATCGTCACAGGGCATTGCACAGGGAGAATTACAGGAACAATGTAAGTCATTGTGGGAATACCATTGAAGGAAATGCAAAGATGCTTTGTTAGCAGAGAAGAAATCACATATATAGTAGCCTACATAGAAGTAGAGTAAATGAAGGGATGAGAGATGTGCTTATGGAATACTTTATAGGTACATAAACTAAGATATGTACAGTATAATATTTAGTAGGGTAAATGAAGGGATGAGAGATGTCCTTATGGAATACTTTATAGGTACATAAACTAAGATATGTACAGTATAATATTTAGTAGAGTAAATGAAGGGATGAGAGATGTCCTTATGGAATACTTTATAGGTACATAAACTAAGATATGTACAGTATAATATTTGCTTTTAGATAATGAAAATCACAGATCCGTTTTATATCTATTATATCTGCGCAACCTTTGTTACACCATGCACTTTATGACAGCTTGCTGTAAAAGTGTAACGTTCAGGCTGTTGTGTGAATAAACCTGTCAAAAGCCAAAAACTGATCAGCATTACTGATTCTGTCACATTTTTACTAATTGAATCCTGGTATTGAATGCTTCTATTGTATGTTGTAGTGTGTATTTATTAGCCTATATGTATATTTATTATATGATACTTTTCTGTAAGCCATTCTCACTAATAATTCGTGAAATGTTTAAATGGATTTTCACAGACCAAGGTGGGTATAAATATTTTATGAACGCATGGTAAGTTTGAAATAGGTTACATTTGGTTACAAGGTACACTCTCAGAAAAAAATGTACGAAAACGCTTGCCACTGGGGTGGCACCCTATAGGTAAATAAAATTGTACCCCTAGCCAGCAATACATAATTAATTTGTACCTTTTTTGCTTGAAAGTGTACTTAGTAGTACCCATATAGAACATTATTGTACTTTCAGGGTACATTTGGGAAATTTTTACCTTAAAGAAGAAAAATGTACCTCCACTGTGCCATTATTGTGTAAGCCTCAAAGCCATCGTGGTGACCTCAAATCAGTTAGTTTGCATTTCATGTGCTGGATATGTGGATTTTAAACATAAGGCCAAGCCAGATCCCAATTGTTTTAGCATGTTACCGTTTTGCTATCAAACAAATCTGACCAAATGAGCATGTTTCAGGTACTTGTTTCCGAACATATTTGCCATGCAATTAGATTTCCTATTGATGCATATGTACAATGTCTTGTTTTTTTCCAGCAAAATGATAAATTTATCCCAGCCGGACACTATTGATGAGAGAGTTATAAACACAAAGAAACTAACAACTTTCACCATGACAGTGAGTACTTTGTTTTACAGTAAATATTAATACAGTATCTTCACTAAAACTGACTGATATTTTATTTCTGTTTGTTTCTTAGTTTTAAAATGTTGGTCTATTGTTACCTTCTTTGCGTAATCTATTGTTAAATTGGAAGTTGAGCAAAATAAATTCAATCCATCGGTATGCAGTGTACCAGGTGGATACTGCTTCACTTGTTTGCTCAAAGACATTTTTTTCATAGCATTTAAACTTCCATCCATGTTCTCTTTCCTTCTTCTGACACTCCCCATATTAGATCAACAAATTATTTTTATAAACGTCTCAATTAGACACAATTGCATGATTAGTCATTTGACTGTGCTATTGGTGTGCCTATGGGGACCCCTGGTGGATAACCATAGAACTACAAGTTTGAATCACTGCAGGTCATGTGGTGGTAACAAACCAGTGGCCCCATTTATGACAAGAGAGTATTGATCAATCTACATTAAGAGTTTCTTTTGGTTTTGGTGTTTTAGCTGTCTAATTTAACACTATCCCTAAGATACGTATGATGTAGCCTTTTTGACAGTTTAACTGAATTAACATATGACTCAAAGTTAAACATTTCACTATAAAGCTGCAATTACACATGCATGTCAGACAGTGCGTAACATCAATGACTGACTGAGAAGATGACAGCGTGTGGCCCAAGGTGCGTTTTAATGAAGTGGTACATGCAGCTCAATACTGCATGGGATGCTCCAGGTCTGGAATGTTCCTCAGAGGGCAGTGAGTGAGCATGCCGCTGTGTGTCACAGGAGAACCTGGTGCTCGCCTTTAACTCTGCCTCCGCCATCGGCTGCACGGTCATCAACATCGACGCCCAGGACCTGAAGGACGGAAAACCCCATCTGGTGTTGGGCCTGCTATGGCAGATTATCAAGATCGGCCTTTTTGCCGATATCGAGATCTCCAGAAACGAGGGTGAGGTGTTCGGTCCGGACGGGGAGTGGGTGCAGGGTTTGTAAGTTTGTCTTGTTGAGCTGGTGTCCCAAGTATTTTTGGAGGCAGTCTTGGTTATAAGAGGAATAAGGGCAGAGGAAAAGATGCGTGACAGAGTCATCCATGGACACGTAATCTTTTGATGGAAGTCTGTAATTGGAGCCCAGCTTAGTGTTAATTCATTCACATGGGCTGAGCTGAATCAGACACAGGAGTTGAATAGGGGTGGGTGAGATAATTGTGCTAATAGAGGAATAACGTACGCTTCAGTGCAGGCAACTGCATGTGGATATTCATGTGTGTGTGTGTGTGTGTGTGTGGGCAATGTGCGTGTGTTTTTGTAGTGCTCATCTCTCTGCTGGGAGAAGGAGAGGAGCTAGACCACCTGTTGTCTCGGTCTCCAGAAGAATTGCTGCTGCGTTGGGTAAACTACCACCTGGACCAGGCGGGCTGGCAACCAATCAGCAACTTCGGCGATGACATCAAGGTGCCGCCCCCACACCGGCTAACCTTCTCCGGCGTGTATTGTTACGCTTAGATGCACATCATTATTTGGTGAATAAACCGTTCTTTATCTGTTCCAGGATTCCAAAGCCTATTTCTATCTGCTCGATCAAATTTCCCCCAAAGGAGAATGCGCTGATGAGATGAAAATCCTAATCGATATGTCAGGAATTAATGTAAGTGTGAGCAAAGCCGCACACTGTCTAATTACACACAAGAGCGGTGCCACTGTCGAAACCGTAGCTTCTAGAACATGCATTAATCATGGAGGAACAGCAGACCAATACAGACGGCGGAGACACAAGTTGATAGACAGATGTAGTGGTAGAGGATATATAATTGGCTAAGAACAAAGACATAGAGTTGAGATGATATGCAGCTGTATGACTAAACAGATATAGACGAAGCTAAACAGACAATTGAGAGAGAGCAATGCAATTATAAAGATATGGGTGAATAGGCAGTTTGTAGGTTATTCGATAAATTTATAGAAAGACAGGTCAATAGGCAGTTTAGAGTTGAGTGAATGCACAGAAACAGAGAGAGGTAGATGCATTTATAAAATACTGGCTGAGCAGTTGGGTGAGAACTCAGTTGGGGAGGGAGGCGAAATAACGTTTGAGAGGTTGCTAAATGTGAATTCACACTTTGAAAGATGGATGAGGGCAGAGAAGAAAGAGAAGAGATATGTACAGACTAACAAAGGCAGACATCACCCCACGAGAATGGTCACACAAGCTGAGAGGTGGGAACTGAAATGCTTAATGCGCTAACCAGGAGTGCGGTGCTATCCGCTAAAAGATCAAAAATAGACAGCCTCTTTAAATATTTCATAAAAACAGACAAACAGGCAGTAAACTATAAAAAGCACAGCATAACAGGATCCATGGCACTGAAAGAGACTTATTTGAAGGCAGCACCATTGAGAATAAGAATAGACAGACAGGTAGATGTGCGTTCATCTTGTAAATACGGCCGAAGATACACTGGGCATATGGGCTGACGGACGGACAGCAGTGCAGTTTGTGCACATGCTCACAGGTGTCCCTCTGTCCTCTAGGAGCAGGATGACGAGCAGCGGGCGGAGCTCATGCTGAGGCAGGCGGCACGGCTGGACTGCAGACAGTTTGTCACACCCCAGGATGTGGTGGCAGGGAACCAGAAGCTGAACATGGCTTACGTGGCCAACCTGTTCAACATGTACCCGGCCCTGAACAAACCCAATGACAACGGCATCGACCTGGCATTGCTGGAAGGTGCATTTTCCCTGTCAGGCAGAATTTCTTTCCATGGCCACTAGGGGTCACACAACTAGTACATAGTGTGCTCTTAGGCATGGCAATGTCAGGGCAATTTCAAGGCAATCAGGGCTTTTCCTATTTTAAGGGCTTGTGCAGGGAGTTTTAAAAAGGTTTCAGCCACTCAGAAGTTAGTAGCCAGCCAAAGAGAATTGGCACATCTGTAGACTTCCATGAATTGAATTATACAGGGGAGTCAGTTCTGTTAAAATCACTACTTTAAGTTTGTATTTGCCTAATTTGAGGGAGAATATTTAATTATGTAAAGAATAAATACACAAGTAATCATATAAATCAGTATTTACATTGTATAGTATCAACATATCAGTACACATCAGTACTCAATTAAATTATTAGTAGTAATTATTAGTTCTATTAAGAATTTTTGTAGAAGGAACTGGTCTTCCATGACTTGTGGTTACAAAATATTCCTAGCACTTTGCTTATGATAATGCTTTTATCTTTTCACCTGTCAGTCATCGGTAGTTAAAACTAGAACTTCTGTTAAAACCGGAAGGTACCATTCGTGGTAGGAGATTTTAAATTCTTTAATGTTTACATAAATTTTAGGTTTTGCACCAAAAGCTTCCTGAAACCCCTCAAATGTCAGTTTTAGCACCAAGTCCTGTTGCCTTACCTTTGGCTTATAAAATACAATATGCTTAGGGCTAATCGGGTCTATGTTTGTCTTTTCCTTTCTTTTTCCCCAACCCAGACCTGACCCCTCCCATTGTAGGTACTGTGTTTAGTCACCATCTTCCCACAATGCTTTTACACTTCCTGTTTCTCCATATTTCCATTTAGCAGTGGGGCTAGATTGATAAATTCCCCTCTGTGACGCTGCAGTGCCAGACTGCTGACTTGTGACCATTTTTCTGACTCATGGAAAATATTCTGGAAAATAAAATAAATGCTTGGTATTTGACCCTTTATTGGAAGTGGCGCTCTGTAGCGTCACCAAAATTCTTCAATTCCCTTCCAGATGTTCTTGATTCTCACTTGCTATTCTTCAGTGTAACTTTATTGTTTGTTTTTGTCCGGTTTTCTTTTATTCTGTTGACAGTATTATTTACCCTAGAGTCGTCTGATGATGCTTCAGAATACCTGGCAGAAATACTGTGTGTGTGTGTATGTGTGTGTGTGTGCAATATATATAAAATATTTCATATGTTATATATAGTATATATACACACAGTATAATATATACAGACGGGTGACAAATTAAAGGAAAAACCCCTACAGTGAAGGGGTCCGGTGGCTCTGTTATGCTGTGGGGGGCATTTTCCTGGCATGGTTTGGTTCCACTTGTCCCCTTAGAGGGAAGGGTCACTGCAAATCAATATAAAGTTATTCTGAGTGATCACCTTATGATGAAACATTTCTATCCTGATGAGAGTCTTAGCCAGGATGACAATGCCCCTATTCACAGGGCACAAGGGGCCACTGAATAGTTTTATGAGTATGAAAATGATGTGAATTATGTGCTATGGCTTTCGCAGTCACCAGATCTCAACCCAATTGAACACCTATGGGAGATTTTGGACCGATGTGTTAGACAGCACTCAAAACACCAAATGAGGGAATATCTTTTGGAAAAATGGTGTTCCATCTCTCCAGTAGAGTTCCAGAGACTAGAATCCAACTTAGACTAGAGGTAGAATCTATGCCGAGGCACATTGAAGCTGTTCCAACACCTTACTAAAACAATTTATGTTGGTTTTTCTTTTAATTTGTCACCTGTCTATATATATATATATATATATATATACTGTATATATATATATATACAGTAGATACTGTATACAGTGCCCTACATAAATATTGGGACAAGGAAGAATGTTTTCTTCATTTGGCTGTATACTCCAAAAGTTCAGATTTTAAATCAAACCAGTGATATGAGGTTAAAGTACAGATTTGTGGATATTTGTATAAATATTGGATTTACCATTTAGAAATAATAACATTTTCTTTGCATAATCCCCTTATTCCGGGCCAACTAAATATTGGGACAAAGTAACATAATTGAAAATAAAGTAGCCATGTTTAGTATTTGGTTACATATCCTTTGCATGCCATGACTTTCTGATATCTGTGACCCAATAACATCAAAAGACTCTTGATATCTTATTTTCAGGTACTCTTACAAGCGATACTATAACCCTCTCTGCATTTGAATGGATCTCTATGGGAATTGGGGGAGGGTGACTATATTCAGCTGTAAATTATGCTGGTACAGTATGGAACATTATGGTTGGCTAAATGGCTGTAAGTCATTAAGGGTCTGAGTTATCAAACGAGCTTAAACCGTCACTCTGCTGCCAGATATCACTTTAAGGGTTTCTTCTCCTGACTTATTTAGTTTAATAGGAATATGAGCCAGCAGAAACAACCCTTAACGTGATCCATCCACATCCATGTGTGTTTGTGTGTGTGTTTGTATATATACACACACGCATATTTATGTGTACTGTATATGTATATGCAGATATGCAGAAGTGGTTTCTGTATATGTTGTATGTTTGCAATGATTTAAGAGGTCATTAAGACTTGATTAAAACAGGACTGATGCAGAGGTTTGTAATGTGACACTTCTTCCACAGTGTTGTGATCATATAATGTTTGCTCTCCCCGTTCTGCTCTCTGTACAATTTACTCTAACTGTGTATAATGGCATGCAAACTTGAAACAAGAAAAATGTACAGACTGTGTACGCTGCTGATATACTGTATTTGGGTAAAATGTACGTCGAAATGAAATTACTGTAAATTTACATTTGCAGATTATGTTAACAAGTATTGAAAAGACACAGGCTGAGCTCATGTGTAAATGGAACCACCACGTTATAAAGTCGCCCTTATCTAGGTATAGCAAATATGAGTGTTACTCAAGTCTTATATCATCACTGTCATCCTCACAGGGGAGTCTAAAGAAGAGAGAACGTTCCGGAATTGGATGAACTCTTTGGGCGTGACTCCATATGTCAACCACTTATATTGGTACCGTCACATTTTCTTTTTGCTGCTATCACATCAGTAATAAATGAATGTTTATAGCCGTTCTTTCATTCATTCATTTGGCAGATATTGAGTGCCTCCCAAAGTTGTCCAGGCAAGGGACTGTACAGTAAACATCTATTAAGGCAGTAAATAAGCATAGCGCTGAAAAGGTAGCACTTTACAGCTCTGGCACCATTTCATTTCAGTGTAATTGTTACTTTGTCATTTGTCTCTGTAACAATTCAGACACTCTCAGAGACGTTTCAGGTTAACGGC
The DNA here is from genome assembly GCA_022702515.1 of Ilyophis sp. 1 JC-2022. Taxonomy (NCBI): domain Eukaryota; kingdom Metazoa; phylum Chordata; class Actinopteri; order Anguilliformes; family Synaphobranchidae; genus Ilyophis; species Ilyophis sp. 1 JC-2022. Next base: position 125,393,603 of record CM040395.1, on the reverse strand, counting down.
ACAATGTCACTGCATTCATACCTAGCCATTACTCCCGTTATCCTCTGTAAGGACAACTGAGGAAAAACAGTGATCAGATACAAGCATGGAACAGCAATTGATTTGCAAAGCATATCCTGCACTGCCTAACAATTATCCTTAAGAACAACATATAGCACTTTGTTTACATACTGCAGTAAAGACCGCAAATGTCATGTTTTTGACTGGCTGTTGATTACCGCTCTTTGACTGTTTTTGTGGGGGTTTTCTTTGCCATTTCTAACTCGGTCTGGCCGCGACCGACCTTATTAAAATGACCCTGCTCTTGTCCCAGTGACCTGGAGGACGCCCTGGTCATCTTTCAACTGTACGAGAGCATTCAAATTGCCGTGGACTACAAGAAGGTCAACCGCCCTCCCTATGCAGCCCTGGGTACCAACATGAAAAAGGTCAGTCTTGTGAACTGAAGGGGACATGAGTGACATGAAGAAAATCGGTTTTAGTCCTTCACCCCAAGGGTAGCCTAACAGAGGTGCTCCAGGTATGATTTTATCTCATAACATCAAGGTTAAGAACCATAATTCACACCACTTCTAGCTGCAAAGACAGGAAGGATGGAGAAAAATGCAATGATTGCAGGGTGACTTACATGCGTGTGTTGTGCATGTATGTTCTTGTTTCATTTAGCACTGTTTCTTTAAGCTAGGGTAAACACAGGAGCATCCTGTTGAAAATATGGCAGCGTTATTCTGTGATTTGGCTGGCCTTGTTTATTTTCAGTGCTCAAAGCCTTCAGAATAATTAAAAGAAACAGGGACACCGGCTATTTTTATTTTTCGATATCAGACAGTCTGAGCCCCAAGCAAATTTGAGAATTTTTGCAGTTCAGAATGCTGCCATGATCTTAATCACATCAGCTATAACTTCACAAATGTTTTATATTACAAACAAGGATATTACGGCAAAAAAGCAGCAGCAAATGGCATTGTGTGCTTCAGAGAAGAGCACATGGCTTGTCTCACAGATTGATGGTGAAGGCTCCAGGGATAAGTGCTGATATACTTTTTAAATGTTTTTTTGAAGCTTGAAAACTGCAACTATGCTGTGGACCTGGGAAAAAGGGAGGCAAAGTTTTCCCTGGTGGGAATCGGTGGGGAGAATATTAACGAGGGCAGCCACATGCACACCCTCGCCTTGGTATGGCAACTAATGAGGAGGTACGGCGTTCCCATTTGAACAGCTTCTGTCCGGATGAAAGCACTGCTTATTAAAACGTGCTTTAAGTTCTCCCTAATATTGTACATAATTTTTAATTATTCAATACTTGTATTCATCATTTTTATTCTTGAGGCTGTATCCAAATGTCTTTTTTAAAATTCCCTTCAGAGCCTTTTTTATTGAATGCATAGGGCCTGATTTACTAACACATTTAGTGTGTGCAAAATATGTAAGCACATGCAAAACTAATAACACTACCAATGATTGGTGCAAAACAAATACTATGACCAATCATTGGTCATGTTATTGGTTTTGCGTGCGCTGAAAGGTTTTACAGGTCGTTGTAAAACAGGCTCATACTGTACTACTTATTTCCCTGTCATATTATGTATTTTATGTTTTGCCACTGTATGATAAGCAATATATAAATAAAGGCATTGCTGTTGTCGTCACAATTACATTTCTGTTCATTAGGGGTGAGTCAACAGTAAGGGCTGCTTCTGTTGGCTCACATTACACATGCATTCACAGACACGCTTCATTTTTTTAACATTCAGGTACACGCTGAAGGTTCTGTCTGATCTCGGGGACGGCGAGAAAGTAAACGATCAAATAATCATCGGCTGGGTGAATGCCACTTTGAAACAAGGAAAAAAGGATACTTTCATCAACAGCTTCAAGGTAGTTTTCACTCTCATCGCCGTCAATATTATGCAATCAGTTTACTATGCAGACATAGTGTCCAGGGCACCTTATTATGCTTACATTTAAACGTACATTATTCCATATGTGCATCTGTACAGTTGAATGCTTATGAAGTAGCTAAAGCACCTTGCACACGGTCACAAATATTGTGTCCAGTCTTTCACTTGAATGCCAGAGTCCAGTGTCCTACAATACATTTTGGTGTCCATGCATACTTTAAAATACAGCACATCAGTTTGTTTGCAAGCACCCTTATCAAAGTGGTGAATGGCTTACATTTTGTACGCCTGAGATTTTAACCCGTAACATGCCAGTAACACGTCACGCAGGCCTAACCCTGAGGTGATGTAATTTGTGTCACATAACGCAATGATGATCAATTATATTTTTCAGGACAAACTGATCAGCACGAGCCTCCCGGTCATCGATCTGATCGACACCATAGCTCCCAACGCCATTCGACAGGAGATGGTGAAGAGAGGGGACATGGCGGCGACCGACAAGCTGAACAACGCAAAGTGAGCCTCGGGCCCCTCAATTTGCCTTTCAATATTTATTCAGAATGTACTTACAATAAACTCCCTAATAATGAGTCGATTGAAGAAGGAATCGATGTTGAGATCAGCCAGTTGTTCCCTTATGTAAAAAGAAAATGAAAATCCACACTCTCACAGATATCCCCTTCCTCGCCCCTTCAACCTTGTCTTCTTTTTTTTACTCACAGGTACGCCATTTCCGTTTCTCGTAAAATCGGAGCAAAGGTGTACGCGCTGCCTGATGACTTGGTGGAGGTGAAGCCAAAGATGGTGATGACGGTGTTCGCCTGCTTGATGGGCAGAGGACTGAATAAAGTCAATGGCTGAGCCTCCTCAAAGCCCCCCGCCACATCCCCCACGGTTCTGTCCTCTGAACCATTAACTGATCCTTTCTATGTCCCCTGAATGTGACTTTTTTTTCTCATGACGACAGTTATTAATTCCTGAAATGTCCCAAAATAAACATTAAACAATAATGCTCTTCTTTCAATTTCCATTCTGTGAGATTTCAATGCTTGTAAGCATCTGGCGTTTCTCATTACTCATTAAAATGAATTGAATGCTATATTGAAGCCAATTTGGATGTAGCCTGTATTTTCCACTTGAGGTGTCAAGTAAAATGGAACAGTAATAACTAATTACTGTATAATCAGTAGCTCAGTAGTTTTATTATCTTTCCAGTTATGGTTGATGTTTGGTTTGGCCACCTATGATGCATGTTGTCAATAGATAAATCCAAGTATAAATCAGTGTGATGTTGAACATTATTCCTCTGGGTGATGCTCATATTTTTGTTGCACTTGGCCAAGGGCCACGAGGCACTGGTCCTATGATTAGCCCGGGAAAACTTGAAGATTTAGTTCTGGCAGCTGACATGAAGGTCGGTATTTCTCATGTCCCTGTCACATTCAATCTGTATTCACACTTAGGATGAACTATCGATGCCTCTGGGTGATGTAAACGTGATGATCGTTACGGTCCTACATAAACAATATAAGATGGTTTAGACTTTGGAGGACATTGCTTGTTTTGAAGCTTCATTGTGTGGCTGCATGCGTAAAGATAGCGTGCCCTCGAGTTGACGAAGTAAGCTCAATGCACATGCGCACAACCTTAACAACACCATCAGTACCACAGTGCTGACAGCTCCGGAGTTCTCTGGACAGTTTTTGAAAGCAGCATGATGGTTTCACATGATGTATAATCGGGACGGGGGAAACAAAGGAGCCTTGTTGGATAAATTCCAAAAGAGGAAATAATATGTATTATTTTTTTTAATTACTAATTTGAGGATCAGCAAAACAGCAAAACTGCGTCTCATAATTGAACCGTAGAGAGGCTTCCAGAGAGCAAGGAGACAGGCAACTTGTGAAACTGCCAGAAAGCTCGACTGGCCTCAGGAAGTGTTGCATTGTCATTGTTCTAATTGAATAATTATGCTTCTCGTAAGCGTTATGCGCGTGGACGTGTTCGTATAAATTCTCTCTTGAGTTTGCTTCTCTCGATCCGCGGACCTTTCCTTGAATTAAGCAATGAATTACATGACGCTCAAAGACGCAAGGGATATAAAGGTGGAGACGACCCTTGACGAAAAATTCTTCTTACTGGCTTGTGAGAAAGGCAAGTGAGAAATGCTTTTTTCAGATGTGTAATTTTATCGAAAGGCGTTGCACTGCCTTTCAATATGATTAAAGACAATAACACTGATGTGCAATCATGTAAATATAATTATCTGACAGTCTTACATATTATAGAACTGTGTAACCGGTAATTTAGTGTTTTTCATGCCGCTGTCGAAATAGTTGTCTTTGGGCGGTGTATCTTAAAGAGCTACCCGCTCATATTTACATGTAATGATAGTTAGAGATTGTATGCTATGAATAGGCCTTTACATCTGTTTTGTTCAAACCTAACTTTTGTTTTTTTTGCGTTTTACGCGTGCTCATTCATTATAGTCTATCTTCGCGACTTCCTTCCTGTCCACTGTCAGATAAATAACTACTCTCTGTCATCATCCTGATGGAATAAATTGCTAATTGAATTTTTTTGCGGTGCTATATTGCAATGAAACAACATACCAGAGTCTTCTATGATAATGAGTGATCAGTTTAATCAATTAAGTTGTGAAATTGCTCAAATAATGGTTGAGTGAACAGACAGTATTATTGTATAAAATAACTGTTAACCCACTCTGAAGAGTTTTGCCCTATGGGGGAAATGTTGTTGAAGTGTCCCTGCTCGAAAGTGCCGTTGTGAGGCTTGTTGGCTGTTGTGGTGATAAGTTTTTCTGGCGAAAAAGGCGACTGCCAGATGGTGAGCAGGCTGCTGGAGAAGAGGCGGGGTGGCGGGCTGAACATCGACTGCATAGATGTGCTTGGCCGCAGCGCCGTTACCATCGCCATTGAGAACAACAACCTGGACGTGCTGAGACTGCTGCTGGACTGTGGCTGTGAGGTAACACACACGGACACACAAATGTAGAACAAACATGCACACACGTGTGTGCATGCACATATGCACACATGCTCTCATATACATACACATGCAAAATATGCCTGTGAGGCCTGGGCCTCCACACATGGTGTAAAATATATTTTACTAGCTACAAATTTCTCTCCATCCACAAGTAGCTAATCAACTGCATCAGTTAGATGGTATTTCCAATGATTAATGGCTTAATCACTAGAAATCCATTATTAAACTAACAGTTGCACACTTTTGTAAATAAATATACTTGAGTAGAATTGTATCCCCCTGTTCTGGACTGCCAAACAGTTGACATCACTAAATAAGACAGAAAATGGCATTTTGGCATTAGTGCATAAGTCAAATTTAAATATCACTCTGGCTCTAGCTCCTAGGTGGCATTAGCTCAACAGTTTTCCCCCTGCACAATGTGTTTGTCCAGAGCACGGACGCGATCTTGGTGGCCATCGAGTTGGGGACGGTGGATGCCGTCGACATGCTACTCAACCACCGACCTCGGAGGTTCTTCAAGCTCTCCATTGCGGTCAGCCTCCTCTCAGTCGGTTGTACTACCAAATAAAACCAATTCAGCTCATCAACGCAATAATAATGTTGAATTGTGATTTTCGGTTTTTGTATACTTTTAAATTGGTATCATCTTAATTTTTTCTTCATTCCCCAGTGTGCAGTTTGCAATCCTCATTGTAGGGCCGTCCGATCTCTATGTGCGCTTTCTCTAAAACTCATTAGCAACCCCTCCATCTTTTCACTCTGCATCGCACTAGCTCTGCTGCGTGCACCAGGAAGTGTAGTGCATTAGCCGGACATGCAACCGATAGCCTCTGTTGGAGTACTTTATGGTTTTGTTTTCAGTGAACCGCATTACGTTGTTAGGGTCTGAAAGCAATATGTTACCATTGGGCTGTTTGTATGGACAGGGCTTTGTATAGCATACCTCTTTAGCTGTAATGTGTACACGCGTGCTAGTCTGTCACAGAATGCATTTAGTAGAGCCCCTTGTTTCCTTTCAAAGCTCCGCAGTAGCAGTCGAGGCTTAGCGCAAGACATCTGGTCTGAATTTAATTCCAATGGAAAGAAACATGCCTCTTATCAGATCCTCTGACATTTGGCTCTGTGTCTGTTTATTTGTTCTGCCTTGGTAATTGGATCAAACGATGGAGACTTTCAGACTAGCAGACTGTTGGGTGAAATTGTTTCAGGTCAAATCCAGACCAAAGTTCTCCGCTTTGCGATGTTAAAGGAAGAAACAAAGCTGTAACATGATGTATAAGGAATGAAAACAATGATTTTGGAAGGGGATTGTGGGGGTTTTTATGAGGTTTCTCTCGGTTGCCTTAGAAACTCATGCGGCGCATTCAGAACCCGGAGGACTCGGCCACAATGGACGTCACGCCGGTCATTCTAGCCGCCCAGCGGAACCACTATGAGATCTTGGCCATGCTGCTGAAGAAAGACGTCTCCCTGCCGCGGCCCCACGCAGCCGGCTGCGAGTGCGCACACTGTGGCACCAAAAGCAAGAACGACAGCCTGTGCCACTCCAGGCATGTGACCTCTGACATCACAATGCACATTATCAGAACTTCCTGCTTTCGTTGGTGGAAGGGGGGGTGGGACAATGAGTCAACAACAGTTAGGAATAGGTGATTTACTTTTGGTTCTGCAAGGGAAAACAACATCATAATGCTTGAAGTCGCGTGGACGTCCTGGGCATTCGATCCCATGGTACTGTTAATGAACGACACCTGGACTCTGTGCCCATAAATCATCTGCAGGAAAAATGATTCAGCCGCACAGCTGTGCTAGCATTGTATAACGATGCCGAAGTCAGGTAGAATTGTGTTGAGATGACTAGGTCTGCAGAATTGAGCATAATAAACTTTATGAAATTTAAATCCTTTTCAGATAAATGCAGTAATTTTGTTGAAAATGAACCTCAGCAGAAATACGATATCCATTTTAAATGTGTTCTTCATGCTATTTATAAACAGAGGAGGCTTTCATGGGACAGTTCAGTGAACATCCACAATGCAAAGACGCTAATAGAGAATGTAGAGCCATCTCCTCAGGGTATGCGTTCAACAGAATACCACAACCAAACAAAACCTTGACCTTCATGCTGCATTCAACAGTATCCCACAGCAGACGGTTTCTTTCTCTCACTCACTCTCTTTCTTGCTCTCTCTCTCCTTCGCCCCATCTCCCTGTCACTCTCAGGTTTCGTCTAGATATCTACCGCTGCTTGTCAAGCCCTTCCTTGATTATGCTGACAGAAGAGGACCCCATTCTGAGAGCGTTTGAGCTGAGCGGTGACCTGACGGAACATAGTCTGGTGGAAGTAGAGTTTAGGTAGAAACAGCAGGGGAAGCCAAGTGAATACATATTTGAAGCAGGGTTCAGAGAGAGAGAGAGAGAGCGATAGAGATAGATAGACAGAGAGAGAGAGAGAGAGAGAGAGAGAGAGAGAGAGAGAGAGAGAGAGAGAGAGAGAGAGAGAGAGAGAGAGAGAGAGAGAGAGAGAGAGAGAGAGAGAGAGAGAGAGAGAGACCAGCTTGTCTGCCTGAAAGGAAGTAAGTGAAAGCTAACGGGCAGTATATGGACTCCTAACTGTGTACAGTAGTAGTCTTCCAGAGATATCCAAAGCTCTAGGGAAACTTGATACTTTGTGTTAAATTGATCAATCATTCCATTTGTATTTGTTACAGTTCTTTCAAAGTAAGGCTTTACACAGACCGCTTCACAGGTCACATTTAATATAAAGAATTAATGTGATCATTTCCTAAAAGTGCACTTTTACATGTGGCTGTGGTTTGCAGTCAGGGCATGCTAGTCATGTACTGTGTGACTTGTATCTTTCATTATAACATGCAAATATCTAACACGCACACACATACACACACATATCTCTTCCAATCAGTGCCTTTCTGTGTAGCACTCTGTGGCCTGTAGTGTAGAAAACAATCACTGGATTGTGGGCACACGCTTTACAGGCGTGCACACACTTCAGCTTTTCACATTCATATAAAAATGTCCACTGATACCCACAAACCTGTGTCTGCAGTCAGGGCAGCTGATCTATGTGTTTCTGGGGGCAGGAATGACTACGAGGAACTGGCCAATCAGTGCCAGAGGTTTGCCAAGGACCTCCTGGCCCAGGCACGCAACTCCCGAGAGCTGGAGGTCATCCTGAACCACCGGTCAGGCGAGGGCCAGGGGGACACAGAGGGGGGAATGCCCGAGGAGCACAGCAACCTCAGCCGCCTCAAACTGGCCATCAAGTACAACCAGAAAGAGGTGACTGACACTACCCGGGGGGGGGACCGGACTGTTGCCATGGCAACAGATTGACCATCGGTTTGAGAAGCTGTGGCGCTGACACACAGGAAAATAAAATGGGAATCATGGAAGGTGTAATTTTGCCACTGTATTTTTCCATAGATTTTTCCATCTTGTTTTTTCTCGAGGGTAACTATTTGTATTAAGAGTGTTTATTAATTTATTAAATTAATACAATAAAATACAAGTAAATACTAGTAAATGAAATAAAGCACTGTTAAAATGTGTTTTGTACAAAAATGAATGGATAAAGAGGTTTTTAGTTTGACTGAATTAATTACCCATTTAGGCATTCCAAACTGTTCCAGATAAGAAAAGCCTGAAGATGTAATGGGCAGGCCATGGTTTTGACCAGGGCTGTACTAAAAGAAAGATCAGAAGTTGCAATTGGATAGCGGTAAAGAATGTGGATTATTTATGACTGACTTCATTTTGTTTCTGCACAGTATCAGCATTGTTGCTAATGTGTGCTGATGCCCACGATCGGCATCGTTTGAACATTACATTGCCTTGAAATTCCACGGGACCGTGTTCCATCAAGTTGCAACCAATGAGATGTGTCTGTTTGAATATTTATTTTTTTGTTTTGCTCATGCTGAAGGTCATTTGGAAGGGCGTTCAGTGTTCGATACATTTGTCTAATCTTGCTCTTTTCCTCTGTGCCTGCCTCTCTCCTGCTATTTCTCATTCCTTATTCTGTCCTTACCAAACATTTTGACGTCAGTTAGACGTCTAATCAACATTGGTCAGGGAGGTCGATATGCCGTCAATTAGTGGGGCAGAAAGTTATTTTGAAGTTGGTATATTGCAACATGGGGATGAGTACAAAACATCTTCTAATTGTCTTCTAATGCCTTACATTTTCCCTTCTCCCACTTCTGAATCATGAGGAGGTTGTTTTTATGATGTCAAAACTGAGGGCCCAGACTTAGAAAATTAGAAAATTAATTGTTGGATGCTAAAATTTGTTTAATAAAGTTCATTAGCGAAATCTGTCTCGTTCTCTCGTTCTCTCTATCTCGCACATTTCTGTATTTCTCGCTATCTCACTATCTTCAGTTTGTGGCCCAGTCCAGCTGCCAGCAGTACCTGAACACACTGTGGTTCGGTAAGACGGCCGGCCACCGGCACCGGCCGGCGTTTGTGCGGCTCCTCACAGTCCTGGCTGTGGCCGCGCTGTGGCCGCTACTGTCCGCCTGCTACCTGCTGGCGCCCCACTCCCAGCCGGGCCGGCTCGTCCGCACGCCCTTCATCAAGTTTGTGATCCACGCCGCCTCCTACTTTACCTTCCTCCTCCTGCTCAATGTCTACTCGCTGATCTACAGCAGCAGCAAGGCGCAAAGCATGGGGCCCACCCTGGAGACGATCGACTACCTGCTCATCCTGTGGATCTGCGGTGAGGAGACCCCGCCCCTCGACAAACTGCTTACATTCACAGGGCATTTGCATTGCTGTAGGCTCCACAATGAAGAAAGCCAAACCCCAGATTCTCAGGAATCAGATGTATCATGTACTCTTGACATTGGAAGTTTTATTTCTGCACCCTTGATGCTGATATGTTCCAGTTTAATGCCATCTTGTAAATATTCATGAAAGGTTAGACCAAGAACAGTACCGGCGGCAATGGATATTCTGTCCATGAGCAAGCCTCTTTGTGAATATTCATAAACGGGACTATAGCACTGGAAACCACTGTTTCCAACTGCAACCTCCTAGATAAGGAAATAGAGAGCATGAAAGGAATGCTGGAGTTGACCATCTGGTTACTATACAGAAACTGTGGTCAGAGTCAGCCAGGAGAGTGTACTAATGATGCAATAGTTATGCAATAGTTATGGGTCTTTTGGGGTATATACAGTATCTTCCATGATTAAGCAATTTTTTCCCTCCATGCCCAGGAAATGTGTTTTGTTGGAGGTACCAAGCATTTATAAAACAGTCAGTGACCAGATGTGTGCTTGAAGCTCAACGCACATTACCCGCATACATTTTCAAATTAATTTTGACTTAATGCCGGAATACATTTAAGTTCCAGCTAGTTTTTGGATGACAGACCCAAGCACACGTGTAGGGACTCAAAGTAAAGATGGATTGTGGTTACATGTAGCTGCTGTTACTACTGGTATGTGTTATGTTATACGTACATGTCCGTTAGGTTTGCGACCTCTCGTCTAATCAAAAGATTCATGAGATCCGTTTCCCCGCCAAAAGCAAGTCTCCAAATTCTGCGGTTCAGCCGTTGAAAAAAAGAAAGAGCCGAGAAACAGAGAATCTAATTTGTCTTCGCTCTCTGAAAGGAGGCTTTCCCAGATACAAGACAAGAAACAGGATCTCGATCTGTTTCTCACATACATCATAAAGAGAAATGGGCTTTCAAACCATAAAAAAAACATGAAGAAGCAAGTGAAAGGGCAAATTTCAAAGCAGAATTTTTTTAAAATAAATATTTAGATATTGCAAAACATTAGCAAATATTATTTCTGTCAGGATAACTCAGGATAACTTGTATTTAATATATGAATGAATATATTATTATTTTGGTTTGGTGCTGAATGGATCTGCTCTATGTAGGTGCGTGCACTACCTTCTGCTCTATGTAGGTGCGTGCACTACCTATCAAACAGGGAACACGACACATCTCCCCTGCTAAATAGGAGACATACCGAAACCCCCCAGTACATAGAATCAGATCCAAACAACAGGTGGAGGCTGGGGTGGTGGAGGGTGAGCAGCACATTTCTTTAGAACAGCAAACAGCGAAACAAACAAGCGCAGCACAGGCAAAAGCAGTATGGGAGAGATCAAGAGGGGCGCTCCATTAGTGATATGTGCATGTGATTGGTTGAGCATGTGAACATGTGTTTGCTGAGGCCCACCATTGGTCAGGCACAGCAAGAGTTTCCTGACAAAACTTGCTGTGCGCACATCGTTTGCGACGCTCATTTGTATATGCAATATATTAGAATATATATACAATTTATACAAACTTGTTTAATTAGATCTAGGTCAAATACACATTTTAAATACTCTAGATACATTCTTGGGGACGTGCAGGATGCAACAAACCATTTCAAGATGTAAGCAGAATTTTGTTCCATTGTGAATAGACATATTTAAAATAGCATGCGATCTGCTGGAATTTTACTTGGCTCTAGAGCATGAAAGCATTTCAAATAACTACTTGACCAAGGTCTGATTATAATGTACTTTGTATAATATATGGACCAAACGTATGTGCATTAGGAATGCAAATAATTGATGTGTTACAGTTACATAATGAAATATATGAAAAATGTATTTTTAATATTCCGGAATCTATATTTCCCCACATGTGATGTATTATTACATCTGGGATGAGCTAAATTCATTCTGAAAATGGAAAGCAGGACATGCCTGTAAAGTAAGCCCAGAGTAAAGGAAAGTAAATACTTCCCCCTCGGTCTTCATAGCAGCACTCTATTCTGAAGGCTATAGCCAAGACGTCACAGCGGTGTTTTTAAAAGGGAAGGAGATGGTCCAGCCCATTGAAAAAGAAATTTATGTTGGTATGTTGCACGGGAGAACCAGGGGACAGCACCAAAGTACCGAGCGGTGTGCAATAAAAAGTACAAGACCCACGAAAGAGAAGCAGAAATCCACGAGTGTTGTATGAGCAGCTCTGGAGAAAAAAGGCTCAGATCTAAAGGGGGATGAAAAATAAAACTAGCCTGGATTGCAACTTCCAATTGTGGTCTTTGGCCCTCGCTAGCAGGCTTGGCCAGCTAGTTCCCTGGTTTGCTAAGGAACAACTGTGCCAAATCAACACACCACACAATCCTTAGCACAATAGAGAGTTCAAAAATACCTCTGGGAATTCCACTGAAAATAGCCAAATGCCAAGTGATATGTTGTGAGCTCCCCAATCACACACAATTCCCTCTCCTTGCCTTCCCCACATTGGTATTTTAAACCACAAGTGATGCTTTTATCCCGTCTTAATGAACGGTCGATTGTGTCCTGGTGTTCTGCCTAGCTTTTTCTACTTTGGCCTTGCTACAGTCTGGCTTCTTCCAATCAGTGCGAAGGAGCCAAATTGTAGGATACCTCGTCTTATCTAGTCCTCTTCCCCTGTTCTTGCCATAGTTGTCAAATACAAAATGTTGATACCCTAAACATTTTGATTCTTTTAACTTAATGCCCTTAATGTACGAAATCCCCAAAAATGTAAAAGAAAATGTTTTTTAAAAAAAGTAAAATACATTGAAATATATTCAGAATTAGTTTGGGTTTGCATGTCCATTTTTTTCAAAGCTGTCCTTGTTGAAGGTAGACAGGATATCGTACAAGACAGCTTTAATACACCGTACCCAATTGTGCAATAGATTTCATGAGTAATGACTATGCCATATGGATTTTCGTCATGGTTTCAATTGGCCACAGCATTTGGATGCAGCGGGACGCTTGTGTGGATGGTCCGTGCACACGGCCTGAGCCAGATGACGAAGCCTGGGTGATTATTAAGACTGAATATTTCAGCACCTCAAAGGGGATAATTATTCTGTGACATCTCCCCCCGTCTTAAAGATCAGGGGTAGGAAACGTGAGATTTTTTCTGAGGGATTATGAGTGGCTGAGTGGACGTCAGTTCAGGATGAGATTGTGTAAAAACTGGCAGGGCGGGAAAATATGGCCACTGCTCAGCAACAGAATGTCTGGCGGCGGTGGGCTCTGAGATATTGTATATCAAATTCTTTGTTATTTAGGCTTTACGTAAAAAGTTCCTGTGTCTAAAGGAAGCAGGGGCCTCCACCCCTACCCCACAGACCCACAGGGTCCCTTGTTTCCTTTTTTAAGATTAAAAACAGCAGCCAAATGAAACCCAAGAAACCCAACCCCTAGGTGAGATAATTGTGTGAACAACTGCTTCCATTGATCAGCCCCCCCCCCCCCCCCCCCCCCCCCCCCCCCCCCCCCCCCCCCCCCCCCCACCCCGCCAATCGCAACAACAATTTCTCAACCACAATCAACCCATAGCCCCCATAGCCCACACCATTATAACCATATATATAGTATATATATGCATAAAATAATCTAAAAAAAAAAAAAAAAAAAATAAAAAAAAAAAAGTGATCTTCTCTCTCTCTGCTATTTAATCTTAATCCATTTATTGAATCAAATGGAAAAATGGAATAGGATATAGGATATAACACAGGGAACACAACACAAGAACAGTCATGACAAACATAACACATAAAAAAAAAAAAAATAAAAAAAAAAATTGAAATTAATTATTTATTTATTTTAATTATTTCGTAACTTATATACATATCATATATATTAATTAATTATTTAATTTTGCCATTGAAGTTGCATCAAAAGGAACAAGATTTAGGCCAGCTGGGCACATGAAGATTTAAAAGATTAAAACAAATTAACATAAATCAAGAATTCTTCTCTTTCTCTTTCCTCTTCGGGTCTTATTAATTGTATCATTAAAGTATTGTGTCCCGAAGAATATCATACGATCGAAGGACACTGGGGTGAGATGGCATCAAACGGTCTGTTTGCATGCATGTTGGACCTAAGTTTTTTTTTATTTTTTGGAGAAAGAAAAGAGAACGCTCTCCACTTTGCGTTGGTGTGGGGGTAGTCAAAGTAATGCGTAAGTGCGCAGTGCACGTTAGGAACACAAAAAACAGTTTGCAAACCTCTTTTTTTTTCTAGAACTTTGAGATTTTTTTTTTTTTGTTTTGTTTTATTTTATTTATTTTTTATTTGGGGGGGGGGGGGGGGGGCCTCCCTCCCCTCCCTCCCCTCCTCCTCCTCCAGCAGCTGTAGAGAGCAAGCAAAGTAATGACACCGATACGACGACGTTTTTTTTTTTTTTTTTTTTATTTTTTTTTTTAAAGAGCCCCCTGATTGCCGAGGGCCGGGGGAAGCCCCAGGTAAGCCCGTGCATTAAGGCGCCGGTGCCATTGATCACACGGGATTGGGGAACCCTGTCCTAAAAGTTTCTGGGAGGCATCAGGGTACTGTTGAATATTAATTTGCAACAACATATATATTTTTTTGTTCTAGTCTTCACCACAGGGAATGCTTATACCAGGCAATCAGTACCAAAATCCATTTGACTGCTTGTGGATGTAGGCAGAGGGCAGACATATGGCAGGGACAGGACGTAATGCAGAGTACGGGATCCTGCTTGTGGTAAATGATCTCTTGCTCCCCAGGGATGATGTGGGCAGACGTAAAGCGGCTCTGGCACGAGGGGCTGGGCGACTTTTTGTCAGAGTCTCGGAACCAGCTCAGCTTCATCATGACCTCCCTCTACCTGTCTACTTTCACCCTCAAGCTTGTAGCGCACAGCAAGGTACCGAGACACGAGCATGCTCCTCCCAGATCAGTAAAGCTCAGTCTTTTACTGCCATTTCATTATGCTGTCAATATATTACAGAGCAGTACTGGGTACGTTTTTACGTGGTGAGAGACGTATGTAGTCACAATGAGAGATGATTTCACAATCAGAATGTCTTCTGCTGGTTATAGAGAGGTTATGGTTAATGTAGTTAATAAGTGGGTTATGGGCAATGTAGTGTATAAGTGGGTTGACTCTTAAAAAATAATTTGTAAAATTTTAGTTCAAATCCTGGGAGACCGTGGAAGAGAGGAAGAATTGGGACGCTTACCACCCCCTCCTGGTGGCCGAGGGCCTGTTTGCGTTCGCCAATGTGCTCAGTTACCTGCGCCTCTTCTTCATGTACACCACCAGCTCCATCCTGGGCCCTTTACAGGTACAGAGCTAGCAGAACGTCGCTAATTCCACGGTGGAGCATTTACATTCTGAATTCAACTGGGCACTAAAAATGCCACCTATCATGCCTCCCATTGCCATTAGCTGAGCAGCAGTGGATTCTGCCATCTGCAAAAGCTACAGCCTTCTAGACTCCAGGCCAAGGAACTGAAACAACGACAGTACCACACACCACACTCATCTGTAATGAGAAGGCCCTCTCGGCTATTGTAGTCCACTTTTCCCCTTTTTTACTTCTTTTTTGGTTTTTGCTCACTTCATTTACATATTCTGCCAATCAACTGTTTTTAATAGTCCGTTTTGTGTAATGACCCATCGACAATGAGCTTAATTTTCCGGTGTACCGCCAAAGGCCAGCCAGACTGCCAGGAGCAATCAACAAAATATTTATATTTCTGCCATTTTCTATACTGGCTAGCTATTGGCAATTTTCTCCATTTCAAAAAAAGACACCATCCTACAATCCTAAAGTTTGTACACACAATATCATCACATATATGTGAAGGCATTTTATTCATGGAGCATTACCCAGACACCCTTTGTCTTTTTGCACACTTTTTTAATTAGAAGTTTACTTTATCAGTGTTGCCCACCAACTCATAAAAACAGTACAGGGAGAACACCCAGGCGCTTGCAGGCACACAACATACTCTCTCTCACACACAACTGTGCACTGAGGCAAGCGCACACTCACCTTTACACACCCACCCTTACATACAAACACAGAAACACATACATAGGGACGCACCCGTACTCTCTCATTCCCTTACACCAACACACACCCATGCAAACTCACATACTCACTCATATTCTACTACTCGCAGTCCTGGAGACCAGTTTCGGAGAGAGAAGAGATGGTATTGACTTTACCCCCAACCCCCAACCCCTCATATATCCCCCCAGTGGTATGGCTTCCTACCCCCCACTTCATCAGAGCACAAGCTGCCTAGTTCTAGTCCTTACTCCTACCCTGCTAACCCGGTCCCAGATGAGAATCACAGCTATGTAAAGAGGAAGTGAGCCTGGGGCTTTGGCCCACCCTGTAACAAATGAGTCAGTTTTGGGGCGTGTGGTTTAGGCCAAAACACCAGCCCTGCTGTAAATGCGCCTCACATGACAATCAAATGTGTCTTTAAAAGCAAATGCTGAAAGCTCCCTGATCATTTGAGCACAAATCAGTTGAGAATTGGTTTTGACACTTTGAGTTTGAAACAATCAACGCGCGTGTTGGAAAAGAACTCCCAAGTAAATATTTGGTCAGAAGCCCAGATAACTCCCCCTAGATAGTCTGTCCCCTAGATTCAATCAAATGCACTTTAGCCAGTTTAAAGGTACACACAATTGAATAAAACCAGATACAAGTTGTTTCGTATCCATTCACACAAGACGTGAAGCTCTTTTAAGACTGAAAAATCCAATTAATAGGAAAAGGTGTGATCCGAAAATTGTAGTGCCCAGGCAGAAGGCAGGAACCTACCCTGATATAATATATGATTTTCCATCACTGTTTTAATACAATTAATAAAATATAATGTAAAAAAAATAATTGTAAAAAATTATTTAGTGAATAGAGGAACATCGTCACACTTGACTCATGCGAAATGTCTTGAATAGAGCTATTAAATAACGCTAAAGGAATAAAGCGAAAAGTCGTCCTTTCCCAGTGTTGCCTTGAATACAATATGGTGTCACATTCTCCCTGTCGTTTTTGTGAACAGATATCGATGGGCCAGATGCTGCGGGAGTTTGGCAAGTTCCTGAGCCTCTTCCTGCTGGTGCTGGTGTCCTTCACCATGGGACTGACCCAGCTGTATGGCGGGGATGAGGGAGGCTCCGCGGTGGATGTGCCCGCCGACTGCAAGGATGGGCCAGACTCCTGCGAGCAGAATAGCGATGCCTTCAACTCGTAAGCCAGGCCACGCTGACCTCGTAACACAAACCCTTTGGAAACTTTCTGCGTGCAATGAGAGATGAGACAAAACATTCAATTGTTGAAAATCTAAAATAGGGGACAGGAACACTGCATGGATGCCTCGAGGTGAAAAGCTTAACAGAAATTGGTCTTTGTAACGAGTTGGTTTGATATGTATGTATTATTGTAATTAATTAGAATTTTCGGCGCTGAGACCACTAGCGACTAAATTGCTGGTGATGCTCTGTCCTCGTCAATATTCAGGCAAGAGCTGCATAAACTCAGAGGATTCATTGATTCCTTTTTCTGCTTAAAAGTGTGGCAGGATGTAGATCTCTTTGCGGTGAGTCACTAGTTACACAGAAGGAACTGGGGATTCATAAAGTGCTTGTAGTAGAGGAATTAATTGGTTGTTTAAACATTCCAACTCGAGGGCTGCCGAATAGTGAAACATCCAATTTGTCAAGATACCCAATTAGCACTGCCATTCACCCCCCCTCCCCAAATCTGCCCTCCTGTGCCATAGGTTCCTGGGCACCTGCTATGCCCTGTTCTGGTACATCTTCTCCCTGGCCCACGTGGCTCTGTTCGTGACCCGGGTGAGCTACACAGAGACCCTGCGCTCCCTGGTGGGGGCGCTCATCGTAGGGACCTACAACGTGGTGGTCGTCCTCGTCCTCACCAAGCTGCTGGTGGCCATGCTGCACAAGAGCTTCCAGAAGATTGCCGTGAGTAATCCATCGAGCCACGTCACGGGCCGATTAGACAGCACACGTTTACTGAGTTAGCTGGGATTCCCTTTTTCCTTGTTAATAAAACAGGAGCTCCCTTACACCCTCTTAGCCTGTCTTGTGGTTTTAGTTCATTAACATTTATTTTCTAACCTTGGAATGGATACAATCAACATTTTTCCTCAACTTTAACTCACAGTCCACCTCCGTACCTGTTGGAAGTATGGCTGTTGAGATCTGTGATGCCATTTAATTGCCATTTCTTTCCAAATGGGAGACATCACAGCTGATCTGATTGATGTTACTCTTACAGCAATAAGATGTTTATCACTTATTTTGCTTCTGAGCTTCACTGTTATCAATCAAAAATGTATACTCCTCCTGTTTCTGTCACTCTTTATGGTATTGTATCAGAAGGAAATATGAGATAGCACACACTCTAGGGCAAGGTGTGCACGGGACTTCCAGAATGGCAGTCAAAACCAGGTTTATGATAGAGTACAAACACTAAACAATAATAAATGGCCGCTAAAAAAACTTGGTGCATTTTTTTTTGGTTACATTGTTGTTTCTTGTTGCAGTGGTCATTGTGAAGGTGTTTCGGTATGGCTTTATTAAATGGTATGGCTTTATTAAATGATGAAGCAAAACTCTTTTCCCTCTCTCTGTTCTCTCTCTTTGTTCTCTGTTCTCTCTCTTTCTCTCTCTCTCTCTCTCAGAACCATGAGGACAAGGAGTGGAAGTTCGCCCGGGCCAAGCTGTGGCTGAGCTACACCGATGACAAGTGCACCCTCCCTCCACCCTTCAACCTGCTTCCCTCTCCCAAGACCGTACGCTACCTGGGAACCTGCCTGGGGGAGTGGGTCTGCTCCTGCACCCCCTCAGGAAAGATCCGGAGACAGAACACCCTTAGGGTGAGCGCTGAGCCCACGCGTCCGAGTCATATGCCCCTCTCCTTCGAAGGAACCTAAGGCTAACACGTTAGCGTGTCCAATAAAAAAAATGGTTCCAAGTCGCTTCTGTATGTAAAGGGTTTACATACTACCCCATTTTCCATTTTTAGATTTAACTCCATATAAAAGTTATTCCATAAACATTAATTTATAATTCTAAATATGATCCTATTTTTGATCTACAGAGGGTTACAGAAACGTATACCACCACAACTATTCAAACCCTAGTTTTTTTTTCTTGTTGCTAAGCAATATTTGTGTTTAAAAAACGCATGAAAATCCCTATTGCACAACACCACCAGGATTTACACCGTCAATAATACATTCCTCTAAGGCAGTGTTCTACCTCTGTTCTGTTTGTCCAGGAGAACAGGACCCAGAGGAACAAGCGAGATGAGAGCTATCAGAAGACCATGTGCTGCCTGGTCCACCGCTACCTGACCTCAGCCCGGCGGGAAATGCGCAGCATGGGCCGTGCCACCATGGAGAGCCTGCAGGACCTGCGGCAGGAACTCTCCAAGTTCCGCAAAGAGATGAAGGAGCTGATGGGTGCCGGTACCTCCAAGCACGCCACAGTCCTCCCAAAAACTGGCGCCGCTGTCCCTCCTGGAGCCAAACTCAAAAGCACTGGAATCAAAAATGCACAGAATTCATGAGTTTCATAACATATCCCTCCTCACTCCTCATTGACTGCATCTGGAAGAAAAGCCGTAGAGACACGGTACCTCTCGCACGCAGTGAGCAGAAAAGTACATTGGCCACATAAGGCACTATAGGGTAAAAAAGGCCAAAGACCTCGTTTATCAGTTTCCTCTAAATGTATCTGCACACACATTTTATGTTAGTCTGATTTATCTCCAACATAGTAGTTCACGCACACACACGTTGTAGCGTCAACCATGGTAGATCAATTGTAAGGCACACTGGAATGGACTTGGAAGTTTAGCATAAGACAATATGGGATAAACAAGGACATTAATCCACTTATAAAGCTTTGAGAAAATATATCTAATGGACTGTGTATATCTGAGCCTGTATAGCTTGTGGGAAAAGAGCACTCTGTGAAAAAGAAAAAACCTAGGCCAAAATTAGAGATTTTATACCAGGAAAAAGTGAATTGTACTGTGCAGGCAAGAAAACTATTTCAGAGCGGGGGAAACAGCTGCCAGGCCAAACCTGACAAATGCGATTCAGACACTTCTGATTCACACACCCTAGAAGATAACTCGTTTTTTTTTTGTTAAAGATTTACCATTTAATCATTCACATCATTAGAATGTTACGTTTACCCCTAGTGACGCTCTGTCTGGCGAAACTAACAAAGACAACCGACCAACCATCATAAAATTAAAATGGGTCAATTTGGGTTCTGAAAGGAGAACATGGAGATGCAAGCTGAGCTCCAAACTTCCACCACCCGCCCACTAATTCCACCAAACTGGTAGACTAACTGAAAAGACCAAAAACTAATTTGAAGAGGGGAGTCAAAAGGTGAGGAGAAGCAGAGTCAAAAAGAAAATGAGGAGGACAAACGATGGTGTTGCCCTTCTACCACCAAACAAAGACCAGTATCAAATAGAAAACAAACAGGCCTACAAAACTACATTCTGAGGAGAACAATGAACGGGGGCATATGCCAATAGAAAAACATCAGCCAGACCCCATTTATCCCAGCTGGGCAGAGCCTAATTGCACCAGCTGGGTGGGAAACTCAGATGGAAGTCATTCCTCCTAACGAGGTGACTGACTGCAGTGGCCGAGATTAAAAACTAAAATTGAAACCGAAATAGAGGGGGAAAAAACCCAAACCATGACAAGAAAAAGAAGGCCATACATTGTAAAATAATTACACCACTTAATTAAGCTAGATTGGATCCCTAATTGGGAATAGGATACAAAACATGCTATTTTACATTCTATTTACTATTAAACAAAAGCTTCATCTTTTTTTGTGAAATGCACTCTAATCCCTTATTGATCTGGTAATCAAGATGGGATCATTTCACTCCTATCTATTGAATCCAAATTAACATTTAAGAATCTGATATTTCCTGGAGGCAATTGCAGTGTCCAGCAAGCAGTTCCCTGCAATATATACATTTTTATATATAAGGAAATGTTTGTATACCATTTTTTTCCCATTAAATCACATACTACGCATGTTATCTGGGGCACAGTTTAAGATGGAATTTTTGTATATGCACCAATGAAAAGTTGGGCCCCTGGAGAGGAATTTCAGCCAGTACGAACTGTGCCGGTTCAGGTCTAGTTTCTCTAGCAGTATTTGTTCTTTGTTCTCTTTGTATTTTTCCACTGCAACTGAAAAGGGTGAAACGAATTTTAGCACATAACTAGCCTATTTCAAATTTAGCAGCTGCACTTAATTGGCACAGGAATGTTTTTTTTTTTCCTATCCTGAAAAACAAACAATATACATTTCTACTTGGATGTACAATACCCATGAAGCAGTGTTCAATGACATGCATCAGCATGTGAACCTCCAATATATAGTTTTGTGTAACCTGTTTAGAGACACAGAGTATGATTAGTTCCTTTGGTTGGTAACCCTCATATTTAGCTTAGAGGCCTATTAAAATCACTTGTTGTGTAGTGCAGCCAGCTTGGGTCACAGTTTGAAACACACATCCGACTTGCGTTCATTACACACACGCACACACACACACATGCATACAGACAAACCACAGTCAGGTCTGTTGTGGCTTATGTTTAACTATTTTGTATGTCCAAACCTTTTTATTTTCACATACCATAAATCGAATGTACCCTTAAGTGGCAGGCAAATCTGAAAAACGGCACGAGTGTCATTCGCCATCAAACAAAAATGACAAATATCAGCGGGTTTATGCTTCATTCCGCTTTGATTAGAAGCATTTTGTCGTCAAGGATACCTAAACATGGGTCTACAGGTGCGCAAGGCACAGCCAGATCCAATCAAATCTCCTGTCAACACGCCAGTCACAAATTATGAACTTAATGCACGTGAAGGATCCCGTGTTTCCTTTCAGGACACAACCTTATGCGAGTAGTTTTACCTTCACCTTTGCGATGCACACAAGCCTGGTTCAGGTATAACTTTGTGAAGCATAAACATATGAACTTTGTGTGTTCGCTTCATCTCATGATGTGAGCTTGTGCAAATGTTAAAATGAAAGGTACAGTAAAATATAAATAAATAAAATTAAAATAAAAAACAGTTTATGTATCAGATCTCTTTTTGTACACAATAAAAAAGCAAAAGCATGTACTGTAAATAAATGCTATAGCAAGAAACAAAATAATCAATTGATTATACAAATAAATTTTTACAACTTTTTTTAATTATTGCAAACTGCATAATCATGTACTGTACAAGGACGTCCCATGTTTTATGCCTCTGACAGAGTATAGAGCTCTCTTATAAGAATGTGTTCCATTGTGATTTAATTTTTTTCAGGTTTAATTCTAGTATGTAGAGCATTTTTAAATGTATTGTATTTCTTTAGCCTAAATATTTGTGATCTTTATAAAGAATTGATTGATTTTAGTGGTGATTCTAATAAGCAGAATGCACTGTAGTTTCTCAGCGATGTCCCCCAAACTGAAATACACACGAGGAAGACAATCTGTCAGTCTGTGCAAGTACATAGGCTTTATAGTTTTCTATATAACAGACTTCACTATATCAAATGTATTCCTCGCATTTTGAATCTCATATTTTACAATATTCTGCCACATATCAATTTCATAAGAGCAGAGTCTTTGTGGAAAACGCTGTGGTTTTCTGAGGAAGGAGGCTTATAAGGGTTCCGCCTCTCCCAAGCGCATTAACCCAGGGCCAGCTTCAGATTTTTACCACATTATGCCTGGGGTTGTTTTGAGCTGATCCGGGATCTGTTATTTGGCGCTCGCGTGCTCAGCAGCGCTGATTCTTCAGGGCAGTGACGATCCTCTGGTTCTTGGCTTTGAAGGCCAACATAAAGTTCTGAGGACCCACTATTCCTCGCCCCTCCTCGTCCAGTTGGCCCATGATAATGTAATTCAAACCTGGAGAGTGCAGACAGAAACAGCCACAACTCAGCAGCTGAAAGCCAAAGGCATTTACAGTATATTGGATACAATGTGAAGATCAGTTAGGGCAATCATAGTTTCATGTTTGAATCCCCTAAAATCGACACTGCTGTTTCTTCGTGCAAGAAACATCAATCTGTACATAAATTATTACACTTTATACACACACACGAGTAGATTGCAAAGCAGCTCTCAAACAGTCAAATTAATCAAGAGGGAACAAAAGGAACAGCTCCAGCTAAATAATTTATTCCTGAATTAGCATTTCCATCCATTTATTTATAGAAGCATGTTTGCCGCATTCACACTAACACAATACAATGTAAACCAACCCAGGTCTAGCCCAAACAATTTTGACTATCAAGTGTCAGCTTTGCAGTGTTGATTATATTCATTATCAATACCCTGCGGCTGACCTTTTACTTAACACTGCGACATTTTTATCGAGCTTCAGATACAGCAGTAGACAGACAAAACATAGCACTGTCCAAGGAGCCAAACTAGCCTCGCGTTACTGTTGTTCCCAGATAATTTTATGCACACATTGCATCCAGCTGTCCAAACAAATCTTTTAATTTGTGGCTTTCATTCGGTGTTGCGCCTGGGGGGAAAGACTAATTTGCTTTGCTTGCTATCATTCATAAGTCAGAAAGTAGTTTTCAAAAAGAACACAGACAGGGGTTGTCAGGTGGCTCGTCATGCTAATGCACTGGTTTTCAGTGTTGTACTGCGGCCCACAGACGAATATTGAATCCTGGCTATGCCAGCGCTGACTGTGGCTGGCAGCCATGCAAGGTGATGCATGACTGGCTGTAGAGTCTCTGGGGAAAGGAGGGAATCGGTTGACTAGGTTGTCCCTGTCTCGCTAAGAACGGCTCCTCTGGTGGACCGCGCATTGAGCAGCTGGCTGCACATAGTTCAGAGGACAGTATATGCTTGTCTGCACAAGCAAAATGGAGCAAGTTTTAGTGATGAGGCAAACCTACAGATAATCTCAGATATTTTTGGGAAACCTACTAGTACGTATTCCAAATGAAGGGAAAATTAATCATTTACCACAAAAATTGGTTTGAAACGCAAGAGGTATGGGTATTTTAATCAGAAACCCCTCCTTTTTTAGATTTTCACTAGACAGTTGATATCTTGATAATATTCAATACACTAAAAAGCTCAGAAAAAAAGCCTGATCCACAGGGATTGATCAACAATCCCAGTTGAAAAGGAAGTGACTGAACAGCTACAGACATCAACGATAAGGGGATGAGTCAGGGCACACAGACCCACCTCTTCTGATAAAAGGACACTTTTTGCACAGGATGACAATCTTGGTGCTCATATTCTTGCCCGCTTGCTGGATAGCAAGTGTTCCTTCCTTGTACACGTTGATGATGGAGACAGTGACGTACGCACTGCCCCCTCTCGCCACCGCTGTGATGACTGTCCCTGTTATCACTAAGAAATGCAAGAGAAAAGGACAAAGGTGTCTGGTGTAAAATCCATGGACACAGCTTAACATTGGTATTCTTTTGTACCATTAAAAAGCACTTTTGGCAGAAACTAAATCTTCCGATAAAGTATTCCCTTGAAAATATACTCATATCTACAATATGAGTTATGTCTTCTTGCCATCTCCAACATAACACTTTCACTGGCTTATAGAGACTAACCGAAAACAGAATTTCAATTAAAGGTCTAATATAGAAAATTTAAATTAGCATGATAGATATGTTTTCTGAAGATCTTGGTCCCGTTAACATAAAAAAGACGTTATCTTTCAGTCTCTCCGCTCATTTTTTTGACAAGATTGTTTTTGCATTTCGCTTCACAAATCCAGGTAATCTATCCAAAGTAATTGCATGTTGAAGGCGCTTGATTCATTTTTTCTGGAGATTATGTTAGGTTATGACATTCGCCCAAGGGCGTAACCACTGATATGTGACATTGGCGGGGTCCTAATACTTTAGCAGACGCTTATCCAGAGCGACTTACAAATGTGCAGAGAAATAAACAGGGGTGCTGCAGGGTCATTAGAGTGAAACTGTGCTAATGGATAGCCTTGAACCCCGATAAACACTGTAAATTTACATGTCTCAAAATTTTACTTTCCAGGAGTTTCATGCTGTACATTAATAACTCATTTTTTTCACCAATGGATAAAGGAGATTGAGGGGAAAAGCTCCAAGAGACAATGCTACAATAGACAAATTAATTCAACAGCTGATTTTTCTCTAAAAAGAGTTTGAATACCATTACTGTACTAAAACTATTAGTAGTCAGTCTCAAATAGCCATAGCCAAAAAGTCTGTAGATCGAGACTTGCAGCTACCACTTGCCAGCTTTGGTCATGAGCCAGCTAGCTAGCTATCATAAGTAGACTACTTGGCAGAAGACTTCATATTCACATAGCTAGTTAGCTTGCTACATTATAGACTTTTCAACGTCCACTTCTCAAACTCACAATGCTAAAAAACCTAATGACATATGTTGATGGTTTGCTAGTTGCTATGTAATATTCACGCTCATCTTCATGACTTGTTTCCAGTGGTCAGCAACTGGCCAACGGAGAATTATGTTTTTTTCTCTCTCCATTCACTCCCATTGCATGGTGAAACATGTCTCAAAAGCACACTTTTAGCACATTATTGAGGAGCATGGTGGTGGCCCAACTCAACTTAATGTATAACTTTAAAAAATGCTTTGTCTACTCGCACTCATTTGAAGGGTATCCAACTAGCAATGCATTGCGCAAAATTGTTCAGCTCCCAGGCTGTGACACTCTCGATAAAAGTGACGCTATCGCCAGTCCATTCAGTTTCTCCTGCCATATACTGCTCCTCAAATAGTTCTTTATTAATACAATGTTTTGAAAATGAGCGCTCTGCTGTTGCGACTGTGCCAGGCACTGCTGTACAAACCTTACCAAAGATAGATGTTATCGAATGGTGTTCCACAATAAGCATTTTTGCTAGTTGGAAGACTGAGGTGTGTTGAGCAATCTCAGCTCTAAAACAGGTTTTGAATGACAGCAGGATTGGTGGCTGCTTTGAAAAAAGCCATCCAACTTTGGCACCTTGGCTACCTTTTTCTGCTGGTCTAACATTTCTGCAGTTTTTTTGGGGGGAGGGGGGCAGATGGGAGGGAGCCCAGACCCCCCCCAAAATGGAATGTGAATATTAGGGGGGGGGCAGATTGGTATTTTTAAAACATTTGGGCGGATACAACCCCCACCCCCAAAAAATGCGGGGATACACCTATGTATTTGCTAGCTGTTGCACACAAAACACCAGTTCAGAAATAAGCTCAATAACCTACTTTAGTTTACCAAGATATTAGCTGCTACTTGGCTCTGCTTGTTCACACCTTTGAGACCATCAGGTACAAAAATGCATGGTTCCTCACGTAAATATCAAGGAATATTATGAAGTGCAGAAAATGAACCGAAGTGACCATGCTGTACAGACAGTGTGACAAGGAGCAATGCACATTTCAGGACGTTGTGGAGGCCAAACGTTAATATGTCTTTCTCACTACACCAAACCCATGTCTATGAAAGATACTTACCAAAGTTACTTAAGCAGTAGTGACTCTCAAGAGTGCCGCTCCGCTTGCATTTTTGCTGGCACAGAGCTGCTGAATAATTCAATACTGGAGGGAAAGATGCAGACACATTAGTTCAGTGTGATTTTGTAAATGCGTCTTTCACATACACGTTGAGGCTGTGCTGCTGGTATTCTTCAGCAAGGCACTCGATTACCTGAATTAGTGAATATCCAGCTATGTATATGGATAATGTGATAAATGGTACATGACCAGTCATCAAAAAAAATTGATTTGCTAAAATTTATTTCACACATGGAAATATTCTCAAATTGATTTGTACTGCCAGAACATGAGGGGCAATTTGTATTCTTTTTACAATTTTCTAGTGTTATATTCTTGATTTCTTGCGCACATTCTGGAAACATCTGGTATTTAAAGTTATTTCTGCCATTTCAGCACAAGCAGAACTACCAGAAAATAAAATAAATCCACTGCTCTCACCATTCTGAGGGAAAAAGGGAAAATAAACGAAAATGAGTGACAGTTCGCACATTGAGACGTAGCTCCAGGGGCTAGCAAAAGCATAGTATTAATTTGATGTGTCGGGCTCATTTTTGGCTGTGACTGCAGGAAGAAGACCTCAAAATATTCATCCCCTTATCTGCTTACTGAACGACTCTCACTTTAAAGATGACTGTGTGGTATACACAGGAATCCAGTAGATTAATGTTGTCATTGTACAGGACTTAACCAAACATTACCCTTTTTTAACGGAACTATAGTCAGTGCTGCTAGCAACAGAAAATATGTTCACTGTGAGATGTTACTGATATTACCTACAAATGCAGTCTTGACAAAAAAATTATTTGCTATGAGGCACCACAATGATGACATGAACAAATGCTGATGTCACTGGCAGAGGTCCCTTGCAAGTGATTAAAATCCTGTTGCACCTTTTTCAAGGCAAATAATCGGTCGCTAGAGATGACCTTTTCCAACCATCATCACAGGAGCTGTGAGAGACACTGATGGCCCATATGCTAATTTTACATTGACACCAACCGTGTCTTTTGTCTTATAACCATTTAATCCACAAGTATAAGTCTAGTAACTGACTCACTCAGTGGCTGGCCAACACTCTTTGTTGTCAGCCCTTGTTTTGCTGAAGATAAGCTAAAGAGGGCGAGATGTTCCCGTTTCTCCTTTCACTGAATTTCCACTCAGGAGCTGGAGGGACGAGGATTGACAGCCACGTACTAGTAGCCCAGAGTGACGGTCTGGCAGTCACATCAAATGTGTACTGGTCAGACACTTTCCCCAGTCTTGGAACTGGAATAAAGTATTAGCTTTTTCCCCAAACTTCTTAATTTCCATCGTCATTTTAAGAATAATGAACTTTGATCACTTTTCTTCTAGCCCATGATTTTTTTTCCCTCAACACATATAACAGGGCATTAGTGACAGTACAGTAAAGACATATATTTGACTGAAATGTAAACATTTAAATGAAGGGTTTTAAGCAGAGGAGTGGCAATAGGGACACCTGGTCTAGGAGTGCAACTAATCGAGGTGAGTGTTCAGATGCAGGTGTATTGGTGGAAGCGAGGAAATGAGGGCCACCTACCTGTGGCTCTGGTCGTGACCACTGGGGCAGCAATCGTCAGGGGTGCGATCGTGGTTCTGAATCTCTTTGGCCTGAACTTGTAGTGACCAATGAAACCGTCCGCGGTCAGACTCAGGTCAGAAAAGAACTGAATCAGGAGCTGGTTCCCATCAGAGAGGACTGGGCTGAGAGGAAAAATAATGACCATGGTCACGACTCAAAATCTGGTAAAAGACATCAAAAACCAGTTGTGCTTCACGTGATGACTTGCAGACAAAGCACTGGCTAAATTCTCTCTATACCTTTGGTTTGACCTACAAAGCACATAATAGGTCCTTATAAATGGTCCTTAACAGCTTTATAAATTCTAGTTTGCGAATTAAAAATTCTAATATGTTCCCTGGGATCTTTTTCTCATAGATAGCCACACACCACACGGCAGGTGTGTGGCAGTGGTCACCTCCATCCAACAGAACTTACGCTGGGGGGCTGTCTCCACAGAACCTTCCGATTCTTCTGGCGTCGTCAGTCTCTCCCCCATTGAAAATCAGCACATGGTCATAGCGGCAGTAGTTATCTCTCTCCAAGTCAAATTTCTCAAACTTTACCTCAATGATCTGAGCAAACAGATGGCCATTGGAGGAGAGAACAAGGAACAAGGTAAGTTCATAAACATAACCGTAGCCTGAGGTGGAAGACAAAGAGTACTCTTCTGGTAAGACAAATACACAATTGACCTGAAAAGATCTTTGATGCCATATTTGGATGGCTTATCGAAAGTTGTACACTGCTCGGTGAGGCCTCTTTATGTCAGTGTATTTCTGGTACATTGGTCTGGTTCACCACTGGCAGGTCATCTCTCTGACACCAAGGGAGACTATATTTTATATCCAATACCCTTTCTCACCTGGTTTCTAGGTGCCACAATGTGCCAAGAACAGGTGACCCCCGCAGGATAGTCTTTCTCTGGCCAGTTGGGGGTCTTGAAAGACCCTGAGGGTTTATCTAGACGGCCCCCACAGTACCTGTCCCCTGTAGGACACAAACATGATTACTCTGCAATGCAATTACAGTATAATCCTCTTTCAGAGAATGGGCCCTAAGTGCCCTTCCTCACAGAAGCCATTGCAACCATTAACATTTCTCAAAATAGTCAGTGGCTGAATGAGAAAGATTATGAGTATTTGTTGCTGAACAAGCACGTCCAACCTCAGCCATTCACCGTAACTGAAGTGGCGGAGAGAGAGAGGCCCAGTCACAGCTGGTAAGCCTCTCCCCGACTGCCGTCCAGATGAGCGCCAAACCGTCTGCTAGCCACCTAAACACAAGGTATACCCTGAAATTAAAATTCCAGATTAAGTGCATGTCCCAGAGGAAACATGACACCGTTGGTTTTGGGCAAATCAGAGGCGACTCGTCTCGGCCGAGCCCCCCTGACACTTTGAAAATAGAGCTGCGCTGTGAAATCGTCGAGCTGTTCTCTCACCCACTTCTGTGCCATAAGTCAACAGCTCAGTGCAAGCCCCACAGAGCTGCCCTTTACAATCGGCTGCACAGTATATCCTCTGCTGAGATCATGAGAACCTTTTAAAAAACTGTTTAAGGGGCATGTTTAAAATAACCATATTGTGAAGTAGTACTTGTAACATTATATAAAGAATTAATAAAGTATTTATTCATTCAATCAACCTGTACCACAAATGTTTCTCTATTTATCCACTAAGGCAGTGGTTCTCAACCCTGGTCCTGGAGTACCCCTGTGTATGCTGGTTTTCGTTCCAACCACATTTGCAATCTCAGAATCTCAGATTTTTCTTAATTACGCTTTTTATGTTTTGAGGGATTATTTACCCAATTAAGCCACATTAAGCCATTATGTTGTCAGAAAATATATATTATAAAAAAAAAAAAAATCCCCATATATATCATATTTTTTTTTTAAAAAAATTATATTAAAAAAAAAAAAAAAATTTTTATAAAAAAAAAAAGACTGAGGTGAATCAATACTAACTGGTAAAAGTATGGACACTTGGCCACTAAAACGAACAACTTGGTACATAATAAACAACTCAAAGACAACAGAAATGATAATAAGCCAAACCTGCACTGTGTTAATAAATTGAAGGGAAAGAGTATGAAGAGAAACATATTATTTTAATGATATTAATCTAAATGAGATGAGGAACACTGATGCTTTTCAATTTGACTGGAATGAAGACACCTCTCACGCTGTTAGGACTCATCTGATTTGGGTCAGTGTTCAAAGACTTGCACCACATAGCAGTCAATGGAAAATTCAGTCGCAATTGAAGCCAGCAAGAGGCACCCTGGAGTGATGATTGAGCAACACTGTTCTAGCCTCTCTCACGTCACATTGCGCGATAGTATTTTCACACAAAATTCCAACTTTGGGGAAAGGAATCAAATCCTTTAGCAGACTCCTTTGCCTGAATACATGGCTGACATCGGCATGCCTCACCCATGGGATAAAGTTTATTGACAATTTCAATATCTTTTGGAACTGCAAAGACCGCTTCAGACCTGATGGGGTTCATCCAAACATCACTGGATCCAGACTACTTGGTGCCAACCTACGTCATGCTCTTGGAATGCCATACCCAAACAAGATAAGTGCAAAGGACAGCACACACAGGCAGACAGCCTGTATCTCTCCCCCCTCACCTGACCCTCTGCTCCACATCACCCAAGGCATTCGGAGGGATGTCTTTGTCCCAATCAGGGACCCAACGACCCCACCCTTCCACCGCACTCACCAATCAAGGAGTTAATTAAAGTTGTCACATTGAAGCTCAGTCAAATTGATGAAATATTACACAGCAATAACCACAGACATCATCACCCAGGTATCTACCAGAGATGAGACAGACCCCATGCCGCTTCTTTAAACCTACCGGTGATCTTAAAAAGCCGGTGGCATGGTCAAACACATCGTAGCAATTACAGAACATCCGGTAACTGTCTCGGTATTCTTAAATTTGTCACTGTTCAGCCACAACCAGTCTCCTTTATCCCTGTTTTGATTAGAAACAGAATTAACAGGGCACACTCTACTCTTATGGTAACAAACCTGTTAACAGATAAATCCTTTTCCTATCGCTCTGTAAATTTCTCTAATCTGGTTTCAATACCCAGCCTTGAAGCCTTTTAAGAAAAATAAATAAATAAAACTAGCCCTTAAATGTTAGATCCTTAGCGAACAAGTCGTTCTTAATTAACAATTGTATTACTTCTCACCAACTAGATTTTATGTTTTTAAATGAGACGTGGTAAGATAAACATGCAGGTGCACAAATTCTCATTGAAACAGCATCTCCCAACTTCAGTTTTATGGATGTTAATAGAGCTGAGAGGAGACGAGGCGGAGTAGCTGCCTTATTAAAAAATTTATTTCAATGTAAGCAAATATCATTTGGTGAATTTTTTTGAATATCTTGCTGCCATATTGAAAGAATCTCCCCAAATGTTATTGTTAACATTATATAGGCCCCCTAAATATTGTGTACATTTTTTTGATGACTTTGCAAAACTGCTATCCATAATTTCCATGGAATTTGATTGTCTTATTATTGCTGGTGATTTTAATATTCATATGGATAATTCCAACAATAGCACCGCTAGAGAACTCTCTATCCTACTGAATACTTTTGAATTGTCTCAACTCATAATCGTGGCCATACTTTAGATTTAGTTATTTCAAAGGGTTTGAATATTTCAAATGTCACTGTAACTGATGTTGCTTTATTCGATCACTGCTGTTTTCTTAGATTTTTCTATAATCCCTGATATTCATATTAGATCTGAAACTGTTAAAAAACGGTTTGTCAATGAAAATATTACTGAATTGTTTATGGAGGCTTTTTCTCTGACTCTAACCCCCACTTCAATTTCTGTAAATTATCTACTGGATCATATAAAAAGTTTGTAAAATGATTGATTCTATTGCACCTGTTAGCACTAAATTAATTTCCGGTAAGCAAAAAGCTCCCTGGAGAAATGTTATGTTGGTAAAAGCCATGAAGAGCGAGTGCCGAAAGGCAGAGCGCAGATGGCGAAAATCAAACCTTCCAATTCACTATGATATATATAAAGACACTTTCTACAATTTAGAAATAAGAAATGCTGAAATAAGAAAATCATTCTTCTCTGAAATCATTAACAACAACGTTAACAACAACGCACGCATCCTATAAAAAGACCTCTAGCGGTTGCTGAGAGGCAAAAAACCTGCAGCGGTTCCTGGCAGGCTAAAGTATTTAAAAAATGTTTGTACTGTGCACAGCAGATAGCAGGTAGCAAGCTGATTGTTGTTGGATTCAGTTTTTAAGAGTACGCTCAAGACCTTTTTACTACTAAGTACTGTCAAATCAATCTTTTTTTTTTTTTCATTATTCTGTGAAGCACTTTGAATTGCATTCAGTTGTATGAATATGTGCTGTACAAATAAACTTGACTTGACTTGACAACCCCATCACAAACAGGAGGCCGAATGGTAACTCTGGCGTGACCTAAGGGCCATTTGGAGTGGGTGATTGGGAGCCCACCTCGCCATGTATTCCTCACCTCGTTCGTTCGGCAGCGCGGCGGAGAACGCGGCCAGGAAGCCGCTCCCTGCCGTGTTGGCATCAGATACCATCTGCACCAGCATCTTGTTGCCGCTGGAGACGAGGGCGCCAGGCCGGATGGTTCCGCAGAAGCGGCCGAGCCGCTGGCTGTTGACATGCCCGCTGTACACGTCCACAAAGTCATATCTGCACAGGCTGTCACTCTCCAGGTCGATAAACTGGAAGGACAGGGAGACGACCTTTCCCTCTGGGACCTGTGGGTGGTTTGGCCAAAGATAGACTGTGTCAGTGACAGCATAGAGGCAAAGCAATGCATTTAAATTAACAAATTTGTCTCCGGTTATCACCCTTCTACATCTGCTGTTTCCGTGTTTTTACACACATGATAAATGTCCAATTTTTCTACACAGAAAGGGCTCTTTCACATATAGCAGGGCTTTCAAACTCCGGTCTTTGACCACAGTGTCTGCTGGGTTGTGTGTGTTTCAGCAACATACTTAATTTAAGTCCATGGTTAAAGCATCTGTACACCTTGTTTCCAAGACCTAAATTTACCTCTACGTAAAAGGAAATCATGATAATCCACAGATACTGCAATCCTGCAGGACTAGAGTTTGAGATCCCAGCTATACACAAAAAGCAACAGAATATCTAGTAATTAGACATGTGGCATTTCATACACTATTGCTTTAAAGTAAATAGAAAAACAATGTGTTTCTTTGATCTGTATCATTTCACACGCTTGTTGTGTTTGCATATAATAGTTTTTCTGATTTAGTAGTCAGTTCTGTGTATGTCTATATTCGCCATGGTGTTAAATAAGGTCTACCAATAGCAGGGATCAGCACTCTTGTTTTCACCTTAAAAACGGCAACACATTTAGGTCCAATAACCAGGTTAGTTAAGTGACTAATTAAAGCAACTGATTGCAGAAGTAACAGTTAGTATGAGTAAAAATTAACACCGGCAGATCATGTAGCTCCCCAGGCCTATGACGGGGACCCTTGAGCTAGAGGCTCTGAAATAGAAACATCTGGAAATAACTGCAGTGGCTCCAACCCTTTCATTCAAAGACTGAAACTGAACGGAGTTAGCGATCTTGCTGCTATTAGGCTATATGACAACGATTCCCACAGGACAGTGGTGGCAACCCTTGTCCCGCGAGTGGCCGAGATGTTTGTTTTCTGTTTCATCCAACCTTGATGATTGCACAATTTGATCAATAATTAAGAGACCGGGCTTCTAATCCGACAATAACAGCAGAAAGAGAATACCCTTGACACATTCTAGAAATTTAATTTAAAAAACGACAGATTCTCTTGAAGAGAAAACCGTATGACATCCAAGTGAGAGGGTTTTTTTTAAGCATAGAAAAGCAAATACCTATCACTTACCTATAACTTTGTGTTATTTTGAACCATTGTATGTAAATATATAAATAGGCTAGACATACAGACTAACAACAAATGAATAGCTGGAAATGTTGCTTACCGTAATTTTCCACACACATTTCGTATTTGGGGGGTACACTCCCGGGTATCCTTCGCTACCGATGAAGCCAGAGTCCGCAGTAAAGTTTCCGCCGCACGTAAAGATGGGCCTGAAATGCGGGTCCGGAAAGTAAACGAACAGTTCAATAATTAATCCGCAGCCGTGTTTCCCGTCATTTTTCCTTGGCATAGAACACTCTCTAAATTAAAATGTGACTGAAACTGAACAAATTGGCAGGAAGGAGGTTGAAGTCCACGTTTTGTATCAACTTGTTTTAACGTAAAAGAAACTAACTTTTATTATCTACCCAAAAAACCGATAATATCACTAGCTGAATGTCAGCATTCGCGTTCTGTCAATCGGCTCAAAGAATCCAAAGAGGCTCTTTAGACATGTCACTATGATTAAAACACAAGCTTTAATTTATATGAAAAACTGTACCTCTGCTGATACTGCGCATGGACCCACGTGAACAGCAGCAGCAGACACAAAACACAGCAAAGTATACTCCTCATGTTCTGTCAGTCTATCCGTTTTAAAAGTAAGCTACCCTGACGCACAGTAGTCTGACGATTCTTGTGAAAAGAAAATAGTAGTAGCTAGTCAGAACTTCCTCGGGGGATTTCGCAGGCTGCAAACTGGTGGATATGAATATAACGTCTGTTCTGTGCAGTAGGAGGGAGCAGCTGTATGCTGCTTCATCTCTCCAAAATCTGAGATCAAGGACGAACAGATTGAAAGTGAAGAAGGGGTAATTTTGCATCTATTTCGGATGGACACCTAATTTTTAGTGTGTGTCTGACTGTGTTAGCTAATGATAGGCTCCACAATAACATGATTAGAAAAAAGGAATGCACTGCTACAACCCAAGGTTACCTAATGCCTATTTTAAACTCTGTCCTGCTTCTGAAGGTGCGAATTATGTGACATTATTACAGGTTGTGGATGTTTGTAAACTTTTAAGAATGGGGGCACAAAATGTATGATACCCTCTATCAAAGGGTGAATAAACTTGGAATTGGGTAAAAGCCAGAAGTTATTACTCTTACGGCAATCTGCAGAAAAAAAAATTCTGATGGTACGAACATATCCAGATTATAGTCTACAGGTTAGAGTTTTTAAATCACACTTTCATTACGCAACGCAATGTTTTATGTGTCTCCACATTTTAAGTCAGTGTCCGAAAATAAACGTATTAATGAATAACATTTAAAAAGTTATGAAATAGGCCTAATCAGAAAATGACACGATAGCCAAGTATTTTTTTTAAATTTAAAACATGTCTGTCAAAGATTTAAAAGTAAAGGGCGCCATCTTGTGGTACAGTTCTGCTTAACACTGCCAACACATACAGACAGTCACCGTCAAAACATTGACAAATAAATAAGGTTGATTGATTTTATTAAGTTCAGGGTTTGTTAAACATACCGCCAAAACCATAGGCTATGGACTTAAGCTCCCAATTTAAAAAAAAAAAGATATGCGTAAAAAGCTAAAACAGTCAAAAAATGTAAATCAGTGTAATTTGAAAAGACTGAACTACATCATTATAAAATACAACATAACATACAACATTATACAATTATCCTACATTTATTTGTGTCAGGTTGAAAACTTCATCTCTTAACTCTTCGAATCAACATCACTGTCTCAAATAATTTCACAAAATGTAGTTAGAGTAACCAGGTTTCTCCAGCCAGACACAGTGAGCACCATAATTAATTGGACAGTGACACATTTTTTGTTATTTTGGTTCTGTACTCTAGCGCTTTGAGTTTGAAAGGATACAATGATAATGAGGTTGAAGTGCAGACTATCAGCTTTAATCTGAGGGTATGTTCATTCATATCGGATGAACCGTTTAGAAATTATAGAACCTTTTGTACATAGTCCTCCCCATTTTCGGGCATCAAAAAACATTGGGAAGTTTAACATAATGTAGAATAAAGTAATCATTTTTAATATTTGGTCGCATATCCTTTGCATGCCATGACTTCCTAATGTCTGTGACCCAACAACTTCAAAAAACTCTTGATATCTTATTTCCTGGTGCTCTTACAAGCGATACTATAACCTCTCTGCATTTCAATGGATCTCTATTGGAATTGTGGGGGGCTAGATTAAGCTGTAAATTATGCGAGGGCAGTATGGATCAGATGGTTGGCTAAATGGTTGTAAGTCACCAAGGGTCTGAGGTATCAAACGAGCTTCAAACCATCACTCTGCTGCCAGATATTCAGTAGATATGGATGGATGACTTTAAAGGTTGTTTCTCCTGACTTATTTTTTCATAGAGTTCAATAGGAAAATGAGTTATAAGAAACAACCCTTAAAGTCATCCATCTATATCTACTGCATATCTGGCAGCAGAGTGATGGTTTGAGGCTCATGGTTTGCATCTAAATGCTCTCATTTGAGTGTGTGGGTTGAACATTGGAGCTTTACATTGTATATATTTTTTTCCTCGTTTTTTTTTTTTTTTCCATGTTTCTTCATCTTGCCGACTCCATCACTCTTTGATGGAGACACGTTTGTGCACAAGGCTTTTTTTCATTTTATATATATATACAGTGAGCACCATAATTCATTGGACAATGACACATGTTTTGTTACTTTGGTTCTGTACTCTATATATACTACATATGGTATTTGTCATTGTATTCTTTCAAACTCAAAGTGCTAGAGTACAGAACCAAAATAACAAAAAATGTGTCACTGTCCAATTAATTATGATGCTCACTGTATATATAACGTATTGCTGGTAATGTGACGTCACTGACGTGATTCTTTCCCAACAATCTAGCTTTGGTAAGAGGCAACTGACCTTAGGTTATTTAAGCCTATATGACCTGCTCAAGTTTTCCCTTTTAAATAACGCATCTCAGAGCAATAACCTCTCTGAGTCTCTCACTCTGAGAATCATAACACAATCATACATTCTCTATTTCTCCATATTTCATATGTATGGTGGGATGCTCTTGTGAGACGCATTGCTAGGAGAAAGTGCAGGTCCCCGGTGCCACACTGCATAAGCAGGGGCAATAAAGGACAAAAGCTAGCTGAGCGATGTGCCAAGGCTGAGGCGAACAAGCGGTGAGCTGCGTCAGTTGGAAAGACCAAAATACGGAAAATCAACACCACACAACACCCTTAGAGGATCAGGGACAGCGTCACAGCGAGACGCTGAATAGCATGATTCTGATCCCATAGCCATGGAGGCAGACGCTTCCACAACAAAGAGCAGCTGAGCATAACCTGGAACAGTCATGGGTTCCAAATGCGAGAAGCCGTGGGTGACAACAAATTATGTAAAGAGTCAAGTGGTAACGGACAAAACGGCAGAACCATGAGCTCTGTGCGTGGCTCTATGACACCCGTGAGGGAAGGGGACAGTATCGCGCCGCCACACAACCCCAGCCGTGGCACCAACACTAACGCAGCAATTGCAAGTTCAGTTGAGCATGGAGCCATACGTAACACCCTGCGGAAAACAGTCAAGGGTGCAAATAAACTATTATCAGCGGCAGATGCGGAACTGACCAATGTTGGAATAAGGAACACATGTGATCCCCTGCAAGGGATGAAAGCATAGTGCAAAATGCTACTACAGCAAGAATCTGAGCAAAGCATAGACGTTTTAACTCTGTGGCTAAGAGGCTGGGAGTGTGTTTATTGCATGAGTTATATGCAAGCCTTACATAGTGTCCAAACATAAGGCAAGAAGGGGCATAGTCCGTTGTTATTTGAATGGAAGTTATAAGCTTTAACCAAGTGGGGAAGGCATTCTTGGCAGTGACTCTGTTTTTTTTAGGAAACTTGGCTTGTATATTTGGGGTTGCAGTTTGGATTTCCAGATGGGGCGTAATTTTACCCTTGAGCAAGGAAGCATACTTCACCTGAATTTCATATCCAGCTGTATTGATACTACATAACATTTTTGAATTGTTTGAGTCACTCTGGATAAGGGCATCTATAAATATAATAATATAAAACACCTGATTGCTCTCTGGATGGTATGGTGTGGTCCTGCGTTATCACATGATAAAGGTTACACGGTTCATTAATCAATTTGGACTCGAATCCTTTGTCAGAATGGAAGCGCATGCATGTGCCCATAACACATTTACTATTCTGCAGACAGCTTAGCTATTTCGACCAAACATGTCAGACATTACAATGACATTCAAGGATAACATAGCTTGCTGACTAGCAGGGTAAATCATTAAAGCGTTGGTTAGATGTGCAGCGGTGGCTCATTTTACCAGTGCTGATGTAAATGATTGCTTTCTGAAGCTACATTCCCTGGCTGAGACCAAAGACATGCCTTTCTCATGTAACCCCGCCCCACGTCAAATCAATGCGAAAGCTCCCATTAATAAAGAACGAATGGGGAAACTTTGTGCAAGGAGAAGTTTAAGCAAACGCAGTATTCCTATATTTGATCAATTCATTCAGTCGGCTGCATTTTTGTCATGTTTGAATCACATTTTATTTGTTACTTCGACAAATGACTTTGTTCATGTTTGAGTCCATTATTATCCTATGGAACTAAATTGACGCCATACAATCCTCTTGACAACAGCTGTATACGGTAATCAACAAAAACCGAAGTGCTTATAGGCCCTACAAATTAAATTTAGACGAACGTCTAGCAGACGTACAGTGGTCACAGGACAGGTGCGTAAAGTTTCATATTAAATTAGATAAGTGTATTAAGAATATAATGAGCAGAACTCATCGTGTTTAACGATAGAAAAATAACCTTGGAATAGATCTTAAATGGTGGAACACAGAACTGCGCTAAATCTTGACCGATGCAGCAGCCAGCGTTGGGGGGCAGAGGGGCAGCCAGGGGCCTTTTGCAGACCGTGGCAATCTTAAAGTGGCCAAATGGGGCGGGGCAGGAAATTATTACGCAAACGTTAGCTAGTGGCTCCGGTTACTGGCTCTGGAGGAGCTTGATTCTTTCTTTGTTTGTCTAATCCTAGATCAGCTTTTATAGGTACTGGGATAACGAACCGATTTAATGCAACTGTAGCATATAGGCTGCAGTTCTGTCAAGAAACGCTGTTAGCTGGCCAGTAACATTTGCCTGTTTTAAGATTATATCCTAAATTACAGCAACCACGAAGATGTCTACACTTCCATTCAGAAGAGTAGCACTGCTCATTTTGTTTTCAGTGTCTTTAACGGTAACTTTA
This sequence comes from Ilyophis sp. 1 JC-2022, assembly GCA_022702515.1. Classification (NCBI taxonomy): domain Eukaryota; kingdom Metazoa; phylum Chordata; class Actinopteri; order Anguilliformes; family Synaphobranchidae; genus Ilyophis; species Ilyophis sp. 1 JC-2022. Next base: position 125,354,473 of record CM040395.1, on the reverse strand, counting down.
GGTTTCGGTCTCCCTACTTTATTAAATTATTTCGCCATGTTATGTGGGTTTCCTGAAGCTAGCGTGGCGGAATGCATCGTGGTGGTGTATTTATTTTTCGTTGTATATGTCGCTACGCCACCAATTCCCAGGGGATCTGTGAAGGTAAGCTCACAACACGAGGTTATTGGTCGTGATCGCTAGCTGCTGTTGTTAGTGCGGAGCTTCTCCGAGCATTACAGTAGCCTACTGGAAAGGCTAACCGATTAAGGAAGCTAACCGGTTAGCCAGGTCCCTGCATAACTAGACGTTACGCAAAATGAATACTAGCCTGTTTTAATGCTGCAACGCGTGTGTTTTCTACGTAACCGTTTTACTTTTAAAGTGGCTTCATTGCTAACTCTTGACACATTGTGTCAGCTATCGAGGTGCAGCGGAATAGGCTAAGTAAGTTAGTCTAATGTCACTTCATAGTTAGAACGAAACATTGGAGGTAAAGCCTGTAGTAAGGGCATCGGGAAATACTTTTAGGTGGGGGAAAAACAGTACACTATCGGAAACTGTAAATGTCTGTACCAACGAGGGCATTAAAAATGTAATATTCCTGTGCTTTAGACCTCTAATGGAGAAGCAACATAACTTAATTAATTAGTGTTGTCATCCCCTTTAGGCAGTGTAAGCCAAACCCGTATATTTGGTTTCCCAGCGCAAAGTCTCTGCATATACTAGGTGTGAGCCGAACAAGTTAGCCTATAGGTAAATGTATAAGGCTATAGGCAGTTCTAGATGGAGCCATTTGCAGGATTATTAAGATATTTTCTCAACATTTAAGCCTATTATGATGTCGTTGCCGGTCGCGCATATTTATCTCATTAATAGAAAGAAGTAAAGGGAAAAGTATTTTTAAGACTTGTCTGTAGGCCTACATAGTAGCGACACAGATTCCGGAAGGTGTAACGTGCGAAATGAAAACAGACTTGCAGGGCACCAGCCTAGAGCCTTAGGGACTTATTTACCAAGTATGCGTGATCAAAATTCAAGCAGGTTTGCTGTCTGTAATTGCCAAAACCATCCGATAGAGCTAATCTGAGTGTCAGCGGTGATGGCTCATGGCCATCTCCTCTCCTTGAAGAAAATACAGTGCAGTTATTTATGTTTAAAAACCTGAAGCTGCTGAACACCTGGTGATGTTTTGGTATGGGATGTATCATGTACCCCATTAACCTATTAACTTGATTAATGGATTACCTCATCCCAATACATAAAAGCAAAACAATAGCTTGTGCTACCAGTTTGAGAACCACAGTCCTAGCCTACACCCAACCACAGAGCTGTAATTTCTACATTTCTTGTTTCATATTACTTGACATGTCCACTGTAAGTTTGCCTGAACTTTTTCTCTAACATTTCTCAACTTATTTATTTTCTCTACCATTTCTCAACTGTCCTCCCAGCTGCCTCAGCAAGTTTAACCTCTGCTCTGATATCGCTGTGGACCAGTTAGTCAATCAGTGAATGAATACCTGTGTTGCTACTATGGTATCATGCCTACTCACTAATTGGTCAGACAGTCTATGGCAAGCCGTTTTAACATTTATTCCTCGAGACTTACTAGTAAGTTTTTTTTAGTTACTAGTAACTATTCCAATAGTTACTAGTATCTATTTCAGTTTTGATAGTAACTATTCATTAGATACTAGTACTTATTCTTTAGTTACTAGTAACTATTCCAATAGTTACTAGTATCTATTTCAGTTTTGATAGTAACTATTCATTAGATACTAGTACTTATTCTTTAGTTACTAGTAACTATTCCAATAGTTACTAGTATCTATTTCAGTTTTGATAGTAACTATTTATTAGATACTAGTACTTATATTTTAGTTACTAGTATCTATTCAGACGAAAGATATCTCCAACCCAGTAAGTACTAGTAACATTGACAACGTGATATCTACTTGGCATGCAAATTGACTGCTAAATATTAACGAGGACCACACCACACTAAAGACATCAACCGGCAAGCCGTTTTAACATTTATTCCGATTGCCAGACCCTGCTGTGTGCCGAGTCGACCACTGGGTGGCTTCTCGCTTGCAATTCAATAAAATTTGACAGTATTCCAAAGTCCAAAATTGGCAGAAATCCAAGCAGGGAAATATAGTGATGTTTTCACAACGAAACATAACTAATGTTTGCACAAGTCAAACATAAGTTATGTTTGCACAAATATACAGCTTTTCATACCCAAGAAAGAACGGAAGAAATCCGTTATAAAATAGCCTAGGGCCTACAATAGACGAATGCACTGCACTATTATATTACCGACTAAAAGGCCTAAAAACTACATCTTTAGCTTATATTACACTAATAAACGTAACACGGTGATAATCAATTGTGTTAGTCTGATTATCAAACCAAATTAATTAAACAAATTAGCTCTATTGAAGGACTGTCTGAATGATGTTCAGAGCTGGCTATCTCAAAATTTCCTCGAGCTCAACCCGGATAAAATGGAGGTTTTAATCATAGGCCCCAAGCATGTTTCTGATTTCATTCAGTCTAATTTAGGCTCTCTTGCCCTAAATGTAAAATCTGTTTCTAGAAATCAGATTTTTGATCAACATCTTAACTTTGAGTGTCACATAAAGAAATCAGTCCAGACATGCTTATACAAACTGAGGAACATCTCCAAGATACAGAGAAAATTGTACATGCGTTTGTGTCATCACGCATAGACTATTGTAACTCGCTGTATAGTTGCCTGGGACGCAAAACTATGGTCCGGCTCCAAGTGGTGCAGAACGCAGCCGCCAGGCTATTAACTGGGACAAATAGGAGAGAACATATTACCCCTATTCTAGCATCCTTACACTGGCTCCCAGTTACTTTTAGAGTTGATTTTAAAATTTTACTAATTACTTTTAAAGCATTAAATTGTTTAGCACCTGCCTATATAGTTGAGCTTCTTACCCCTTACTTACCAAACCGGACACTCAGATCTGCTAATCAGAATCTGTTGGTTGTTCCAGATTCTAGGCTAAAGACGAAGGGTGACTGTGCCTTCTCAGTGGTTGCGCCTAGACTCTGGAACAGCCTCCCACTCAACTTAAGAACTGCAAACTCAGTATGCACTTTCAAAAATAACCTGAAAACTCACCTTTATAAACTAGCTTTTACTTTAAAAATTATTATTTTATTTATTTATTCATTTATTCTTCTCTTTTTTATTATCTTGTATTTCTGTATACTTATTGTTCTTGTTCTTCTGTTTGTTATATATATTTTGTCATTTTCCTTTGCCTGTCAAAGCACCTTGTATCCTTGCATTAGAAAGGTGCTATACAAATAAAGTTATTATTACAACATTAACATAGCCTACTTATAAGGCTATAGGGCAATAACATTAACGAAAAGCAACAAGTACAACTTTATTCAGCCAACGATGGATCCACAGTTAACGTGCAACATAACACTTGCATTCTTCAAAAATTTGGATAAATAAATAAATGGGCAATAATATTAGTAATATAATAATAATAATAATAATGAAAAAATGGCCTACAGATCGTAAATTAGCCTCCGCATGGCAAATTGTAGCCGACAAAATAGCCTGAAATCGAAAACCAATAGGCTAAAAACTAAGCCGATGAAACTAAAAGCATGAGCCTTTATTTACGATAGAATACGAAAAATTTGTTTTTCCATAGTTCTAATAAAAATAAACTAAGACAATCGTCTGGCATGATGGGATCTGTTGAGAACGGCCTCCTTCAGTAGCCTACGAGAAACAGTATGAAATACAATAAGCACGCGCTGCTCATCAAAGATGCGAGAGCAGACGATATGGTTTCTTTTTTTATATTACAATATTACAGAATATAATATGGAATATTATTACAGAATATAATATTAGGCTACAGAATAAATTAAAAAAATGTGATCGGGTCCTCACGGGCAAATCAGTTTCACATGTGCTTACCCGAGACCCGCGGCTATTATATCAGTTCCGACCCAGACCCGTGAGACAAGTCAGAATTTTGGACCCGTGCCCGCTCGGGTCTCGGGTATTCGGGTGGACCCGTGAAGACCTCTAATTCGCGTAACCATACCGCCCTCTACTGACGAGAATGAGAACATATTTTCTCCTATTGATAGCCCACAATTACATTAAAAGAGTTTGTAGATGAGCTGTATTTAATGTCTAATGAAATACAATGAACAGCACCACCTGAACTATGGATCATGAAGAAGCATGTAAATTAATTAACCAAGTCTATGTGGAGACATGCATGCACAATAGGCTAGACGCAAACACATTCTAGCTGAAAGAAAGACATACAGCCCAAATAGTTAGTACAGCCTAAAAAAAGGGAAATACGCGAACAGTTTTTCTTTTGCCATGACATTTGTGAAAGACAAACCAGAGCGTTGCAGCGAGGGACGCTATAGCAGGCAACAACAGTAAACAACTTTCTTGTTCAATCTGTGCTTTACTCCAGTTTGACTTTCACAAATGTCATGGCAAAAGAAAAACTGTTCGCGTAGCTCGAAGCGTCCACGTTCGCGTATTTGCCTGAGGTAGGCTATGTTTCGGCCCTAACGTTGGCTAACAAGCTTAATTGGACAACGCATATTTCCCAGAAATCATAGCCAGAAAGAAAACAATAGATTGCCTACTACTAAGAAATTAGCCTACCAAAGATTATTTTTCTTATTAATATTATAATTAAAAGTGTTTGCAGTAAACTACATTGTCTGCAGATTAGTGTAGACTAGAGGCATGTTCGGAGGCTATTGTAATTTTCTTAAGTAACTAACCATGACACTGTTATGTTTGGGGAATTAAAGGTTTATAAATCCTGTCTCTTCAGCCGTTGCAGCTTTAAGTAGTCTATCATTAATTCTTAATGTATTATCGTAAATTCTTAATTGTCCGAGTAGTTAATTTTATGGTGACATTGTGTTATGTGTGAAAAGGATAAACTGAACAGAGCTGACGAGAAGAAATTAATGAAGACATAATAAAGAAATGTGGCCGGCGAGTGTTGAGGGTTCGGTTTCAACACTGAGTCATGACCGCAAGAGCAAAGCAGACAATGTTTTTTGTCGGAATTTGTGTGAGATTAACACATGTAGCCAATGGCACAGTTATTTATAGAATTCTTTTTACATTAATGCAACAACGCGATGTTAACCAGATAATATTCTGCGTTAAAACTTTTTTCTTTGCTTGACAAATGGCCATCGTAGCTAGCCTGCATTCTGCCGTGGTGTCCAGTGAATTGTTTCACGTGATGTCAGTGTCCATCTGACTTTCAGCATTTCGCTGTAGTACAAGTGAAACATTGTATGGTAAGCCGTTTTAACATTTATTCCTCGAGACTTACTAGTAACTATTCATTAGATACTAGTACTTATTTTTTAGTTACTAGTAACTATTCCAATAGTTACTAGTATCTATTTCAGTTTTGATAGTAACTATTCATTAGATACTAGTACTTATTCTTTAGTTACTAGTAACTATTCCAATAGTTACTAGTATCTATTTCAGTTTTGATAGTAACTATTCATTAGATACTAGTACTTATTCTTTAGTTACTAGTAACTATTCCAATAGTTACTAGTATCTATTTCAGTTTTGATAGTAACTATTCATTAGATACTAGTACTTATTCTTTAGTTACTAGTAACTATTCCAATAGTTACTAGTATCTATTCCATTTTTACTAGTAAGAAATTGAGATTTTTTGCAATTGAATTCTATGGGGCTCTGCGGTTCAGATATCAACTATTTGCTTCTGACTAGTAACTATTCCAATAGTGACTAGTATCTATTTCAGTTTTACTAGTAACTATTCATTAGATACTAGTACTTATTCTTAATAAGTACTAGTATGTAATGAAAAGTTACTAGTAAAACTGAAATAGATACTAGTAACTATTGGAATAGTTACTAGTAACTAAAGAATAAGTACTAGTATCTAATGAATAGTTACTAGTAAAACTGAAATAGATACTAGTAACTATTGGAATAGTTACTAGTAACTAAAGAATAAGTACTAGTATCTAATGAATAGTTACTAGTAAAACTGAAATAGATACTAGTAACTATTGGAATAGTTACTAGTAACTAAAGAATAAGTACTAGTATCTAATGAATAGTTACTAGTAAAACTGAAATAGATACTAGTAACTATTGGAATAGTTACTAGTAACTAAAGAATAAGTACTAGTATCTAATGAATAGTTACTAGTAAGTCTCGAGGAATAAATGTTAAAACGGCTTGCCATATCGGCAAGCCGTTTTAACATTTATTCCAATTGCCGGACCCTGCTGTCTGCCGAGTCGACCACTGGGTGGCTTCTCGCTTGCAATTCAATCCAATTTTACAGTATGCCAAGTCTATTCCAAAGTCCAAAATCGGCAGAAATCCTAGCAGGGAAATATAGTGATGTTTTCACAACGAAACATAAGTTATGTTTGCACAAATATACAGCTTTTCATACCCGAGAAAGAACGGAAGAAATCCGTTATAAAATAGCCTAGGGCCTACAATAGACGAATGCACTGCACTATTATATTACCGACTAAAAGGCCTAAAAACTACATCTTTAGCTTATATTAGACTAATAAACGCAACACGGTGATAATCAATCACGTTAGTCTGATTACAACATTAAGATAGCCTACTTATAAGGCTATAGGGCAATAACATTAACGAAAAGCAACAAGTACAACTTTATTCAGCCAACGGTGGATCCACAGTTAACGTGCAACATAACACTTGCATTCTTCAAAAATTTGGATAAATATTAGTAATATAATAATAATAATAATCAAGAAGAAGAAATGGCCTACAGATCGTAAATTAGCCTACGCATGGCAAATTGTAGCCGACAAAATAGCCTGAAATCGAAAACCAATAGGCTAAAACCTAAGCCGATGAAACTAAAAGCATGAGCCTATTTAAAAGTGTTTGCCGTAAACTACATTGTCTGCAGATTAGTGTAGACTAGAGGCATGTTCGGAGGCTATTGTAATTTTTTTAAGTGACTAACCATGACACTGTTATGTTTGGGGAATTAAAGGTTTATAAATCCGGTGTCTTCAGCTGTTGCAACTTTAAGTAGGCTATCATTAATTCTTAATGTATTATCGTAAATTCTTAATTGTCCGAGTAGTTAATTTTATGGTGACATTGTGTTATGTGTGAAAAGGATAAACTGAACAGAGCTGACGAGAATAAATTAATGAAGACATAATAAAGAAATGTTGGCCGGCGAGTGTTGAGGGTTCGGTTTCAACACTGAGTCATGACCGCAAGAGCAAAGCAGACAATGTTTTTTGTCGGAATTTGTGTGAGATTAACACATGTAGCCAATGACACAGTTATTTATATAATTTTTTTTACATGAATGCAACAACGCGATGTTAACCAGATGATATTCTGCGTTAAAACTTTTTTCTTTGCTTGACAAATGGCCATCGTAGCTAGCCTGCATTCTGCCGTGGTGTCCAGTGAATTGTTTCACGTGATGTCAGTGTCCGTCTGACTTTCAGCATTTCGCTGTAGTACAAGTGAAACATTGAACAGTTCATATTTGAAACGTTGCCTTTGCAATAAAAATACGTTTGAATGTGAAAATAATAACAGTGTAATAAATCAAAAGTATTTAACAGTTGCACATTGTTTTTGTCGAAAATAAACTTGTGCCCTGTTCAGCTCGAACCCCCAATCCTCTGTATAGCGATTTTATTGGCGGTTGGCAAACCGGAGAGCATGCTGGATGTCTGCCTCATGTTTATGCATTCACTCATTTGAATGAAGATATCTCCACATTAAGATATCTCCAAATAGATTTTTACTAGTTGTTATTCGAGTTGAGGATATCTCCAATTTAATAGATACTAGTTGTTATTCCGATCTAGATATCAACTATTTGCTTCTGACTAGTAACTATTCCAATAGTGACTAGTATCTATTTCAGTTTTACTAGTAACTATTCATTAGATACTAGTACTTATTCTTTAGTTACTAGTAACTATTCCAATAGTTACTAGTATCTATTTCGGTTTTACTAGTAACTATTCATTAGATACTAGTACTTATTCTTTAGTTCCTAGTAAATATTCCAATTGTTACTAGTAACATTTGTATTGCTACTAGTAAGAATGTTAATTGAACTATCAAATAGTCATTTTGACAAGTCATTACCGATGACGAGTAAAACAGAAATAGTTACTATCAAAACTGAAATAGATACTAGAAACTATTGGAATAGTTACTAGTAACTAAATAATAAGTACTAGTATCTAATGAATAGTTATTATCAAAACTGAAATAGATACTAGTAACCATTGGAATAGTTACTAGTAACTAAAGAATAAGTACTAGTATCTAATGAATAGTTACTAGTAAAACTGAAATAGATACTAGTCACTATTGGAATAGTTACTAGTCAGAAGCAAATAGTTGATATCTGAACCGCAGAGCCCCATAGAATTCAATTGCAAAAAATCTCAATTTCTTACTAGTAAAAATGGAATAGATACTAGTAACTATTGGAATAGTTACTAGTAACTAAAGAATAAGTACTAGTATCTAATGAATAGTTACTATCAAAACTGAAATAGATACTAGTAACTATTGGAATAGTTACTAGTAACTAAAGAATAAGTACTAGTATCTAATGAATAGTTACTATCAAAACTGAAATAGATACTAGTAACTATTGGAATAGTTACTAGTAACTAAAAAATAAGTACTAGTATCTAATGAATAGTTACTAGTAAGTCTCGAGGAATAAATGTTAAAACGGCTTGCCATAGACAGTCAAAAGTCTGTGTTGTTGTCAGATAGTCATGATCTGGGGGGAGTTCACCCATGGTCCCACATTTTGTTCACAAACACACAGTGAGCACCATAATTAATTGGACAGTGACACATGTTTTGTTCTTTTGGTTCTGTACTCTAGCACTTTGAGTTTGAAAGGATATAATGACAATGAGGTTGAAGTGCAGACTGTCAGCTTTAATTTGAGGGTATTTTCGTCCAATATGAACCTTTTAGAAATTATAGAAACCTTAAACCATCACTCTGCTGCCAGATATGCAGTAGATAGTGTTTCTAGGGCTTCTTCTCACTTATTTTCCCATAGAGTTCAATAGGAAAATCTGTCAGGAGAAACAACCCTTCAAGTTATCCATCCATATCTGGCAGCAGAGTGAAGACTTGTTTGATACGTCAGACCCTTGCAGAGGCGGTCTTACCCATTAGGCAAAGGTCGGCAATTGCCTGGGGCCCCAAGCTGACCCCATACTACAAAGGGCCCCGTTAAATTCCTCATAAACGTCCCCCCCCCCCCCCCAGTAATTAATTATGTCTTTCTAAAAATTCATGCGCTAAATGGCATCAGAATGCCTAATTCATGAGTGTCTTAGTCACCCCCCCCCCCCCAGTCCCCACTACATTGGACTATTCCATGATGAGCCGTCTGCGGAAATGATTCAGTAGCCAATTCGTGTTTCAGCTCGGCGCGATTATTAAAAAGTGAAAATGAAGCGAAGCTACCCAAGCGATGCTGAGAAAATGAGGAAGCAGGAGGAAAGTAAAAAGTTTGTGGCAAAACTACCAAAGCTAACTACATTTTTCACGGCGGCTAGTAGTAGTAGTACAGATGCCACTAATGAAGAGCAGAGTCAGTCTGAGACTGCTAGCACTAGCACTAGTGTTGTTAGCATTGCTAATGCTAGCGAAGAGGAGCTAACGTTACTCGGGATGTGCGCGTTTAGTCGACTAGCCGATTAAACGTTGCTATCCTCGCTAGTCGGCACCAGAAATACTAGTCGGTTACACTTACTATTTTATTAATGTACACGTTTAAATTACATATTGACATAATTTGCACTGAAATTTCATGTTTTCCTGGTCAAATGTTGCTTTATAAAAAAAACGAGAATCCGTTACTAATGTTAACAACGCCGGATTAAAAAAATTATTTAAAAAAACGAAGGAAAAAAAACAAAACGCATGAGCCTGTTCGCCCTGCAAGTTAAACCAGCGAGGTGGAAAGAGTAAGTAGGCCTATCGCGTTGTTGAATAGCCCAATTAAACGAATCTAATGTCACGTCGATCAGTCGGCCTAATTGTTATTTTTTTTGTGTTCCTATTATTGGTAGCTTTTCTGATGACCGATTATTATTTTATACTGTATTTGCTATGCGATCGCGTTCACCCAATGAAAATGCCGTTGTAATAATCAGGCACGTTTCCTAAAAATGTTTTGTTACATTGTTTTCAATAAATGTTATTTGTTCACTTGTCATGTTTTGTAGGATAATGTGCAATGTTCATAATGCAAGACGCAAAGTGCCACACATTTCAGCGGCATTTAAAATACGATTTGGTTATTGAAGAATGTGATTAATGGTTTCAAATTTCAGGGAAATTAGTCGTTAGGAACATCCCTAAACGTTACCCATTGCTGCTGCTGGCAGTGCCAACCTAGATTGCTCCAGCAGCAATGATGATGATGATGATGATGATGCATGCATCACAACTGATCTTTCTTAGATAAATAAGGATTGAAAAGGGGGGAGAGCAAGGGGTGTGTGAGGGCCCCATGCCTGTGTTTGCCTTGGGCCCCAAAATGACTAAGTCCGCCACTGGACCCTTGATGACTTACAGCCATTTAGCCAACCATGTGTTCCATACTGTTCCAGTGTAATTTACAGCTAAATCTAGTCCCACCCCCCAATTCCCATAGAGATCCAATCAAATGCAGAGAGGTTATAGTATTGCTTGTAGGAGTACCAGAAAATAGGATATCAAGAGTCTTTTGATATTGTTGGGTCACAGACATCAGGAAGTCATGGCATGCAAAGGATATGCAACCAAATATAAAAAAATTATTACTTTATTCTACATTATGTTAAACTGTCCAATATGTTTTGATGCCCGAAAATGGGGGGGACTGCTCCAAAAGGTTCTATCATTTCTAAACGATTCATCCGATATGGATGGAAAATACCCTAAAATTAAAGCTGACAGTCTGCACTTCAAAATCATTGTCGTTATATCCTTTCAATCTCAAAGTGGTAGAGTACAGAACCAAAATAACAAAAAATGTGTCGCTGTCCAATGAATTATGGTGCTCACTGTATATATGGAAATATATTTACTTTTTTTTTTTTTAAGTTAGTTATTCAGATTGCATACCAGTTATATTTACGCAACAAACTGAATTTTTTTTCCTTTTTGCGTTTGATCTCTGTTGCAGGCTGAGGGAAAGGCTGTGTTCATTACAGGTTGCGACACCGGATTTGGATTTGCTCTGGCAAAATACCTCCATAAACTGGGCTTCACAGTCTTTGCTGGATGCCTTCTGAAGGTAATCAGTTAATTGTTCCGCATTCACTCAAACCACCAAATGATGGCTGTTATTTTTTCTACTCTCTGGAACACAGTTGTGTTCACAAAAATAGCAGTACAACATCAGTAACCTGATGAACCACTGTTATTAGTCGTAGTGATATTTCTGCATGGCAAATAATTTACTTGTAGATGTAGTAGTGTAATAGAAAAACAACAGACCCAACTGTCATGACATGCACACTGCTTGTTCTGAGTAATTGACTCATTCATTGAAAGGGGCGTGTTCAAAATAATAGCAGTGTGGAGTTTAATTAGAGAATTCATTCATTCTGTGAAAAAACAGGTGTCATTAATTGTCCTTCATTAAGGAAGAAGGGAAGCAAATGTTATTTCACACATTGTTATAAAATATATTTCCTTCTGAATTGCTAAGTAAAATGAGCCGTTCCAAACATTCTTCGGAGGAACAACGTAATTTGATTAAAACGTATAAAGAAGTGCAGCAAATTATAGGATGCTCAGCTAAAAAGATCTCAAATGCTTAAAATGGCAACAAAAACCCGAAACACGTGGAAGAAAACGAGCAACTACTGTTAAAACGGATCGAAGAATAGTCAGGATGGCAAAGATTCAGCCAATCATCACCTCCAGAAAGATCAAAGATGATCAAAAATTACCTGTAAAGGCCGTGACACACTGGGGACGTAACGAATAAGCGAGACGAAAATGCGAAAAATTCGTCTGCGAATATTTCGCGTAAAAACCTGACACACCTGCAACGATGCGAAAAAACGAAAAGTTCGCGTTCTTTTTCGCGTTTGAAAATCCGTGCGAATAAAAATGGATCACTCTTCGTCAAGCGATGACGACCTGGTTATCCGTTCGGTCCATCACGGAACGAAAGTATATTTTTTTCCCTCTACCAGAACGTTAAAAACAGCATGCTTAAATTACATTGGCAAAATATTGAACCGGGCTTATTATGTGTCCGTTTTTACTTATGTAAAGTTTGTTTTGTCTACAACATGCTCTCCTTCTCTTCCCTCCTTTTACGGACATACGTGTTCCACTGCCTCTTGATCTCTTCCACTAATATAAAGGGTTAACCACAACATAACAATACATTACGTCATTTCAGCAAAATACACTTTAAAATACATTTGTCGTAGTCTTCTATACAGTGTATCAACTCATGAAGTCTGAAGAGTTTTCTCCAAAACGATCGCTACAGGCAGACCTCGTCTGTTTTCCTCGTTATTTATATAACTTGGCTATCAGTAATCAGGAAATCCACACAGCAGTCGGAATAAGATTTTTGTGGAACTTTATTTGACACGCACACAGACAACAGTGTTCGCTAGCTTTCATCCTGTTTTCACCAAGGCAAACAACCCAGCCGGTGACAGCGTAGCCTACATGAACTCGCCTAAAGTAAAACAATAAATAGCTATGTTTGTGTGTAATCGCCACTGGCTTGTTATCTTCTTTACATGAACTGCTATCAACGTTAACGTTAGACCTAAAGGTTAGCTGGAGACAACTTTAAAGCCAATGCTAATAACCTGAGGGAGCTGATCAGATAGCAAGTTGTGCGTATTGCAACCATTTAGCTATAAACCCACCATCTTCATAGCCTATTTGCTCGGCTATGGTTTTCCACAAATTGTCCTTCAAATCGTTGTCTTTGTAACTACGATGTCTCTTGTCGAAAAGGACGCTATTCTGTGACACATATAAAATCACTTGGTCCGCGATATTTGATGTTGAAGTTTGTTGTGTTAGTGCGGTGACGTCAGTCATGGAAACTTGTTATGATTGGATAGATAAAAAGTTTCGCAAACGAAAACTCGCAAAAAACGAACTTGAAGCGAATAAATTAAATGCCGCTTTTTCGCAAAGGACATTTCGCGTTGGATGTGCAAGATTTTATGAAAATACAGGAGTTCGTTTTTATTTTTCAACGTGCGATTTATTCGTGCGAGTAAATCGCGGCCGGTGTGTCACGGCCTTAAGTTGTGTTACAGTCAGAAGACGTTTTATCGAAGCTAAGCTATCAGCAAGAAGCCCCCGTAAAGCACCATTGTTGGAAAAAGCGGCATGTGCAGAATCTGTTAAAATTTGCCAAGGAACACATCGATTGGCCCAAAGAGAAAAGGCGTAACATTCTGTGGACTGATGAGTAAAATTGTTCTTTTCGGGTCTAGTGGTCGTCGACAGTACTGAATTAAAGCCACAGTACACTGTGAAGACAGTGAAGCATGGTGGCGCAAAAATCATGGTATGGGGACACTACGGTGTTGGGCCTATTTATCGTATACCAGGGATCATGGATCAGTTTGAATACATCAAAATACTTGAAGAGATTATGTTGCCGTATGCCGAAGAGGAAATGCCCCTGAAATGGGTGTTTCAACAAGACAACGACCCGAAACACACGAGTAAGCGAGCAACATCTTGGTTCCAGACAAAAAGGATTGAGGTAATGGAGTGGCCAGCTCAATCCCCCGACCTCAACCCCATTGAAAACTTGTGGGGTGACATTAAAAATGCAGTTTCTGAAGCAAAACCCAAAAATTCACAGGAACTGTGGAATGTAGTTTGTTCATCCTGGGCTGAAATACCTGTTTCTAGGTGCCAGAAGTTGGTTGACTCGATGCAACGCAGATGCGCAGCAGTTATCAAAAACAATGGTTATGCAACTAAATATTAATTCAGTTATTTAAAGTGAAGTTAAATCTTGAAAAAGTAAGTTTGAGTTTGAAGAGAAAAATGTCGACACTGCTATTTTTTTGAACAGATTAATATTCCTTTTCTTTGCTTCCTGTAAAAGAGTAACGCAGACTTGATAAAATTTGTTAATGCTTTCATTTGGAATTGAATGTGTAACGTTTCCACTACATTTTAAATATGGAACTAAAAGCTATTAAAAAATATTTGCACTTTATTCACTTTTTTTAACACACTGCTATTTATTTGAACACCACTGTAAACATACACTTGAAATTTCACTCTGTTCTAGTGTCCTGTCTGTAAACTGTGATCCTGTTTGCCAGTTGATGTACTTGGGGAGGAAAGCGGAGAGAAGTGTTTTTTTTTTTGCGGAATCTGAAAAGCATGGCGGGCATGAGCGGGCCTGCTCATTCTGGCGCATGCAGTTTTGCAAATGCGTGGGGAGCCGTTTTTCTTGTAATTGGGATAATTTAGGGTATTTGTGGGATTGTACATGCCTGCATACTTCGTTTGAATTCCAGTGTATGCTTTGGGAAATGCCGGGCTCTTGAGGTTTTTTTTATACGCAGGTGAATGAATAATATGGAAATGGTGTATTCCTATTAGGGTAGATGTCTGTATCGTAGGAGCACCATCAGGTCACCATGCAGCGGCATGTAGCCTGTGGTTGTATAATAGGTATATACACTCCCGAGGGCATATATTAGGCAGTATATTATTGGTTATTATAAAATAAAACTCCAGCATTTTTTAAAACATTTACACTTCCTGAAGCCTCAGTACTCCAGACCACAACTTCACTAGTGGAAGCAGTACACACTAACCCACTTGAAACATATTCAGCCAGCCACTGCTTACATTCACTGTACAGTCCAACGGAGGACCGTGCCTGGCTACTTTTTTTGCAGACTATAATGCACGTGTCACTGGTTCACTGCAGGCACCCAATTACCCACAGGGCTCATCCTGCCCTAGGACAGTCGAGATATTATTTTGGCCAATAATCTGCCGTTCGAACATTCTTAATTTTCTTTGTAAGTTAGACAGCATTCAACTACTGGTTCAAGGAATGAGTCGGTAATCTCGTGGCTGAAATCTCACACAGTGAGGAGGAGAGTCTCACCTTTACCCATAAAGTGTGTTGGATGTGTGTGTGTGTGTGTGTGTGTGTGTGTGTGTGTGTGTGTGTGTGTGTGTGTGTGTTTTTCTGAGCGACCAGTAGATGTGTGTCTGCCCTGTACCCTCAGGAGAAGGGTGGGGAGGGGGCCACAGAGCTGGAGGAGCTGCACTCTGACAGGATGAAGGTGGTGCAGCTGGACGTGTGCAGCGAGGATCAGGTCGCCCAGGCCGTGGAGTTTGTCAGGAGCAACCTTGATGACCCTGAGAAAGGTAGACACCCTCACTCCCACGATTGGTCGCTGCCCCAGAGCCGCCAACCGCATGACCGCACTCATACGCGCCCACCAAAGCTAGGCCTTAATATTCGCGGCAGCAGTCCGTTTCACTGTTGCGTTTATGCAGTTTTGCTTAGCGTTCCGTTATACCCGTTTAGCAGACGCTCGTATCCCATTCAAACGGGTCAATACAAGCAGCGCCACTACAGGAAAGGGTAGTAGTGCCAGTGGCATTAACCGCCGTGTGTGTTCCTGTGTTCCCGACAGGTCTGTGGGCTGTGGTGAACAATGCAGGACTGTCCACTTTTGGAGACGTGGAGTTCACCAGCATGGAAACTTACAAGCAGATTTCAGAGGTGAATCTCTGGGGAACCATTAGAGTGACCAAGGCCCTGCTGCCCCTCATTCGCAGGGCTAAAGGTAAGTGCCAGCATGTCCACCAGGGACACTGCGGCCCTCTGGGACTGGGGGCGGGGCCGGGTAGGGGCAGGGTGGCAGCGCTCCGAAATAACATGTACACATAAAGGCAGGAGGATAAAGGGAGGGTACCCCCTTGTTCAACTGTGCTAGGTTTTTTGGTTTCATTTTGTAACAATGAGAATAAAAAACACCCATCATTACGTGTCAAATGTAGGTCTGTGTACCAGCATAGAAATTAAGATTTGTTTTAAGACTGAACCTGATACCTCCTGGATTCAATGAAAACAAAATATTTATTGTGATTTTTACATACTTTACAGTACAATCCTTTTTTCATAATTCAGTTTGCCTTGTAAGAGGGGGGTATTGTGCTCAAATGTTTTGCTTGCTGTGTGAAATTGACATTTGTTAGCAGTAAAGCAGTAGCTTAAGTACAGTACAGACTTGCAACTACTACTTAGAGAAAATTGCAACTATGACTAAGCACGCAGTAAAATTGCAACTGCATCTAAGTGCAGACAGAAAAAAACCTGCAAGTACGACTAAGGGCATGCTTTGCAAGCTCAAACCCTGAATGGAAGTCAATCTTGCCAGTGATGAACCAATTTTTGGTTACAGATTGCTGGTTGCGTTTGTTTTTATGGAAGCTGAAAAAAAACTTGTGGTGTGTCCTGCAGGTCGAGTGGTAAACCTGGCGAGCATGTACGGCCGGATGGGAAACACCATGCGTTCCCCGTACTGCGTGTCCAAATACGGCGTGGAGGCCTTCTCCGACTGCCTCCGCTATGAGATGAAGCCATGGCAGGTGAAGGTCATTGTGGTCGAGCCGGGAAACTTCATTGCCGCCACGGGGATCCTGAACCGGGACATCGTGGCGGCCACGGCCGAGAAGCTGTGGAGCGAGGCGACCCCTGGGGTCCGGGAGGACTACGGGAAGGCGAACTTCGAGCAGCGCGTGGCCGTGGTGCGGTCCTACTGCAACAGTGGCCTGAAGGACATGGCGCCCGTCATCCACGCCATCACGGATGCCGTCCAGTCCTGTCGCCCCTTCACCCGCTACAACCCCATGGAGGTGCACTGGTGGATAAGGGTTCAGGTTATGACCCACCTGCCAGCCGCCATCTCTGATTGGCTGTACTTTTGAAGGAGACTTCTGTTCACATTTCAATGCAGTTCATTCAGGAAGTTCACTGAAATGTCATTAAATAATTTAAAAGTGCTCATCGAACAATGTGGCCATTTTCAATTTGTGAATTGAATTACAGTTCATTTCCTGAATTTACTGAATTTAAACGGTATTAACACAAACCCTAAGGCCTGGTACATACTCTATGCATGGAACGCGCGCAGCGATGCAAAGAGCAACGCAAGGGGCGTTTCTCGTGTTGTTGCATAGCAAAATATGCAGTCCAAATATTTGTAACGTGACGCAAACGCGTGGTGCAATTCCACACGTTTCCATTAGAGGCGCTAAATGTAAATACTGTTCAATTATGTACTTACTGTATGTTGCTTTGAATGAAAGCATCTGCTAAATTACTTTAATGTAATGTAATGTTCAATCACTGCAGAACGAACAACTGCACACAAAGAAGTAATCATTTCCAGTGTAAGGTTGCTCACTCCAACCAGATTAGCCTAGGCTGCCAACTAGAGGACAGGGTGAAAAGAAGCCGGTAAACGCGCGTATGGTATGTAAGCAAAGGGCTCGCGTATGTCCCTAATCTGCATTGGCGTTTATGTTCCTTGCGTAGAGTATGTACCAGGCCTTAACACTAATCGGAGCCATGATCAGGGCCAGCTAAATTCAAGTTATTTTAATTATACCGAATTCAGTATATTGTATTAAACATGGGAAACAAATTCTACAGGGTGCCACCAGTCGGCCACAAATTCCGTTTCAAATATTTTATCAGTGAAAATTGTTTACCGTTTGTGTTCCTGATTTAGTCGCTTCCATTGTTGTATTCAGTGGTAAATGGACTCTTGTTTTTTCACTCCTCACCAACTAAATTTGCAACGCATCGAAGTTGTGTTCGGTTGGCATGGTTATTGTAAAGCACAGCATCACTATGCTTTTTATTTCCCCCCTGTGCGCCTTTATCGGGGTCTTTTGAGGGACCAAAATAGTTGGCGCTTGATGCTTTTAATTCTGTTTGATGGCATTGAGATAAAGAGAAGTAAACGGTTTCACTCACTGTTCAATTATGAAAATAGGCTTTGCTCTCATTTTAACATGCTGTGAAAAGAATTTGGCTGGCACTGCTTTTAAATGGGCATTGTGCATTTTCTCATCAAACGCAACGGAAATCACGTGCACAAAAAAGGCTGAATATACTCAGGCGAATGTTGACTAATAAAGAGTTTATATTTTTGTAGGAATATAATAATTTTCCACTTAAAATAGATTATACTGACTGTTTTATTTGGACTGTGGCCAAGAATTGCTCAATATGGACTGTTTTGTTGGCTATTCAGAAATTCTTTACGATATTAATTTTAACTGATCAATGTGCATGTGTATATATATTTTAAGGCAGGAAGAGAAATAAACCTTTGTTTCAACATTTAAAAGCTATAGTCTTTCCTAATGTTTTGCACTTAGAGATGTGCTTGACAACTGTATACTTCATCATAAGGAGGCTTGGAAAAGACGATGATTTTCGTGTGCTTCTCAAACCAGTCACCAGAGGGCAGTATTTAACAAGTATGTTTCAAGTGTTTTGTAACCACTCGTCTCAATTTACTTATTAATTCAAGGATTTATGTCTGACCTTCACACTACAAATCAATGCGTTCCAACAGAGGTTGATCCCCTTTGGTGCCATGTTACTTTTTCAATATCACTAAATTACTGTTCTATGAATTATATGCGACACTTTTAATTGTTTTGTGGAATATTTGCTTTGGAATATTTTATGGTTTTTAAAAGGTTTCCCTGAATGTGGATTCTCATTTATAAGTGCATTTTTAATGTTCATCTGTGGAAACACTTCAGAATCTTTGGAAATGTTTATATTTGTTAAAGAAATGCATACCTGCATAATGGTACATGAACATTGATGAAATAAATCTGGATAAGTCTAAAAACTGTAGAACAAGTATTTGTTTGTGAAAAGATATACTCAGAAAGGACAAGAGGGATATTGGGTCAAGCATAACATAGAGGAAAGACACAGATGGGTATTGGAGTTTCTGTACCTCACGAGTGGTTAATTGCTTCTGATCTCAATAATTCAAGGCCAATAGATGGTAGAATGCATCTCTAATTTGGGTTCTAATGTATCACAAAGCCCATTGAAAAAGACAAAACCAACATACTGCAGTATGGCTATACAACAAGGGTAAAATGAGAAAGTACCATAAAATCAGATGAACGCATATTTTGTACAAGTGGAGCGACTATCCAGTCAACAGACACTAGATTTTATGGTACTCGTTTCTCCATGGAAAGCTGTACGTCAAGGTAATGTGTTAGAAGGCGTGATCATGGGACTTGCTCAGATTAGCCATCATTAAAAAAGTCATTGAAAGCACAGACTTGCATAATATGGAGGCGGGATATTCTTGCGAGGGTTTGAGGTGCGTCGAGTCACAAAAGCACGTTCTCTTTTGGAGAGCTATGTTTCTTCAGAGGAAATGCAGCGCTGAGTCATCTTTTCCTGACAAACAGGAACCGCCACGCGTGCCACCTCGGTTCTGGGGAGGTCGCTGGGACGTGATACGTCCCTGCTTTTTTTAGCATCACGGGGGGGGGGCTCCGTTCAGTCACCGCCCGCGTGATCAAGCCTGGCTTTTTCTTCCTCAAAAGCCTGACGCAAAGAAGACTCGCATTCACACAAATCTCAGACTGCCGAAACGCTGAAATCAGCCCTCTTGACACCGAGATTTCGTGATGAGGTTTGTGCCCAGCGTGTCTGGATTACCACTAGTGCCTTTCGTGGTCAATTCCAGTGGTTTTAGCTGGGATTTAGTTGGGGTTTAAGCCCCTAAGGTTGTGTGTGGGGTGGTAATTTTGATCACTGCCAGCGTAAACACATCTTGGTCACCACTTGATCTGTCCTTCCATGGGGCCTGTTCCAGAAAGCAGGTTTACGGAGTTAGCTGGATTACTGCACTGAGTAAAACCCGGAACCCTCCCAAATCTGGACCATGGACTGAAGTAAAAAGAGCTGTTCCGGGTTTTATTCAGTGTCAGTTAGCCAGCCACATCAGTAATCCTCCTTTCTGGAAGGACAGATAAAGTGGTGACCAAGATGTGTTTAGGCTTGCAGTGATCAAAACTACTACACCACACATACAATTTTATATACGGATATATTTAGCCCCTGAACAAAATAATACCAAAATCAGACAAAACCTACGGTAGAACTGGCTAAACAGGTTTCCGCTCACTGCAACTTGAATTCCTTATTCAACCACAAAGGGGTCGCTAATGGTTACCATTTTGGTCGTGCTTTACTTCAAGCTTTGGATAAGGCATTCGGCATCACACTTGGGTAATTTGATTCTGAGGGGTCACGCTGTGTTGGCATTTGTTCTGCCTCAACTCCTCATTAAATGAAAGTCATTATTTGTATGGGAAGTGATTTCGCCTACTGTTTCCAGGTTTAAGTTCATTGCTAATTTTACAAAACTACACCCAGAGGACACCGGCCCTCCCTTGCCCTGTTGGAATGGGAATGGTTCTCCCCCCCCCTCGAGGTATTTATTGACTTTTTTTCCCCTCCCTTAGTAAATGTAGTGATGTGTGAAATCATACTCGATGGGATTCTTACACTGCTCCGCCATCACCGTTGTACTTCCAAATATTCCTGCTGTTCGGCAGCACATTCTGTGAACCCCAACCTTGTGTTTTTTTTGTTTCGTTTCATGAAATTTGACAATTCACTGCTGAATATCCGCTAAGCAGTTTTTTTTCTTTTGTTCCTGCAAACGACAATTTTTGTCTTCCAACAAGTCAGCTACCCTATACTGCCCATGGTTTCCTTATAGACCAAATCAAATTAAGAAAAAGCGACGGAGTGAGAAATGTACAGCGTGTAACCTCTTTATCGTTTATCGCAATTATTTGACCTGCAGTGTTGCTTAAGTGTGTCGCGTATTTAGCCAAAGCAATGCTCATTTGCAAAAAAGGTGACCCAGTCATGCCTAGGCCAAAGATACTAGGAAAGATTAAATGCAGAGAAATAATCCCGCGTGAATGGGTCTTGTGACTGGAGCGGCCTGTCCCTGCATTGCATTAAAGATGCGGGGGGGACTTTTTCTGCAACTCAACCAAGTCGCAGTAATCAGAACAGAATGTGTTACTGGCTGTTCAGTCCACGTTTGAAAATCTAAACATAACATTCAGTGTTGAGGGCGCTGAGACTTGTGCTTGCGGGTTTTCCGTCTGCTTAGAATATAAAGTCCTAAAAATCGTACATTACAAAGGCTGAGTTACCAAAGTGTAGAGGTGGTGACAATTCCCATTGTGTATGGTTTGTACTGTACATTGTATAGTTTTGAAAAATGTTCACAGTACAGGCAAAACTGAACTAACTTTATAAACAGGGGCCCCCCACATTCCCCGAAGGTCCATCTCCAGTCCACACCATGGCCAACAAAAACAAACAACAGTGGTTGAGTAGTTAACCATTTTATTACTTCCTTTTACCAGTCTAATAAACTCTTCTAGAAATATTACAAGTGAACTTGATATCCCCTCCATGAAACAACAGCAAAGAGGACAACACATAAATTTTCACAGTATGGTCTACTCCTTTTCACGGCTTATAAAGAGTGCTCCGCATTCAAGTGACAACTTCTGAGAGGTCCAGCTGGTCTACAATATTTGATGGCTGTTTCACACTCAAGGATCTGGCCCCGGGGAGTGTCTTTAATTATATTTTTTGAAGGACAGTGGCAGTGCTATATGGCGCAAAACAAGTCTTCCTTCACAGACTAAGCTTAGCTGAACAAGACTCACTGTAGCGCTCGTTTCAAACTGCAATCCTCGTTCTCCTACACAAAGTTAAGAGTCATGACACTCGCTTCTTGTGTAATATTTTAAATTATTATCAGAAATATCCAAATTTAAGCATTAAACAAGAAGCTATAGATGTAACATTTGCCTAAAATATATCCCTTGGAGCAAAGGCTGAAGCAATCTTGTAGCTACGCAGACTAGAAGCCTCGATATTGGCTGAGAGACTGTTGTGGTGCTCTGTAAAATCATATTTGGAAATACATTACATGCAACAGGGCTTTCACTGGACAATAATTAGGCCTATTTGTAATCACATTGTATCATTTTCCAAGCACACATCGATTAATGAAAACGAACTACAATAAGTTAAGGTCACTTGATCTTATACACATCTAAGATTTAAAAATACAAATGGAGCATTACTCCTCTAACACTAGGTTAAAATAAAACAGAACCTGCCTTTAAAACAAGGGTGGTCTTCTGAGGGAATCGTTCGAATGTGTTAAAAAAACAAGCAAAAAAAAAAAAAGACACGCATGCACTCATTTCCGCAATGAATAAAGCAGTGGCACAAAGACAAAGAAGAATTGGGGGGGGGTGTCACGCGCAGGAGACGCGCGGCTTAACCGCACCCGTCGGCACACTTCAGCTAAGGCACGCGAGTGACAGACTTTCCAAATATCTGGCCGCCACTTCCCCACGTACTGGGATCCCAACGGTTTCTTTTTCTTCTGATTACATCGAAAACAATTCATTAACACCAGATGTAGTCCGTCTCGCAGCACAACCGCTAACTGGATTTCCGATCCGCTCCACTCTTCACGACCAGCATTTACCTTCCTCACCCTTACATTAGTCCATCTCCTAAAGCTGAAAAAGTAAATAAGATATTTTATGAGCTCACTGGGGAATAGGCTAACCACAAGATCTACGTTTGACCTCTGTTTACATTCAACACCACTAAATGTGAGGAAATTTCTATATAATACTGCCCATTTCATTTTCCATACGCAAGCATTCTCGTCTACTTCCTTATATATAGTTTAATATTAATATTTTGGCTATCCTCCAGAGTATTGCAAATTGGTGAATCTGGGATCTCAATTTTAATCCCACCAACAAAGCTCACATATGGCACGTATTAAGGTCTTTTCAAGCGTCGTCATAGTTTTTCAGTGTGAGTGGAAAAAAACCGAATAAAACCCAAGAAAGAAAAACAAAACAGGAAGAAGCACAGAAGACCACATACGTCCCACGTAAGGTAAACCCAAAACTCCCAAGGTTCTCCCGTCAGAAACAAGAACAGCACCATTTTAAAATAATCACAACCAACCAATGAATAAAGTACACACAGCACATATAATAGCCAACAGCACTTTAGACGAAGCTAATCTGAGACTGTCAGGTGAAATGTGAGCAATGCACTGTGGGGTGGCTGATCAGAATGGGAACTGTTCCAACCAGATGAGAAAGCAATCACCAAACGCACACACGCACACACGCACGCACGCACACACACACACACAAACACACCCACAAGCTCGGTGACAACTGCAGCACACATCTATCACAATAAGCTTATCATATACACTCAATTTTGAGCCTGCCGACTTTTGTCGGCAGCGGTTGCAGACTTTTTTCACGGGCAAAGAACAGTGGCAAGGAACCCTGGTACCCACACAGTCAATGTGAACAGACACCCTTGTTCTCCAGCGCTTTGGGTTCTTCAGTAGAACACGGAAGGGGCCCTCACACACTGCACCCATCATGGGATTCAGACCACAAACAGAACAGTCACCCTGGGGAGCACCAGCAGACAGGTAAAGGGCTCCTAGGACTGGTAGGGTTTTCCTTAAAAACATATAGGCAGTTTTACTTATAATCATTATTCTACATTGGACTGTATTTGTAATTATATGTTTCTACAGAAAGTGTTTGAAGATGGACCCCAGGGAAGGGGTTGAATTCGACGGACCAAGGTGATGGCCCTTACAAGGCAGGACGACATATAAACACTCGGTACGTCCGACAAAAAGCTTTCCCAGGGTTTTTTTCAACTGAAGCCACCCTCAAACCCTTTTCAGGCCATACAACCTCAGTCAGTAAAGGGCAAGCAAAGATTACCACTGAGGTCCCTACAGAAATTTGCCACACGGTTCTCTTATACAAGAAGCGCTTTTATGAGTTTTCAGTCAGCGTACCCTGTATGAGTCATCACCACCCAGTTTCAGAAGTGGGCTACTGTATGTGGGTTGTTGGCGGGGGTAATACGTGACCTGGTACGGAACGTGGTACAGTTCTGCCAGAAACCTTGACGGAGGCGTCTGCTATGCAAAGCCCCCCGGAGCACGAGTTCATATGCAGCGTGGCTGACGCTCTCGTTTCGACAGAGGATTCATCACTCCTGGGACTGCCGGGATAACCCCCCCCACTCGTGCCATTTCTCCCCGTCATCACCCCCAGTGGTTCAAGCTCATAGCGACATCATCCGGGACCCAAAAAGACCATTCGATAATCGCAAACGGGTTTGGGAATTCAAGGCCGTAAGCCAGCTTCGATGAGTTTACATTTGGTTCGAAAGTGTAATCATACGTTGTTTTTATTTCCTGCTCATTCTCAATGCAGAGCTCACTCACTTCTTTGTTACATTGCAGTATGCCTGAGCATATTGTGGAATGTGAACCCCAATGCAAGTCACTTGACTTCTGAACGTACAACAGGTTTTCATTTGTTGAGTTCTGGGTCGTCGACCAGAAGGCAAACTCAAAAATGGATATATATTAACAGAACTAAAGTATAGCCAGTAAATGTTGTTGTAGTCAATATACATGACATATCTATGACCTAAAACGTGACTTGTGATACGTTTGAATGTTATCCATCAAGTCACTTCTGATACATAGGAGTCCGTGGTAATATTCACTCTCCGTTCCTCTTCTTGAAATGATTACAACCCACCCCCCCACCCCCCAACCCCCGCACCCCACCCCATTTGGTCACAAGTGATCAAGTCTTGAAAATGCAAGGCTGGCTCTCCATGGATCAGGACAGTGCCTTGATCAGATAGAGTTTGTCGCCCTGTTCACTGGTGAAAATGGGGGCCTTTTTATAGTGGTCCACCAGCTCCTCCATGGAATTGAATTTGCGCTGTCCGATGCAATACAGGCTGTCCTTCAGCTGGACCTTGAAATGCTTGTTCTTGCCTTGAGCCTTCAGGGAGATGGAGAAGTCATTGGGCTGAAGAATATGAGAGAAAAAAGAGAAAACCAGTTACCGACGAGAGTCTGAATTAGAAAAAAAAAAAACAAAAAAAACACTTGCATTCATACAAAAGTTGAAAAGGAGTTGATCGAATTCTGGCCATGATCTGAATTATAGATGAATATATCGCTTTAGCACTATGGCAGCAAAATTATCACTTCATTTAACAGTGTTCAGTTCATTTTTGGAAAAGTTGCTTGTTAGCTTCACCTGACAAAAAGAGTGCCTTGGTTTTTTTGTGATAAGGAAACAGACTGCATTTCTTTTGAAACTGATAAAGTAATTTTTAAAATCCAGAATTAATTTATGTCGATTTATGTTTATGGCTAACAAAATTAAGAGTTGTAAAACTTTGGTTTTCAATTTGTTCAATGTGTACATGTTATTCAAGTACAATTGTGCACACTGTTACGCTTGCTTTAATGCAATTTGGTGATCAATAAATTACATTTTAATACAACTATCTACAGTCAAGCCGGAAAGTCTACCCACCCCTTTCACCTTCTCCACGTTTTATTACATTACAGACATATTCTACAATAGATTGAGTTAATTTTTTGTCGCAAAATTCTACAGAAAATAGCCCATAATGACAATGTGAAAACATGTTTTTAGAAATTTTTGCAAATGTATTAAAAATCGAAAACTGAAATCTCTCATTTACATAAGTATTCATACCCTTTGCTTTAACATATTTTTAAAGTATCATATTTAATATTTGGTCGCATATCCTTTGCATGCTGTTACTTCCTGAAGTCTGTGACCAATCAACATCAAAAGACACTCGATATCTTATTTTCAGGTACTGTTACAAGCGATACTATAACCTCTCTGCATTTGAACTGATCTCTATGAGAATTGGGGGGTAAAACTAGATTCAGCTGTAAATTACGCTGGTAGAGTATGGAACACACGACTGGCGAAATGGCTGTACGTCATCAAGGGTCTAAGGTATCAAACGAGCCCCAAACCATCACTCTGCGGCCAGATATGGAGTAGATGTGGTTGGATCCCTTTAAGGGTTGTTTCTCCTGACTTTTTCCCCCCATAGAGTTCTATAGGAAAATGAGTCAGGAGAAATAACCCTTGCAGTGATCCATCCACATCTACTCCATATCTGGCAACAGAGTGATGGTTTGGGGCTCGTTCGATAGCTCAGACCCTTGATGACTTCCAGCCATTTAGCCAGCCATGTGTTCCATACTTGACTGTAGGTTAAAAAAATTATACTTATTTGGCCTGTACTAAATTACAACAAAAGCTTGTGCTATAGTGTCATGATTGATCTATGTGAACTGTCCTAATAATTTTTACTCATGTCAATGTTCATAAACAACTCTGTGGGTAAAAGAACAGAGCTGCTTCTTGGGGATAGAAGAACACAGCTGTAAGCCAAATTTGAAGCAGTAGGAAATGTTTTTTGTTCCATTCCCACAGATGGTGTTTTGTGCATGGCAAGAGGCGATCGGTCGATGAACTGTTACAGGTTTGCTATGTGTGCGTGAGACCACTGGCGCTGCACTGTGACTTGACTTGCAGGGCTAGTCTTGGCCTTCTGAAGGAGGTATGTGAGGAATTCCTTCCCATTGAGACTGAACTGTGGCCGGTGATCAAAAGACTGTTTGTGCAGTGATGATGTCACTCTGAACACAAAGCCACAGGGGCCTTCCCACTGAAATGAATGCAAAACTGCACCGTGAACCCTGTGTTGGGGGGGTGGGGGGGGGGGGGGGGTCATTGGTCAAGGAGAGGAAAAAATGCATGCCACCGAATTTACCCACCTAAAGAAAAGTGACCACCGCAGTTTTTTTCCCCCCTCAAACATCCAGGAACTTGATGGCTACAGCTATGAGTGTATTTGAAAAGCATACAACCCAATGGGTGCCTGAAACTCTCTAAAAGTTAGCACACTTTAAATATTCAAAAAAAATTTTTTTAACTGTCATAAAATGTTACATCTGTCCTTCTCTTTCACATACTACCCCTCCAAAAATCTACACATTGTTCCTCTTTGGAGTGGAATGCAATGAGACAGACCGGACTGGACTAAGCTGGAATAGACTGGACTGAACTTACAGATGACTCGCTGTCCCTGATGAGGAAGTCGCCCTCATCGCCCCTCTGATTGAGGGCCACCTCCGCCTGGTGCCGGGTCACCTTGCCGTAGTACCACTGCCGCCCCGCGAACCTCCCGGTGCCCGAGGGCTCGATGTAGTCACAGTCCGGGATGGGCGGCCCCGCGTTCCCCAGTGCACTGTGGGAGTTCTGGAGCACGGTGACGTAGTTCTTGGGCACCAGCCCCACCTGCCCGTCGGCCTTGCGGCACTTCCACCACTCTGGGTCATTTTCAGGCTTCTCCACCACCTCCATCACCTCGCCCTTCTCGAAGCTCAGCTCCTCGTCGTTGCCCGAGTTGAACGGGTAGAGGGCCTGGACCGTGTGCAGCGTCCGGCCGCCGTTGCTGCTGTGCACGGCAGCTGCCAGCTTCTCCGTCAGCGAGCCCGCCGGGTCCCCCGCCAGCCCGTCGGCGTCCTCCGTCACGTAGTTGGAGGGGAACCAGCCCGAGCGGCCTTCGTAGACGCCCCGCCACCAGCCGTCGCTGCACTTCTCCATGACGACCACCCGGGTGCCCTTGACCAGCGAAAGCTCGTCCTCGCGCTCGGCCGTGTAGCTGAACTTGACCAGCGCCGGCAAGTTGAGGTCGTAAAGCCTCTCGCCGTTGTCTGAGCAGAGCTCGGCGTCCGCGTTGGAGGCCGTGTCCCTCATGCTGGTCTTCCGCTTCACCTTCCCGATCCCTGCAGTCACAAGGACAGGCGTTTTTAAACCCGAGGGATTAGCAGCTTAAAACATCACACTCTTTCGCATTCCTTTCATCTGTCGCATACCGGGCCCGACACACTCTTCTCACCAAATAATGACCACCAAAGAACATTTTTCACAGGCTCAGAGCCGCTTCTCAAACAAGTCACACAGAAGAGATAATCTGTAAATGGGCCCAACACCCACTATAGTTCACAGAGGGTGAGGAGCATGTAGTATACCTTCATATTGGCAAGCGTAAACATGAGGACGATGGCTGGGCTTTACTGCATCTGCTCAACAGTTTACATTTAACTGGTGCTTGGTTATACTGTATATCCATACAAATGTGTTTCTTCAGAAACATTTTATGTATAGATTATATCACATTCATTCCTTTGTATACCATAAAATGCATATGTGAATTCTTAAAAAGAAAAATTGTATTGAAGAGGTTTTCCTAAAATTATATAATTTGGACATTTGCACACTCATAAAAATACACAGAAAGACCAACAAAATTATAATTCAAACATTTTTGGTCATCAGACTATGACCATCTTGCAGTCCTAAACAAAATACATAAAACACTCACACATGTGAAACTAATTGTTGTAATGAGGAACATTTTCCAGTGAGGAAAATACTTATTTTTCTTTCTTTAAAGTTGTAAGGACTCCAGACTACCAAACCATTTGTCACTTCAAGACATCTCTACACTTCCCCGTTTTGCGAACATATGTTGAAATTCTTTTGGATTAGGACTGCTTTTAACACTAGAATAGCGGAACGCCGCTGTTTGCGGAAGTTGTGCGGTTACATCTTCCCTGTGGGCTCCACACATGGTCAACACGGCCCAGCCAGCTGCGATACTGCACGTTTGCCCGAGTCGGAAGGAATGTGTGTCCACACTGGGCTTACAATACTCAGGACGCACCAATGAGTCTTCGCCTATTTCCAGGACGCCTCAGCTGGGGGGTGGGGGGGAAGGGGGGGTAGGAGACGTGGGCGGAGATGGCGGAAATCAGCCAAGGTTTTAGTACCGAGCACCGCTGTCCTACTTCCTTGTGGCCATGGAATTGTGACAGGAGAAAAATTTCCGCCTAAGCCGCATACGACTTCAGAAGTACAATGAAAATGTTAAACGATATCAACGGTCTACAAAACAGATGTGGATCTTAAATGTGGGCGGGAAGAGCGAGTGAGATCAGCCTGTTGTGTCCAAAATGCTTTCCCTCATGACGCAATTTGACCTCAATACCAATGGTAGTCAGTGCTCAAGTCAACACCTGTAGGTTTTTAGTCTGTACATCGAGAATATATTTAGTCTGTATATCAAGTAAATATGTGTATATTTAGTCGGTTCCCCTTTCAGACAAAACACAGGTGTTATTAATTATGCATCAGTACCATTCAATTCTATAGTCAGTCCTCATTTCATTCACTTTTAGTCTTTAATCTAAAATTAATTAGTCATCAACTATTATAGTCATTGCAGGATACGGCATTATGATAATACAATATGCCAAGGTTTTATAATGAAACATTTTTAAAACAAAGTCCATTTTACAGCATTTAAATTTGTGGCATTAAATGGCATGACCTTTGAACCTTTCTACATATGCTGTGCTGGCAAATTGCAATGCTTCCTGAAGGATTTACAGTATTTGCTTCAGATGTTAAATTCCATAAATATCTGCAAATGTTCACACTGGAAGTGTGAAAACACTGAAAATGTTGTGTAGATCGATTCTTAGCTTTAAAAAATGTTCTTAGTCTAGTCATTCGGAACTTGAACGTAGCCATTGCTAGGCCACAATGGTGCTATGAGATATTTTAATGATGGAAAATTTCTACATTCTGTTTGAATGGTGCCCTTTGTACCTCTGCAAGTACCCGTCCTTGTACCATGAATAAACTGGTATGCTTTTTTGAAAACAGTTGTATTGAAAATGTAAACATAAGCCAAAATTAGCACACACATGACAGCTCTCAAATCCATGAAAATAGTAAATTCCTGGCAATGTGCATCCACAGGAATTTTGATGTTGGCACATTGTGTGCTTCATTCCAGCGCAGTTTCTCCACGGCAGATGCTTAACATTTTGCAGAAAGCTTAGCAAAAGCATTTTCAGTCACGGAAATTCCACAGTGCAACTGAATCTAACAATAACTAATTCAAAAGGCAGCGGAATCGGACAACTATCCAATATAACAAACAAAATAGTGGCAGGAGAGTGTGGCTATGTGAACCTTATAGTGGGTGTGTCATCGTACCATTTGCTGTCAATCACTGATTTGCACTGACTAAGTAAAATGATTTGTGCTCCAAGCCAAACACCGTCGTCTGGTTTTAGTCTAAATGAGTAACACATACAAGCTCCACCCGATTCTTCAAGCCTGACTCTCCCATCTTGAATCCAACATTTACAGTTGAACAATATTCCCATTTTCTGTTCTGTATCACATAAACCAAGCAGATACTGCTAAGCAGGGTACGAGTGTGTTCAATAATATATGTGCTCGCAAGGCTCAATATTCCTCTCACCCCTACTGCTATCCCCGGTGGGTTTACAGGGAACGGCATGATTTTCCCGAAACGTCACTAGACTGGCAGGGATGAAAACTAGACAGAGGTGCTCTTTTTGCACTGGTTTGGGAAGGGGGGGGGGGGGGGGTAATTGCTTTGTTTGAACACCTCTCCACTACACAGTTCACCCCGTGGCATTTCGACAGAGTCATCGATGATCGAGGGGACGGCGAACCCCAATGCCATGAGAGCGCACGGCAGCTGTTGCTAGGGTGAGTCACTGAGGGAGATGAGTTTAGGATGTAGTCTCTCCAAGGGGGTGTGCCTGGCACCTCAGCATGGCCCTCCCATCCTCCCATCCCGGTCCTGGAGAGTCCGAGATATTTCAGATCTTTGCTCCTCATGAACACAATTAGTGTGGAGAAACCTCACGTGTGAAATGTACCTCCAGCACAAGGATGGCTAAACACAGGCGTCCATGTGCTGGAGGTACATGTCACATTTCAGATTTCCGAATCTGACCTAACAGGATCAGACTCAACTGATTTGTTTTGATTTCCTTCTGCTAGCTCTCATTGCAGGAGTGGGACCAGCCACATTAAGAGTTCATCCTCAAGACATCCGCAGTCCTTTAGCTTTAAATACGTCCTCACTCCTCACTGCACAAACTGGTGTGTGCTTTACGGTACGATGACTGAAATATCAGCTTACCTCTTTCCTGGCTTCAACTCAAAACAAACTTCCTGTGAGAGCAGCAGTCAAAAAACTAAAGCAGTAAAATAAGAAGTCACGCAAGCAAACGAACGGTAAGTTTCAGGGGGTTGTAACAGACAGAAATAGGTAGAGGTGTAGCCATGGGGTTATGGGAGTCAAATTCTTATGAGCTTCGGTTATTTTCCCCAGTCCGACACTCCGGCCTGTGCCGAATCACTATATAAACCGACCCATTGTTAAGGTCCCAAAAGAAAACAACGGCGGGACTTCACGGCAGCCAGATTTACATATGAAAATCCAAAACTCAGGAAGAGTAACAGCGGCAGGCGCGGATACAAAGCAGACGATCCGTTTGACGTGCGCAGCAAAGACGCTATCGGTCCAAAGGCCGTGACCTGGGAATAATGAACCTCAGGCTGAATAGCGGAGACCAAGTTCCTCGCCTCAATTACCGTGGAGAGCACAGTGCAGTTTAGGCGCGTTTATGACAGTGTGACAGCACACCAAGGTACGTGCTTCTGTACGGCACGTCAGCGCAGCGAACACGATGTTTCCTTGGCAAGACTCTAGTCGTGGCAGTGTCGTCTGACAAGCCCTACTGGGCAGACCACGCTGGGTAGTGACGGTAGAACCCAGCCCGGAGCCAGAGCCGTGCGCCGCAGTGGTCTATAAATACCCTCGTGTAACAAGCACCTTCAGAGCGACTGAATGCAGCATGGGACCGCCGATTGTGCTAAAGGCTACACAATTAGCCTGTCACCTGAATTATAGCGTAAACGAGCGTTTACCCGAACAGAAACGGCACCGCAAGGCTACGCCGCGCCTCAAAAGTGAGCCCGCGTCGAGATCGGAACCAGGGCTGCGAGATGCCGAACGCCCTCGGGGGGAAGTTTAAACGGGACCGTCGTGCCAGAGGCTGTCCGAGAGACAAAAGGAGGAGGAGAGTGTGAGGAGCGGGGGGCCCCTGTCCCACCGCGGGAGTGTTCCAGGCGGTGTCCCGGCAACTGTCTCCGGGGTATCCAAGGACACGTCACTCATCGCCACAGTCAGGTCCTTTATAACACAATGCACCGCTTCATTGTCCCGCTCTCCGGTATGCCGTTATCATTTTCAGATGGCAGCCTGACATTTGGCGCAGTAACACTGCAGGGGCTGTCTGTGCAGGGACAGGGGTCTGATACGGACGGTGCAAAACACTTGTTCCGCTGCTGCAAACAACCAAGCGCTTTTATGCGGCTTACACAGACAATGATGAGGATGATGATGATGATGATGATGATCATCATCATCAGTGCAGTTTGAGGCAGTCCACACTTTTACAAGAAGCAGGTTACGTGCTCAGGTTACGCTAACCTGCTTACGTTACATCCTGGAACGGCTCAAACTGCTACGCATCGAGAGTTGAGGGTCATTTCTACCACCGTAAAGTTCAACCGAAGGTATCGCATAGACTGCTGTGCAGGCAGTGCGTTTTTCTGTTATTGAAATTATACCATATAAAGCGCACAAGACTGAGGGAAGTATTATGGTGCATCTGGCCAGCTCTGTGTAGGTTCAAGAGGCTTCTGTGGGCCATTTGTGTACATTAGTGTATGTTACCATGACTCCAGTCCACACACGTATGACTCAAAGATGCTGTAGTCATTCAGTTGCTAGGGTTACGGGTTTACTTCTGAAGCTGGGTTGGGATCACGCCGCCTACACGTTCATACACGTCGCATTACATATGTTGCCACGGGTGTAGGATTTCCTTTACGTCGTTTGTCTGAAAAGAGCACGCCTGCCATTCTTTTTTGTGGCGCTAACGTGTCTTATAACTTGTTACTACAGGTCTAACTGTTGCTAAGCGCCTGTAAATCCAAATCGGAGAGGCTTGAACCTGAGGCAGCCAAAACGTGACACCGCAGCTCAACCGTAAAAATACGCTGGCCTGCTAGTAGCTTCCCGGACAAGCTCCCATTTGAAAGTCAAATTTTTATCGACAAACGGCACCTGGTTTTGACCTATAAAGCAGCCTGGGTGGTGTTTTTGTTTGCTTTTTTCACATCACAGATTTGAATGTCGCCAAGAAAAATGTACTTACTATACTATAACTTACTACACAATCATTCACTCTCCAAAGTCAGTCACATAACTTACACGAACAGCAGTTAGTTTTGTATACACATTTGCTTCAACAAAGTTAAAAAGATTTTATTTCCACGTTTGACCATATGTATGTCTGGCCACAGAAAATGTATCGATAAACGTGTTTAGAAGGCAGTGCCTGAAGTTAAGGCTCAATCCTTGGTTCGTTAAGCTCAAATTCCAAACGTGACAAGCGGTGTGATGGAGGTAACGGCAGAACTGACCTCTGGTATCAGATACCGTGTCATTCACCATCAGAGGCAAAGACCAAACCAACACGTACTCCTAACAAAGTAATTTTATTAAATGTCTTCCCTTTATTTAACCAGATAGGCCAACTGAGCCCTCAATTCGGATTTCGAGTGATAATCTGGCCTTGTATGAAATTTTGTTTCTTTCCTTTATAAATTCATGTGTAAAAAAAAACATGGTCAGTGATTGAAGAGACTAATCTCTCTGCAGTTAGTTTCGAAGAAGAATTGCTCCGCCCCTGAACCCAAAAACATAAGACTGCCACGGTCCCCTGCAGTAATACAGACACAAGGATGAAGGTGGACATTTCGTGGAATTCTCTCCAGGTGCAGCGGCCGATGGCTTTTCCCTATTCCGGACCATTCTAATGAGAATCATCTCCTGGTTGGCACACTGTGAAACGTGAAAACGCACCTCGGGTGGTTCTGCAACACTATAAACCCAATGGAAGGTGCCACTCGTTTGTTGGACATGCTAGGAATGCAAAACCTCTTCCTTGTGTTGGTGAGGGTTCATTGCCTCCTACTTCCCCTGGGTTCAGTTCATCAACTAACACATTTAAATGTTTAAAATTAGTTTCAGCGCCAGCTAGATGTTGCCATCCAAGGGAAAAGTAATGCATGTTGTTTTTGCAGGACAGACTTGCTATTCATCAAACTCATGCTACAGTACCTCAATATTGCAGTACCCCCCAAAAGAAACCCCACTATAGTGACATTCTACTTCACCAATGGGACCAAGTGATTATGTGGGTCGAACACAACTATCGCAGAAATGAGCGTAGCGAACGAAGTGCGCAGAGCACGTTCTGTCAGGAAACTCTTGCTGCAGCCGACCATCGGTCATAGCAGCCACGCTTCTCATAGTCAACCAATCACATGCACACACCTTTAATGGAGCGCCCTTTTAAAAACCAAGAATCAGACCTCCCTGCGCTGCTCACTGCTGTGCTACTCTTTGTTTGCTTTGCTGGTTCTGAGTAAAAAAAAATCGCAAACTCCCTCAACCACCAACACCGGTTGTGCTTTTGGTACAGGGTTTTCTGGCCATCTCCTGTTTAGCAGGGAGATGCCCGTGCTCCAAAGTAGTACTTAAAGCAGATCCATTCAGCGCCTAACTAATAATTGTACAGCGCATTCATTAATACTTGTCATTTTAATATGCGAGTTGTCCTGACAGAAACACAGTTCATATTGAGGATGAAAAATAAATAATCTGATCACCCAATGCTCCAGTCAACACCTGGATATTAAAAACGCAGACGTGCGCTGATTCAAGGTCAAAAACGTCACTCAAACCCTTCCCAAATCAAAAAGGACTTCTTTCTCTCTTTCACCTGTCCCATACAGGCGGCAGACATGACAAACGACCGGTTCATTGATCACCTATGACGACAACGCTGACAGCTACAGCAGTCACGCTGTCCCCCCCACTTAAAATGTCTCCCAATGGCTGGCGCACACTTGGAAGCAGGGGTGCCAGATTTGGGGAATTCCCCTTCCCACCCTAATGTGTGGAGATTCAGAGTACAAATGTATTAATAATGGGTGATATTAAAGGGAGGAATACGAAAAATTAGCATGAGAGTCAACTGAAAATGATGATGAATAATTTGGGGGGGGGGGATACAATCGATGCCATCTGGCAACACTGCTTGGAAAAACTAGGCAGTCAGGAAAACAAACTTATTGTGCAAAGATGTTCTACGTCCAGGTTCCCCATGCGCTTTTCCCGTAAGGACGGTCTACCAGAAGGAAGCGACGTTGCTTAATTTAACCATAAATAGCAAAAGCAAAGTAGTTCTCACTTCACTTGGAGAGTCCCTGCCATTTCTAAATGGCGGTGACAGCAAAAATGAATGCACTTATAACCAAAAACTCCAAACCTGACAAACTCCTCAAGGACACCCAGAAAAACACTGTCCTGTCTATTTTTGTGAATTTCCTCTGACAGCGCAAAATCACCGGCCTGTTGACTTCCCGTTTTTAATGTGCGAGCTTTCCTTTCATTCATTGAACAATAAAGGAGGTAAGGCCACCGTAAATTTAGCAACACGGTTTCCCAAATACAGGAACATCCTTTAGTTTGATGATGTTAGCGGAAAGAATTTCAAAATTGTAGCCCCTCAAGGCCAAATTAAGAACACTGCTTCTACACCTGATGTTATGAATTCATTATAAACCCACAAGCCTATCTCTGGATTTAAAAAAAACTATTTGCATGTACTTTACATGTGCGACACAGACACAAAACAAAACCCAAAAGACTGTTTAATATCGCACATCTCAGCCTAGACTTACATTCTGTGGAAATTAAATAAAAGATGTGTAGAGAATCCATTCCACTTTAACTTTTCTTTTCCTCATTATCATTTTGACGTTAATCAGACGCAGATTTGAGATTTCAACACTGCGACGGGAAGCGTCAGTTGCCTCTCTGCGGCTATGAAAAGGGTAAGTAAACACAGTCAAATCGCCCCCTCTCTGTGGCTGTATCGGCGGAGGTCACTCCAGAGGATGACATCATAAAGCAAACAGGCCAAACAAACAGCACATGTCCTCAGGGCAGACAGGAGTGCAGTCACACTCATAGGCGCCCTCCCTCTTCACAGGGTTTAATGTCACCTGGAGAGCTTACATCCTCAGAGACGCACACACACGCATGCGCGCGCGCCCAAAGGGGCTAGGCCTACAAATACGTTAGAGCATTGTGAATTATGAGCATCGCATCTTGCCGCTGGCCCAGTTGCCACCTTCTTTCTTACCCTCGCATCCTGTGCAAAGTTTTCACATTTATTTATTAATTGTTTTGATCCTAACACTTCCGTTATTGTAATCTTATTATTGCATGTGCTTATTTATGCGACCCAATGAGATCGAAACCCCGACTCATCACTCATAGAACACAAAATCTCTGCTACAGTGACCTATGAATATTTTGTGGCATTTCATACGCTCAGGGTAAAATAAAATAAAAATACATATTTAAACCGTTACAGTGCCACTTTCCAACACAGCTAAAGTGATGCACTTTCACCTTCAAGTGCGGTCAGGGCGAGCGCACACCTATGACTTGCGGTTAGAAGAAGCGGTCATGTGACCGCATGTTTGCCCTCTGAGACAAAGCAAACTAAAGAAGGGGGCCTGGAGCCACATGTGACAGACTGTGCTTCCTCACAGGGCCCGGCTGCTGTAGCCGCTTGATAAAGAGAGAGAAAGAGACGCTTGTACACCGTTTCACATGCTGCATCTCAGACGCGGGAACGCTAACAGACTCCCACTGTTCTGTGTGCAAGCAATACATAATGGTGGCTGAGAAAGAATGAATTTGTTACTTTCGATCAAAGACTGCAAATGCCAGTCATAACTAATATTCTTTATTTGGGGGAAAAACACACAACATTATGCACAATTATTATCTTTTTTTCTCAGCACTGTAGCATACCTCGACCGGGCTTTTGTACGCTTCACTTCATGAGAATAAATTCATAAGAACTTGAAAATGTCTTAAAATTAAATACAGCATGTAGCAGACATACTAAATACTAAAAATAGGTCAAGGGTGACAGTTTTTTAGAATTGGTCCATTTCCTGCAAAGAAAGAGTCTTCACAACTGGCTATTCTCATGGATTAATGGAGCTGGCAGCATTTCAGAAACGGCGGCCATTTTTCCCCTCTCATGCAATAATCTGGCTTGTGGATTTTCCAGTCAAGCGCCCAGAGAAAGGCGAGGGAGGGCGAAAACAAAGAAACGCACAGAGAAAAAGAGGAGATGGACTAAGTGCACTTTTAATGCTGAAGAGAAAATGCCTCCTAACACTGCTTTTGTCTTTAAATTCCTCCCCCTTTCCCCTGCCAAGTAACAACACCCCAACGCCCTTCCCAGTGTTCTGTAGAAGAAGAAAAACACACAAAATGTGCGCACACACACACACGCACACAAGAGCTCAGAGAGGGGGAGAGGGAGAGTAAGTGAGGGGGGGATTAGAGCCAGAGAGAGAAAGGGCAAAAGGGACAGAGAAAGGGAGAGGGAGTGAGAGAGAAAAATAAAGGGAGACAGAGAGAGGGAAAGGAGAGAGATGAAGAGTGAAAGTGAAGTGGGAAAAGGGGAGAGAGAGAGAGAGAGAGAGGGAAAGAGAGAAAAAAGCTGTGCAGAGACACAGACCCTCCCAACTGAAAAGCGCCGGTCTCCTCACTTCCTCTTGCTACACTCCAGATCGGTCTCCAGATCTGCACCGAACCTGTCTCCAATTAGAAAGCTTCCGCTTACTGAGGGAAGGGAGGGAGAAACTGTGTGTGTGTGTGTGTGTGTGTGTGCGCGAGCATGTGTGTGCGCGTGAGGAAGGGGGTGGGGAGCGGGGGGCGGCAGGACATCCCTTCCTAATGGCTCGGAATACTACGGGGGACGCCACTTTGTAGTTTTGCAGTAGAAAGTTTAAGAGCACCTCACACATCCTGGGCCGGCACTCACCCCCACCCCCCCCCACACACACAGCCGAGTTGGTACTACCTCCCGAA
Source organism: Ilyophis sp. 1 JC-2022 (assembly GCA_022702515.1). NCBI lineage: Eukaryota > Metazoa > Chordata > Actinopteri > Anguilliformes > Synaphobranchidae > Ilyophis > Ilyophis sp. 1 JC-2022. Next base: position 125,316,403 of record CM040395.1, on the reverse strand, counting down.
ATCCCCCTTCCGTGTCCCCGCAGCAGCACGGAGGGCAGCAATTACCGCAGCGTTACCGGGACTTCAGCGGGAGTCCAGCTGTCCTTTAAAATGGGTGTCAGGTCAGCAAAGTGACCAGCGCACCTCTGGAAGAGCCCTTTAAATGCCCTTCCAACATTAGCGCAAAGAAATGAGGATCTGAGCTGCTCGTAGATAACAGACAGGGAAAAAAAGGAAGAAAACAAAACCGACATAATTGTTTCAGTTCCCAAGAAAAAAGGTCTCTTGAACCAGACGGAATATAAACGGCACAAGCTAGACGGAAGCGCAGCCTTTTAAAAATGAGAAGGCTGTAGTACTCTAATGTGTAAACTGTGTGAGTTGTTGTTTTTTTTTAAAGTGGAGGAGTAACTCTCAATGATACAGATTACCGTGACTGTGAAGTGAATTACAGGCTTCAACTGCAGCCTTTCAAAGCCATACCCACCCACTTTTCGCAGCCATTGAAGCAGCAACGCAGGCTATGCAGGCTCTCTCTGTGTCTCTCGAAGCTAATCTCCAGTTTTTTTCCCCCACCACAAAGAAAATGCACACCCGCTTTCTCTCGCAACTCCCAACAAATTACAACACACTGCCCGGTTTCCTAAATATTAGCACTCAAAGGAGACGATTCACAATCACAAATAGTTTTTATCCTCAATATAAGATGAGCAAATGAAAAACATTTTGACAGAAGCAAAAGGGTAAAGAGCTGACTCACGAAAGAAATGCTTGAAGAGGTTTGCCATATCCATAACGGGCTCTCCCCGGCACGGTCCGTGCCTCTCCCACTGCAGCTACAAAGCTATTCCATGAGAACTTCCTGAAAGTCCAGAGCTATTAGCAGGGCAGCTCCCCACCCTGGTCACATGACAAACAGGCCAATGGGAGGAGGAGGGGCCTCCTTTGAAACTCTCCAGCTGCTGGCTGAACCCCCCTCCCCCTTCTCTGGGCTTCTAGAGGAAACTTGTCAAACCAGGCCCAGGGACGCAGTCACAGCAACACAGTTTCATCACCTCATACAACACGGTGGCCAAACTGGGCATATTTGCATTACTGTACACATTTAAGCGCGAAGAACAACGAGTCATATCACAATCCCTATATAGATATACGTGCATGCGCGAGCGTGTGCGTGTGTATACATAATCATATAAACATTGCATGCTTTATTCCACAAAACCCCTCACACTATTTTTGTAGTTATTAGAACTACACCTGGACCAGCTGCAACTCGCCGCATATTTTCTAGCGGATAGCCGATACGTCCTCCATCAGAGCCATGCGAAGGCTGGGGTAATCGAGGAGTCTAAACTAACAGACACTTCTCTCAGCGCTGTCCAAAAAATATCCCCTCTGCCTCCAGGGCCTTCCTCGGGTCTCCCGTTCCCACACTGCCGGTCAGGGGTCTAAAGCAGTCACAAAAAAAACAGATTCACCCACGCCCCCCTTCCCCCGTCCCACTCTTTATATTCCTTCTCCTCTCCCTCGTTCTGTTTTTGCCTATCGCCTCTCTGACCTTATCTCTCTGCTCTACTCTCCCCTCTGCTCTCTCGCTCTTCTTCTCTTTCAATCTCTTTTCTCCATCCGTCCTCTGCCTGTCTCCCTTCCTTCTTTATTCTTACATCTCACTTCGCTTTATTTTAGCAGAAGACACATTTTTGTTGTCAAAGCATACATATAGCATAAATAGCACTATACGATATCATACAAAAGACGACGATATCACGCAATACAATAATGGAAAAGACTAACTGGCAGTTTACTATGGTAAGATTAAAAAAATAAATACTGAATTAGATCATTGAGAGCCTTCTCCATCTGATCACCCTCTCTTCTCAGTGTTGAGTGGCAATGAGATCATGCGCTGTTGAATTGCTGTGAGAAGAAGCATGTGCACACACACACACGCACACAAAAACACACACACACATGCAGGCAGTGGCACGCACACAAACGGAACACTCTGGAACTGGCCTCCTTTCTCTGAACTATCCAAACTGCAAACATTCTCACAGACGGTACGCGAGAGGGAAACCTGAGCCGCGCTCGCGTTTTGTCCTCAGAGATTGCCGAAGACGCGCGGCGGCTGAGAGAGTGACAGCTGGCCGTCTGCGTGGAGCTACGCTGCGGCTCGCGTCTGCAGGAGCAGCTGCTCACCTGCGCGGGGTGTAATTTGGGAAGCACTGTCACAGGTGACCTGTCTGAGAGTCACCTGGAATGGAGGGGGGGGGCGGGGTTTCTCACCCATGAAGGAGAAACACAAACGCTGTGCTGGAGCACTGGTGTTTCCATGGGAGCGGTGGGAGGGATTCTTCGCGCCCTTTCTCCAGAGGCGGACCATTCCGGCCGTGACCCAGGCAGGCTCGGACAGCCACCCGCGTCATGCCAAAAACTTAACCCCCTGTAGGCTGTAGGCTGTAGGTCAGGTGGGAGGCAGAATGAATCGCTTCACACCACTAAAGCGCCCTGTTCTGACATGAGCAAGGACAACCAGGGCACCGGAGGGGAACACCAAAAACCAACAGAAACACACAAACCACCATGAGAACAGGAACCGCTCAGAGGCCAAAGGCTACTATGGCTACGAATGCTTCCAGAACTTTCTTTTAGAAATTTACAACTGATGCAGACTTATTTCAGTGCAGTCCGTTTCAAGTAGCTGTGTTGTGGAGACAGCAGAGTACAGTCTGTAACACAATAGGTATATCAAACCAATTTAATTGAACTGCCGATGCACTTCAACAAATTTTATATGGATAAGAGTTTAGGTAAATGGACAGAAAGCAGAGACCCCTAATTGCAGGAACTTTCATTCAGCGAATAAGTTAACTTATTAGTTTTATAATAAAGTGTTGCCTGGGCAATAACAACCTGAATACCTCTTCCGGCACCAAATCGCAAAAACTTAAAAACTGATTTTTTTCCCCCCACAGAACTGCTGCTTTTGTGTTGACTGCAGTAATGCCGCCCTGGAGCAGGGCCGGATTTACTGTCCAGAGGCTTTGCCTTATCATCTTAGGCCATACCTCTTGACGCTGCCTTGCGGAAAGGAAAAGGCGCTTTCCACACCGACTCCAGTTACACTTAATGAATCCGGAGAAGAGACCGGTCAGGGCCGAGGCCGCCTTTCTGTCAACCGGAGCGTCGGACGAGTTCAGCTCTTTGGTTTTGGTCCGAGAACAGAAACGTTTTGGCCACTTCCAAGCAAGGAACCGGTATACGTTTCGTACTGAAGAGACATATTTTCACTCCGTAATGTTCTTTTATAATTGCACTTTCACAGGTTCCTGTATGCTAGCCATGGTCAGCATCAGTACAATATACAATAAATAATATATGAAGAAAAAGGCTTGTCGTATCAGAGGAAAACCTATACTGGTATCTTTGGTTTTTACACTCTTCTTTATGTTGTTTTGAAATGATCTTTTCAGGTGCAACGGATTTAAGATCTTTGAAGGTTTGTTCCAAGCACAAATTATACACCGAAAGCGTTTGGCCTAATTTTCCTAATTTTATTTTTAATTCCTTGCAAAGGGGGAGTCTCTCCTTACTCTGTGGAGCAATAATCACAGGGCAAGTAAAAATATATCCATTTAAGACGATAAATGTACTGTTCTTTCTGAGGAGTACTATTCCAATTCTTCTAGTGAAATTGGTAGTAAGTGAAACCCTCATTCCACAAATAGTTTTTGTTATTTCAAGCATTTATTTCCTAAATTGAGTACTTTTTTTTACCAGATTTTATGAATCAGGATTTGTTTATAGGCCATTCTTAACCGTTAATGCCGCCTGAACAGCAAACGTGGAAAGAGGCGGCAAAAGCTAGGGGCCCTCATTTCTTCTCTCTTGACCACCTTCCTTTACCAGTCCTCACTGTGTTCTGGTAAGAAACAGAGGGACTTAAGAAAGAGAACTCAATACAGCGGTCCTTTGAAGCTTTTTTTCTTTTTTGGCATTTCACCGGAGGCACATGCCAGTTAGCTCAAACGTTTCAAATTACTGTGCAAAAAAATACAGGACAGGGAAAAACAAGAGCTACACTCGCTTAGGGAGTCTTTTTTTCTAGCCTCACTGTATATACTAATCAGGCACAAGGCAAAAAAAATATGTTGTTGTTCTTGTCCTGAAATAAAATAAATATTTCCACTGTAATGGCAAAACTTCTTCAATCAGTTTAAAAACAACGGCCGTAAGTTCACCACAAGAATTTCCTCGTTTGACAAAACTCAAGACCCCCCCCCCCTCAAAGGACACTGCCCTGTCTGTTTCATTTCCGGGGTCAGAGGAGAAAAGGAGTGTGCCTTGACCTTCAAGAGAAAATCACGAGCCAGGCAGATAAAGGAAGGCTGCTCTGTTTGACGTTTTCAATCTTCACAATCACGCACATTTCCCCAGACAAAAAGCTTTTTGCTTTAAGGGCATAATTACTAAATGGCAGTTGTATGGAGCTGGCATGTTTTCAGAAAAGAGGTTTCACAAAAGGATATTCCTGTTTTTAGACAATGGTCAATGATCCTATGACCATCTAACATATTTATAGGAGACCATTTAAACATAAAAAGAAAGCTACAGTGCTATATTCATGGACAAAACAAGCCAAGTACACACCCAGAATGCATACCTTGCCAGATATTTCAACAACTTATTTTTCAAACTTTACATGTTTTCTAAATTTAGAAAGTTCAATCACATTTTCAAAAGAGCTGCAATGTAGTCAACCAGTTTGGAAAAAGCTGGCATGTCCTCCAGAGCTTCTTTACTCTGCAGTCTTCCAGCTGTCCAGAATTGTATTAAGCACTAGTGATTTAGCTGGAAACATCACCTTAAAGCCCCCTGGCAAGATTGCTGATAAATGATGGTATGTCAAACAAAACAGTTTCTCTGGAATCTAATTCCAGAATGGTCTTACAATTCTAGTTGCTCTCTAAGAAGAAGTTGAACAAGTTCAGTTTTTTTTAACTGCACAGGGTTCCTACAGAAGGATGCAGCAAATAGGAAACTATACTTTGACAATAAGACTGACCGCAAAACGAGATGTTCACAAAAACACAACGGAAAGAGCTTTACCCAGCGTGTCCTTCAGGTTCTTGACAATGGAGGCCTTCCTGGCGCTGGTCTTCCTCTCCACGTAGTTGGAGGGCACGAAGCCAGTCTTGTTGGTGGCATTTCGGACGCGCCACCAAGACTTTGAGTCGTCCAGCAGCCAAAGTCGCTCATTCTTCCTGATGTCCAGCTCCTGGTCTTGTTGAGCCGTGTAGTCAAACTTAGCGATGACAATAACCTCATCCGTCATCTTCCACTGGCCTCAGCACTGAGAAAGAGATACATAGACTATTAAGTCCAACTTAATCTCGACTGGAAAAAAAAGAAAAGGAAATTTTATGTACAAAATAAAATAGTAAACAAAAAGAAACCTATTTTTTAAAATCTGAAAAAACAACAAATGGAAATGACAGGAATAGAAAAAAGGCAAAGGCGTTTTGAGACATTTACGTTTGTAAAACAAAACAAGTGGAACAAAATACATTATGGAAAAATCCAAAAATACTATAATTTCTAGGAAAGAAGAGACAGAGAGAGAGAGAAAACCATGCAGAAAAACCAGCGCTATACAATTTGTATTTCTGCTACCATGAGCGCTATGAATCAGTTGCATACGTAGCCGACAGATGGAGCTGTTTACACAACATCCTTAAATATAGATAAGAGAGATAAAGCACACAGGCAAAGTATCAAATTTAACAGTGTACCAACAAACAAGGAAAATACAACATCTTTCCCTCTCAGGTTACTCCACATTTCTAAACCTGGACAACAGACGTGGCGAGGGTCATCCGAGATGCCCCAGTCAGGATAGACTCGCCATTCTGGCCATACTATCCTCAACGTTCACTTGGAATGTTATGTGTACGAGTAGGCCAAACCAATATTTAATGATGTGCAAAAGCTATCACGTGCATCTTGCACAAGGTCTTTGAGCATGCACACGTCTCTCTTTTAGGGTGCTTTTTATCTTGTAAGATTGATCCAAATAGAGTCAAGCAAATCTTTGCTGGTGAAATGGAACTTTCCCAGTGAACCGTTCTCAAAGAACCCGGCTTTCGTTAACATTCTGGTATGACGTCATGCCTAGAGCTTTCAAAAAATGGAAAGCTCTAGAAAGCTCTGGCTTCTGTCAGAAACAGAGTCGGCTAACTCCTAATCCATTATCTGGACCTGAAGAGAGAGAAAGAAAAGAAAAAGAAAAAAAAAAAAAAAGTGAGCCAGCCAAAACTCATGAGTGCAGCCTTATGGGTAACATGAGACTTCCTCAAATCCATCGGAGGCCCTGCCCAAACGTAAACTAGGGCACGCAGTACATGGAAACAGTCGGCCCTTAACCCATAATTCACTCGGCGAGATATCCCCAAAGCAGGCCATGAGAGGTCCTACGAGTGCAGCGACGCCGTTACGGCAGTTCAAAATAAACGTTTCTCCCGATATTTTTAACACGGCATCCAGGGGGGCCCCAAACAGGGAGCAGTGCGCTGGAAACCACGACGGACTCGGCTAAACAAACCTCTGCGTACTGCGTGAACTTCTGTGACCTTCCCCTCCTCCCACTCGGAGAAAAGCAAATAATTAACGCTTTATTTACGTCCTGCTTGCGAAAAGGGGAGCGGAAAATATTTAAACCGTCCTGGCGCATGGCAATGAGTCGAATGTGGCGCCGCGGTACACGTTTCGTGCGCGTACAGGATATCACGTGTGAGGGACCGTGATTATGAATGAGCGTATGACTGTTTTTTTCCTTCGTTCTGCATTTTCAGCGCGTGCTAAACGCGTACATTTGCGAGACGACGCTTAGCGTGCATGTTTGAGTGAGTGCGAGACAAAGCGTGCGCACGCGTGTATTTCTATAAAAGAGAGTCTTAGCGGCCCAGACAGTTCGCTGCTAAATTAGAGGGAAACGACATCCATCACCACTTCTTCAGCATTTCCTTCAGCTCTTTCAGTATGCTGTTATCACCTCTTTTTCTCTCCATCTCAAACACCAATGTCACCTCGACATCGGAGGCCATCTTTAAAACCTACCAGCAGCGTTCTCAGAAACCTTATAAACTCAATTCAATTCAATTTTATTTGTACAGCGCCTTTGATGTACAGAGATGCGCAGTGGATCACCAAGGGTTTCTTTGACAACAAAATAGATTTATTTGCATATGACGACAGCACCGTGCCTCTTGCCGCCCTGCAAAGAACACCACAGCAAACACTGGGCGTCACCAGCCCCGAAAAACAGAAAACTGTACCCTTGACGGCCAATAAAAAATGGTTTTAATAACCTCTAAATCAATAACATCGCACGAAAACCTGAATGAAATTCAGCATTGAAACCCCGCGCAGGTGGGCATGAAAACCTCTGTAATTACTGCTGGTTTGATGAACACTTCTGTGAGCAATCAATTTAGACCAATCGTTGCAGGAGTCGGGAAAGGAGATGGGGCAATGTCCTCAGCACAACGCACAAATGATTGGCCAATCCTAACAGAATTGGCCCTCGATCGGCCCCGCCTGTCGGGACCTTGGGACGTGCACGGGGAGCTTACCCAGACCGTGACGCTGACTCAGAGGCGCACTAGAGAGGTTCTGACATTTTGGGCACAAAAGAGCTGGTGAAAAGCCCAAAATCAAGCCTGACCGCAGCACAAAAAACGGCGCATGACTGGACACGACGCAAGAACAATTCTGCACCCGCTTTACACTGTGCCCATGACCAACCATACACCACGGTAGGTTTCCTGAGGTTTGGGGAAGGGCTATCATTCAGTCAAATGTTAGACTTCTGAAAGCATACTTGTAAACTGGGCTTGGAAAAAATCTACATTTGTCGTAGCATTACAAATAAAACTCACCACCCGAAAGTATTTTAGTAGGGGCGGCAGTGTAGTACAGTGGTTAAGGAACTGGGTTTGTAACCGAAAGGTCGCAGGTTCGAATCCCACGTAGGACACTGCCGTTGTGCCCCTGAGCAAGGTACTTCACCTGAATTGCTTCAGTATATATCCAGCTGTAAATGGATTCTATGTATAAATGCAAAAATGCTGTGTAAGTCGCTCTGGATAAGAGCGTCTGCTAAATGCCTATAATGTAAAAAATAATGTATTTCCCCACTGATTTTGGAGATCGCTAAACCAATCCGCCTTTGTGATAAAAGTATCGCAACTGCAAAAAACTGTGCGCCAATATTAAAGGGACAGTTCACATTCTGGGGTTTTGATATTATTTAAGTTTTCGGGCATGTTATCGATTGAACTATCCCTTTAAGTACAAATCATGTCGAGCCAACATTTGTGGCTTGGGGTCAGCTTGCTGAGTGACCACAGGGATTCAGTTGGGTTATTTTAACAGCCCTCTAGTCAACCATGAGCAATGCAAAGAAAAATGGGAACATGATGTTGATTTTGTTAAACAAAAAATGATGAACTTGAAAAATGATAGGAAAAATTACTGAAACTAGAAATAATAGTTCACCAGACCTTTACGAACACAATATGGCCGCGGTAGCACAGCGGTGCAGTTGCACACCGAGGATCAGGGGTTCGCGCCCCTGGTCCTGCCAGATCCAAGTATGGCCGGTGCCTTGAGGGAGTGGCAATTGGCAGCCACGGCCGCTCCCGGAGTGGAGGGAGGGACTCGGTGGGGGAGAATCTTCCCACAGAAGCGGCCCTGGGCGACTTAAAGAGGACGTGGCGTCCTCCTTCCTACCACCGGCTGACGGGGTTGTGTAGCGGCGAATTCTCAAGCGGTTGCTACACGGGGAATTGAATTACATAAGATAAAATTGGCTACCAAATTGGGAGAAAACTGGGAAGAAATCGGGAAAAAATATAACACAATATGACAATGTGTTAAAGAGACATAATTATGCACATGCAGTAACCTACTCTAAAATGGATCGACTGCTTTCGCTAAATGTCCATGAGAAGGAAAATAAGTCTTTTAATGAAAATATAGTGGAGTTGATGCAACTCTGTAATGTAGACATATCATTTTTCACAGCAGCACAAGAGCGATGCTCAATTACATCATGCTACTGCAAACTGACAAGTCCAACCACAGGTCCCACTCAAAACACACAAGCCCTGCCAGGCAAATGGGACTCCACAGCTGACAAAACGAGAACTCTGTCTCTTTTGGATTCGTAATGGGGGATAACGGGTCCTCTGTTTACACTCCTTGGCACAGTCAGCCGGTGACATCACCCTGGCTCTGAATGCCATCACACCGCGAGTCGATTGGCTGTGCTCGATCCCAAACTTCAGCGTCCTCTGTCATCAAGACCCCAGATACATCCCGTGTGTATGTGCACGCTCACATGTACGCTTTCTCTCTCTCACACACACACACACACACACACACACTTTGTACTCTGCATGCAACCCAGTGACCATCCTCTGCAGTAAGCTAGCACACAACGTCCTCTTGTTATTTATGCAACTACCGCCAGTAATATACTTTTTTTTACCCAGTAATATACAGCAGGCTTAAAACTAAAACAACAGAAGCAGAATCCACCAGGAAAGCAAGGGTTAATAAATCTCACATACTCAATTCCCCGCCCTCCCCGAATGACTCACGCCTTAGCGGCTGGAGAAACCCACTGGCTCCTGACCCCCGCAGCGCCACGGCGCAGAGGCAAGAGGAGGGGCCGGAATAACACGAGGGAGTCATCGTCCCCAAGTCAAACACTAATATTACAGTCATCATCTCCCTCCAAAATAGCACACTCAAAACATGTCACAACAACGTGACAAATAACATACTGCAGTGTAGACAGACAAAAAGAGCAAATAAAGTTTTAAATGAACTCCTTTTTTGTTTTGCTGAAATCTGGGACATTTCACAGAACTGAGCAATGAGTATACGGCTAGAGGGAGTCAGGTCCTGAAGGCCATTTTGATATTATTTTTTCAAAGTTGAGGTGTTTCACAGGTAACGCAATGCAATGGCAGTTAAAGTGCCAAAAGAGTGGAGAGGGTTCTTTAATTTCCATGCCCCTAAACTATGGATCTTCCTGCCACAGCGTATCAGAGGTGAAATGTAATGAAAATTTGAAGACTCAACAGAAACCCGCCTGTTTAAGTTGGCTTTTAAAGCCTTTTAAAATCTTGGCTTTAAAATATTTTCTATCTAATCTTTTCTACTCTGGTCATTGTATTTTTACATTATTTTATCTACTCCTCTTTGTAATTTTGATGATTGTCGATAATAATCATATGAAAGGTGCAATATTAATAAAATTACATATTTACATAAAATTACAATATGCATTCAAAAGGCCTGGAATTCAGACCTAAAAAGCACCTGTAGTAGTTACCTGAGGAAATTACCCATGGAAACATTTGGTTTGACACACCACACTTTCATAAACCCGCCTTCTAAAAATCATTGTCCCATTCACATTTTACCAAAAACTTGCTTGTCATTTAAGACCACGTGTAGGCAGGCTTTCACTGATGAAATCTGTAGGAGAGAAAATGGCTACAGCACATAGACACCGACTCTGCAACACTCTGACAAAAAGACTTGGCCCTTCCTATCCCCAGCATTAGCCGGACGATCATTTACAAAATTAAATATCTCAGCAAATAATTCAAAGGCTTACCTGTTCCACATCAAAGCTGTCCACTTCAAAGTCGTTCTGATCTATTTACGTCTGTTAAAAAAAAAAAAAAAAAAAAAAAAAGCTAAAACTAAATGAATGATTGTGCGAGAGACAATTGTGAATGCCACTGCAGGTGCTTAAATGTTTCGTAGCTCGTATGAATGTCCTAGAAATGTGACGGCGGTAAAGGTTACAGCATTATAAAAACTCGAGTACCAAAGAAAGCAGAGCGAAACTATTTCTACGTTCAGAGATTCGCCAGAAAAGGAGACGTACAGCACATAATCGCTAAGAAAGCGAGTTGCCTTCTGCGTCATCAAACGCAGCGCTCGTTTTCAGCACGAGCGCAGTATTTATATAAATCGGTTTGCTCTGTGTGGAAAACAAACGGCCGCTGAAAAAAAATTAATTACAGAGAAACAATGCGCCACCTGTGATATAAACTGCAACGTTAGCCAGATATCTCAGGCTTTTAAAAAAAAACAATGGCCCGACTTCAGTCAACATCTGTCCTCAACGGACCTATGATTAAAGGCGAGCGTTGATTTCACTCTTCGCAGGCACAACCGAGTTTAGTAATTACACAAATAAATTTGCCAAACTGTTTTTGTGAAGAAGAATGAAAAGAGCACTTTGACTTTTGACATTTACTGAAAGTTTAATCAAAGTCGAGGACGAATGTTCATTGAATCCACGTCAATGACTGGGGGGGGGGGGAGTGCTATTGTTTTCGATGTCTAGCCTCCTCAAGCATTCCCGACAGACAGTTTACCCTCCGAGTCATACGATCCGAAGGTTTTCATGAATTCAGAAATGGGCCTGGCTTCCCCTAAGGCAGCATCCACTGGACAATCCAGGATTGTCCATTGTTGCCCAAAAAATAAACCAGGAAGTCCAGAGAGATAGCGGGGGCTACGGACCACGGTCACAGACAGAGCGGCCACCCTGACACAAAGAGAGGATGTCGGCTTTTTGTGTCCGCGGTCCTCTAAAGGGTGTTACAAAGTTGTTGGTGGACGGGGCTTACTAAAACAAAGAGACACAAGAGGCTTGAAACCATAAGATTACTTACATATGAGGGAGAGAGCGAGTGAGAGAGACAAACAGACAGAGAAACATAGAGGGAGAGAGAGAGAGCGTGAGAGCAAAAGAGGAGAGAGGGGGAAAGAGACGCTCATGGTGTAAAATTTGCAAAAGGCCATCCTCACTGAGGGATTTCTGCTGGATATACAAATCCCAGACCAACCCCCCATCCACCATTTTAAAAGAACGGCTCTCCTGATGTAAACATTGAGAGAGAATACGTTCAGGACATTCTCATCACTAAAGGGCTTTCTTTCCTTCCACAGGTGGCACTCATTAACCGCCATACCATGTTTATTTACTCAGAGCGCTAAGTGACTAAGAGCATGCAGTGGGACGCTTGGATGTAAACACAGACCCTTTCTGAACTGGATCACAGGATCAATGTAATAACTGCCCCAAGGGTTTGACATAGACAGCAATGCATGCTGGGAAAAGTACAACCAATGCCTAAAACTAAGCAAATTTTTTAAAAGCAGTTGAGCCAATAGGCCTCAAACAGATGACTCACAACCACACATTCAGCCGTTGAAGGGACTGGTGGACGCAATGCGCCAACGGGTCTGCCGTAAATAAAGGACATCATTGTTATAACCGTGCCAGAGGTCAGTGTTAGTATGCAGGACTATTAACCACACAAGGGCTAAGCAAGCGCAAGAGGAAATGAAATGTAACATTACGTTAGTATGCCAATGTTGTGTGGTACTAGATTTGCAACCTGAAGGCTGTAGGTTTTAATCCCAAGAGGGGTAATGCCGCTGTACCCTTGAAGGAGGGTTTAGTTTGAGGCTTTACAACGTCTCATCCTGCACCAGCAAAAACCCTCTGGTCAGGCGTCCATGCTCTCCCTGCACACACATTCAGTGAACGGCACACACACACTGAAGGCGCGTGCCCATACAAGATTCCCCCTCCGACTGGACTGGGGGTATACGGAGCGAAGAGAAACAGTGGCTCACAGGAAAAATAACTACTACTAATTGGGATCATAGTATGTGCTCCTTAGATAAAATGTTACCGTGGAGTCCCGTGAACTCTGCAGGGACACTGCGAACACAATTGGCCATTCCAAAAAATGGGGTAAACAGAAAGAAAAATTTACATGTACAATTCCTTTACTATATATACACACTTATTTTACGTGTAGAATGTACATTTATATAGCCCCTGGAAAATATTTCACCCAATGCAAAACATGAATGAAATTAGCTGCAGGGCCGACGGTCTCCCTCTCTCCCTCTCTCCCTCTCTCCCTCTCTCCCTCATGTTTGTAGGTGTGTCTGATGGGTTTTTGCATGCCACAATTGTATATTAAAAAAAGGTTTGCTGGCCACTTGTGGATGACACGCAAATTTTCTTTTAAAAGACAATGAAAAGCGTAGGTAGCAAACGCAGTTGTTCTTTCAAGTGCGGACTACTTCTCGAGTGGGCCTGAGGACCTGGCTGGAGGCCAAGCTAAGAGCCGCCGCGTAGATCTCGAGAGCGCTGCACCGTCTGGCATCCGTCAGCGGCGTCTGAGGGGGAAGGCTGGCACCGAGGTCCCGTGTTTAAAATAGACAGCGCTCCCTCCTGCCCCGTCACCGCCCGGCTACTCCGCCGCGCCTGTAACGGGGGCGAATGCGGCGGCCGATAAGCGCGCGCCTTTGACTTCTCAGGGGCTCCGCGATAAACATCGGCCCGCTCTGCAGCTGGCAGCAGAGACGAATGGGATCTTAGCAAAACATCAAAAAGCCAAGTAGGGCTGAAGGACGTGGCTTTCCACAGATCCCTCCCCTCCCCTCCCCGCCCCGACTCTTGACACCGACGCTGTGGGTCGGCCAGACGGGTACTCCCCAATACTGACCGATACTGTGGGCTTTGTCTGGGGAATGCGGCCTCGCATCAAACGCCCGTGCGCCTGCCCATGTCGCACAAATTAATATTGAACATGGCTGGTTGTGCGTCCCTCTCCACCCCATTAATCTGCCACAGCAAACCCAGCCGTAAAACATGTAACTCCCACACGTGTGAGGTAAGCGTGTGTGTGTGCATATCTGTGTGTGTGTGTGTGTTGGGCCTGTAGCAATGTGTGTCCATCTGAATGCTCTGTGCTCTTGTTTTTTCTGTTTGGAAGGCTTAACAGTGCTGGGCCTTGGCTCTGCCCACCTCTTCTCTTGGGCAGCGACCTCTAATTAAATTAGCGAAAGCCAGGCGGCTACGCAAGGAATCCAGTCCCTTAACAAAAAGCCATTTTATACTTTGCGCACAGGGCCTTTCTTCGGAAAACAAAAGTAGCACGCATGGCGGGTGCTCTCTCCGGCTTCTCTATTGCAGTCGAAAAGCCAGGCGCAACTTAATCTGAGGCCGTTTGTTTTCTCTGCCATACGCAAGCTGTGATGCGCGGGTGCTTCGATGCCAATCGCTCCGCTTCCCCCGAAATAACTGAAACAGCCGAGCACACGCGTCCCACCGCTTCTCTTTTCCCTCCTTTGAACACTTGAGAGTACTTCCCGTAACCCGAGCCAGGATATCGACAGCAGCGCTGCAAAGTTAAGCAGCAGATGCTCGGGGCTAATCTAACAGCTGTGGCCTGATTAGATGTGATGGCGCACCCCGCTGCACGAGGGGGAACAAGCCGCCGCCTCGCAGTAGCACAATGGGCCAAAGAGCGGCATTAATCTTGCGGTGTTTTCAAGGCCGCGCGGCGGAACAAATGGGTCGCGTAAACGAGCAGGCATCAATAAACCCCCCCCCATCTGGGTTTCAATCCGGCTGGAGATAAAACAACGAGCGAGGCGCACCATCTGCTTTTCAGTAGGTTACCTAAACTTTGCTGTACTTTGGTGAACTCCCCGATCCCTGCCTGCACAGTGACATCACAGCTTTACATTTCTAACCACAAAGGCAGAAAGGACGGGTGGGGGGCCTTCGGCAGACTGGCTGGAAAATAAAAAGGAATATGGCTCTTGAATCAGGAACACAGGAATAAACGGTGGGATATCAGTTAGCTTACCTATGCTAGAGGGAAACTAGACCTAAGCAAGACTAGTTCTGCGAGGTTGCGTCAGCCCCGTAATAAAGCTGAGCACCAGCTCATGTGAACCGCTGCTGAGCGCAGCCAATAAAGAGAAAGTATCAAAGAGGCATAAAAAAGACGCAGCATTGGCGGACAACCAAAAAGTAAAAGCTACAAAGGTCAACTGAATTTTTTTCCAGGGAAATATCAGCTCTTCGGCTGATTAAAGTGAAAATATTACCTTTTATGTATAATATGAGCAGACAGCCGAAATAGGTCATATCATTCACAGCCTGATGAAATCTTAAAAGTAGCCAGTTGCTTGAAAAGTTCATGTTCACACGTCAACACTTCCTATAGCAACCATTCCGTTTTAATCCAGATAAGCTCTTATCTCACCGATGATTCATAGCACTGCAAACTTCCTAACAAACAGTTTACAATTCTATTCAGCTAAAATATGTGCTCACAGCCTGCTAATCTTAAAATAGATCAAAGCTAAATACTTCACACTATCGCAAACAAAGTGCAGCCTTCCTTCCCTTCAATATGCATTTACTTTTCCATTTTCTGTGCAGTTACACAGAAATTAGAAGCTTCACAATGCCCCTTGATTGGCTGGGCCTGGCAGTGGGCGGGACTGGCCGGGAGAGGCTCTGTCAAGAAGAATACAATTGGAGATGAGAAAGGGAGCTCTTGCCGTTTTTTGCAGTCATCAACGAGTGGTTCTACTTCCTCCGTCTCAGGGAGCAAGCAGACAATATGGGGGAAAATGGCGAAAGGAGAGACCACCGGCAGGGAGGTAAGCAGGAGGCTTAGTGAGAGTGTCATGCCAGGTCAGCGGTAAGAATCCCCTCACCGCCCTTCCCCCGGCCCACCATCAGCCTGCTTTTGCGGTTTTAAGTTACTATTCACTGGCAAGTTCAGGCCAAGCCAGGGCCACGGACCATGACGCCACGTCTCAGTCTTTGTTTCGTCGACCTCACCGCGGCGGGTCCTGGAAATGAGGCTAGACCTCGCTCTTCGCAGCAACCCGCCAACGAGAACTCGACGGAAACGAGCGGGGTTACCCCACGCTGCAGACTGCAAGCGAGCAACCCCAAAAAGCATGAAATGGAGGACGCCTCAGAACAAGCACCTGCCTACGGCGGCAGCTTCTGTTTAAACCCAGACCGAGCCTGTCAGCTGCATCTTCACCTTTTCTTTCTTTTTTTTTTTTTTTCCAGGGTGATGTGGTGACGCGAGACAAAAACCGCAGCTCCTCCACCCACCGTGTTGCCAGCTCAGAAATATTGTCACCAGATCTAGACACAAATGAGACACTTATGATGGTGATGCACAGACTAATAGGTATAGTATCGTCCCGTCCCCCCCACCCCCACAACAGTTTATTTGAAAAAAACAAGAAGTTCAAATCAGAAAGCAAATAAATGCAGTAAGCAGGCTAAAATTCCATCTGAATAAACCCCAGTCCTGCCCTTAAGGATGTCGGAGAAAAGCTATTTTTGGAGGCCAATCAGGACTTTTTGATAGGAATCCATGGTAACAAAACACCATCTCCCCAATTCACTGAGAGGGTCTGAGGAATTGTCTTATCTGTGATTCTGAGAGACACTTTAATCGGCATAGAGGCACACAACAGTTCCGATACCACACTTTTGGCTTTGATATCGATACCTGCTTTGGTAGCTCAATATGTATACCAAAGCGATACCACGCTAAACCACTGATAACCAAGAATTTCTCATAAAATGAAATGTAAACTTAACATGTATTAACATGTATTAACAAATATTTATTGACAAAATATGGCAGAAAATACAAACTCAGAAATAAAGATACTCAAGACCTGGCTAGACTATCATGCTTTATATAATATAATCAGTTTGTATTCGTCAAATGACAATGGTGATAGGAGTCTGAATTCACTCGCATGCAAGCACTTTGTGAACAATAGCACTGCACTTGATAAACCATTAAAATACTTTAATCTACGCTCACCATCTATCAATCTGTAATTATCACACCTGTCGGAAATTCTAAGTCACAGATGCATTGCTAACCACACACACACACATTTGGGGCCCATTGGGTGTAAATATGCAAGTCCAAATGGTTATCTGGGACAGTGATATGAACAGTACCCAGCCTGTGTTGGCAGAGGCGCATCTGAAACTTGTGAAACAGCGGCAATTATCAGTCCCGTTTATCACTCCACACCCTTCACTTTTTAAAAAGCAGCTAGGAAGCACAGCACCCCAAAACAGCTCGCAGCTCGGGCCACGTAGGTGCCGTAACCCACTTCCTGTAAACCCATAGGAGGAAACAGATTACAGAAAAAAAAAATAATAAAATAAAAAAGCCCAAGTATGATCATTTAACCCACGAGACTCCGGTCCATATTAGTACCGCCGGGTCCGGTTCAGAAGTTTCCCTGACGTGGATAGGTTGACCTAAAGATCGCGTGAATTGAAAAGGTTCCCATGGTGATGTTCATAGGCTTATTTCTGAATCAAAAATCTTTTTTGTTTCCTTTGCATGAATCAGTAATCGTCAAATAATAATAACCATCGACAGGAAGTGCAGTCTGGCATGGCAGTCATTGAACAGCAAGTCTTCTGAGCCTTTGGAACCCTACTGCGGCACCGATAAGAGTTCACCCGGATGTAGCCTATGGACTAGGCCTGGGCAAGCTGTCTATTTAAGGCACAACCTTATGCGCCAGTCTCGAGACGAGGAGCCCTGTGGCCAAGAAAACCACAGGTGGTGTAATCACAAATGTCATGGTTTAGGTCGTCATGCCGACCACCAAGGCAAATTGCATGCGTGGTTTCGCCTCCTCATCCCCTTCAAGGGCTCCCTCATAACGCACTCAACCAAGCCTGAGCCAATACAAAAGCGCACATGTAAAAAGAAACTTGTGGTTTGGGTTTCTGCCTTTTGTTCACGGCTTAAAACAAAAGATTGGCCAAACCACTGACGGACCACTGTGCCCGAGATATAACCAAAGACAGGCCCTTCGCTAAATTTGAGGCGCCACAAAAGAAAGAAATCTGCTTCTGTGGAGGCGCCGCAAGAGAAAGAATACCTAAAGAAACCAAAAATTACCTACAGCACTGAAAGACTGACAGTCACGCAGACATAGAGCAGAAGACTTCGGAAACCGATTTAGGAGAACAGAACGACAACAAATTCAAAACGGGGAGGAATCTTTAAATCCTTTTCATCAAGGCACTTTCAAGTTAGTTGAGCCGCGTGTGTGAACACTTCAAACACTTTTTGCGGAAATCCAATTAAATAGACTAAAGCTGTCCTACAACAGCAGCGACAAGCCAACTATTGAATAAGGAACACTGCCAGACATGTGTGTGCACACGTGCATACACATTCACACAGACACACACACACACAGAGCCTACCTTAGCTCGGATCCACATACCATGTGTCTGTAGAGCCACAGCTGTGTGTCACTGAACCAGCCTGAAACATTATCATCCAACTACACATGTGCATCTACAGTCAAGTGTGTGCTCTACTGCCTCTTCTTCACTGTAGTTCCCATACATGAATACCAGGGGGAGCAGATCGCCCAGGAGAACAGAAATGGTATGCTTTTCTTTTAAATTTCCAAACACCGTACTATACAGAGAGAGAGAGGAGAGAAAAAGAGAGAGAAAGACAAAATTAATAGGAGAAGGGTCCTCGGAAAACTGCAAAAACTTAATCGCTTTCCTCCGCAATACAGCCGTCAACAGAACAATGCTAAGCTAAACAATCTGATGATGCACAGTGCAACTTCCTGTTCACTCTTATCATCTTTCACACACACGTAGCACAAGGCATCTTTCTTTGATGATGGCAGCAAGCGCAAGAAAATTATCCACCACATCCCTCTGGTGCAGAGAAACCGGTAAACGCGAGCCTACTTGAGAAAAACGCTCCGCGAGCACGGAGGGGGTGCTTCTGTGGTCAAAACCGCCGCTTCATTATTAACCAGGTTACGGGGAGGGGGGTGGAACTGCAGTGCCTCGTGGGTAAAAAAACGGTTTCCCGTTCCCTCCCGGCGAGGCGATGAAAAGCACAGGACGTTGTTCCGGGGGAAGTAGCCACAGCAAAAAGCCGCATAGCGTGAGCTCACTGGCACTGTAACGTAATCTTTCTGACAGCCCACTGAAATCACAGGGCTTTGTGCCGACTGGAATGCGCTTTCTGTACCACCCCCCCCACCCAGTGATGACTGGCGATGGTCCAAGCCGGCAAACAGTAGAGGATTGGGACCTCTCTACTTTTTTTTTTTTTTGCAGCTTACACACATCACATCAAATCAAATCATATTCTCATATTCCTTTTTCTGTGGCTCAGAAACACAGACATCATCATCATCGGACTAAAAATAAATAAACCTCTTGCCTCCGTATAGCCTTCAATTAAAATTAAATGTTATTTTCATCAATTAAGGTAAATTCTGAAACACCATTAGGCACACTAATAGCATGTTTCATCGTGCTAATAAGCCTGCAGCTTTAGGTTACGGTCAGAAGAGGGTGGAGGACGACTGATGGGAGGCTCATCCTGTTAAGGCATCCTTTCCGTTTGTGGATGGGCCCCGCGGGCTGGTATCAAATCCGGATTGTGTCGGTGCCGAGCAGCCCAGCAGGACGGCGTGCGATTAACGCTGGCCGCGCCCAGTTTCAGTCGGCTCGGATGACAGTGCGTCATTGCTCTCTAGCGTCCCCTGCTGAGCTGCAAATTAAGTTGCTTTCCCCAATCCCCGCCACGTGTCCACGCGACTGCGGCGCGATGAGAAGCGGCCGCTGAGATTGCACGTTTCGTCGGAGAGAACATGCTCGTCTGCGCTTTCCCCCTGAATTTAAAGCGGCGGTTGCAGCCGTGGGCACTGAAAAACATTATTGGGTATTCCTAATTTGGAGGGAAAAAAAGAGGGGAAACATTGAGGGGGAAAAAAGAGAAGACATACATGTTTATAGATGCTTTCTTTTTATAATCCCATGTCTCACAGCCATTATTTCAATGACAGTTCAGATGATACATTTAACTGCATACATGGAAAAGAAAAGAAAAAAAAGTTAAATATGGGTGTTCGATGTTTAAAAAGGAACAAAGCCCCAGTACAGAAAGAATAGGCCAGTATCTCAACCCTCAACTGAAAATCATTGCAATTACTACCTCTTTTTAGGGCTGTTTCTGTTTTTTCTGCTCCGTCTTTGTCGTGTCATTCAGAAGATACCCTTTTACCCCGAAGCCACAATCTTCTCAGCGGTATCGATTCGTACCTTACTCATGAACTTCTCCTGGAAAGCAGCCAATTAGGTGTTCGTCAAATGAGGACTTGGTGACGTCAAGTTCATGGTTGCTTTTTGGTTCTGCTGTCCGGCTCCAAATTGGATTTCGTCAGCGCGGTCTTCCAGATCCACGGCTGAGTTTCCGAGCGCAAGAAACGGGAAAGAAAACCGAGGCCAGATTGCATCATCCCAAAAATCTGAACAACAGATCTTCACATGGAATGGAGGGGCGGTCCAGATTGAAGTTTCCAAAACACTAAGTGAAGTGCAGCCAAGAAGATACTATTAATATGGAAGGTCATGTACTACAAAACCTCAGCAACAACAACGACTCCACACACACGCACGCACACACAGATGTGCACACACACGCACCCAGGCGCACACATGCACGCACGCACGCACGCACGCAGCCTTGACTCAATCCGAGTGAGCCGAGGCCGCCTTTCTCCCGACGTGGAATTTCCTCCCCATTTCCTCTCCGTTTCTCACATGAAGACACAAACCACATTGGCCCAGCTGTGGAGCCCCCGGGGGTCATGGGATACCACGCTTTCCATTTGACAGCAGAAACTGTGCCTGAGCAAAGTGATCGTAGGAGCAGTAGAAAGAGAAATAACAATTCAAACAGCAGTTTTTTCCAGAAACTCCTTACTTTTGTTTTTGTCCAAACACATCGTCTGAACCATCGTGTTCGCGGCAAGGAATCACTACTTTTCAAATGTTCCATGAAAAAAAAAATCGTATTTAAATTTTTAATTTAAATTAATATTAACATTAATGTGCGAAAGCACAGAAGGTGGGTGCTTAATATGAAATAATACAGACAAAATTCTGGATTTACACTAGCTCCTTGTCGTCTGTCATTTCAGGCCAGATCGCGACGACGGCCACGCTAATGGAACTAACAGGGCCGTGCGAAACGGCTGGTTACCCGTCCTCTGGGACCACCAGTGTTCCACATTTTATACGGCCCTGAAATAGACGTCCATCTGGATCGCAACATTTGAGAAAGGCCAGACACTCAGTTTCACAGCAAAACAGCCCCATCTTCCCACCGCTCCTCTGCCCTATACCTCGCCCTTGTGACCTCCGCTTCTTCCAGCCTTCGCTCTCTCTCCCCCATCCAATCTGTCCTCCCATCTCCCCGCCTGCCTCTCTCTCTCTCTCCGCCCTTCCTCCATCGTCACGCTCGGCCAGGGAGCGCGCGCCGCGATTCGCGCCTCCGTCCATCGCCGGGAACCATGGCAACGGAGTGCCACGTCATACCTTCCACGGTACTGAGGAAAGGCGCGAGGAGAGGAGATCATTTAGCGAAGACCAGCGGCGGCTAGCGGGAGCTAACTGCAAGCGGCCCAGTGACAAAGAGTGCCGTGCGCCTCCACTCTGGCTCCATCTGTGGGCCAATCGCGTGTCCCCAACTCCCACCTACACCAGCAAAGGCAGGATATCCATTTCTCCGCGCACGCAGCAGTGATGTGTGATAGTATATCAACCAGGTCAGCTTCCTGTACCACATCCTAGATACGAGTGAAATGCGCACACTGCCCTTAAGTCATAGGCGGGGTTTTTCCCCACAACCACTGTCATTTCAGATTCCACAGAACTAAGCGTTGGTTTTGAGAGCCGTTAAGGATAGGCTACAGTTAATTATCCTTGCGAGACACCGTCGCATACATGCACAGCTGGCAAATTCACATGGGTAAAGTCACGCAACTAGCAGCGGAAAAGCTGAAAAGACTCGTTTCACAAACACCTTCACATTCCAGCAATATATGGAGAGAATCACATGAAACCACCTTTGAAATCAGTCACTAGATAGCAAAAGTTCCTCAAAATAGTTAGTGAAATTTAATTATGCGATACACTTCAATCTGTTGTCAAGCAACAGCATTCATAGAAGACACAACGATCCACTTTGGAGTAGCCTCTTCATCAATAGAAACAATTCCTCCCCTACTCAAAAACTCCCTTCCCAACATTGACTATCTTAACAGCTCATAAACTTTTACCCCCCTCCCCCAGCGCTATACGTTTTCTCCTAATCCACATGACGATTGTCTCCATTTGAACACAGGATATTGCCGTAAAAGAAGGTCAAAGGCTAAGTTTTCCACTGATGCATTTTATTTCCGGTTCTTTTTTTTTGTTTGTTGAGAAGTTGAGCATTACAGGAATCGGTCAGACTACCGACGACAGCTGAAGGTCTCCTCTACACCTGCCTTTCAGTCTTAGCGAAGATGAGTCCCCTTAAACCCGAGGGATTCAGATGACTGTTTATTTCACTCAAAACTGTTTTCTGCCATCATGTTCCCAACGACAGTCTCAGGAGACCAGCGTCTGGCGGAGGCTCAATCTCAACTGAATCACCAAGACTTCCCGGCTTCTCAAGAGCACTCACGTTCAGTAAACTCCTTCTGAGTCAATGACGTGACTAAAAGCACCAATTTCTTTTGCCCGGCACCAAAGAAATGCCAAGAAGAAGACGACAAAAAAAATAAAAAATAAAAACAGGGGAGGTTTCACCCATGCCTAAATCTCTACCGCGGCACATACAAGGCCAGCCACTGATTGTCAGCCATTTTGTGACACTTGACTTTTGGAACATTGCTGTATTTGTTCGATAAGTGGAGGGACTTCACTGCAGAGCTTTGCCTCGGCTGCAGGGCGTTCTGTATGACCCAAGCCTCCTAAGAAAACGCTGCTCCATTCTCCTCATTTACTGGCCAGAAGCAGTTAGAATACACAGTATATACGTTTCAGCATCAAATGTTAACTTCACCTGGTTCACACACTTCAAACAGTCTCACATACCCCAGTGGATTTTAAGGGGGGTCTGAAACATCATGTGAAATGATGCGGACTAGAAAGAACTGAAGGAGAACTAGAGAATCAAGGCATCTGTAGAGAACGCCAGACATCTGGAATCCCCACTGCTTCCCATTGGCAAATTAAGAGAAGAGTGGGGGGGTGTGACACTCCATCTTAAAATGTGTGTCGTCTGTATCGCCACAGTAAAGTGACACTGAAGGCACTGAATCTGCCAAAATCAAAGAGCTGAGTCATCAGTTCAAAAATAAATAATCAGGCCTAAATAAATCCCTGCACTAAAGCACCGGCAGTGATGTCACAATGATGACTCATCATTTAATTTATAAGAGGGGTGAAAACTAGGCTAATGATAAACACACTGCCATAAACTGCTCCCACTGCATGAAAAGCTGTGTTTTATAGGGCGGACACAACAGTGCACAAATCCGAAAACGGACTGTATCTGGCCATTTACGGATGTGTGCCTGCAGTCAAAGAAAAGGACATAATCTGGTGCACGGAAGTGTCCTTGTCCTAAAATTAGCCAAAGGTTACCAGACATAGCCATCCAGAAGTCCAGAAATCCACAATTGCAGATGTGGCCCCGGGAGTGTGCAGAAGTTTCTGGAAATATACGTGTCGAGACCGTGACCGACGCATGGAAAATTTCACTGATATTTAACAGGTTGGATATCTTCTAGAAACTCCTCTTTTCATGCGGTGTCCCTGCACACCACGACGGACCATAGGCACAACTTCCAACACAATTCAGCCTGGCTCCGATTCTATTTTCTGAGAATTTTCCTGTGGCTATAAATACTTGTGTGGCAGTCAAAACACATCATTTTTAAAACTGCAGAGATGAGTCTCTTGACATCCAAGGAGTATGAAAAATGAAATCAATATCAAAGCCGGATCTTTGTCTGAACATAGGTTGACAGACATGAGCCTTAGGCCCCTGCAGTAAATAAATAAACAGACATATAAGCCACTTAAGGTTGAATCTGACAGGATGCGCTGGAACTTGCTGGAACAAAAAGGAAGCGATACATTCCAATGACATCGCTTCAAATAAACGGGGGGGCATTTTCAAATTTCGGTCGTCTTTCACAGATCTTCAGCTGTCACAGATCTGGAAAACAAGTTGACAAACTAGCTTTACGCTCCCTTCCATTTTAAATGAATTATATTTGCACGCACATGGGGCAATCAACCAGGATCTTTGCCAAGACAACATGGAAACTGCACCAAACCATTATAGATCAACTACTTGCTAACTGGTGAAGCAGCCTACCTGGTGGTTGAAATTCCTGACCTGCAGCACACAGATACTGCATTGCAATGAAACTTTTAAATATTGTGCATGTGTTCTACTTGCATACGTTTATTATGCAAGAATAGACGGGTGACAAATTCAAGGAAAAACCAACATAAAGTGTCTCCCGAGCCGCCAGAACAGCTTCAATGTGCCTTGGCATAGAATCTTGCCTCTGGAACTCGACTGGAGGGATGGGTTTTAAAATCCACCATTCTTCAAAAAGATATTCCCTCATTTGGTGTTTTTATGATGGTGGTGGAGAGCGCCGTCTTAACACATAAGTACAAAATCTCCCGTAGGTGTTCAACTGGGTTGAGATCTGGTGACTGCGAAGACCATAGCATATGATTCACATAATTTTCATACTCATCAAACCATTCAGTGACCCCTTGTGCCCTGTGTATGGGGGCATTGTCATCCTGGAAGAGACCACTCCCATCAGGATAGAAATGTTTCATCATAGGATAAAGGTGATCACTCAGAATAACATTATATTGATTTGCAGTGACCCTTCCCTCTAAGGGGACAAGTGGACCCAAACCATGCCAGTAAAATGCTCCACAGCATAATAGAGCCACCGGACCACCTCGCTGTAGTTTTTCCTATAATTTGTCACCTGTCTATATGTGAAACAAAACATTTTGTTTAGTGAGCAGGAACATAAATAGAAATTAATGTGTTTTTATGGTTTGGCCTCATTTATAATGGAATAATACTGCAACAGTAAGTTCCAAAACGGGTTCTTATGACAAATCCCATTTGGTCATTATGATTTTATTAGCAATAATTGCAGTAATAACAGAAACAAACATCATAATAGAACTACAACATCTACAAACCAAATTCCCTAACAGTCACAATACCCTGTGACCTAGAATTGTCTAGGTCTACTTGATACATTCACCATATAACTGACTTGCATTGAATACTCCTATTATGTTCCTACATGAGTTCTTAAATCTGTGGGATTGTTTTATGATCAAACTGTTGTGGAAAACTTTTACAAGGCACGTTCGAGTTCACCGCTGCAAGCGTGAGAAGCCAGCTGCAGCAGCAGTCACGTGACCAGACCTCCCTCTCAACTCCGCCACGATGACTTACATTTGCCAGATCCTGAAAATTAAGGATGAAGTAGGATGGAGGATGAAGTAGGATGAAGGATGAAGTAGGATGAAGGATGAAGTAGGATGAAGGATGAAGTAGGCTAGATCTGACTGACCTGTGGAAGCAGGGCAAGCTGTGGGAGTGGAGTCTCGAAAAGCAAATTAATTTTGTATAGATGACTCTTTTTACAATAAGCAAAGGGAGAAAATCCCTATTAAAGTATTTTTGTACCGCTTTGAAAAACTGCTGCAATGTTCCAAATGAGAACTGAAGTACTACTGTTTTGAGGGTTATTAACAAATTGAAGGTTAGAGCCACAACATTAAAAAAAATAAGGCTAATGTAACGCATGTGCACATTTACAATCAATAAAGGAATCAAATTTTAAAAATGAGCATATCTTCACATTACTTTTAAATATTACCAAAATACCCCCATTCCCAAAGTATTCAGATGACAGATATCTTATTGCATGTGCACGCGTGTGCACTCATCCACAAACCCACAAAAACAGAAACACATATCCCAATCCACTCACGACAGTGGAGAGAAACTGGGGCTTTGAGGGCAGGTAACCTTGGCTGATCTCAGGCCAATAAACATTTGCTTTCTCTCTCAGCATGACCCCAAGGCCCTGGTCAGAGAAACAGGAAGTGGTGAGGGCATCTCTGAGCCCCAAGAGCCACCGCAGAGTTTCCGGAACACACGTGTTCAGAATGTTGAGAAATGACTGACAGGATCTGAAATTATCCATCACAGAATCAGTTTTTCCATCACAATTTCAACAAACAAAAAACAACTTCCTTCTTTTTGATTCACGAGCTGCAAAGAAACACTGGCCCATTTTATTTGTTTGGACCTTTTTGTGGCATTAAACAAGTGTATTATTTAGTTACAACTAACGGGATGAAATTGGCCTCGTCATGTCAAGGGGAGGGATTTCTTATGTACCCGCTGTGTTAACCCCTCCCAATGAAATGCCAGGCGCCCAGACGTTACCATAGACCTCCTTCAATTGGCTGGCTCTACCTCTCCTGTAGTACTATGTGGCCTGTAGTGGGAGACATAGGCACTGGGTGGTGTGCATTGCACACACGTCAGCCACAGTGCGTAGTGCTCCTTACACGCGTCAGCTGCAGCGCGTAGTGCTCCTTACATGCGTCAGCGCGTAGTTCTCCTTACATGCGTCAGCTGCAGTGCGTAGTGCTTCTTACACACGTCAGCCGCAGCGCGTAGTGCTCCTTACACGCGTCAGCTGCAGTGCTTAGTGCTCCTTACACGCGTCAGCTGCAGTGCGTAGTGCTCCTTACACGCGTCAGCTGCAGTGCGTAGTGCTCCTTACACGCATCAGCTGCAGTGCGTAGTGCTCATTACACGCGACAGCCGCAGCGCGTAGTGCTCCTTACACGCGTCAGCTGCAGTGCGTAGTGCTCCTTACACGCGTCAGCTGCAGCGCGTAGTGCTCCTTACACGCGTCAGCTGCAGCGCGTAGTGCTCCTTACACGCGTCAGCTGCAGCGCGTAGTGCTCCTTACACGCGTCAGCTGCAGCGCGTAGTGCTCCTTACACGCGTCAGCTGCAGCGCGTAGTGCTCCTTACACACGTCAGCTGCAGTGCGTAGTTCTCCTTACATGCGTCAGCTGCAGCGCGTAGTGCTCCTTACACACGTCAGCTGCAGTGCGTAGTTCTCCTTACACGCGTCAGCTGCAGCGCGTAGTGCTCCTTACACGCGTCAGCTGCAGTGCGTAGTGCTCCTTACACGCGTCAGCCGCAGCGCGTAGTGCTCCTTGCGCCACTGAAGAAAGGGGATTCCAAAATTGGTATTAAACAAATTGTAAAAAAATAAATAAAGTGTTAAATTTACAAGGTATTGTTTGCATCTATATCTAGCTTTTAAAATTTTGGTTTGGAGTTTAAAAAATCCCGTTCATCCAATGTACACTGGCAGGATAGGCTTGGGATTACATTTTCAGTAGATCAGTGGTTAAACTGCACAGCGCAGCAGTTTTTAAAAAAATAATAAATTACAGTCCTCAGCATGTATTCTTGTCCTTCCAAAATGCCAGATGGCTCGTATTTATTTCCATCCAAGCTTCTAAAATTTGAGAAAACCTGTCACTATGCTGAAAGCTGTGCATATTTTATAGAGCATTTGCACGGTTCAGAAAACAATGGCGCTTTCACAGATCTCAAAATAAAAATCACATGACAAACGCTGGGCTGCTCGGTAGCCACGGTAGGAGATAGTTACCAGACTTACATCATGGTTGTGTCTTTTGCTGCTTAAAAAAAAGTGTATTTATAAATATTTTTCCAGTTTTAAACAGGTGCAGTGCAGTGATTTGTTAAAGGTTATTTATGACTTTGCCCTGAAAGGTTTGGAAAATAACCATCAGAAAATAAATTACTGATTTGACAAGGCCAAAGATGTTTAAAAACACACACATGAGCCATCCCTGGACTCAACCAAGCAGACTACTTGCTGTAAATAGCCAATAACATGCTAAAAAGCCTCATCACAATTGTAATGGTGTTCCTAAGTTTAAACATAATGAGCTGGTTTCCCAGACATAGATTAAGCCTAGTCCTAGACTAAAAACCTTTTTTTCCCCAATCGAGATCGTCATAGAATTTTTATCTTAGTCTAGGACTAGGCCTAATCCATGTGTGTGAAACCGGCCTAATGTTAAGCACCGGAAATCTGCTTTCCCCATCTGACCACAATGTAGGCTTAATTAACAGAAAATGGGGAAGTGAGATGGCTGGCTGCGCTAGTACATGGCAGATAGAAAAGCACCACAGTGCCAATATTAGGTAGCGTCAAATAATCTTCAATAATATCCAAATTACAATTCCACATGCTATCTACAAACTAATGCTGCCTGGTCAGTGGAACAACTGTCAATGATGTCTAAACCTGCACGTTTGGCTCGAAGCCTGAGACAATACACAGGGCTACCGTTTTTAAACAACCCGTCTGTCAGAGAGCAGCTCATTCATCAATAGCCCGTCACTTCGAGAAGAGAAGCGGTTTCAGGGTTCAATTAATCATCTTTCAACAGGTTCCAGCACAGGTCCACGGCTCTCCTTCACTGGCACGTTAAAATGATCGTTTTGCTTCACGGCAGCGCGGTAGCAAAATTCCTCTTCGAGGGATTCACTGTAGGCAGCGCGCTATACGCTGACCTCCGTTTGAGGCCGAACACAGAAAGAGAACCCCAGATCAGCGAAGGAAGCCTCATCTGCACCCTGGAGCCCATTCAACGATCGCTTTATCCAAAAACCATCTTTCAGGCCCTTGTCGGACATGAATCATCTTTATTTTAGGAAAAACCCTGCGGCCGTTCAAGCCGACGTCGCAATTTCGTTTTTAAAACGAGAAAAGAAGCTCAGACAAAAACAGCACCGGTGTCGGCGGACACAGCTTTGCAAAAGAGACGGAAGCCATTTCTGGCATTTAAGGAAAAATGCCTGGCAAGATAAAAGCAAACTTGCCATGTGCGTGTACCATTTTTAGAAAAGGAAAACCAGAACCAAGGCAGAGGCGGCCTTGCTGGGAAGAACGCCATCTACAACACCAGAACCGACAGAGCTGTTACCCACCCAAAGAATCCCATTTTAGTTTTTGAAATTAAAACACCAAAACCCACACACACACACACACAAACATAACTGTAGTCTCACACTCACTTCAGACAGCCTGACTGAATCTCCAGGCAACAATGAAATTCCAAGCCAGAAGGCCAGCGGCAAACATTACCACGCAGCTGCAAAGTCAACATCCGCAGTCAACATTGTCAGTACCGTGGGGAGGCCCTGGGTCTGAGAGCAGAGGCTGGGAACCAGAGTGCCTGGTCTGTGTAAGAAGGGGGGAGTATCGGGGGGGGGTTGATGGGGGTGCAGGCCTCAGTGGTGGCCATATTCATAAAGCAGATGCATCTCACTTATTAAAGTAGGCCAACTGTCAAGAGAAACTGCTGTTTACAACACCGACCCAGACTCCCTGTTAAACACGACATAACTTAGCACAGCGCTTCGCCCTGTCTCACTCCCTTAACTTATAATGAGGTTCTGACTAAGCAAAAGGAATGACAGATCACTCCTTTCAGCCCCCCTAACCGCGCCCACCACCGGCACACAAACGGTCACCATGGACACGGTTATCATCCATGGACTAGGACCTTGCACAAATTGTACAATAGGCCACTTTCGGGTGACGTTGGAACCTGAGCAGAGGGGGGGGAAAAAAAGAAGGCCTCTGTTCTCCGAGACTCGCTGCATAGACTCCCTCTGGCCCCCGTGACAAGGAGACGCAGCCGGGGCTTCAAATTACCGCAGGTATGCCGCCTAATCCCTGTAATTTCCACAGAGCCCTGTACCGTGGTCATTACTGGCCGTCTGGATCCAGGGGGGGCAGCATCACCGTCGGGTTAATCCCCGACATGCTCGCACAGGAGCGGCGGGGAGGGAGACGCGGCGCGGAAGAGGAGAAGGCCCACTCGGTTTGGCCGGCGCGGAGGGTGGGGCCCCCATGATTCACGCGGCAGAGGAGGAGGAGGACCACGGACGAGAGAGAAAATTACCGTCTGAGGATCGTCTCCAGGGTTCAACACAAATTGCAGGTTCCGCCTAAAAATAAACGCAGACAGCCAATCCTGCCGTCACTGCGCTTTTCTCCACAGCTGATCTGAACAGGCCAGTTATAAAAAAAGAGAGTGATATGCCTGAGAAAGTCTTTGTTAGAAAGATGCCTATTCATGCCCTGAATATAACAATGGAAGAAATTTGCCACATAGCAGCCTAAACTTTTCAGGTTTACCGTTTATTATTTCAACAGGAATTCAAAAAATTACTGGGTGAGAATTCCATGCACAGGACTACATGGACTACAAAAAAACAAGGCTCTGGTCCACAGAAAGAACACTGCAAAACTGAACTCAGTTTCAGTACTGAGCTCATTAACATACTCCCATGACCTCAAGGTCTGGACTCCACTACCCATCATCCACCCGTCAGAGCATTTTGTGGAGTTCTACCGCCTACTGAAGTTCTGACACAGTCTTTTTCCACAAAGGATACAACATTGCTCTCACTGACACCACAAAATCACAGATGCCCACCCGGTCATCAGAGCAGTCAGACACATATGGATAGAATTGTTAAAGTCTAGCCCTGTAATCCTCCACTAATCCACGACCCCCAAGAGGAGAAAGTGGATGACACTATGTTTTTACCCCACTCCCCTGCCCGCCCACCCACCCACCCACCCACCCACCCACCCAACCAGATCATTGGAGTTATTTTTGTAGAGACATGGCAACATATGTTAGTGCACTGGGAGCAGAGTGTGAGCACTGCTGGGAACTAGAGCGGCACAGAAAATGAACCCACAGTAGGCACACTGCAGGTCCAAGTTCCATGTGGGGGTTCCTGGGTAGTTACAGAACAGTACATTGTATGGGCTCAAATACATCAACCAACGACTACAAATTCGACAAGACCAGCAGAATGGGACAAAATAGCCCTTTATTATCTTTCGGGACAGACATGTTACATCTACTCACGCAACGCCAAAAGGTCCTCTCATTCAGCCTGAACATTCTCCAATCTCTCACTTTTCTATGAATAACTGAAGGGCTTTTCTGGCCTAAACAGAGTTTCCCCTCAACCAGGTCCACCAACTTCTCTAGTTTACAATCTATTCAAAAGTTCATCTTTTTCCTAATAAAACCAAAGTCCCAGCAAAGGGAATGTATATCTACGGTGCCGCTGCGCGTTCCGTTTCCATTCACTCACGGGGAAGATTACGCGGCACTCCACCAACACCAATTTGCCAGCCATCGGTACTCATGCGTCTACTCACATCTCCCAACTGGCTCAAGATAAGCATTCAGGAATCCACAAGTAGAATCTAGGTAAGGCGGGTCCCATTCATCTACATTTAGGCCTACATTGTGAGTTTAATAATCAAATGTCCCCAGAAGAGGCTCACCTCTTCCAAAATGTTTTCTATCAGACCAAGTGCTAAGAGCCAGGGGCTCCAGCGTAAGGAACAACACATTCGTTGAGCCTAACTTTGTTTCACGAGTCGACAAATGCAGAAAAAAATGCCTTCCACAGCCCCGTGTCCCAAGACTGAAAAATGTCTTGGCAAAATGAATGAGTGCAGACTGAACATTTCGAGGCTCAGTGAAAAACCAGAGGCACGGCTAGAGCTGCATATCAAATGGACTGTGAGGCATGCTGCCATGGGGAATTTATTTTATTTTACCAAAAACTGGTCGCTCATTGCATGAAAAGCTAATTTTTTCGAAAACCAAATACAGCCATCGCCTGGAAATGCATTGAGAGGGTGCATTCAAAGCGGTTTGGTGGCTTATTGGCCCAGGATAAGCCGTAGTAAGAATATTAAGGTGTTTTTTTTTGTTTGTTTTGGGTTTTTTTTTATTTTAAGGAGGGATACGCTCACGCTACTTAAGCTTACACAGAGCAATCCTGGGGGGCATTTCACAAAGTAGGATTACTGAGTTAGCAGGATAACTGCACTGAGTAAAATCCGGAATAGCTCCTTTTATATTCGTCCATGTTCCAGTTTTTACTCCGTGCAGTTATCCAGCCAACTCAGTAATTCTGCTTTGTGAAGCAAATCCTGCTAACTTTTTTTTGTTTTCACCTTAAAGTCAGCCATTCTGACCCAAGAGACCAGAGGGGTGTACTACGAAGCGAGATTAAGGGGATAGCGAGCTAAATTAAGCTTCAATCCTGGGTTTTCTGTATCACGAAGCCGACTCACTTTTAATCTGGGTATATTACCACAGCAATTTACTCTGCACGGCTAACTTGCTCCGGGGCAGGTTATGTTCAGGGTAACAGATTGAAAAAGCACTGCCCTTTGACCAATCAACTCCTTGGCTTTGGAAAAAGGCGACTCCATTCCAAAGGATCCTGTATAGATATGTGCGGATACTGAGGGAATCTCTTCGCAGGGCGAGATTAGTGAGTTCCCGAAAATGCTTGAGACTTTTTTATGAAAAAACGTTGATGGGATTGCTTCAGCAATATTTTAAACATACTGTATCAAGTTTAAAGTTTAGCAGCTCTAGAATGTAGTAGTACAGTTGTCACATTAGAAATAAATGAGAGTATATGTACTAAGAGTATATATTTATTTGTTACGAGTGGTAAGGTGAATAAGGTATTAACTAGCCTAATGAATTTAACCTACACGATGAGCATTTTATTTTAATTTTTTTCACAAAAGCTCCTTCCTGGCTTTGTTGGAGGCATTTGTGTTGCTTTTTGCTCATATGATTGTTTCATGTTCTTATCCGTCCATTATATCTGTCCATACCAGTTTTTTTTCCCCACAGGAGATAAATACGTTGCTCTAGTACAGCCCATGCTGCACCGCTATAGGCTCGTTGTTGAAGACACCGCCCCTTTTATGGGAACGCGCATGTGCCTTGATTAATAAAGCCAGTGTTCACTTAGCAAGTTGATAACCACGTTTTAGTACCGGTTAAGCCAGACTGCGGTGTTTAGGCTTTCTGAAGCCAGCTAACGCAAATAAACCCTGGCTATGTTAAGCTTCCTTCGTAGTATACCCCCCTGGGGGGTATTTCACAAAGCAGGATAACTCAGTTAGCTGGCTAACTGCACTGGAACCCTCCCAAATCTGGAACATGGACTGAAGTAAAAAGAGCTGTTCCGGATTTTAATCACTGCAGTTATCCAGCTAACTCAGTAATTCTGCTTTGTGAAATACCCCCCAGGTGAAGCCACTTGTGTAATCAACTGCTTTAACTGATAAATTGAGTGTTGAATAACAAGCACACCCTGCAGCACCAGGGTTGGCCACCCCTGACAGAGGGTATTAAGAGATTATAACATGCCTTCTAACTTGCATTCTCAATCACATGGAACTATGATTCACTCTAACATGGCAACGTTTTTATTTTTCCCTCTCATGTACCATATACTTATATTTTCTTGCACATGCCAGAAGAGAAAGGACTGAGGTAAGCCTCCAGGTTTTTGCAACATCTTGGGAGAAACAGCAGTGTTCATTTATTGTACCAACCCCAGCATTCAGGGGCTATTGCAAGCATATGGCTTCATATTATGCAAATAATTTAACAGAAATCTAAACCCAGTGATCGTGTTTGGTTGTACATGCTCAGTTTAAAAAAATAAAATCTCGTCTCGTAAGGGTCACTTGTTGGACATGTCCAAAAAAAAATACTTCACCCAGGTTTCGTTTTCAAAAGTTTTTTTACCCCAAAATGAAACAAAATTTACCTCAAGCTCCAATGCACGTCAAACAGCAACTGAAATGTAAACATTCCGAGGTGCCCTTTAAGTGTGAAAGATGACGTTGCCTTGGAAGAAATCATTAGTCACAAACATGGCTGTTTAATTCATTTTTTTCTTTTTTAATTTCTCCATTTCACAAATTGTCACTGGTCACCAAGCTACACAGTAATAGCGCATTGCTTTCGTAAACTGTTTTTCGAAATACAACTCTCAACCATATTGAAATCCAATTATGTAGAATATAACTAGTAGCTTAGCTATAGCTTTTCCTTTTAAAGCGTTTTGCTTTCGGCAGGAGACAGCAACGTTATGTCTTCCCAGACTCAGGAACGTTTGAGGTAAAATGGTTTGTTGGGACTACCGTTTTCACACGAAGCCAATATGGGTTGCAACGTCATCTCCAGTGTAGTGTAATAAAATCCTCTATTTTCCTTTGAGAGATCTCATTACCACGAAAGAAAAATGAATAAAAAGAAAAAAGGCTGATGTTTCAATGCTCATCTCAAATACAAAGCAAGACCTAACAGACACATTTTGTTACAGAAAATACAAGGTATCAAAATATAAATATTGTGAAAATCGCTGTGCATACATAAAAGCTTAACTTTAAATAATATATGCTTTGCATTGCCTCATAAGATGAAAACATCCTAGAAATACTGAAGGAATGTTGCATTCGGCAGGCTTGCCAACAATTAAATAAATCTAAAGTTACTCAAGTTTATATGTATTGCAGTTGTGTCAGTTCAAAGGGTAAGCGGTGGCATTCCTTAGCTATACCTTACTAACGCTAGCATAAAATAATAGGCTATAAGATGCAAAATCGCAGATACCTCCTTACCTGGGATGCGTCTTTGTAAAGCGGTCTGTGCAACGTTACCTCGGCAATCAGTGGAGCACCTATCTTTAAAATGTGATCATACAATGAGGAAAACGAACAGAAATACACTACCTCCTGTGCCAGCGTCCCTTGTTGCAGGGTTACTCCTTCCAACATGAAATGCCCCCTACAATCTAACTTGTTTCCACACTCAGTCGCTTCGTTCCTTCAATTGGTTACGTGTGGGGGTATGTCTTCTTTTCATTGGACAATGTCTACGTCGATCAAGTGTCTCAGCATTCCCGTACAAGATAGCAGCGGCTCTGATGGCTGGAGGTAGGTTAATGATGGAGAGGCTTTGGCCACTCTTAAGAGCGTTTAGGGACATTG
Organism: Ilyophis sp. 1 JC-2022; assembly: GCA_022702515.1. Classification (NCBI taxonomy): domain Eukaryota; kingdom Metazoa; phylum Chordata; class Actinopteri; order Anguilliformes; family Synaphobranchidae; genus Ilyophis; species Ilyophis sp. 1 JC-2022. The sequence goes on along the minus strand of CM040395.1, from coordinate 125,281,598 downwards.
CAATGTTCTACCTGAATGCGATATCTATCTTCGGCCAACGAGGAAAATCACTGAATAAATATCTAGATACTGTTGGTACTAAATATACCCATAGTCTGTCTATACGACTAGGCTATGTTTGCCATCGTTTTGGAGTTGAGAGTAGGCTATATTTAGTGAAATAATAGTATAGCCTTAATTTAGCTTGCACAAGGATTTGATCTATTCGGTTTCAGTTCCTTGCAGTTTACTCTTGTTCTCTACCCATTTTTCAACAGTAGGCTATCCGTTGCTCATCCAGCTTTTCTATCCAAAACACATGTAAGTTCTGGCCCCTGAGTTGTAATTGGTGATTTATTCAGAAATGAATCCCTTAAGGTCAAAAAAGATAAACGCCCTTACTTGACAGCATATAAACACATGGTTATGTCGTGTGTGTGTGTGTGTGTGTGTGTGTGTGGCTAGGTGAAAATGTTTAGAGGTTTGCCTTTGTTTATCACCAAGCCCGGTGTTCATTTCACATATGTGATGGCCAAGCAGATTTTACACTGGCTGCTCAGTTCAGCCTTGGCCACCTGCACAGGGGAGAGAGGCTGTTTCTGTACCACTCGCACACTGAGGACAACTCACTAGTGCTTGTTAGCGGGGGTTCTTGGTTCTCACGCTGTTTGACTCTGTGGTCCTCCAGCTTGTGGAAACAAACAATTAACAGGCCGGAAACCATCACAGATGAAAACTAGCCAAGATCACAGAGAATAACACATATGGAGCTGTGGTTTGTCTGTTTTTGCCACGTTGTTTTAAAACCTAAAATAAATAAATAAATGGTTGCATCAGTTCCCATTTGTTTGTGTTTCTTACTTTGGGCTGTTTATTTTAATTCTCAGGTATCAACAAATGTGTACCGTTTGAAGCATTTAAAATATATACTTGACCCAGGTTTTATTCCAGTAAAAATACTCCGTGAACCATTACGTCACTACAATAGCTTGTCAGTAACACCAACATTTACTGCAGTGACATAGTGTACAATATTCATGGAATCATACACCCATCTTGGGCACAGGGACTATGTTTTCTGTACACCCAGAATTTAGTGTGATGTACCAGTGATGTACTCACATGCTTAGTGTGATGTACCATTTAACCCCCTCTGTGGCAGTTATTCATTCATTATTGTCCTTCTTAACTTATGTTGTTTATGAAATGTTGATGATCCTCATTGTTAATTTGTCTTGTGAAGTCAATGTCATGGCTGTTGCCATGTTGCGCTGTCATTGTGCACAAGTGTCAAGATGATAAGTTTAGTTGTATATTTGCCATACCAACACAAAACATACCAATATTTTGCCTTCTTGGGACCATCCTAAGGCATAATCCAGAGGGGACACTGAATGTGTTAATACTTTGGTAAGCACTGTTGCCAATATCGAAATTGTATCATTCCCATGATAGTGCCAGATCAAATCATGTTACTGGAAACATCACTCCAAGGTTGTTAATGTTGCTAAATATGTATCTCTGACATGCTTTGTTTCCATAGCAGTGACACTCTCTGTAGCCCCTTTGGATTTATAACAGATAATGAATCAGAGCACCTAAAGGCAATACAGGGATGCCTGGTAGAAACATCTTCATGACAAATGTGAAACTTTGCTTGCTTACAAGCGACAGAGATATTTTAAAAAGCCCCCAGCATAAATGGGCTGGTATGTATCTGGTACAGTTCATCTGCCTCCTTTTCAGCAGCCTCCTGACAATGTTATGAATTTCCCCACCATGAATTCTTCCAGTGCAGTTTCCAGAAGTCAGATAATGTGCTTTCTCTGCACTAGGCGAGTGAAAACATCTCTCTCAAGTCAATGTGCAACTTTTAGGTTAGCCCTCCCAGTAAAATAATGTGTCAGAAAATGAACGAATTTCATGTATTTTTGAGTCACTGATACTTACAATTACAGCTGCCCTGGATTTTGTAATTGCATTAGACACATCCAACTCTAAACACTGAGGTGAAAAACCTGGATGTGACGTAGACGTTAGGGAGTCCTAGAGTGAGATATCGACAGCGCAGCAGAAAACTGGAAAGACGAAGCCCACAGTGGAGACGGACGACGTCAAGTATGCGATGAGCTATAGACACGAAGGATGTGGCGGGTCTTCGGTCTGCGTCGGAAGATGGAGACTGTGACTGTCGCTCACTGACAGTGGTTCTTCTTCGGTTCAGATACAGTTGCGTTCGCCATGTCGCCATTTCACTAGACTGTGCAGTGAAAAGAAGCAACGGCTGGACTTCACTTGTTGCAGACAAACATGTAGGCTACTTTCCTGTATTAATAAGAGGGGTTCCAGTGAAGAGCACGAGGACACACAAAACTGTACATTCCAAATTGTGACTTTTCATTATTTATTTTTTTTATTAAAAATGGACACATAACTCATGATCAAGACTGTTTAATTTAACCCAAAATGCTATTTTACTGAAATTGAGTTAATGTGCAGTGGAAAATGGGACTGTAGATTGGAGGCAAGCAAAAAAAATGGCTATAATGGCAAATTCTTACTGCAAATGGTCAAGCTTACTAATCCTGACGATCAGACTATGTTCAGAATGAATATTATTGTAAAAGTATGCTCTCTGGCCCTGCCCCGTGCCTCATGCGTTTGCACGGCCCTGTTTAACTGCTCTATAAACTGCACTCTTTAACTGCATTATTGATGAGTCATGAATTGCTTTCTTCCGACTCTGTCCGGCTGCACCTCGGGGAATGCTCATGTTATTACCTCAGTGCAAGGCCATGCATCGAATACTGTATACATTATAGACATTTAGCAGACGCTCTTATCCAGAGCGACGTACATAGTATACCTACCCTTAAGAAAAACTCTTGTCGTCTTGACAGCTCTTGTGGAATTCCCGGCCTGAGGCTGTTGCAGCTAAGTATTTTGACAAAATAGAATAGAATAGAATAGAATAACTTTTATTTTTCCAATAGGGAACTTCAGTTGTAGCCACCAGCAACAACAAAAAAGACATAGACAGTGGGGCAGACCCACAACACACAAACAAGCATATCAAACAAAGACATTCAATAGAATGATTGCATTAATCAAACTTACGAAGTGAATTAAAGTGGAATAGCCTACAGCCAAACGTCATGATTAACGAGATTAGCTGTGTTATCAAGCGGTCCAACACACAAACTCCAAACTTAGGTCAAATTAGATACCAGAGGATATTGACTCAAAGGCTCTATGTCTGGGTTCAGTCTTTGTATATGGCTGTGTTGCATTTTTGATGCATGTGATGCATTTTTTGTGGTTATTATTACATATTTTTAAAATATTTGACACAGCCCAAGGGTAATAGTTGATGGGTTACAATCTGTTGATGAACAACAACATATACTGAAGAGCTGGGCATTCTGTCCACCAGCAGAGCTATGTACTCAGACCTAAAAAAGGTTCTGTTTTAGTTTGCGACATGGCTGCTATTGGTCCATGGAGGACAATTAAACAAAACCTGCTCCAGCTCATAAAGATCTAATCTATGGGGTGTTTTTCCTCCTCTTGCACTGTGTGTGCACTGTGCAGTAGTGTAATGCTGTTGTGTGCATAGTGGTATTGGTACCTATAATCAAAGGCATTATGTATGAAAGTTTTCTTGGCGTGTATTATCATTTAAAAATATGCGTAATAAACAAAAGCATTTTGAATGGATTCAAGATCAAATTTTAATAATTATTTAAGATATTTAGATAGCTGATGGACACAATACAATTGAAGTACCATCCAACCTATATATTTATAACCAAATTATCATTCTCCAAATATATTGGAAAATGATGATAATTAAAAACAATTTGTTTTTTTAGTACTTCCATTCAGTTCTTTAGTGCAAGTACTGCACATATAATAAAACAAAAACATTTATATATAGATTCAAAATCACATTTTTAAAAATATATAATTTGAAATTAAACTGGAGGTTTAAACCAATTTCAATTATATAATGTATACACGAATAATAAATATTTGTGAAGCAGATTAAATAGATGCTGATAGATTTACTGCTGAATATGTACCATCGGGAATTTTGGAGATGTTAGTGAGCAGCACACGAGCTTGTAGCCTGCTAATCGCCAATGACTGCTGTCTGCTCCTTATCACACTTTCTAGTACAGCGCCCTCTACCGGATCATTTTGGAAAAAGAGAGAAAAATATTACCAACCAAAGAGGAAAAAAACAACATTGGTATATTTATTGGTAGCTACCTGTTATGTTTATAGTACAAATAAATGGCTGGGAGGTAGTCAGAATTTATCATAGGAGTGCAAACGCCATGAATACGATAATGTGCAAGTACACAAGATTGTTCAGACCAGGGAGGCCTAAACTGGCCTTAGGTTTGAACTGTGAAAGCGGTAGTCATTTTAGAATAAATCATTTTAAAAAGGCGGGACACATATACTGTATAAATTTAATGAATTTACTATATCAACCCCATTTTAATACACTGGTAATACAGAATTGTCTGAATATTTTTTTTCATCTGGGATAGGGACGTTTATAATAGGACAAAATCATACAGCTCATGCATTTGTTTGGAACAACTAACGTTCAACATCTCTCTCCCCACTGGTTTCTCCAAACAAAATACCTATTTAACAAAATTTTGTTTTCTGAGCAATTATGTTAGCATTCAAGAAGATAATATACATTTTTCCATTTTTGAGCATACAGACGGGTGACAAATTAAAGGAAAAACCAACATAAAGTGTCTTGGTAAGGTGTTTGGCCACCACGAGCCACCAGAACAGCTTCAACGCACCTTGGCATAGATTCTACCTGCAGTCTAGCATAGATTCTAGTCTCTGGAACTCTACTGGAGGGATGGAACACGATTCTTTCAAAAGATATTCCCTCATTTGGTGTTTTGATGATGATGGTGGTGGAGAGCGCTGTCTAACACGTCGGCATAAATGCACACATGCACCCACACACACAGAAATATATATATATATTTCTGTGTGTGTGAGTGCATGTGTTCATTTATGTACGTACGAGTGTATACATACACGTGTTTGTGTGGGGAAGCATGTGAGGGCACGTGTGTGTGCACTTGTATGAAAGTGTGCACACGTATGTGTATGCGCATACAGTATGTGCATATGTATGTCTGCCTACACCTTTATAGTGCGTACACATGTGTATATGTACATATAAGTGTATGTTCATGTGCTCACGCATGTGTGCGTGTGTGTGTGTGTATGCTGTAAGTGTTTGTGTGCTGGCCAAACTTGTCAGAAAAAAGCAGAGCTGTGAATAGTCATTCAGTAGAGCAGAAAGAGGCTGTCTTTGCATATTAATTATTGATTAGTGCAGGGGCCTGGCTGGTATATAGCAAATAGAGTGAATTATAAAAAGGTCATTGTAATATATCCTGACATCATTGACAATCTAATCATACAAATTCAAAACAGAAGTCACCATTAAGAATAACAGAGATATATGCAGTCATACGTGGAAACTATTTGAGAGATCAACAAGGGTCGATTCGCACAAGACATGTCTTAGGCAGCCATGTCATCAAATAAAAACTTCCCAGGATTAATTTTGATCATTTATATAATTGCTTACAGCTGTATATTGTTCTGATGTGGTAATATTTTATTAGGTGTATTGAATTAGGTTTGAAATATGTTGAAACCAAACACATAATAAGTGTAATAATATACAGTAATGTGACAGCCGCTATCCTTTAGATTTTAAATTTGACCAATAATCAACAAACCCTGCTTTCCCAGTCTTATACTTGCAAATCTATGTATCCAGGGAATAATTGCAGTTAATATTTTAGCTTTTGAATATTTATGTGGAAAAAGCAGTCAGTTTGAGTGCGGGGTCATGTGAGAGATTGTGACAAGCAGAGCTGAACGCTTGCTGTCTCCCTGGTGACAGGAAGCGAGGCTCTTTCCTGGGAATGGGCCGAACAGAGTGTTTGCCGCTGGGTCGGCAAGTGCATGGAAGGGCAAATGATGCCCGGCAGGATGCGGTCTGTTTCCTGTACAAACAGACAGACGTACTGTATGCGTCCAACAGTCTGCAAGGCCAGAAGACATTAACATCCAAACCATTATTACAGCCAGTACCTGGCATCACCCATTGCTGTTATGTTTTTTTTTTTACACTAGTTTATTTTAGATTATCCCACTTATTACGATTAATGATAGCATATTATCCCACTCCCAGCGCATATACAATGTTTACAGTGCACTCCAAAAGTGCTCGGACAGTGACACATTTTTTGTTGTTTTGGCTTTGTACTCCAGCACATTGGATTTGAAATGGCGCATCGACTATAAAGTGCAGACTTTCACCTTTAAGTTGAAGGGTTTTACCATATCGGATGAACCCTGTAGCAATTGTACCCCTTTTTCCACAGCTCCCCCCCATTTTAAGGCACCAAAAGTAAGTGGACAAATTAACAACTTAAATAAAGTCATTATATTTAATATTTGGTTGTATATCCTTTGCATGCCATGACTTCCTGATGTCTGTGACCCAACAACATCAGAATACTATGTGTAAAAATGGCTACAATTGCTACAGGGTTCACCTGATATGGATGTAAAAACCCTCAAATTAAAGCTGAAAGTCTGCACAAGTCCAGTGGGCTCAAGTACAGAGCCAAAACGTCAAAAAATGTGTCACTGTCCTAACACTTTTGGAGTGCACTGTTACTCCAGGAATTAAAACCACACTGTTAACATATACAGGCGATCCCAATTTTTTCATCTCAAGGGCTATAGTTGAGGAACTACCACATTAAAATGGTTAATGTTTGACAACTTTATCAAGCACCCACTACAGCCTGCAGTTCAGTGGCTATTTATCACACCAGTATAGAGAAGTAGTCTGAGATGGGATGTTATTATAGCGGGTCTATGTAACTATGTAAGACATGAGACTATGTATTAAGTGTAGATACTTCCTAATATACAGTGCATGCAGTATGTTATTCTTATTCTATTTTCCCCTTTCCATAATAAGGATAGATTCTTATTGTTTGTGTCCATATATTAAGAAAAGTATGCTACACATAGAAAGAGCAAACCGCAAAAGACAAACCCGTTAAACTGCGCCATCTAGTGTAAAGTAAAATCAAGTGGGATGAAGTATTGCCTTCAGGCAGTGTGTAGCATCTTTAAAATAGTTTTATTGGATGAAGTCTTGGATTAATTGAGTTTTCACACCAGCCTCATACCTGCCTCCACCCTTTCCCTTTTTTCCTTTCTCTATAAATTCTGAACACATGTTGTGTATGTGTGTGCGTGTTTGTGTGTCACATTCTTTGCCGTTTTGGTAACATGAACAACGTTTTATAGTAACCTACGTGTGCCCCCTTGTGGTACCCTCGAGGAACACTCTGTTCGCATGTATGCCATGAGTGCTTACAAAATGGTGCGTAACGTACTGTAGTCTACTGTTTCGTTCGAGATACAAATGTAAAAGTGTCTTTCCACAGCCCATCGAATACCAAAAAAACTTTTTTTTTTTAAATTTATTTTCGTTTAAAAATGCAAAAGTAGCTAGCCCCTCTTTTGAGTGGATAAGCCATCTTGCAGAGTTGAGAAAATCTACTCTGAAGTTGAAAAAATCACAAGAATACAAGAATTTGAGTGGTATTATGGTATTATGAGGGAAATAACGGTTTAAAAAATGATCTAATTTTCTTTATTTCAAAGATATGACTCATACATAATTGCATATTAACATATTAACAAAGATATTTCTCTGAATAACTAAAAGAAAGTGGCAATCAGATTAATCTGGTCATTGAAAGTATACCAATTTGAAAGACATGATTAATGACAGTCCACATAAAAAAATATGTCATTATACGGTAAAATATTACATCAAAAATATAAAGAAAAAAATTGATTCGAACCTATACTATATAGCCACATTCCTATATGTAACTGTAAGATTTATGTATTTCTGTCAATACAGAAATATATTCATAACCATTCATATATGAATGTGGCACTAATATAGTTAATGCTATATAATGAAGTGTGTCTTTCTACATATACAAAGATTTACTTATCTATTTGGACTATATTTCACCATATATTGTTTTCTCAACACCAAAAATGTGCTTCATTGCTCAATGTAACAGTTCTGCATGGCTGATAACAATGACTCAAAATACCAGTTGAATACAACATTCAGATAAGGTACAAGTAAGAATGAGAAAATATTCTTGGGTTGTGCATTTGTTTTTCGCTCTTAACTGTATTTCCAATATTTACTACAAAAAAAAATGACATGCAAAAAGCATGAATATGTGTTCTGTGTCTGTGTGAAAAGTTATGGAAGAAATACTGAGATGGAATAAAGTAAATATATGGTGAAATGAAAATAAGAGTTTTAACTCTTTGATATAATGCTTCACACATACGCATGATAAACCAGTATGCTTGTTAAATCTATCCATATTGTGTTGGACACATGTCCTTACAGGTCATCCAATGCGACAAAAACACACAAATGACCATTGTGATAGATGAGGTTCACTTAACTGGACAATAATTGTTTCATACAAATTACTAGCTATTAAATTGCATATCATTTTATGTTTCACCGCAAAAGGCAAAGTATGTTGTTTGCCACCGACATTTCATGTGCAATAGTCAAGAAATGTTTTTGTGAAAGAAATTATCTGTAACACCTCCTATAAATAGGCCGTGTTGCTGTGGTGCAGATCCCCTTGAGATCTATGATGCCAAGGATAAAATCACACTCAAATATAAAGTTGCTGCTAGCTCACAACCTAACCTAACATGTCATGTCATGTCACACTTTCAGTCAGTACCCTTGTTACAGGATTTTAAAACATTATGTTTTTCCCCCCATTACTAAGGGCTCCATTCAGAAATATGGCAGAAATTCCAGCACCGTATCACTGTCCTAATGGGAGCAGAGCCATGACCTCTGTTACTTTCACCCTCTTCTTCTAACGGCAACAAGGATTATATTGATTGCCTTGGCTGAGGATGTCGACAGTGGCCTACACAATAAATAGCAGTTTATTTATGAAATTCATATCCAGTATCATCATCCAGCCTTATGAATATAAATGTAACTGTCTGGACACAGCAGATGCCTGGATTTTTTTCCTGACATGCAATCAGTCATTCAATGCCACACAAACTCAAATTAATTAAATATTTTATAATAAAAATGGTATGAATTTAACTGTTTGCACAACTTACTGTAACAGAGGTGAATTGATGTGGGAATCAAATTACGCTACATCGGAGAAAAAGCAATGCAAACCATTTTTTTTTATTCCTCACGGTACAGATAACAAAGACATTACACAACTGGCACTCTGAACAACACAATACAAAATAAATAGATCTCAATTCAGACATTCATGAGGTTGTTCGCTCACACGACCGGGGGAGTCGGGGGTCGGGGGGTCCCGCCATAGCACTGGGGGAACTAGCCCCGTGCTCATTTGATCGGCGAGTCGAGTATTTCTTCATAATCCTGCCGCCTGCTCTTCCCCACCCAGTAGAGCTTGACGCCGGTCAAGACAAACACGCTGACGATGATGATCAGGGCGCCGATCACATCGTAGACGGACGGGATCATGTGGAGCACCAAGAGCTGGAGGATCATGGCCACCACGATCTCCAGGTGCTGGACGGTGCTGACCAGGGCCGGGTGGAACTTGTTCAGGGCATAGTAGACGCCGAGGAAAGCCACCGTGGAGCAGACGCAGATGCCGATGAGGTAGCCCCAGGTCTCCCCGTCCAGGGGGATTATGGGCTCCTGCATGATAAACATGGTGGATGCCCCCCACACTGTGCCCGTCCAGCCGAAGGTGAAGAGGGCCGTCCACATGCTGACCCGCTCCTTGATGGCCCGGTAGACGATCATGGAGAGGGCGGCGGTGAGCCCGGCCGTCACCGTCATGGTGTAGCCGAAGGCCTCCTTCCAGAAACCCAGGGGCGACTTGTCTTCACTCACGATGTTGGGGATCATGACCAGGCAGAGGCCGCAGACACTGGTCACCACCGTGACGATGTCGGTCAGCCCCAGCCGCTCGTCGATGAGCAGGAACGCCAACGCGGCGCTGAAGACGGTGGTGGTGGCCCGCCACATGATGGTGCCGTTGCTGGGCGGCACGATGGCGAAGGAGGTGTAGGCGCAGGTGATGGAGATGACATTGCAGACACCGTAGAAGAAGAGACGGAGCCGGTAGCCCTTGGGCCCGAAGGGCGCCTCCTGGTGGTAGTAGACCACGACAATAGAGAACACCTGCATCACCGAGCGGATGAAGAGGAGCTCGAGGGAGGGCACCTTGGAGCGGTCGGCCGCCAGGCGGGTGATGAGCGCCACGCAGCCGTGCGCCAGCGCCGCGCCGAAAAGGGCGCCCCACGTCACCCGCGAGGCGAAGACCGAGGCCTCGCCAAAGCTCTGCAGCTGCTCGCCCACCCCGTTATCCGTCTTTGGGCCTACTGACTTGGGCCGGCTCTCCGTCGTGCCGAAGAAAGTCCTGCCGCCCTTGCTGTCAGTCAGCAGCTTCTTGTCGGGGTTCTCTTCCACGAAGGAACCGAAGTCCTCGAAGGAGGGCGCGTCATCGTAGCCCTCTTCCCCTGGCTGGGGGAAGTGGGTGGCGTACTTCACCGTCACTGTGTTGGGGTGGATCTTCACCCTCTTCCTCCCCTGCTTGGATGGAGAGGCGTCCATTTTTCCTTCAGACGAGAGAAAATTCTGGAACGAGAAGGGACATTTTTGGCATCGCTGACATCAAACCCAGAAGCAGAATTTCATGCTTTCACGCTTCACTGAGACCAAGTGCTGATTTATTGCAACTCCTCAAAGCTATCAGGACCCAGTGTTCATAAACATCACCACCAGCACAGGACTAAGAAATACCAAGTTTGAAATGGAGTCACATTTGAACAATAATAGCAACACAGTGTATATGTATTGAAGTTTTTTTTTAAATTCAGCAATATCATTTCAATATCAAGTTTATTTAAGTTCACTGGTCAGAAATGATCAAACTAGTCCAGGAATACTCAGACCAATGAAAGATTATCAGTTTGATGGAAGATATTGTTTGAATGCCCGAAAGCGATGGAAACTACGCTGCCACCAATGTATGGGGTTTGAAACATCAAGTTCACAGCCTTGTTAGTCAACTTTTGTGGAGTTTAGAAATACCACTGAATTTTTAAATATCTCTTTTTAGGTACAATTACCCTATAAGCTGAACACGTCCTTAGCATTTTGCTCATCTCTGTGAGGTGTCTCTACCACAAACGAATAAGATCAGAATCCTTTGTAATAGAATCATTAACCATTTGTAGAGAAGTAATTTTATTAAACACAGTTAATTTGATACACTTTGGTTTAAAATTGGCCAGTTGTTCCGCCTAAATGCATGCTGGGATATAGTATATGCATATGACTCATGTTATTACTAGCGGCTACAACTTTCGGTCCATCCTGAAATTGATGTTTCATTCAGCATTTGTCTTCAAAAATAGTGCTTTAAAGCAGCATGGCTGATACCATGTTTTACTTTTTAAACTCCACTTTTAGTGTTTTTTAGGGTCAGAGCAATTGTCTTTAAACACACGTTTTTAATAACTGTGCAGCATCGATGCAGCAGAAAGATGAAAATGCTGTTCTTTTAAATACAGCATTTGAAGTGGTATGTGAACAGAACTATCACAGCCCTGTATCAAAATTAACTTCTTCAATTTCACATTGCACACCTGCACAATAATGTTTTGAGTAGGTTATATTGAAGAGCAGAGAACAATAAAAATTGTTTTTGGCGTTTCAAGACAATGCATAACCTCCCATTACAGCTTCCACAATATATAGACAATATATGGACAATATACATTTATTGTTGCTTGATCACAGAACATTAGCGTCCGTATTCCATTTTTTTGTTTGACACAAGATAAATTACCCTTAGATCTAGCCTTCATATTTTATATTAACCAATTTTAAGAATGTGGTATATGTTGACGCATTTATTATTTTTATTTTTATCTTTAAAAATAATTTGGTGGGGGGTATGTACGTCCAATTCCCACCGTAATTTGGAATGTCCAATTGCCCCTCCAACCCCGTTCATGGAGCAACCCCACTCTGCACAGTATCATACCTCAGTGCGGTGACGCATAATAATTATTTATTTCTGTCGTCATTAACGACCTCACATACAGGTAAAAGGTTAATGTATAAACGTGTGGAGTAGGCTATGTTTATGAACAAAAGACACATGCATGTTAACACCCCTATTATCTGGATGAAAGCAAATACTTCAGTTCAACATTATAACCTACTCATACTTTCATGTGTATGCAAATATATTTTTTAATACACACGTCAACAATCTGATAATGTACTATAAAAAGACTAGTTATCACGTATTAGATATAGGAAGCCTATAACTCTAGCATTATGCTAACAATGTATTCCAAATTATTCTCACAAGGGGGCAGTAATATTTGGTTCAGTACTATCTCACCCTCATTGATTTGGCTGGACATAGACTATCCGCGTCAGAGTAGCCTACAGTGACGGTGAACAGATTCCAGTCTTGGAGATCAGACCCGTACTATTACCTTCCCTCTGTCTCATCTCAAGGTTATCTTAGTACGCTACCGCTACTGTCACACACTGGAAATGATATGACGACAGAATCTTTACCATTTAACTGAGAACAGGTTTGTTAAACCAATGTGAAACCTGAATCATTTGTCCTTCAAGTACAGAAACTACAAACTCTCTTTGAAGTATGGTTTATGCAGCATCATCCTCTACTTACAACATGTATTATTATTATTATTATTATTTATTTTGTAGCATATGAGCCAATTCTAAAAGGTCGCACTGTAAAAAGAATAAGCTATGTATGTTCGAGTAGCCTACTATTATGAGCGACTCTACTCTTTCACGTAAAAGCCTCCGAAAGGTTGTGCTGAGTCCGAATCCCATTAAATTTATCTTCAGGTCACCAATCTGTGTAAATGGGATACTTATCAAAAACAACAATAACACGTAAACAGCTATACATAAATACGTTTAAAGCGGCGTGATATCAGATAAAGATGATTTTCACAGATGCATGTAAAAATATCGATATTGGCAAGCAAATATAGGCTACTGAAATGATCTGTCTTTTTTTTTCTTATGAATGAAACAGAATAGGCAACGTAATAGGCTACACGTTAAGAAGGCAAACGCGTGGCTGGAGTAGCCCACATTGTCTCGACAGTAATTCGAACCCCTGTGCTATATCCATTGGTTATTAGTCTACACAAAACCATGTCAGATTTAGTAGCCTACATTTTCCGATTCTCAAGACAACCAGCAACTCAACCAGATCTGCTCAGGTGTAGCCTACCAAAGAGGAGTCCTCATACCACTCCATTACCTTAGGAAAATCACGTCCTACCAAATCTCCGTTGAGAAAAACATGAATTAAAGCCATACTCACCTATCTTCTCAAACCAAAATTGTCTCCTAACGTGACATGTACGGATTGTATCATAAATTACAGCGGTATTTTTCTTGTTTCCTCGATACAGAAAACCAAGCATGCCTCTCCATATTTCCCTCGCATGTATGCAGCAAGATTGTCTCTAAAGAGACTCAACGTGAGCTTCTCGCTGTCTCCACGCCTCTCACTGGTCGCTGTCCGCGGGTGTGAGTGCTGCACAACTCTGCGGCTTTCCAGAGTCAGAAAGCCACCGATTCTCAAACGTCGATTCGTTTTGCTGTAATTGCCACGGATTACAGATTCAAATGTGTCACAAGGACAGACTGGTTGGGTCCAAAACGATGTCATTAGTTCTGAGCATGCGTTCAGAAAGACGACTATTGTCATCGCCGTTTTCTCTGAACGTAAGCAGAAATCTTTCCCCTAACTGGTGTGAAGGCATATTTGTCGAAGATAATGTATTCGCATGTTTGCGGAGCTCTCGTTATTGTAAAAACACAAAGAACGAACGCAGACGTCACTCTTCAACCCCCTTCGCGCTCTTACATTTATATACAAATGAATCCCAGGAAAGTATCTGACGCTCTCGTGTTGTAGAGGAGAAATAGTTTGGAGGGAAATTAAATCACAGTGCAGTTCTTTCATGTCATTTTTTTCCATAAAGATTTTTTTCTACTTAGTCTTACAGACAAGTCACATATCACGTATGTTGTGCGGTTATACTGTGCACATTGAGAAGTTGGCTATAACGTAGCCTAACTTAAAACATGGGCGTTCTAATTAGGATAATGTAGGACATTTTGTGTCACGGTGTGCGTCTGCTACCACCGTTGACATAACTAAACTGCTAAAAAGTTTAATAACTACGTTTTTCAAGAAATAAATCATTTATTTTGGGACGTATCATCCTAGGCATGAAATAAGTGGTCTATGACGCATGTAAAAGCATGTAGCCAGCCCATAATCTGGGTGGTGTGTTTCTTCACCCAACGACACAAGCCTCTCCTTCTGTATACAACACAGTCATCAGAGTGGTGAGCAATTTATGCTATGTCTGTGTAAGGCAGGGATTAATATTCTGCGCTTGTTCGCCCGGGACGGGAATAGAATACTCAAATGAAATTCACTGGTGAATTAAACTTGCTGCAAGCCACAAGCGTCATATGCTAAAGACAGTAGGGAGGTGATGTAATCATGTCAGAGGGGCCATCTGCTGCCACATCATCAGGTTACCGTGTCTAATTCCTGTTCCCAACAATAGTTCCAGGTTTAATTTACCCAGTCCCTAATTCTAACCTACAACCATTGTGTAAAAAAAGAGTGCTGGCTGCAAATGACAGGCAGTCTCATTCATGCGATCCCATAAATAACATAATTTCGGTTTGGGTTAGGGACAACAAGGTCTCTTTGACCAGCACTGCTTTATTTTCTTTTTTGTATTCATACTGTATATCAGCCTGTTAGAAGCCATACACTTCTCCAGATTTTGAAATCAGAATATTTCTGTTTCTAGTCTAAAGAATGATTGTTTGTCATAAAAGATACCTCATATCCTGCCCAAAACCTGCATTGGTTAAGGAGCTCCAGTTACACAATTCAGGAGCTCCAGTTTGGTTCATGCAGGTACCATCAACAAAATTAAAAAGTTGCAAAGATTTATGAAAATATACTGTATCTAAAAAGGAGGAAGACGACTGGTTGCAAACGTCATGCGTGCCAAACTTTGAGAACCTCTGGACAAAAATACAGATTTAAGTGTATCTCATCCCTATGCCATCAACCCTTTCTCACAGGAAAGATAAACGTGGCAGTGCACTTAGCGACATTACTCTGTCCACCAGAGGTGGAAATCCAGGGGACATAAAGTAAAAGTCCTACGATGTGTTTCTTACACCCATAGACTCAGCCAGCTGATTTCACTGATAGTTTTAACTCCTCACTGAAAAATGATATGAATTAGTAAATCAAGGTGATTGGAGCAAAATACTGGGGAGGACTTTTACTTTATGTCCTCTGGATTTCCACCTCTGGTGGACAGGCTACATATTTTGGATGATCATTAAGACATCCCGAGTCTTAAGTTGGCTCTGACCTTGAAACTTTGTTCGAAAAACAAGGAAGCAAGGCTCTACTTGCTTGGAAAAGACCCAGTGAACTATGCAGTGATCAACTTTTACTGAAATCAATGGAAGAAAATACTTAAAAGACCATTAAAACCCAATTAAACCCAATTAAACGATTCCAATTAAACCCAATATCCATGCTAGTGGTATCACTCATTGTAGAACTGATCGGTGTGGCTAAAATTATGTACTGACTTAACTTACTGCAGAAGAAGTACTATTAAAACAAGAACACGACCTCCTGATTGCCATGTATTTTTGATCTACAAAATAATGAGGGTTTATAGAGGGTTTCTATTGAAAGCAATTCCCCATTTATTGCTTAATAAAAGCACCACATTTTGAAAGTGTGCTGAGCAGTTAATTGAAAAAAATGATAAATGAGTCATTTGAGAATGTGAAGCTCAGCATATTTCACCAACAG
This sequence comes from Ilyophis sp. 1 JC-2022, assembly GCA_022702515.1. NCBI lineage: Eukaryota > Metazoa > Chordata > Actinopteri > Anguilliformes > Synaphobranchidae > Ilyophis > Ilyophis sp. 1 JC-2022. The sequence continues at coordinate 125,265,531 of CM040395.1, read as the reverse complement.
TGAAACAAAACCCAGTGGAACATCATTAACATCAATATAAAAATACACTCTGTCCCAGCAGGACTGAAAGGGCATGACTGCATTAAAGACGGGGGGAGACTAGTCTAAAGTGAATGATTTTCCCTCACTGTAAAGTTTCCATTTAGCCATCACTTTGACAAAATGTTGTCAGTGCATACATTTCAAGCAAAATCTAAGTTAATTTAGCACTGTCTTTGCACGTATCTTTAAAAGTTCTCATCGTTCCTTTTCCCTGGATGTGCAATTATGCTCAAATGCCTGGGGGAGATTCAGTTGGGCCCCATTAGTGGCAGACAGGTCAGTAATCAACCTTTTAAAACCAGGGTGCTGGATTATACATTTCAAGAATCCTCGACATGGTCTGACAAGAGGAGAGGTGGTCTCCAGATCACCTGTTTGATCCTCATTGGGTCAAATCATGCTCATTAGCCTTGTCCATCATAACCAACCTGTCATTATGCACAATCAATCCCCCACCATTTTTGAATTCATATTTCATGACATTGCTAAGATGTCTACCCTTACAATTGCTTGTTGATAATGTTTCTCACAGCAGCCCAAAGGGCCTGACTGTAATATATTTGACATTTTAAAAGATATAATTAACTGCGTTTGCTTTTGTTTGTCACACATTCGTTATGAGTGGCATTTCGAGAGGAGTCTCGGATCTCACAGGGTCTAACTCGTGAGCTGAGCTCCTCACTGAAAAGCAGTATACCCACTGGAACATTCACTTCCTGCAGAGTATTATGGGATTGGGGAAAGAGAAAAGAAAATTGTAGAATGAGTGGCTTCTGACATTTTTATTTCAGAAAAGGCATTCCACATGCGTGGGAAGGGATGACTGAGACCAGAGAACCAGCAATGTTACCCGCCGAGGATCACTCTGGATTCAATCAAAAGGTCACCTCAAGTGAAAGCCATTTTCAATCCAAGATTCATCTTGTGATGGCTTCAGTTGAGCATGCACTGTAAAAAATACATTCTTACCTAACATGGTCTTACACATGTTTGCCAGACTTGGACTGAATCAATATCAGATATGACTAAGGTTGTGTGGGTAGTAACTACATGCCAAGACAGACAAGGATTTGCCCACATGGGGATTGCTTCTTTTGCTATGCATCGTACTGACTCATAGAAGAGTGAAAGACAGGGGTCAGATCCATTCTGTAGGGGGCTGTTTTGCCAGAAAAAAAGGGCTTTACACAATTTGCCTTTGTTTCTAAATAAATATTTTACTTCATGTTCATAATTGATCCACAAAAGAAACTCCCATTAGAGTTTCTCCACTAGAATGGGAGTGACATATTATTATGAAACAAAATCAATTGTGAAAACCCCTACGCATAAAGGCTTTTGCCGAAAAAATAAAAACAGAAGAAAAAATTTTGAAGAAATTTGACTGCGGCAACCCATGTCCCTTTTCTTTACTGAAAATATTTATTGAACATTTAGGGGAATAAATAAGCTGTTAAACAGAGCTCACACTTTGCTAACTGATGAAGTGCTACCCATGATACCAGACGTTGAGTCAGTTGGTTACTCAGGCCCTGGCATAATAACACATAGCATAGCACAGCTCATGGGAGCTATGCGCCGTAGATCAATATAGAGAGCAATAGAGTAAGCATCACATGTTCAAACTGCATATTAAAGAAAACGTTGAAGCAAGCAAAATATGAAGGCATTGTCACACCACAACCACTGTAAGGCCAATGATCTAAAAATAAAGCTATGAAGGGCATATTCGCAGAGAGCAACAACAGGATCTGAAATTCAAACACTGTGTCTGCAGGCCAAATTGCACCGTATGCAACATCGATCAAACGTATCTGAGAGCCACGAATCGTACTTCGATTACGAGCCCACGGTAAGTGCATGGATGAAACATACGGCTTTACTGATTGACAGACCTGGTTGGGGGTCTTACCACAACACTTCCATCTTGTGCGCATTAGCATCGAAGCCCATTTACCCATTTCATAAGAGCCCTGCATTAGGGCTAAGACGCACAACAGCAATTCATGTGTCGTTGAGAAGAGAGTTTCCTTTGGTTTGATTGTGAGGGAAGGGAGTGGGGGGGGCAGGACTATGTTTCCATGGCAACCCTTTGCCAGAGGTTACTTGACAGAAAATCCACAGCTTGAGTCTATTTCATAACAAACTCCCTTGCTTCTGTCATTACATACTGCTCCACCCCTCCGACCAGAGGTGGGCAATTCCATTCCTGCAGGACCGGCTCCGTTGTCACCAATTACACTGGCCAAATTAGGTAATTAGCGGAATACACTTATGCTGGTATATGCGTCGATTAGATTAGACCACAACGAGACGTTTCATGTTGGGACACAGTAAGAGTCTTCAGCTGTCATTCATGATGACGTTATCAAGAAACGTAGCTCAAATGTCAATTACTAAATAACTGGGCTAATTACATAATTAAGAGCAGAAGTCGATGTGAAAACCCAGAAACGGATGTCGCCCTCTTTGCCCACTTCTGCTCTATTCAGACTCATATCAATGGTCACATCAACCATTATGGACTCCTGATCAGCCGAACTGGGTCATAACGCACTGGCCTCATGCATCAGAGAAATTTCCCTTGAGGTTGAGTTTACTTAGGGAAATTGATCATGTTACATGCATAAATCATAGCAATGCGTAGCAAGGCTGCAAACTTCAGCAAATTAAATACAAAGTAGATTCCTGTGGTGATGAACATTCAAACATATGATTATTATATATTATAAATATTACTGTGTAAAAAAGGCAAGGCAAAATGGTAGGGTATTTTTAATATTTCTTATCAAATTCTACTGGCTGCAGAAGAAAGAAGAGTGTGTGTATTTTTAAACAATCGACCACTTAATGCCCAGTGCTGGAGGGCTTTTTCAAAGCTCTTTGTCTGTTGAGGTACATTACATACATGAAATACATTATTGAGAAAGGCCGGAATGTCCCGCATCATGCAAGAAAACCTCCTGTTCTATTTTCATTTAAAATAAATGTTTTTCTTTTAACACCATTAGCGGTGAAGTATTCTCTACCATGCCCATTGTAACATGAATATGCACAAGAAGCTCACGCCTGTTGAAATGATTCAAGGAAACAGTTTGTATGTCGTCAGGGCTTCTTGTGGACTCGCCCCTTGAAGGTTCTTTAATTTCAGCCTGTGTCACAGCCCCAGGTCAGATCTCTCCCTGTGTAATTCTGTTTTCTTTATGTGGCTTTCACTTCGGGGGAAAGCCAAATGAAGGCAGGTACAATTCATTTGAATTTGACATGTGCTTACTCAGACCAGGAAACCATGCATAATGAAAGGAAACTAAATTTGTGAGTCAGTTATTTTGAGTCGAAACATAAACAAACCGCCTCGTGTTCATTATACACAGAGGTCGTTTCTAGGCCAAGCTGCTACTTTGAGTACCAAAGGACCGCCTCCCCTCAACTCCCAGTGCTACAGCGTGTGGTGGTTGGTGGTGGAACTGGGTTTGTAAAAACCGAGGTTGGGTTTCGATTCCCCCAGGTCACTGCCACTGTTGTGTTGTACTTCAGGTAGTACACCTGCTGCATTGCTTCATATATATCCCAGCTGTAATATGGATATACTATGTAAAAAAAAAAAAAAATGCTGTGTAAGTCGCTCTGGATAAGAGCGTCTGCTAAATGCCTATAATGTAATGTAATGTACAGTGCAGCTGTATCAGGGCATGAATGGGAAATTTGTAAAGCAAGACTATGTCCTTTTAGAAGCCTGACTGTCAGATGCAATTATCAGATTTGGCAGAAGAACATGACAGAAATGTCTCAAGCTAGTGCTTGGGGAATAATATTCTACCAAACAGCCCTGTGGCTTTTGTCCGCTGCCTGATGGTATAAGCTGTGATTGTTCAGTGCTTGGCTGGGAGACCTCCTGGGAAAACAAAGCTGCTTCTAGAGGTGCTGTTAGTGTGGCAGTAGGTAAGCAATCTTCCCTCTGGACCAAGCAGAATAGAATACAAATGCCATAGCACAGTTACTGGGAAACTGCGCTGAAGTAAATTTAAGGTGGTGTTCTTAAATTCATCCATTTTTATTTTTTTTTATGATGGCTTGTAGTGAGTAATAAAAAGGCATTGGTTCACTGTGTCGTTTTATGAGAAAACTTGCTTTAGAAACATTGAATTCCATGCCTTCACTGCTTCCTTTTGTGAGAAAAATTATTTGTGTACAATGCATGTAGCATAATGCTTACACTCTCCACTGTTGCTTTCATGGCCAGACCATGCCCTTCACCCACTCTTTAGATCTTTACTTACGTCCATTCAGATCACCTTCCCCATCTTATCAGCTCAGTCCGTTACCGTGCCCTGCAGCGATGATGACATCACCGTTCAGGCTAATTGAGTTTTCCCTTCTGCTCAGAATGGCCCGTCGCACGTCAGGGCAAACAATTAATGCACCGTTACGCTGGCTCGTCTCGAGGCTGAATAAGGAACCTGCACTCGTGGGAAAATAGATTTGTACCGTGAGGAGCACCTGCTGGCGGTCTGTTGACATTAAGGACAGACTAGACCAAAGATCCGGCAGGAAGCAAACAAAAATTCGCAGGTGTGCTTATTTAAAAAACATTTAATCGCCGTCTATTCATCATGTAGGATAGCACGCTTAATCGATGGTAGATTTACGACGTTCAGAGTCACCATTACCTCTGCCACCGTGTTTAAATGGGACTGCCATTGGCTCGGTTTAGCCGTGTGTCGTGAACATAAGATGAACATAACATAAGAAAATAAGAAAGCCGGTAAAAGTCAGTAAAAAATGGACGGATTTTGATTAAACAATATGTGAGACTAATATTGTTAAGTGTGATGCAATGTAGCATATACACCAGACAGAAAGCCACTTAAATGTTGTTTCAAGCATCAATACAAATTTAAATAAGACATCTAAATTAATATAAGACCCTTGGTTTGTGAAACAAAACATCTGTCATATTTGCAGAATGAATAATGTACCACCAGTTAAAACAGATAATTAATGGTTAATTCACTTCATCATTTACAACTTCAACCCTCCTATTATGTTGACATTTAATGACACCTTTTAAGTTTTGGGTCAAATTGACCCCAACAGTTTAAACCAACACAAAATTATTGTAATAGAAACATTTTGACCCTTTGTGTGCCACCTTCTTAATGTCTCCCACTTGGCTAGACTTTTATTCCTAAATATGAAAAATCTGTGATAAATTTTCATTTTAGAGGCGGAGGTAGGTGAAAATTAGCAAAAGTTTAAATGTATATTTGCTTATATTTATATAGCTATATAACCTGGGGTCAAAATGACCCAGCACAATGCCTTTGTACAAAGTTTGTACAGGGTCTTATTACAAGACAGCATTATGCTTATTGCGTGTTTTTCTACTTAATCCCACCATTATGAAAAGTCAAACAAGATGAAAAAAATAACTGGTTATTAAGAATGTCAAGCACTGCATCGGCTCAAATTGAACATAATAGGAGGGTTAAGCCAACATTTAACATACCGTCAAAATTATACGAAATAAGGTCACACTCAACATTAAACAGCAAGTTACAGTAACAAAAAAAAATGAGTTACAGGTGTGACAGCTGATTGCCATTTACCAATATATAGGCTACTTATGGTGCATTTCCACAATGGAAAAATTCTCCAGTCAGTTTCTGGATTTAATGGGTACAGGTGGGGTTGGGTGGCTGGACTTACCCTGTGGTAGAGCCATCTGAGGCCTTTCAAAGCTGTTTCAGCACTTGGGGCCTGATTCACTAAGAAATTTAGCATGTACAAAAAAATGTACACAAAAAACGAATAACATAACCAATGATTGGTGTAAAACAAATACCATGACAAATCTTTGGTCAAGTTATCGGTTTTGTGTGTGCTACAGGCTTTTGCATATACTAAAGGTCTTAGTAGATCAGGCCCTTGGAACACTAGTACAAGTAAAGACGTGAAGTCCCAAGACATTTCTGTAAAAATGCCATTGCTTTGAAACATAATTGCTAGCTGCCTAATACATCTACCTTTATTTATCCTTCAGGTAACAGCTTTTATTTAATTCCACCAGCTTCTGAAATGGAATCTTTTCTGTTTCATTGGAAGATGGCCAGAGTTCAGGGGGTTAACGTCCGTCTAGTCTCACAGTGACACACAGCACATTTCTGCGGATATACAAATGCAACAGTACATCAGAACGGAACAGTGCACCTCAAAGATATTGGATTTACTCAGCTCATCAAACATTGCAATGAAAAAAATGAATGAAATTGAAATCTCAGTATAAAGACATTCTTCTCACTCTCATCGTTAATCAAAAAGCAAGACACATTCTTGTATCTTTTTGTTTGTGTTCCTGCTCACTGCCATAGTGATGTAATATTGCATTAATCTTTGTTGTACATGATCAGATAATCAGTACATACAGTATATCCTGATATACAGTATATAGTTCTCAGGCCAAATCTGAAAATGGGTGGGATGCATTACTTTTTTGGGGGTCTTCCCAATGTGGGGAAAAGCCTCTGGCTACCAGTGGGAAGAATTACATAAATATACACTACCGTTAAAAAAAAATCAATACTTTTATTCACCAAGGTGGCATTAAATTGATCAAAAAGTACAGTCACAACATTAATAATGTTACAAAATACTATTACTATTTGAAATAACAGTTTTTTAATTCAATCTTTACATATGATTGCAAAGCCCCATTTTCAGCAGCCATTACTCCAGTGTACTAACAACACGCTGTGTTACCTCATCCTTAAGTAATCATGCTAATGTGCTAATTTGGTACTAGACAAACCATTGCATTATATTAAGCTCAGCTGAAAACAATTGTGCCCATTTAATAAAGCTATAAAGTGTCTTTTTTTGAGTTGCTGAAATAGAACTAGAATTAAATGAAAATAGCAGTTTGGAACATTGTCAATGTCTTTTTTTGATCAATTTAATGCTACCTTGGTGAATAAAAGTACCAATTTCTTTCAAAAACATAAAAATGTCTCAGTGGTTCCAAACGTTTGAAAGTATAGTGTACCAAATTAGGTAAATGCTTAGAGCCACAGTTGGGATTGCATGTAGGACTGGGGTGTTAGGCTTTAGGGAATGCTGTTAATCCATCGTTAAGACTGGGCCAGAGCTGTTGGTAGTCAGATGGAGTTCTAAAACCAGGCACTGTTTGAATGCTCAGTTGGGTTGGGTTTCAATATAGCCTGGGCACAACACAGCTGAAAGTTCAAAGTTGAAAGTGGGGCACTCAACAGTAAAGAGGGTCCGCTGTGGGCTCTCTCTGGTGCCTAGTCCACAGCTGATGCTTTACTGCGAACAATATGTCTGGGGCCTCTGATGGGGCCACAGGGGAAATGTAGTTATCTGCTATCTTTAAGAGAGCTATTACACAACTCTGCTCCAAAACTACATTAAATAATTTTGTTTTCGTGAACTAAAAAACAGACGGGATCAGTCAGTGAGCTTTACCACACATTTCCATGAGCTGAGCAAATTCGACTGAAACCGCTTTGTCACATTCCAAATCCTCTCTAAGCTACAGGCGACTTATTAGAATGCGTGACTGTATTATCAAAGCCTGCTGCGGTTCAGCTTACTTTATCAAGTGTGCACAGATTCTTTTTTTTACAGACATTTTAATGGATTTTCAAGAATCAATCCCAAACAGTGGCTTCAGTTCAGCAGATTGGCCCTCTTCGCCAGGCACCGCTGCCGCACAGAAGTGATACGGAGAACAATGAGCGATTTATGTGGCCGGGGAAACATTCGTAATTCTGTCCCTCAAAGGTCACAGGCATTCATAATTTTGCTGAAAGAATGCTTTTACATTGCATAGACCTGCAGTATCTTTCATTCTGCAGAGAAGATGTGAACCCTTTTCTCCACTAATAAAACACTGCATCTTGAAGGAGGCATTTGAAAGCATCGGTAGACCGTCAAAATAGAGCCACGTCTAAAGTTCTTCTGTTCCAAAAAATGCCTGAGATGAAAAATACATTTTTTGCTAAATAAATTTAAATTAACAACCCTATTTTATATTCAAATGGGTGCTTTTAAGCCAAAGTTAGGCAACCCTGGTCCTGGAGTGCCAGAGATGGTCCTGGTTTTTGCTCTATCCAAGCCGAAAACTACATAACTGGATTGATTTTAATTAATCAGATGAATGAATGCAGGTGGCCATGTGCTGGAGGCACTCAGTGTTTCAATGAGCATTTCACCATTCAGAATATTGAGGCTTAGACAGACCTTTAATCATCCATCAAGCCATTGTGATAAAGCTCGGATTGGACAAAAAACCAGAAACTTCACTGGCACTCACCAAGGTTCCCTACTCCTGTTTTAAGCTTTGTTCTCAGTATATAATAGAGAAACATGGAGGGTAGTGTTTGATTGTACTTGTACATACTTTAATTCCCTTCTGCGTCGATAGTCACTCTAGCCAAAACCCATCATATCACTTTATTTTTTATCGGGATCCGAAATTGTCAATTTACCACAGAAGAAATACAAAGGAAAAAAAACAACCACAGCATCGCTTTTTTTAGTCAGGGGTCAAAATGGATATTGCCAATTAAGATAACGCCTCTGGGTAAAATCAGACAACCTATCCAGTATTAATATTTAACCCCTTTACATGTGTTCTAGTCATGTTGTCATCTCAGAAAATTATTTTTGGGTCATTTTATCATTATATACTTAAAGCTAGTAAAATCAGACTTTTTTCACAATACTGCCAAATCCTTTTAAATTTGTTGTAATTTTTAGCAAATTTGCAATATTATGCATCTCATGTGCAAGTATGATCTTAATTATTGATAAAATCAACTAATGCTAATAGTAGTTGGTGCTGACTAGAGTGGTGATAAATATTTATTTGCCTTTCAGTTGAGCCGATATGGAGCCAGTGGGAGCTGTAGTGTCTATAAAAAGAGGAATAGCAAGTGACATTAATTGGCAAAAATGCTTTATTTGTAAGTATTACTATGGAAAAAAACAGGCAAGATAAACTGTAAATCGAATTCAGGATTTTCTGGACACGGAAACCGAAGAGATCCAATGGCACAAAACATGCTATGCTGCTTTTACCAATGTCACTTTCATTGCTCATCATAAGAAGCTCTTTGAAAGCACACGTGCAACCACTCACGAGAAGAAAATAACTCACTGAAACCTACAAGCAGCTGCCGCCCTCGCTCCAGTAGAAATTCAATGCCTCCAGTCACTTGGGGAGAATGTTTTTTTTTTTTGTCAGAAGGATAAGCCTGGGGACAAACTTCACAACATCCAAGTCTTCTGAATCTGAAAAGATTCTTCACCTAGCTCGGCTAGACACAGAGTTGCGATGCAGGCTCGCTGGAGTCAATGATTTGATTGCCGCAGAAGGCACATATCATCTTATCTGCTACAGGGCATTCCGAAGCACTTCATCAGATGTAGATAATCCATATACCATTTGCTTACACAATGTGGCAGATGAGCTTAGAGCAGGAGTTGCCAGAGGTGAAATATACCTTTTGAAAAAAGTTTGGGAAAGATACTGTGAACTCATTGTAGACTTTGAATTTGAACCAGGGTATACAGAAGTCAGCATTTCAAGACAAAACTTGACAAATTGCTTCAGGGAAAACCATTATTTGCCCAACTGAGCCTATATTGATATTTCTTAAAATGACAGCTAAAGCTGCTTTCCATAACCTAAAGAAAACAATGATGTACAGGAATCCCAAGATAACACTGAAGGGACGAATATGGCTAGTTATGAAAGTGGAAATGTGGACACTGAGATACTGAGTTGGCTGTACTGGGTGTCATTCAAAATCAAGGCAGACATCAGGGAGTCCTCAAGACATGATTTAATCGGTGGGATAGATCAGCATCATGCAGAAAAAGTGCCTGAGAGTCTGTACCTGCTGTTACGACTCCTTTGCATTGGTGACAGTTACGGTGACCAAGAAAATGAGGATGAAGAAACCCTGAACACAAAGCTACTCAGCATTGCTCAAGACATTGTTTTCTTAGCATCTGGTGGACGGAAACCAACACCAAAACACATTGGAATTGAAGTTGCAGTGCACCAAGCTACACGCTCAGAGGACCTAGTGCAGTTACTTCATGCTGCTGGGCACAGCATAAGCTATGAGTCAGTGTTGAGGACAGATACTACTATAGCAAATTGTGTGTGATGCATGTTTTGCATTGTGTAAGTTAATGTATACTCAAAACAAAACAGAGTAAACTCTTTTTATGTCAAAAACACCCTAAATAAGTTGCCTCAAATGTATCTTTTACCATAATGTTTACAAAAACATTGCAATAACATTCAAAATAACTTTTTTTTATTGATCTTTTATCTATGTCCTTTAATATAAAATAAAAAAATATTTAAAAATTCAAAATTAAGCACATGCATACTATGTTACATTGGACCATTTGACCATATAGCATGAATTGAGTATTTGAATATTAAAGTCTAAAAGTCACAAGAAAAAAATGTCAACATAACAACCACTCTCGAACTTCTTCTATGGGTCCCTTCTAAACAAAAAAATATGTTGTCAGCTTTTACCCAAACATGTTTGCATAAGTAATATCGGAAGCATTATTCTGAATTGGCCCCCTGACTATTTGATAGGATCAAATCTACTATCTCACCACACCAGTGGTTATATGGCATGTAACCATGACATCATGGGATCGGGGGTAGTTGTGTCGACTGGCTCCACTGCCATGTCTGCCTCTTAAAAGTTTCCTGGCAACCCAGTAACTGTGTGCCTGCTGATGAGTCATCTCTCTGAACAGCATGTATGGTCTCTTTTGTAACAACGTATTATGACTTATGATTATGTGTGAGAATAGCCTGAGAGATTTCTTTGAATGGCTCTAGTGCCAAAATTAGAACAGTTTTTTAAGTCACTCTGGATTCATTTTTTGACACTCAAGCAAGAAAATAATGTATCCTTCATGGCCACAGCTGCAGAAAGGAAGGTATTGGAGTTGAAGTGATATTTAATTCTAGGCATGACGGTTGAGGGTTTGAATTGTCCCATCATGCACTATGCATGACAAGTGTCACATGATTCTAACTAGCAGACCTTGTAGTACAGAATTGGATCAGACTCAATTTTGACTGAAGAATAATATTGTATTGATAGATTTTTTTCTTTTGTGGAGATATAAACATAAAATGTTAACATAAAAAACCAATAGTCATTAGAGTAGAAAACACACAAAGGAACATTTCAGCATCTCCATTAGTATTGAGTTTGATACATATGGGAAATATAAAGCTTGCTTCCTCCTTTGTGTTCTGTTAACAAACAAAAAATGTTTTTATTCTCTGTGACAAATAAAGATTATTCAAAATATTGTGTAACAAAAACCCATGTAATGCCATAATGCAACAGTTTTTTTCTCATTCCTGAAAATAGCCTTTTTGGCCTTTGGGATTAATATTTTGAAATGTAAAAATGCACAAATATCACACTAATGTACCGATTTGACACATTTTGAGAAGGCATGCACTTATCCTCTGCAATGTGCATCGCTCCCTTATGAAAATTCTACTCCAATTATTTTTTTAGTCCCAACTTCCAATCCTCTGTTAAAATGTTTCTGAATGTTACTGACCATTATTATCCCTGTGACTTGACATAAGGGCTCATAAGCCTTCATAAATCCCGATGGCAGCACGGGACATGACCTCTTGTTGGCCACCATACCCTCTGCTCCAGCCTGCCACTCCTCATAATGCTTCATTGCTTGAAATATTTTATATGGCGGGAAAAATGCATATCATTTGACAGTATGTGTGTTAAAAAGTGTTCACACTCCCGGTCTCTTGGAAAACAGATGCTGTTCTGAGAGACTTCCAACCGAATGATTCAGCCAAATAAAGATGCATGAATGTCAGCCTCCATTATATTAGCCTAGTGTGAATAATTAAGCCTGTCTACATTTCATTTTAACTTCATAGCCTTGCTTTATGCTTGACAGCATGACTTAGTCCCCAGAGAAGGAGACGTGATCATTCATAATGTATATGATCTCTTGATTAAAATAGCCACTCTACTGCATACGGCTGTTATTTTTCTTCCTCTTTCAGCTCGTAATTTTCAGTTTGAAAAAAATGGTTTCACCATAGACTTCCCTGTAGGACCAACCATACTGCCAGTTTTTTATCCAAGGACTACATTTAATCATCATATTTCTATTTCAGAAAGCAGTGTTTCGTAACACTCACCCCGTAGGCATACCCTGTATACTGGTTCTCATTATCGCAAAGCTTCCAATTCTATCAGGTTTAACTGAACAGTTAATTGAACACCATCATCCTTATTTGATATCTCTACATTTCTGTTTTGAGCATTTTCTGCAAATTAAATGTACTGTTGGAGGTGCGTGTGCCAATACAAAAATCCAGTTTCTCATCCTGCACATTTTGGTCATATCTGCCCCTTGAATAAGCTTGCTACAAAGATCTAAATTAAGCTTAATTTATCATTCAATTAACTTTTCTAGGCCATGCTGAATAACAAGTTTCTCTAAAGCAGGGCTGCCCAACCCTATTCCTGGAGATCTACAGTCCTGTCATTTTTCATATCAACCCGAATTTGGCACACCTGATTCTACTAATGAGCAGCTCAACAAGCTCTCTAGGCGTTGAATGAGGTCTGATTTGTTGAAGTAAAAACCTACAGGACGGTAGATCTCCAGGAAGAGGTTTGGCAGCCTTGCTCTAAAGCAATGAAGGTGATATACCTCTGATATAGATTTATTTAAGAGACTTAAAGGAATATAAATACTGTATCTTACAGAGGTACGGTGACTTGAAATTTGAAAAAATAAATATATATATATATATATATATATATATATATAGGGAAGGGAAAAATCTAAAAAATATTTTCCCAGAAATAAAAGCATTTTTTCCTTTCATATCAGCATATTTTTATCTTCGTAATACAAACAACCTTAGTAAAAAAAATCTCTGGTCCCGTTTAATATGAAAAGTGCATGTACACAAAGATGTTCCTATCTTTTAAACTTCACCTAGAAAGCTGGTGGATACAGCCATTTGTGTGTTTCCTTTGCTTCAAGTTCCCATATTCAAAGGCTTCACTGTATATGATTTTTATGAGAGGTTGGTGAACCACTTGATGGTTGGTCATGGTGTTACGATGCGAAGCCAGACTGTTTTTACCAAGCACAACAGAACATTTTATAATTTGGAAAAATCAATCAAGCTATACTTGGTTAGATTACAATGACAATAAATGATATGAATACGACTCGAGAACATTTATAAATCTTTTTTATTTATAGAACATAAACTGTATGAAAACTACACCGGAATTGTCTTTTTACGATACAAAAAGTTTTTGAAAAACTGAAAAATATGCGGCCAATGCATACAAAATGTATATCAACTATAGTATGTAATTATATTAAATTGAATTGCACTCATAAGTTCATTATATTAGTCCATATATATATTACATATACTTTGAATAACATATGATATATATTATGTAATACATTTGCAGAATTTAAATATACTTAAATGTATTTTTTAAAAATAAATAATCAGGTTAATATATTGGAAATGTAATTATTTTTGGTACAGGAACAGCCAGTATCTGTAATGAATATCTAAGAGCAGACACTAGTCGAGGCATGTCAAATCCACATTAGTGTTCAGTTGGCCATACAGTGAAATCTAATTAACTGATAGCTAAACTGTAGCTGAAATCTCGCTTATCATCCTCCGTGCCATGCAAAGAAAATACAGATAGCTCACGATGTGGCTTGTTTATCAGCACAACGTTTTTGTTCCTCTTGATTTGGTGAGTGAAATATAATTTTGCTGTTGGAACGCACAGGGGCTGAATACTACGCAGCTGTGAGTCATTCTTTCCGCAGGTATAAAAATGTAATTCTTTTCCATACTGTTCATATGTATATATGTGGCATTCAGCACCTGTGTAGTACAACAGTCTGAATATATTTAATTCACCAGATCCAGAAGAACCTGTGACCCTGTGATTTCTTTTTTTTTTCTAAAATGAAAGCAGATACACAATTTCGCCCTTTCTTGTTGCATGCACATGCAAGATGGCGAGTGAATCCCTGTATTTGATACTTCTCGTCCCCCCTGTAATTTGTCTGGCTGCAGCAGAAGATCCTTCCTGACAAATGGTTTGCATTGGCTGAGAAGATTAAGCAGGCCCAGCTGTCTGTATAGGGAGATAGATGGTTACTCTGTGAACGAGATTAGTCCAGTTCTCTGAAGCGCTCCCTATAAACTATGCAGCATGTAATTAAACAACTATCACAGCCTGATTAGTGAGTTGCATTGGCCGGGTCAATACTTTTCCTGAATCTGAGTTGATTTGGTGCATTTAACATGGAGAGACAGCAACTGAGTCCTATTTCAAGCCTATTTAATTTCAATATGACAACAGCAATGATCAGTTGCAGAGAATGTGTAAAAAATTATAACAAGACTGAGTATCCAATCTCCATGGTAACAATTATCAATGCTTCACTTGATGTTTAGCATACAAAATGCCATATTTCTTATGTATAGCGGTTGGCGCACATGTGCATAACCATTCACAACAGTCAATGATAACCTATTTAGAGTGTCATGCCCTCTTGACCCCCCCCACCACCACCACCACCATTATCACTATAACTGTTCATAGCAAGTTGTGTTTATTGTGACTGTTCGTTTAAGTGCTTCGAATGCTTTTTGATTAATTCACGTCATGTGATTCTACACTATCGGTTAAAATTAACGCATTACTTTGAAATGGTCTGCAGCAATGTTATCGTTATTGGGGTATCATTTCACATAATTGTCAGCCTTTATTCTTTAATTGAATGGAGAAATAATATGACTTCCTGAAGAAAGAGCAGCAAATGTCAAAAACAAAATGTATGACATTTTAAAATTTTTGTAAACTTTTTCACCAGTATGTATCCCATTGCAAATCAGAGGACAGCTTTGTATCAGAGACAGCTATAAGACTGGTACACAGCTGGTACTTAATTGGAGCAGTGCAAAATATGCTCTGCGGCTCCATTACCGTCTGAAGACACGACAAGGGCGGGCGTTGAGTGGGCCGTCACCTGCTCCTGGATAAACGATGCGTGAGCGCAGATGATGTTGAGTTTAGCATCTGGAGACAAGTGTCACAGAGGCGATAAAATGCTTTCGCAAAATCAACGGCTCCAAGGCAGCGATTGTAGATTAATTATCATGTTGGGGGGGGGAGGGACAAAGCATAAACGGACAGTCTGGTGAGGGGGTGTCATGAATGCAATTTTTTTATTTTACAGCCTGTCTGTAGACACTGTCTGCTGCGGTGGGCAGTCAAAAAGAGAAGATGTAAAAATCAATCTCACGCTACCGCAGCTGATTTTAATCGCATTGCATTCGGTGACCAGGGAATGGCCTACTCTGTAAGATCGCTGCTATTTCACTGTCGTCGGAGCAAACAAGCGCCACTGACGGCGTACCGAAATATACTGCTCCCAAGTGCATTTATTAACACCAAACAAAGAGCTTAATAAAAGTAGACCTGTGGGAGCAATACATATTTCACTGTGTGGACTCTGTGTTTTTTAATTTGATTTACTTCTCTCGGTTGAGCACCTGATGACACTCTTTTTATTCTTTTCCATGTATTTTTGGGAATCTTTCCATAGACGCTTAGGCTACCACTTTTGCATATTTGACACTACAAATTGTAAAGGTTTTTTTAGTTTTTTTTTCTAGAACCATAGAACTACAAATCTGTGTGAGTCAGTCAACCTGTGTCTGAAATGGAGTTCCTGTTGTGTCACAATTACTCAAAAATATTCATACTTATTATTGTGACTAATAATTTATCTAAGCCTGGAGAGAAGTGAGCAAAGTGAAAAAAATGTATTGAGAGTTTGTAGACACACATATGATGCACATATGATGATATGAGGGAGGATGTGCTTTTCCACACCACTGAGTGACTTTCAGCTGCGGTAGGCCTCTCCTTCTGAACCAACAGCATGGAGAATTCATCTTAACAGTGGGAAAGCTCGGCGACTTGTTTCACTAAGTGTGAAAATGTGAATAGTATATACCCAAAAAGAAAAAATATATACCCAAAATGACTGTCTGTGGGGTCTTGGTGGCACTATCCACATGCTCATTGCGAGCCGCAATGTCGGCGGTTCAAACCCGGCCGCGCGACCTCTGTCGCGTGTCTCTCCCTATCTCTCTCGCTCCCCATTCTTCCTGTCTCTCTACACTGTGCTGTCAAATAAGGCTGAAAAAGCTTTTTTAAAAACACTGTCTGTTTTTTCATTTATTTAGAAACTTTTTTTTATAAATGGACCCAGTTAATACGGAAAAATATTTTTCGAGGTCAGAGAGGCCATGAAATCAAAGACGGATATATAATGACAAATGCATGACTATGGCAACGGGGTAATCCACTGAAGAAGGCAGGCCTACAATGAAAGGAAAGTGTCTCTGCAACGCCACTGGCAAAAAAAAATCAATGCAAATTACAATAACCTTTGTCCATACGAATATTGTTTACTTTCTCATCTGACATCCATTCATATCCAACTAGCCGTAGTAATCATCTTCATTTACCTTTCTGTAGAACTTCTAGCCACCAATTTAATATTAAATTCAGAGGTCCGAAATTCTGGAATACCTTGAGCTTGACTCTGAGACATACATCTTCTCAGCCAGCTTTTAGAAAACAACTGAGGGACTACCTCATTTCATCTAGTGACATGACTTTATTTCCTTCTTAATAGGTTATCTATTCTAAACTTATGTAATTTGTTCATTTGTTTTCTTTTATTTATCTTCTTAAATTCTGTTTTCATTTCTTTGTTTTTGTCTTGATTTTTTTTGTTTTGTTTTGTTCTTGTTTTTCTGTTTGTTAGGTTACTTTTTCTTTCTTTTGTATTTGTTTTATGTGTTGAGTATATTGTTAAATCTTTTGATTCTTGTTCTTGATGTGAGGGGAACTCTGTACAAGCCCTTTTGAGCTTCTTTTCCCCTCCTAGCACTGTCGTTTTTATGTGCTGAATAAATAAATAAAAAATAAAAAAATAAATAAAAAATGCCAATGAAGACAAAATATGCCAATGTTTCTGTTATATTCCCATAGCAATAGCCGCTGTGCTAATTCATCTGTCCCAGTGTTTTGGCTCTGTTTTGTCTGAGGCATATCATAATAAACTGGAATAATTAATTTGTCTTTAATTTGATCAGTTACCATTTGATCAATTTTCTTACCTCTTGTTATGCAATTGTTTGCAATATACGTAGCACAATAAGCACAAGGTGAATGAACATGTGACTTTTATTCTTTGCGGCATGCAACAGTTTTATTGCACAATGTGGCTTACGAGAGTAAATAATCCATCGAAACATGAAAAGCACCTAATTAAGACAAATGAACAGCTTGTTAAAATGCTGGGATCGCAATTGTGGTTGGAATGAAAACACACACACAGTTGTCCCCCAGGACCGAGGTTGGGAACCGCTGAGATAAAGAATTTCTTCTCAGTAGAGCATTTAAATGAAAATGATTAATGTCTGTGTCTGTGTCTGTATTACGTGTCACATGCAATTGAGTTAAAGGATGTAGGAGTGGCTAATCTGCACGGACAAGTAAATAATACACATGTTATTGGGTGCATTATGTTCAAAATGAAAGTTCAAGCTCAAATATTTTTTTGCTATTCTGCTATTTAGGGCTGTGCATAGTAGATTTGATAAACATCTAGAATGGATGCGATATTATGCTTCTTGGGTTGCCCTCATAAGGAAACATAAGAACCAGCTTTCTGCCTCTGTGCCTGCTGGTCTGTACTCCGAACTTGGTGAATTATTTAGAAATGGCGTTAAATCTCTCAAGCTCTTTTCATTTTTCCAAAAGAGACACTCTCCACAAGGCTGCGGTGAACCTGGAATAGTTCCATTCCATCTCTGAGCACAATATGAGTCATTTAGCATTGTGCATAACGGTCTTTTCATGTCAATTTGACCCCAAAAGTTTAAACTGATACAAAACTATTTTAATAGAAAGATTTTGACACTTTCTGTGTCTCATTTTGCGTGTCTCCCAATTGCCTAGCCTTTTATCTCTAAGTACTGTGATGAAACATCTAATTGTATAGCCTGAGGGAAGTGAAGTTTGTGAAGTTTAAAACCTGTATGGGGAAAGTGCCACCAGAATCACCCACAAAAAATTTGAGATAAAAACTAAAAAAGGTTGTATATTTTAAAAAGAAATTATTTTCCTACAGCTACCCCACAAATGATCCCAACAAAAACACTTTTCTAAGGTCGGTACATGACTTTTCAAAATATAGCATTATGTTTCTTGCATGTTTACTATTTAATCCCAACAAATTAGAAAACATAATACAGTTGTCAAGATGAAAAACAAAAGGTTAACTGGTTTTTAAGAGACGTCATTTACTGACTCATAATATGAGAATGAACATGCCAGTTTTAGTGTACGTATCCGGCAGCCATTGTAAAGCTGACAGTTCATCAGAAACCTTTCTAAATCTCTACAATATCCTTCATCACAGAAGAAAACTGTTTGGGCTAATCAAAAACATTTACTAAAACTGAAATAATATTTCAGGCGAAACTATAACTACACTCGACCAACACATTGCGTTGTGACTTACAAACCCTGAGCCAGGTTGTCACGTCGCACTATCAACGGTTCAATTACTCCTGTGTATTGTAGTCTTTGCACAGGGCCACATGTGGCGATCCACACACATACACAGAGTAACAGAGACAGATGGGTGAGTAAGACAGATAAAAACCACACAATAAAGATATTATTGCTATTTAAAATTTTCAGGGTCAACCACTGAAGGTTGTGAAGCGTGTCCGTACAAAGCTTGGAGCCAGGTTTGATCCTGCCAGCCCCCACCACCACACCCCCAACATGTGGTAACCTCTAAGATTAGCATTTAGTGATGGGAGAAAGGACTCAGGGGTGACAGAAGGGTGGGCGGTGACAGAAATTAATTGAGATTCAGGCGCCGCGCGCTGTTGCAGGGCCATTTTTTTTACAGCGAGAGACAGCAGCAGAGCACAGAGCGTGGCGTACACAAATAGACCCGTTAGGAGCCGGCCAGTCCCCCAATCCACGGTGGCGATACGACCTCCGTGCTGCTTGTAATAGAGGTGACAGAGTGAAGCAAAAAACACAATTTTGATGTCAGCTTGGCACAGGTACGTGGAGAGGAGACACATTTCCTACGTTTTTTTTTCAGTGAGAAAAGAGGCTGTGAAGAGGTGATTTCCTCACAGTCTGAAGGCTGATAAAAACAAATAGTGACACAAAGCTTGTTCCCGCCGCAATGAACTGTATTCTGTACACACAGGATGCTGTCGTTAGCCTTTATTGCTCACAAGCAGCAAGTTGGAGAGGGGCAGGTGAGAAAGAATTTATCTGCGCTCCCTGAAGCAGATCCACACACAGCAGTAAATGCGCCGTAATAAAATAAATTGGAATTTGGGAGAAATAAAGATTGGCCGCCATGGAGTTGAAAACAAGGCAGACGCTGCTGTGGAAATTGAAAATTACGCATGCAAGCCTAGCGGCAGTTGTGCTGTCGGCCCAAATTAAATCTCTTACCGTTAAAATTATAGGTAGAATATAGCACAAGCCCACAGGTGGTGAACGGTGAACAGCCAGCAGGAGAGACTGGAATCTTTCCAAGCTGCAGGCTATTGTCCTCGGGGCTGTTATATCCACGAGTTCACGGGGTGTCGTTCTGCCACAAAGCATCACGTCAAAGGAGCGCAACATGTGTCCACTGTGATATTGTATCTTGACAGCAGCCTTGACTCTGTATGACAGTGAGAGAATACCTCCTGCATCGGCACAATCTGTCACAGGCCTGACCTAATACTGTATTTGCCTTTATGTAAAACTTTTAAAGAAATAAAATGTTATTTTTACAGTTTTGGGCATGGATGAGGAGAAAACATCTGCATTAAAACAGGCTATAATTGTGTAAAACACGTCATAACGGTTAGTCCGAATAATATTGATCCAAATATTGATCCATATATTCTTTGCTCGCACACTTTAACCTTGCGCATGAGCAGGTCTGTTTCGCCAACTGTAAACCGCTTTTTTTTTGCAGTCTTGTTAAATTTGCCAAATTAGCAATCCGCCAAGGTGCAAACGCAGGTGGCTTTTAAAGGTTATTATGGGAGATGACACTCTGATTGGTTTATTGCATGTTATGCCCAACACACAACTATAATTAATAAAGAGGCGAAGTTCAGCCCATTTGAACCTTGTACCTTACTTTGAGCTCAAAACTCTCTAAAACACCCTCTAACTCTCAAAAACACCCCCTAACTAGCAAACGTGGAGTTGGACACGCCCTAAATGCACTTGCGCCATGCGTTTTACACCATGCGCTAAGATCATCAAGATACAGCCCAAAGACTTCATATATACATTTAATATGCAGAATACAATATGATTATAACATTGTCTTATTGCAGCAATGACACATGTGCACTGATATGTAAATGTAATACGTGTCACACTAGATATTAATAACATTTCTATTAATTACTGCATAAATAGTTCATCACTATATTGAAATGTTACCTAAATTAAGATGTCATGTTGTTGTTTTGTTAAATGTTGGGTTTTATAATTTTTTACTCATTTCATTATGTTGGAGACTGAGCTATTCTCTAACTCAGGGGTGGGCAACTCCAGGCCTCGCGGGCCGGTGTGTATGCAGGTTTTTGCTGCCACCAGTTAACAATGATTTAATTAGCCCAATCGTTTACATGATCTGATATTTTAATCTACATATCTACGATATGAACAGCAGCTGATGAATGTTCTTGTGCCGGTATGCGTGTATTGTAACATTTTATTGTTCTGTAATTTACGAGTGAATCTGGGATTGTGTGTATGACTAATTAGCTGATTGAGCCGTGGTAACTGGTGGCAGTAAAAACATGCATACACACCGGCCCGCGAGGCCTGGAGTTGCCCACCCCTGCTCTAACTGCTTGAAAAGCTGTTCCTTCACAAAGGACACGCTCCGAATCTTCAGGCTAGAACTTTTTAGCAGCTAATAAGTAATAATGTTTAACCACAGGGCACTGGAGATGTCGGGCTTCCATTTGGCATTATTAAAATTGACGGGAACCTGGCATTCTGGTACAAGACTGTGCCCTTGTTTCTTGTTATGTAACAAGGTACTCGTCTCTGTGAGCCTTGAGGAATCCTAATTGAATGAAGAAAGGAGGGAAAAACTTTCATTACAGGTTTATATTTCTAAATGTATTTCTGTCATGAGTACATGCTATGATTTTTTTCCCTTTTGTGGCTGAAACAAAATGAACTAAGCTACGAGTTGTAGCTACAAGCATGCTCATTAAGGGGACTGTTATGTTTTCCAACATTTGCCCACTTAATGGTAAGATTTGTCGTAAGTATCATTTGAGTCATCACGTGTCTATGACGTACACACCTGGAACCAGTAAGGAGCCAATTGTGCAATGAATTGGCCCACTGGTCATTCCTGATAAGACACATTTAGATCAGGGACATTCAAAACCCCAGTCCTGCATGAACACCCTAATCCGTTCAGCCGCTGGATCCTTATTATTCAGGTATAATCCCACAAGCGCTTCTGGTTGTTCATAGAAATCTAAAACTTAATTTAGCACACGATGTTCAGGGGTCTAGCACCTCGTTGATAGAGGTAAAGAGGGTTGATAGAGGGTTTTTACATACCCTTTGTTGGAAGCGTCGGGTTCGCCCTGAAAAGTAGGGACCGTCTAGCTTGACGAGGGATTGCACCGAGTCAGAGAACAAATGCCCATGCAAATGTTTTACAAATGCCTCCATTTTAGTTTCACCACCACAACTGATATGATATTGTGGATGCACAAACCTTCTGGATGTCTGGATCTGAACGCAATGGCGGGATTGCTTTTAATTCACAGTTGGCTACATCACCGCTGATGCACAACACAGTGATACATTTCAGTGAACTCAGCCGCGGCTGCTGGATTGGTAGAGGACTGGTTTGTTTTTTGGTAGATTCTACAGACAAGAATATTTGTTTTATGGCTTTGAGAATTCATTACATGGAATCAAAGGTTATAGTTTGCCTGTGTTAACGGACCAGTTGTACTTGTTGTGTTGTTCACAAAAGAAAGCACAGAAATGACCCAGTACCAATGTACTAGTGTGAGTGGTTTACTGGCACAAAATACTCTCCCTTTCTGAAAATGTCTCCAGGTGATTGGAGCCTTTGTTGCTAGCTCGATGTGACGGCCGGCTCAAAGCCGCAAACATGATTCAGAGAAAACGGCGATTAAAAGTGCAAAAAAATAATTTATTTAAATAAAAAAACTAAATATGCAAAACGAGTGAAAGTCAGTAAATGTCAATTGCATTACATTACAATAATTTGGCTTTAATCCAAAGCGATGTACAATAAGTGCATACTGAAGGTCATTGAAGTCACTACAAAGCACAACTTTCTCATAACATAGAAGCTATCCCTAGCAATGAACAGTGTATAGAGTACACACAGTCAGCTATACCTTCTGAACGACAAAATAGCAAAAAACACAAGTTAAATAGAAAATGTCAATGCAAGTGCGTGTGTTGGATGAGTGCATAGATATGTTGTAGGGTGATGTAAAGCACACAAAAAATACAACCAAACAAAACATCCGTGCAGAAAAAAGGAAAGAGAGAGAGAGCAAGGAGCAAGAGAGAGAGGATGAGAGAGGGAAAGAGAGAGGGAGACAGCTTCGGCCATCCAGGCTATATAGCCTGCTGACCAACTACAGGAAATCTCCCCAATCTAGCTAGGCCACGCCTCCACCGTCAGCACTGATAAAAACACACCCAGGTAAGAAGCAAGAGTGCACGTGGGGCATTGAGCCCTTGGAGGACAATAGTAGGTCTAAGGAGTGTTGACGGAGCTCTGCCAGAGCCTGGGGCTGTTTGGGGGTGCTGTCATTGTCAGTCGTCTCATTAGTTCATTGTTATACCGTCGTTTCATTAACTGCGGTGAATATTGATGGCAACAGTTTGGTAGAAATTCAGCTGCTATGTTTCGCAAGAAGGTAAAGTGAATGATTCAATTACCATTGTCTAAAAGGCCTCTAGTTGTACACAATTTTAATTGTAATTTGCATTTATTCTATTATTTTATAAAGAAATAAATAGCAGGGGAACTTGTAGACTGGGCCAGCCAAAGAAGTCATTTATAGAACGTTGCTATTGTGTGTGCTTGCTACATAAAACTAAACACTTCAATTTGCTTTCAAAAACTATAAAATTCATTATAAAATCCAGGTGTATATAAGCCTGTACATCAAGTGATATTGCCTGAAGGTAAACATCTGCGCTTGAGATTATATTCACACTTTCTCTGTCTTAGTATACGAATGTGTGAATTTTCATCTTGCATTATTCATGAGCACAACCACAACCACAACCACCATTCGATTTGAATGCAGAAGTTTTATGCTTGAGGCAGTAATGAACAAAGACCTTTGGTGTAAAGATCTCCCGCTCCTATAGTAGTTAGATGAAACTGTCAAAAATTTTGGAAATTCTCATGGTGGAATGCCGATACCCTCCCTCCTGCCACAGGATATCAATATGACGTTGGACTCTAACCTATAGACTTTGAATTTTGGTTGGAAATTAAAATTGGATCAACGTACAAACCTGACGTTGATCCGACAATAGTTTACCTAGCAGTATTAGTTTCCACATCTTTTATTTGGCTACCTTACTGTCCAAACAATTTACCCCTAGTTTGGCTAACAAATGAGGTCAAGCTTGCCTCCTGGAAGGAGGAAAAGGCACAATTGAATTCTTCTATTGGATAGGACACCACTTCCTGAAATCTCCAGCATCCCATCTAGACACAACCATTGTTCCGACATAAATCCAACCAAATACCGAAAGTGGCCAGCTAGTATTTTTTTTCTGAACAGACTTCCACCAGCGCTCCAGTGCCCAAAAACTCTCCACCCACCTCCCTGGTTAATTCCAGTTCAGTTCTCTTGTCATTCTTACAGCATAGTTTAATTGGCACAATCATGTTTTGTGGTAAAATGCTGTGGAGAGCCTGACGAGATTTTTTTGATGCCGACATGTGGATCGGTTAATATGGTAGGCACGGCAGAATTTTCAGAAAAATGATTTGAAGATCAATGAGCCTGAAATATAAGAACATCACCAGGGAATTTCTGCTCAAGGAGTTTATTTTCAGGGCTATTGATCTTGTTCAAATTATCACAAAAGGCTCAGAATCCTATGTGTAGTGAAGGGCTAGCCCTGCCAGCGAAGAGACCAGAAATAGAATGGAAAATAGTCTTTCTCAGCATTCATACATACCATGACCCGCAGCATTGACATTCACAAACGCCTCCGAATCGGAAAAAGACATGAAGGTAATCTCTGCAGCCTTTCTGAAGTCTAGGCACATGTGCAAGCCTTCTTGTCTGTCTGACCAAGTCCTGCTGAGTCCTTCAACAGCAGTACGTTGAGCACGGTGTTCAAGGGGGCAAGTTGTAAAAAGAGATTATGGAAGAAATGCCTGTGAGACGGATGTGTGTGGGTTGGACCCGTAATGCACGACTCAGAACACTGACATAATAATAAATGCCCGCAAGGGCTTTATTATGGGGAAATCCAAAAAATCGTAGTCACACAAGCAAAGTCCAAAAACCAATAAATCCAGCCAAACCAAAAATACAGTACAGAGGGAGAAGGCAGTCTCGAAATCGGTATCCATGCACAAGTTCAGTAACCAGAGTAGCGGTCAGCGGAGCAGAAGTACAATACAGGGGTAAAGCAATGTTCGTTAGTCGTGGGGCGTAGCAGGAGTCAGACCGAAGTCCTATCCGCGGGGCAGAGGTACAAAACAGACAGCAGGCAAAACTCGTGGTCAAAAACAGGCAGTAGAAATGATAGGCAGGCAGTAACGATGGTCAGTAAACAGGCTAAATCAATAACGGTAGTCAAACAATGGATAATGCTCAAAAGTGACAGTAGTAAACTAACAGGCAACAATTTCGCAAAGACATGACATGAACACTGATCTTATATGCAGGTGTAGACAGGTGCAGACACTTAGCTTGAGAGCAGCAGGAAATGGAAAACAGCTTGAGAAAATGACACGTAACAAGGCAATTAGTAAATCATTAGTTATCCTATCCTAGACCTGACATTAGTAAATTAGTAAATGACATGCACGAGAAATGTAAGGTAAACATGAACACATAGTTAAAGAGTTAGTATTACCCAATCCTGATCTAATGTTAGTAGATTAGTAAATAGACATGAGAGAATTAAACAATTAGGGAAGCGTGAGCGACAGCAAGAGAAAGAAACGGCATGAACGCAAGGCTGCGGAAAAACATGGAAATGTGTATGCTAACAATGAACTGCATCATAACATAAACAGAAAATAAACTGTGACAAACACTAAACATGAAACATGGCATAAACATGACAGAAACGTAACAAAGGTAATAAAACAAACAGCTTTTAATGAGGCATGTAGCCCAGCCTTGACAACTGAGACATTTCATTTGGTTTGGGTCAATGGGATCAGTAGAACAGGCCCTGACTGGATAGGACAAAGCTGTTTGACCATTTCAGGAGCATTTCCTGTCTTCCATCCTCTTATTGACATAAAGTAAAAAAAGATTTATTGAAGTAAAAAAAAATTAATTGTCCAAAAATGTCCAGTCAGTTATTAACATACAGTATACGTATATACTATATATACTGTATATATACAAAAGAAAGTTGGTCTGTCAGAAAATACCCTCAGATGTGTGAAAATACTTTAATTGTGAATGTAAAGTGGCCCTTCACCAAGCAAGACTGAAGAAGGCTTTAGCGAAGCTGCTGGAAAGAGTCCTTCTGTGCAAAAAGGACACGTTCCTCCTGGATTCCTCCTCCTCATACATTTTTTAATGATGTACAGGCTGCACATATCTTCCTCTCTGGAGAAGAGAAGGGGAGCTAGTCTGTATGAAAACACACTGGGAGAGCATGGCTGTCAGTACAACAGAAGAGATGCACAGTTGCACAGACAAACGTGTACGTACATGCTCTTGTGCAGGCATACACACACTCACACAAACTCACACACACAAATGCACATATATAAAAACATACAGCCACACATACGTACATCCACGCACACGCTGACATGTGTACAAGGTTTAATCTGGCCATGAATATCTGTGAGTCTTTATCATATATGAAGTAGACTGTACATTATAAGGGATATTAATAATTCATTAACTCTGTGCTTGCTACTGTTCTCGGTTGTTGAAAAGGGGGATTGAATTATACTAGCAGTCGCGTTTTTAGAAGACTATCAATACAGACAAGTATTTTACTGACACTTTTATTAAATATGTTGTGTACTCTTTCAAATCTTCACATGGGGAAGAACGGCAGAGTGAACATTAAACGATTCATTCAGACTGCCTCGTGTACCATAACTGTCAGAGAAATCCAGCTTTGTCCATGTGTTTTTATTGGTATATTTTTTGAAAAAGGTGACACTGCTGCAGTCTAAACGGTATGCTTACATATATATATATATATATATATAGATGTATTTATTTAATTATAAATATATATGTATAAATAAAAAATATATAATAATTCGGCAGTTTTCCAGCTTTGCTGGAACTATTAGTACTAAATACCAAACCAATGCTAAGTTACAGGGACAACAATAGGCTTTTTTAATGGGTCAGTACTCTTTATAAAATATATGGAGGGGCTGATTCTATAGACTCTATAGAGTAAAAAACAAGCCATCTAGGTGATTTAATAATCTGTTTGTCTGCGCAGTGTCTGCACAGCATTGATCCAAGAAAAATAGTCTGGGGCTGTGGAATAGTTAGACGCTAAACCAAGGCCTTGGGTCACTGTGGATATTCAAGATGCCACAGTTCTTATCGCAAACACCAAGGATGTTCCCCTGGGTGCCCTGCCAAATTCACAATCCGGCTCTCACAATCTGGCCCCCAGTTATGTCCCCCAGTTCAATTGGGGAAACTTGCTTCTCCACATAAGCAGATGTAGAAACAGAGCTTTGGCTCAAATTGCCATGCCATTCGTCAAGCATTGGGGGAACTGTCCAAGTGAATGCCTTATCATAATCCGAATAATGTGGTGGGATATAGCAGATGCGTGAATCGCTGGAGGAAATTACGTGTCCATATATGGAAATGCGCTGTCTTTTGTGTTGAGCACCAAGCACACAAAGACGGTGGTAGATTTGTCTCAATTAATTTCAAGCAAAGACATAAAAATTGAGAGCAAAATTATTAGCATTGCAAAAATAAGTATTTTGAAAGCAAAAAATTTTTAAAAAAAAGTGTAGCAGAGGCTAATAATTATTTTTGGTCCCAGGTTTTTATTTATTTTATCCGCTATCAGGTGTACAGGGCATACAATTAACTTTTTCACCCTCTGGCCAGAGTGGCTTATGGATTCTAAAAATCAACAGCCAATTTCAACACTTTACCAGCCACATTACTTTTTACAATATAACGCAACCTAGTTGGTTACCTGCCAAAGTGGCTGCTAGAATAGAAGTTCTTACCAGCCACAATCAAGATTTTAGCAGACTTTGGCTGGTGGCGGGTGTTAATATCACACCCTGGTGGTATAACAGCACCTGGGAGTTGTGAGTTTTATTCCTGGGCAGGAAACAGTTTCCTGATCTTCACAGTACCACTATAAAAATAAAAAAACTAATAAAAATGAGGCAGGAATGAGTCTAATTAATTTTGTGCAAGCGTCATTGGGTACTATCGCTATAGTGAATCATATCTCACATTTTAATGCTTTTTCAATCTCTTGTTATATTCAAGTCCCCTTTCAATCTCTCGTTATATTACAATCTCTACAAATCAGGCCATAATAGTATAACTTGTAAACACTACTTTGAATGGCATTTACAAACATTCAGCTGGATGAATAGCTTACAGCCCCATACCACTTAAACATATTTTAAGCTGCAGGGAATTGGAAGGCAAACAAATGCATGGGAACCAAAGTTTGTTGTTTTAGCCTTTTCTTTTAGCCTGTTTTAGGTTTTTGTCACAAAGAGCCAAGACCAAGCTGTCTCCATATAGCTGTCTGTACACAGTTACAACTTATTGACTTTAGTACAGCACTGGGGTTCTCCTTTCCCCTCCTGGAGAGCCACAAGATCTGCCAGCTTTCTTTATTACTCAGTGCTTCGTTGGCCAATTAAAGTGACTGATTACACAGTTATCCGAGCTCATTTGCTTCCACGAGTCTAAATTGATTGCTGATTTTTAGGTGAAACAAAAACCAGCAGACCCTGGAGCCATCCCTGGTATAAGGCTTTCAGAATACATGATTACGATTGGCTGCCAAGCTGCAGGTTGTCTGGTGTTTAACCCCTAGCCCAACGAATTAATATAATTTAACAAATGACACTGAGGGTTTACAGGCTTGTAGTTACAGAAAATGGGAGGCTAGCTTGGGTCTGAATTTGTGGATGAAACATGCACCCTTATTAATGCAAGCAGGGTTGATTGACCCGTGAAGAAGACGCCGAAGACCTGGGGAAAAAAATGTCCATACAGTTTAATCGCTTAATAAAGTCCTTGTCCCATGGATTCTCACACGCTGTTGCCTACACGCTGTTTGACATATCCTCCTATTCTCTGAGCTGCAGTGTGTTTGCTGAAGCGGCTCATCTCAGAAAAAGAAACAACAGCGGCCCACCCCACCTGGGATTTACACCGCTTACTGATTGCAACCCTATCTCCTGAACCGAAAATGTACACTGTGGCCTTGTGTGTGTGTGTCTGTGGGTATCTGTGCGTTTGTGTTTGTGTGTGTGTGTTGCTATATATAGCACCAGAAACTCTTGTCATTAACAAGTAATCTATCGCCCAAAGATCTCATCCGGGCAGTCTATAGGATCTGTTTTGTTTTTTTTACACCAGTGCTTGGTGAGCGTTACCCAGCAGGACACTGTGTCCACATTGTGGCTACATAATCTTCACCTGTCTTGGCTGGCATGGCGAGGGACACCGTCTTCAGCTTCTCCACCCCAGAAAAATTAAACTGCACTCAGAGAGCTGAACTCGTAAACCAGATGATCGACTGGCCCCACACAAGCGCAAAGCTCCAACCTGCATCGCTTCAATAAATATGCCTCAGTGCAAAAGGAGCAAATATCAGAGGGAAGTGGAGTCCAGAGGCAAAATTGCTCAGCCATGGATCGATACTATAATGAATGCTCTAAGCTGCAGGTTCTGAGACTTGGTAACAGGTCAGCGTGAGGCGACCCTGGTATCGAAATGGTCAAAACTGTCAGAAAGGTGAAACGCAGTCAGGCGCAGGAATGAACTCTAAGATGAGAAACAGTACAGAAGACTTTGAGCTGAGCTGAGAACTCTCACACGCCACACTTGCAGGTGAAACTGGTTCCGTGCTTGATTACAAGCGATACTGAAATCCATCCGTCCATCCATTTTAAACTGCTTACACCTGGTTGGGGTCACGGGGGGGGGGGGAGGGGGGGGGGAGTCGGAGCCCAGCAAACATTGGGCGAAAGGGAGGAATACACCTCTGGGGATGTCATCAATCCATTGTCGGGCCCGGAATACAAAAATGAACAGAGCAATTAGGCAAAATAATACGGCAAGCAAAAAGTATACTGGCAGGGTTAAAAAAAAATCTAATCAAATCATAAAACCCATGTGTGGAACCAAACTAAAGCCATCAAAATGGAGCACGTCTCTTTAGTTATTACAAACAAAAAAAGAAAATGAAACAAAAAAATGCCATATTGTCTCCTCAAATGTGACATCATCATGAGACAAACAAATACGATCGACAGAGGCAAGAGGGATGACTAACTCCGGTCGAGAGCCAAACAACGCGTAGGCCTACTGGCCAAACAAATGAATATACCTGCCCATCCTGTGTAGCCACCTGTCTATGAATCATGTTTGTCAGAATACTGAGAGAGCCAGTGCTGGGACAGATGGGAACATTATATTGGGAATTCAAGATGTGCCAAGCTGTAAAATCATGCCCTCGTCAAAAAAAGTACTCTTTTTCTTTTTAATGCTGGGCTAGTAAACAGCACAGCTTCACTTGGTCCTGCGTGTCTGGTAGATTAAACTGTTAGCCAAATCATATTTGCGCTAATGTATTTGCTTTAACCTTTAACCTGCAACGCACGTAATGTGAAAAAAAAACAGCCTCCAGGGGCACTTCATATTGATGTCTTTCAGCAGTAATTATATCCTACGCAGGTTCTTTCAGGTCGCCATGGAGACTGTCAAACAACAATCCGTTTAGACAAGCACAGTAGCCTCTGGAAGTTATTTTCGTACTTAATTTTGATAATTTGTCAGTCCGCGTTGTTCATATGCGTTCACACTGAAAGTCAAGTTAGGCAAACTGGAGTTGAATGGCCAGAAGGCTCCTGAGTTTATCTGAAATCCATTTTGCCTCTTAAAGAAATGACAAGTGACGAAGACCATGAGACAGGGCACAAAACAGAAGGCCTGCGGTTTGTCCGGAAATGAGACCTGTTACTTTGGACTCTGAAGTCTATGGTAAAGGTCATCCTGTGTCTTCTTCAATTTTTTGGATTGAATTACTCTGTGTAATTTTATTTTTCTTGCTTTATTGACGGCTGCTTGTAGAAAATCAATGATGTCTCAAGAATGATAAGGGTTGTTCCTATAAAAGCAAAAACTCAAAAGGCAGCTTACTTGCTGGTTGCTAAGTATTGTCGGATATATAGCTTTTAGATTACGGCATTGGAAAGGGAGGGTATTATTTGACATGGTATATATTTTGTACACGCTCATAATCCATGCAATAGTACTTTGTCATCAAGGATCTGCCTTTCTCCCTATCCACTCCACAGGCACAAAAGAGGTGATTAAAAGTCACGCTGAGGCGCTGGCTTATCTATGGATACAAGTCTTAAAGCTGTCCTAGTGTCTTGTATCCTGCAGAAGACAAACACCAACACACAAAGTTATTCATGGGGTCAGGGCACAGAGTGGCCAACGAATACTGCATGGCCACACAATTTTTTTATTTATTTTAAGTTTGAATGCCAATCGGTGACATTCAATTGAAATAACCGATTGAAAGTCTTAGCATCTATGTTGGTAATGTTTGTTTAGGCAAGCCAGGTTGGAGTTTATATTTTTAAAGGCAGCTCCAGTTCCAAGTGGAGGTCAGCGTGTTACACCTGATCTGGTTACATAGATGTAATATTTTGCCTGAAAGGTGAATATTCTACTGGCTGCACTTTATACAATTATGGCCCACAAACATTACTTCTGTTGTTAAAAGCCAGAGTAAATGTCCATTTTTGGGGATGTATTCAATGGCTGAGCAGAATTACAAGGGGTAAGTCCTCAAAGTTAGAAAAGGGCACACCAACCTAGAAAAACGATTTTACTACATCCAGTTATTGTAATTTTTGAAAAACAGTACTTAAATGCTCATTTCTAGTAACTTTTGAGAACAGTATTTATTAATCTACTGTTAAAAAAATATGAATAAAAGCACTCCAAACAAGCTAACAACACTGAAAAATAAACCAGTTTTTTATTAAAAATATATATCTAATTTGTGCTCTTGCAAAAAAACATCCCTTCCACCCTTTCCTTTCTTATGTAGCAGGCTCACATGCTGTGTTATTAGATGTTATTCTGTTTCCATGGAAATACTTCAGCAACAAACAAAAAAAAACATCATATATTTATGTGTATATTGAGATGTACTCATTTTGCTTCCTGACTCTATTGTCACCATTACTGCTATACCTGCTGTGGCTCAGAGGGCTCAGTTGAGCTGCAGTAGGCCGCCTCACTCCTCTCTCCCCCATCATCTTGAATCTAATGTTAATAATATGGTGAAAGACAAGCCTTATTAACTTTATTTCATCAGAAGGAAAATATCTCATCATTATCATGTGACAATGATCTACATAATGAAAATGTCTCCCTAAACCGTGTTAAATGCAAGGTTTGAGTGGACTGGCTATAAAGTTTAAATTTCAGAAGTCTTACAGGTTATCTGGCATTTTTTATATTTCATCCCTGATCTTTTTGCATATTGTGCTGTCTGTTGGTTTTTGGACGTTGGTCTTTTGCATTCTGGGTCTAGTAGTTTAAAACCTTTTGTAATCCCTATCTGATTGCATCAGATTTAGAAATCCCATATTTTGTGATCCAGGATCAGACAACTCAGCCAAATTTTGTCCTGGTATTTCAATTGGTAAAAGCAATTCAGGATAGGATCACCCCGCTCCAGATTCAGACTTTTCAAGATTACCAGATCCTGAATATCAGTACTTTAATCCTACCACCACCTATTGGATGTGAAGAACAAGATAAGGAAGACAGACAGGATAGCAATTTAGAGCCATTTATTAAAAATATAATGATTTGTTATATTTTCCAAGTACATAACACTTGCTTAAAATCATAATGGAATTGTAATTAAAAATAAGGAATCTAATAGGGTAACAACAACAACAATAAGTTCACGGATCCTCTTCATTAAAAGGCAGCTGCAGAGCAGCAGCATCATCAAGGCGTGCTTTGAGGAGCTGAATCCAAAGTCTGGTTTCAGTTCCACAGCCAACAATCCCTCACAGATTCGCTACAACAATGCCCATGGAAGAACAAGGTGTGCCATTGAGCGCCTAAACGGGGTGTTGAAGAGGCGCTATGCGTGCCTAAACTTTCTGTGAGAGGAACCACTATGAGCATGCAGCTTAATACTGGCTTGTATTGTGCTACACAATATCACTACCTGCCGCAGTGTCCCCCTCTGTGACATCGATGATCCTCCAGAGCCCCTCGCTCCTGCTGATGATCCTCCAGAGCCCCTCGCTCCTGCTGATGATCCTCCAGAGCCCCTCGCTCCTGCTGATGATCCTCCAGAGCCCCTCGCTCCTGCTGATGATCCTCCAGAGCCCCTCGCTCCTGCTGATGATCCTCCAGAGCCCCTCGCTCCTGCTGATGATCCTCCAGAGCCCCTTGCTCCTGCTGACGATCCAGGCCCACCTGTGGAGTTTCCTTTAAACGAGAGCCTGAGTGGTTGTGCAATGCGAGATACTATTGTCCACAATTACTTTTGAAGGTTGATCACAGATGATATTTTGTTGAAGATATTTTTTGATTAATCAAAATTACATTTCTGATGGACATCATTTTTTGTTGAGATCATTTTATGATCACACTCATTATTTGGTTAAATACACTGTTCTGAGAGGTAGGCAAGAGGCCACTGCAAATGTGACAAAGAACGTCATGAAAATTGATCAACCATAAAGGCTACATATGATGTCTTATTTCAATTTACAAAATTTTATTTATTGTTTATATTGAAACATATTTTTTTATTAATTGCATAGTACATTTTGCTCTGGTAATCTACTCTAAATCCACCCCTCCAGTTGGATCAAGGTAATCCTTTTTTTTTTTTTTCAAACTGATCTTAATCCTATGTTTTTGGTTTTGAACTACCCAAAATCCAAATCTTATAAAATTGGATAGGGATTCAAAGTTTTGGGCCCTGTGGATTACTTTGAGAGAGACAAGCTATGGTTTTCTATCCTCTTTTATTCATTTCTTTTGTGACAGTAACTTGTTTGTAACTATGTTTGTAACATTCGTTGCTTGTTAAGGTAGTAAAGCTTTTGTCTTTAGATCAGATTTTTACTATTTGTAATTTAATAAATCTCTTCATTTTAATCTGGTTGTTGTACATTTTGATGAAGATTGATCCAACAGGTTGCTTTGCCAATCAATAAATTTGGTGATTTAATTGATAATTAATATCTTTGATAATCAAATCAAATAAATCTATTTTAAGTGTTGGATAAGTGAGCAGGTTTAACTGATGATGCCGTCTTCTGTGTTCAGAGTGCCGAGTGTTAGCTGTTAAAACTGCTGGATTGGGAAATTGTCACATTTTACTTAATCCTCACTTTCCTATATATACATACAGTGCCCTCCACAATTATTGGCACCCCTGGTAAAGATGAGTAGAAAGGGTTATAAAAAAATTACTGTTTGGTGAATTAGCTTAATCTCACACTAAAAAAATGAGAAGAATCCAACCTTTAATTAAAGTAATAACTAATAAGTTTGGAGAATACAGAGCAAAAAATCTGAGACCATTCCTCTTTACAGAATCTTTCCAGATCATCCACAGTCCTAGGTCCTCTCTTGTGCACTCTCCTCTTCAGCACTTTCAATGGGGTTTAGGTCAGGGGACTGAGATGGCCATGGCAGAAGCTTGATTTTGTGTTCAGTTAACCATTTTTGTGTTGATTTGGACATATGTTTTGAATCATGTCCTACTGGAAGATCCAATGACGACCCAGTTTTAGTTTCTTGGCAGAGGCAGCCAGATTCAGATAAAAGATTTCCTGGTATTTCATGGAGTTCATGATGCCATGTACCCTAACAAGGTTCCCAGGGCCTTTTTCAAGAAAAACAGCCCCACAACATCACGGAACCTCCACCATACTTAACAGTGGGGATCAGGTTATTTTCGGTATAGCCATCCTTCTTTTTACGCCAAACCCACCTTGAGTGTTGGTTGCCGAAAAGCTCAATTTTTGTTTCATCTGACCATAGAACACGGTTCCAGCCAAAGTTCCAGTAGCGTTTAGCAAACTCCAGGCGCTTACGTTTGTGGTGAAATGACAGGAAATACTTTTGACTGGCATGCCTTCCAAATAATTTTTTGGCATGGAAGTGATGGCAGTCTAATGGTAGTTTTAGAGACTTGACCCCAAGATGCTACTTTCCTCTGTAATTCTCCAACAGTCATTTTTTTTGCCTTTCTTACCATCCTCCTCACTGTGCATGGGAGAAAAATAAACTTGGGTCCTCTTTCAGGCAAGTTTGTAACAGTTCTAGTTGCTTTTAACTTTTTAAGTATTGCCCTAACGATAGATATGGGCATTTTCAGGTGAGTAGCTATTTTTTTTATAGCCATTCCCTAACATATGAAGCTCAACACACTTTTCCCTCTTTTGATTTGTGTGTTCTCTTATCTTTCCCATGTTGATGTATGAATAAGAGAATATAGCCTCTGTGTCACCTCATATTTATACCCCAGTGAAACAGGAAGTCATGGATTACTGCTTGAAAGTTTCTAAACACTCTGATCAACTTTAAAAAGTAAAATATAAATGGAAAAAATGCTTCAGTTACATTTTGTTCATAATAATTTCTAGAGGTGCCAATAATTTTGTTAAAAATTATTATTTCTTGATGAGGGATTTTTTTTTCCGCAGAATAAATTTACTTAAATTAAAGGTTGGATTTTTCTCATTTTTTCAGTGTGAGATTAAGCTAATTCACCAAAAGGTCATCTTTACCAGGGGTGCCAATAATTGTGGAGGGCACTGTATATATATATATACTGCCTGTCAGATCCTTGAAATGCATCTGAAGTCAATTGAAATTTTCAAATGAAGTCTCTCAGAAATAAAGGTACATTGGAGGTACATTTCTTTTTTTTTTTAAGAAAAGCTTTTTTTATTAGAAAAGCTAATGAGTCCCCGCTTGATTCTATCTGATACCAGGCCTGTGTCACCTTGGCTATCCAGCTCCCTGTCACAAAGTAAATCAGTTCTGCACAATTTCAGCTGCTGGGCCTATTTATCGCTGCCATTTGCTCAATGTTAAAATGTAAAAACTCCATGCTGTCAATCAAGAGGTTGCAATTTTGTGCCTAGGAAGCTGGTAAGTTTGAACGGTAAGCCAATTCACTTACAAGGTGTCCAGGATAAAATTAAATAGGCCAGAGCTGGGCATGCATCATGTTCCACTGGTGCACTGAGGTGAGAATCACAGTAAAATACTTTTGGGGGAGGGCCGCTTTCTGACTGCTTTTTTTTTTTAAGAAACAAATTTTCTAAGTGTACCCTGAAAGTACAATAATGTTCTATTTGGGCAGTGGGCACTAATTAGTACATTTTCAAGCAAATGTACAATGTACAAATTAATTAATTAGGTACTTTTCTTTTTTTTTTCTTCTGAGAGTGGAGGGAAAGGGTATGGTTGCCATACCAGGCACACACCAAGCATGTGGCCATTGGTATGCTAATAAACAAGCATTTGGAATACTTTCCCCAGGGCTCTAATTGAATCCATTTATGACAGGTTTCAGAAGAGAACAGTGCTGATGGGTTTAAAAAACCCAGTCAGCAGAAACGTGTGTGTCTTTGTTTCCAGTGCACAAGAGCTGATAAAATCCCATCAGTGATAATGTAATATTCTTGTATAAAAACACCCTCTTAGACATGGCACATGAGGGTTTCTACAAGAACAGTGGATTAAAAAAAAAAACCACAGCAGAAGTGTGTGTGTTGTCTTTTCAGTGCACAAGAGCTGATAAAATCCCATCAGTGATAATGTAATATTCTTGTATAAAAACACCCTCTTAGACATGGCACATGAGGGTTTCTACAAGAACAGAATCAGCAGAGTGTGGTGCATTTTCCCCACAATATAGGCCTGATTAACAACCCGCTAAGCTGTAAGAAATGAAAGCGCTGGGTGGCACGGTGACACCGATGTGCTCCCAAATCCCTTCCGTTGCAGATGTGCCACACAGCAGAAGCTCAAGCTCCCCCACCCCCTCTGCACACACAAACACCTCCACGGCAGCCATCTTTGATTCAGAACACTGTTATTTAAGGCTACTCTGGTCAGAACTGGGTAATGAGTCCCCGCTTGATTCTATCTGATACCAGGCCTGTGTCACCTTGGCTATCCAGCTCCCTGTCACAAAGTAAATCAGTTCTGCACAATTTCAGCTGCTGGGCCTATTTATCGCTGCCATTTGCTCAATGTTAAAATGTAAAAACGCCATGCTGTCAATCAAGAGATAGCAATTTTGTGCCTAGGAAGCTGGTAAGTTTGAACGGTAAGCCAATTCACTTACAAGGTGTCCAGGATAAAATTAAATAGGCCAGAGCTGGGCATGCATCATGTTCCACTGGTGCACTGAGGTGAGAATCACAGTAAAATACTTTTGGGGGAGGGCCGCTTTCTGACTGCTTGCTTCTGCAAAAAAATGTCCAAACTTATTCAGACAACGCATGGGTCAAAGAGGTTCTATCTGGGGTGTCTCGGTGCGGTATCCCGTAGAGCACTATTGCGAGCCGCGACGTCGGCAGTTCAAATATGGCCCCGCGACCTTTGTCGCATGTCTCCCCCTCTCTCCCACTCGCATTCTTCCTGTCACTCTATGCTGTGCTGTCCAAAAATCCCTAAAAAAAAAAAGCTTCTATTTAATTCTTTCTTGTACTAAAGGCACAATACATTTTTGCCTGAGAGACCCATTTCACTGATCATACAGGGTTATATGGGCCCCTTGGGTATTTACATTTACATTTAGTCATTTAATGTAGCAGACGCTCTTATCCAGAGTGAATTACAAAGTGCAGAGTAGCCTATGGGGCATTACTTGGGGCATAACCAGTTGGAGATTGATGCCTAGAGGCCTTGTGTGAGGTACATGTTCACTGGCTTGGTAATGAAGTGCACCAGGGAATGATTCCATAATTCCTCCATAATTTATCCCCATGCAGAACGAGTGGTCATTAGCTGAATATGACTAACAGGACAGTTGATTATGCTTACAGTACAGTTTGATTCTATGATGATTATAGAGTAACCTTTCACTTTGGTATTAGTTCTCTAAGGGTCTTATAAGGCTTTTCTGTAGTAACTGTTGCTCTTGTAATCATATTACATGTCTTTACGCGCTTCGCTTTGTCAGCCGATCTGGCATAATGGCCTCAGCTAAATGAACGTAGCGCAATGTAAAGACCGCGCCGCCACCCCGCTGGCACCTCAACATTCTCACCTCCTCCACTCTGACAGCCCACACCACTAATGAGTCCCTTAGCGAGACTTGTATCTGGCATGCTAGCATCCTAGCATCATCGCTCTCGCGCATGCCGACCGACTTCCCCTGCTTAATTCCTCAGGGAGGGAAAGCTGTGCGTCGTGGATGATCACTGTGGTGACAGACGCAAACATACAATTGCTGCACCAGAATAGTTCAGCAAATCGCGAGCAGCTCTCAAATGAACACAAGAGCCTGGCGTCCCTGTTGATGAGAATGAAGTCAGTGAGGAAAGTGCCGGCA
Organism: Ilyophis sp. 1 JC-2022; assembly: GCA_022702515.1. NCBI lineage: Eukaryota > Metazoa > Chordata > Actinopteri > Anguilliformes > Synaphobranchidae > Ilyophis > Ilyophis sp. 1 JC-2022. Next base: position 125,227,192 of record CM040395.1, on the reverse strand, counting down.
CATTGTTTCTCCAGCGGATTCACGGAATTGCCACCATTGAATAGAATCGAACAGAAATGTCAAGTGAATATGCATTTGTGATTCATGTACTACATGTGCGATATCACACAATTCACACTGGGTTCTGAGTCATTCGTAAATATGTTCCCATCGGTTTCACATTGTTAGAAACAAGAGACATCATTTGAAGGCAGATTTTGTACACGTAAGAACATTTCCTTGAAACAATAGCAAGCATATTTTTGCCACTGCAGAACACAGCAGTGACAGGTGTGGACCTTACACGGCCTGCTGAAGGTCTGCTGACGGACAATTTCCGTGGATTTTCTAACTCCAGAGAAGTTCATAAGGGGAAGGGGGTACCTGTTGTCGTTTTTTGTTTTCGATACAGGGTCTGAGACCTCCGTCTTTCTTTTTAACAAAAAAAAAACCCGCCCCTGCAGGCGAGGCGGAAGGTCTAATAAACCCGTTAGCCAAAGCCTCCTCAATGTATTCACGCATAGCTGCGCTCTCGGGAATGGACAAGGAATAAAGAGACCCTCTAGAAGGAATAGTGCCCGGGTATAGCTCTTTGGTACAGTCATAGGGTCTGTGAGGTGGTAGCGACGTGGAACGTTGCTTACTAAATGTCTCCGCGAGATCGGCGTACTGTTTGGGGACATTATCCGGCAGCTGGAATTCCACGCAGGAATTGAGTGATCCCAGGCTAGACTCTCCTCTCCATTCTCGGAGGGAACATGAGAGGACTCCTGTTTAACGGAGCAATTTTCCTCATCACTCTCTAAATCAGACTCGGCATAATCCTCACTCCCTCTTCCCAACAGAAAAGGACTGGAGAAAGAACAGTGATGTTTGCATTGGGAACCCCATTGACGAATAACGGAACCAGGCCCCCCCAAATTAATATGTGGGTTATGGCGGGTAAGCCAGGAATGGCCCAAAATCAGCGGATAAACTGGTGACTCCACTAAAAAAAATGTATCTCCTTCTTATGATTCTGATACGGAATGCACATGCGTATGGCGGAGGTAACTCGAGAGATAGTACCTGTGCCTAACGGGCGGCCGTCCACAGCCGTAACCAGGCAAGGAAGAGGAAGAGGGTGTGTAGGAATCTTGTGGGATTTAGCCCAATCGGAATCAACGAGATACTCAAATGCCCCGGAGTCAATAAAAGCATTACAGTGAAGTTCAATAAAAGCATTACAGTCGTTCCAGCATAAATAAACCGGCAGAAGGGTCAGAGGGTAAATTAAATCTAGTTCCCCTAGCGAGACCCCTCTTTTCCCGAAAGTTTGGGACATTGGTCCTTTAAATGACCCCATTTCTTGCAGTACCTACAACACAATTCACAAGACTTAGCATCCCCTATTTCACGCATGGAGGACCCATCGACCTGCATGGGCTCCTCCTGCTCTATAAGAAATAAAAACGGAATGTGAGACGGCGCTGGCGTGGGGGAAGAAGAGTAACGAGCTGGGCGATATCTAAAACCCTTATAAGCCCTCTCCTTCTCTCTCTCTCTCTCTCTAAACCGGTTGTCTAACCGAATGGCAGTGGATACCAGAGCACCGAATGTAGCGGGTGGTTCGAGACCCGCGATGGCGTCTTTTATGGGTTCCGATAGGGCGTTAAGAAATAGTGCACTAAGGGGCTCATCGGCCCATCCTGTCACCCCCGCAAGAGCACGAAAAGTAATCGCAAAGGCAGCCACGGTGTCTGTGCCCTGACAAAGACTGGTCAAACGCATGGCGGCTTCCTTGCCAGAAACATCCTGATCGAAAACTGACACCATCTCCGCCATAAGCCTCTCTGTGTTACTCATGATGGGTGAATTAGCCCTGATAAGTGGGTCGGCCCATGCGAGAGCATTCCCGGTTAGGAGAGAGAATGAAGGCTACTCTGGATTTTTGTACATAGAAACGTGAGGGCTGTGTCTTAAAAAAAAATAGTGTTAAAAACCCCTGAGACTTTCCCGACTCCCCGCTATACCGCAGCGGGAGCTGAAGCGTAGGTTCCCTAGTGTCAGGTGGAAGTGGCGGGGGAGTGGAGTGTGTAGGTGCTTGTGCAACTGGAGGTGGATCTGCCCTGAGAGAGAGAGTTCGGATATTCTCCGACAGATCTCGCAGAGCAACTGCCTGAAGGTACAGCTGCTCGTGCAGCGCTTGCTGTGAAATCTGAAGGGCACGAATACTCTCTCTCTGGGCTGCAAGGGCTGCCTCCTGAGTGGCTATGGCCACTTTAAGATTAGGATCTATTGCTGTCACCCCCCCTGTGGCTTCCATGTTCTGTTGGGGATCTCTATGCCAGAGACATGGAGGAAATATTGGAGGTCCAGATGCGATAGATGCGGAATCTTAAAGTGTTCAAATGAACACCACTGAAACGGACAATAATTCGTAGTGGACGGGGGAAAATAAGGAGAACACAAATAACCTTGCGATAAAAACGAGGAACTCGATATCTGAGCAAAACAAAAGAAATAAGCAGTCACACTTATCTAAGTCCCGTTTGTGGAGCAAACAAAAAGAAAGGAAGGAGAAAACTCAAAAGACCCCTAAAACTTAGGGTGAGAGCACTCGTAGGTATGAGTGGAAAACAAAGAAACGAAAACCTCTGCTCTGAAATAAGAGCGAAAAAGCTCACTTTGCTTTTGCTAAATTGTACTTCTAACAAGTCCCGCGTTGAAAAGCAAAGCGGTCGATAGCAGCACAACTTCCTATACCTTTTTACCGGCTCGAATGTTACGTGAAATAACATGGAAAAGGCGGAAGCGGGGTATAAGTAGTGAGCGGAAATGCATGACAGATGAACTCACTAATCACCGAGGCGAAAGCAAAACCCGTAGCGCAACACAGAAAAATTCGATAGATTACCGGTAAAAGACAAAAAGAATTTAAAAACGTGGAGATAAGGAAAGGAAGGCATGATCTATGACACAGAATGATTAATATTAGACTACATTATTATATCCATAATGGCGAAGAGTAAATTATTCTAAATTTTTATATGGCATATTGTAACTATGTTGGTTGTTCCTCTGTGCATGCAGTCCAGAGCATTGTTTCACATTAACAGTACTTTAAAAAATTTAGATCCCTGCTATTGCAAAACAGAGAAACCTGCATTCGTCCTGTCCCGAAACATGACATTTTCACCGGTGCTGTGCATTTTCTGCGTGCAATTAACTGTATCGTACAAATATTCGGTGAGGAGCGTCACAAATCCATCAGACGGCTGTTAAAAAAGGCAGTGCAAGCCAATGACATCAGTAGTGAGGGTGACGCTGTGGAGAGGCTGCGATCCCAGGATGTTGGAAAGATTTAGGGACGATTGCATAAAGAGCCTGAACTGGCTTTTTTATATTTATTTTTACAACAAGCCAATTATTCACGCTATTGCAGCAGTTTGGTAAATATAGCTGCAGCTGCATGTTGCACTCACAGTATAAAAAGCACACAATAGTAGGTTTCACACAATCTGGCTTGAAAGCACGCTTGCCTCAAAACAATTTGTTTGTTAATTTAGTGATGTATTGATATACCCAGATATTGTGTACCCGTATGAATACAAATCACCATAATTACATTCCGCAGGTGGGTTTTAAATGGAACTACAGTAGGCTATGTGTGACTGAGAACATCTCTAGATTAGACTTCCAGGATAATAGGTTACATAATGTGACTGTATAAACAAACAATAATGGCACTCAGGGAGATGCTACACCCACGCATGAGGCTAAAACTGTGATCTTGCGCTGTGAAGTCGGGCATTGACCGATTGGAAGAAAAATTTAAGATTCAGGTCATTGCCCAACTGTCAACATTTCCATAAAATCTCATCCCAATCGGAGCAGAATTGTTCGAGCTATGGATGATAGGGACACAAACACAGACAGACACGCGTGGGTGTAATTATCTGTAACCCCTCACTCACACAGTGATTTGTCGCCGAGCTGCCGGAAGTCCATTCATTTTCTATAAAGCTGAGTGACGGTCAATGACCCGAGCACCTGGGCAATTGAGTGACAAAAATTGCCATGTTGAAATGTTGGCTGCGGTTTATCTTCTATGGGCATCACTCGCAACAGCCAAATCAATGTGTTGCGCTTCCTATTTCTCCAACTGACATACTATTTTGTGATTGTTCCGGCCGGTTTCACTCATTGCAGCAATGGAGGATCAACTAATAATTATGTTCCAAGCCTCCCCTTTCTGTTCAGCCCCAAAACACATTGAGTTGTACACATCACTAGAGAGATGGCTATTAATCCACTATATCTATTGAAAGAGATTGGGAGGTTGCTAGCTGGGTAGCTAGCAAGAAAAATAGGCTGTAGCTGTAACTAGCTTGCGAGAAAAAATTATTATTATCAGTGTCATGACTCATGACATAACTATAAAGGATGGGCTATATGGCAAATACGTCTTTGATATATTGTGTATTGCCGTTGTTTCTCTTCATCAAAAATTTGTAGCTGCACAAGCTGACATAGACAACACAATGGGAGGCTCTTATTCCGGCCTCAGCATAGTAGACTTGAGCTACCCAGCGACCGAGTCTCTCTCTGCAGGGTAAATCAACAGCTTAGACACATGGAGTACAGTATCATTCTAAATGAGATACTCCTACTTTACCACCACTACAAATACTACCACTACTAATAATAAGGATATGACCAACAATGGCTTCAGAAAGTATTCACCCCCCACCCCCCACCCCTCCCCCAAAAAATAATTATTTTTCCGATGGGCCTTTGGCAGAAATGACAGCTCTCAGTCTTCTTGGGTATGTCTGTATGAGCTTTGCACACTTTGAATTTGGAATACTTTTTTAAATAACCAACGAGGGTGAAAACTTTTGAAGGCATTGTAATGGGGGCAGGGGGGTGTGGCTGACCTGTAATGATTATGGGTGTTCAGCAGCTGTCAGCCGAAGAGCTGCGCTTTCCCTTCATACCCTGAGTTACAGCGTCCTGACGGTAGCTAATCTCCCACTGGGCAAAGTCCAGCCACCTTTGGCTGGCCGAAAGGCATAGTATCCTGGCTCCCTTGTACACTGTCATCTTTCAGCTTTTCCTGCTACGACGGCCAGCATGTCGGGCGTAGAGAACTCTTTTTCAATATAATACCTCTCTGACATGAAATTTGGCTCCGTGAGCCGGGACACGTCAGCTCGGTCACCTCTCACGGGGTGGCGGCCGGGGCCATGGCAGCCACGGCAGCATTCCAACGCCCGTGCGCTTCCTCTCAACGGATACCCTGACCCACGCACATGCTCCTAGCATTACCATCGTCGCGTGCGCAGAGTCAAGAGGATATCTCCGCAGAGGTGGACCTAGCAACGACGCTGAAATATAGTGGCCTGGTTTCCTGGGTTTGAAATGGGAGCTAAGCCGGAAGAAAATACTGTCGCATAACGAGTCATTTCTGAGAAGGGAGCGAGAGACCCAGCCTGAGAGATTGCAGTATAAGGAGTCGCTGCGGATCCCAGAAGTCTGCATTGCCCTGATTCTGGATTTATGACCAGAATAGCCTGGGTTTTAAGGGGAGGCGGTTAATGTGAGGACTCCAGCCAAGCATGGAGGTAAATGGGCTATTATTACTGTCACCTACCTCAGCGAAAAAGAGGGCGGGGTGGCTGTCTCTTCTTTCAAGGCCCCTAGGCCCCCCCTAGTGGTGGGTGGCTGCTTTGTCCCACACACACACACACACACACACACACCTCCCTCCCTGCATCTGTTCCCTCTTCTCCCTGGTATATTTATCCCTGGAAAACAATTGGAGCTGCTATGCCCATCCAGGGCATAACTGTGGCTTGGGCCTCTATTGTCTCTGGATCCTGCACAGACAACATTGGGTGGGCTGATGACTCCCACCTCCTTCCACTCCAGAGAGGGATCTACAGGAAACGAGCAGCTCAGTACGGAAACCCGGCAGGATCCTCGCCTTCAACATGAATGCTCCAGCTGAGACCAAACTGAATTAAACTCCTCAATTCAGGTCCTCACAATGGTAGTGCCGTTCCCCATAGTAAAGGGGAAAGGGGTTTCTGGTTTGTCTTGATTTTCCCAGTGACTTGAAAAGGGCAAGGGGCCACCACAGCAACAGGCAGCCCTGCCTGCGATGGCGGGAGTTTCTTTTTTTTGGCGAATGAGATCAAAGAGGAATTTATTTCATGTAGGGTCCGACCTTCTCCGCTCTTAGCGTTGTTTTGTTGCCGGGTAAACCGGGACGCTTGGATGAGGCCGCCTCGTTTCAAGTACTGGTGGCGGCTGTGTTAACAATTAGGTCTTTGTGATGGCAATAAATGTCTGTCTCCTCCCCTGGGATACTCCTCCTCCTTTATGGTGGACAATCACAGCACACAAAGGCCAAACTGACTAGCACCTAACAAGCACTTCCGCTCAGCTATCGGCCCCTGCAGTGTGGAACAGACGCCGCTCGCCGCTCACTCCCCCCCCCCCCCCCCCGCAACGACAAGACGTTCTTTTTGTACTACACCCGCCTCCATTGTTTTAGTGTTTCCTTCTTATCAGCCTGCATTTTCTTTTCCTCACATTTTAAACACTCAGTGAACATTGTAAGCTCACACCAAATCTTTAACAAACTCCATCAATTTGGACAGGTTCACATCCACATATGTGTTCTTGTACATTTGTGTAATCAGCATTTGTTTGTTGTGAGTGAGATAAAATGGCACCTACTCACTAGCTTATGGCTTCGGAAAAAATCCTCCTACTGGTGCCCTTTATTGCTGTTTTGATGAAGTCACTATAAACAAAACACATATTTTACCATCACATGATCACCCATGTGGGAAAAAAGAGGTTTATGCCATAATATTAAGATATTAAAGACAAAATATCATCAGACCTCCTGCACACCTCAGGTAGCCTATAGCAATCTACAGCCGAGGTGGGCCCATTTGTCATCAACAGTGGTCACAGCTATAGCTCAAATAATTCTCAAATTCCCGCAAATAACGTATCTAGTTGCTTCATTAGCAGTATCAGTATTTGTAGAGATTTAATAAAATATAAGTAATAAATAATGTCGAAAGGCTGCATGCATTAAACCGTGCATTCCTTTGCATTCTGGACACAAACTCTCCTCATTTCTAATGTTGCCTGTTCAGTGAAAGGTATTCATGTGGTCTGTCCACCAGTTCATCCATGGAAATTAAACACTGTTGGGAGCGCTGCCAGGAGACGCTGACATAACAGCTAATGAAGAGTGTAACAAGTAGCGAGAGAAGAAGAGACAGGGAGAATGAATTCGAAACAAACTTTCCCGAACCACCTTTACCATCAAAAATCATCCAATTAGCAATGAAAACGACAATGTAAGATTGTCATGTATGACAGCAGGAAAAGACCATCACATGATTACGCTTGTGGGAAAAAAACCAAGGTTTATGCCAGAATATTAAGATATTAACAGAAAGACAAGATATCATCCTGACATAAGCATTTCTATAATACCCCACACCTTTTAAGCGATATTATTAGCTGTGTAGTACATTAGCAAATTTATATTAGCATTTCTCTCTGGTAATCAGAAAGGTGTGTGAGTGTGTGTGTGTGTGGTCGGGGGGGGTGTCTGGACCTGTGAGCTTTGGGAATTCCCTCATTGTCAGACATGTTTACCCACCCCTCCCCCCCAAACTTGCAGGGCTAGTGCAGGGGGTGGGTCGGATGAAACAAGGGGGAGGAGACAACCCCTACACAGGCCACCCACACACCGTCCCCCAGGTCCTGGCTGAACACAAAAAAACAGAGATTATGTGACGTTGCGGCACTGTTGTTATGACGCCGAAGCAGCGCTGCAGCACTGAAGCAACGTTAAAGCAACATTGCAACAATGTTCCACACCTGCCAGCTTGCTAAACAAAGTCATAGCTCTTTCAGGCTCTGCGTGTAAACCTCTTATCCAAATATCACGGTAATTACCACACTGACCCCCATCAAGAAATTATAACCTGGGCTTTAAGTGCTTTTAAAGAGCCATTATCGCTGCTGAAAAGTCTGTTCAATTTCAAATGGTGCATGTTCTCTTCCCAGGTACTGGAAAATAAAAGAAGCTTCCTATTTGCTCTCCATAAAAGAGCCCTGCAAAGTGACATAAAAATGTTCTAATGCTGACATTATGTCAACATATATCAAGGCTGCACATACCTTAAAGAAACAGACATGCATTATAAAAATAAAAATATAGGCCAACATAATAAATGTATTATTCATTTTTGACATAGTTAATAAAAAAAAAATGCATACTCCATTCGGCCATACTCCAAGCTGTCTTTCATTTAATACAAAGCAAAACAAAATATGTAGCAATACAAATTGTAAGATATCAATAAAAATCTCATCAATTGTGACATGGCTCCATTTGCTTCGTCACTTAAGTGCTGGAAAAACCCACATCAGGGAGAGAAAAGCACATGAATTAATAATGCCTCCTCTGATTCATGTACTCATTCGTTTGCCCATCAGCACCAAAATCACCTCCCCTCTCCAGTGCCCTCTGGCCTGCCATTTTGCTCACATCCTCAGCCCACCGACGCATATCCGGTGAGTCACGTCACCTTAACGAGGCAAACGAGCTCCATTAGTCACAGATCATAATTACTTGTGCCTTTTTCTGGACAGCTAAAATGGCCTCCTCAAAGCCAGATGTGTAGTTCCTATGAACCAGTCTTTTTGATATGTACCCAGCAGATCCTGTTTTGTTTTTAATTCTTGTAGTCTACTTCTGTTGAATCTTTGAGCATGTGTTCATCTTACAGGGGACTAAATATAAGCAAGCCATACCTTTCCCGGGGAAACCAAATGCTAAACCATGATAAATGGCATGCGGGTGGTTCTTAGGCATGTACGGATATGCAACAGTGTGAATATGAATGCCTTTTAACTTATATATATTTTTGAAATGATGTATGAATGAAAACATATATCCCACAACACTTTTATAAGTTTTGGTCAGGCCAGACAATTATTGCACTAGGCCATGCCCCCTACCCTCAACACCATAGACCGAGCACTACAGTTATATGTCAGCATTCGTGCAATTTAACATGATCTCCCTACCTGTAAGCAGGCTATCGTCCCATGTAACACTATATCCAGGGAATGTTTGCCTTGACCAAAGCATGTATGATTAACGACCTGGATCTGCCTTACTGTGCGCGAGACATGCTAGACAATGCTGAACAAATTTTATGGTTCTTGTTTTTCAGTGAGGGACTAAAGTGAGTATTTTTTAAAGCAGAAGGTTTACTGTCATGATTCACAATGGCCCATGATCCATTGCCAAAAAGGTGCAAAAATAAATACTGAACCCAAAGAAAATGGTGTTCAAAGTTCAGTTGTTTTATGTTTGCCTTATCACTGAGGAGGTTAGGCTACTGCACAGCCTGTCTGTTTTCCCAACAGGTGATTGAGACGGCAAGATTCATCAAAAGGAAATTTGTAAGGTCAATGCATTGCCCCAAAAGTAGGCCTACGTGTACATTACCAGCCCAGATGTATTACAAACAAAAAGGCGCTATAAAAAAAACGAGAACAATAACAGGTCGTCACAATAACAAAAGAACACCATCTTTACTTCCCTCTACCCCCAACCGTATCCCCGCCTCTGTTCACGTACATGCGTGCTCTGTGTTGGCGGGGTCTTTCAAGCCCTGCCTTGCCTTTAGCCCCAAGGCGCGCCGCTGCTGTGCTGCCTTGTGTCCGCCAGAGGGCACTCTGGTTCCGGTCTGCAGTTGCGCCATTCGATTGTGTAAAATGCCACCAGATGGCGGCTTAGGATTGCTCCTCTTCTGAAAGGCGCGGTTCCACTCGCGGTCCAATTTACAATAAAAAATCTTTAAGCTTTTAAATTTTTTTTCGATTTTTTAATTTCGGAAAGTTGTAAACGGCACCACAATGGACGGCAAAGGTAAGTTGGTGTTGCTTTTGGGCTTTTTTCGGGCGGTGGAAAGGGAGACGGAGCACAGATTAAAGATGGAGGACGGGAGAGGGAGAGACTGCAGGTGGGGGATGGGAACGTTTAGGCGAGAAGGGGGGAATGTGCTTTCTTTACTCTGCTTACGCTATTGAGGAGTATTAGATACAATTTCTCGTTATTTAGACTCGTAGACTCGCGACCTATGCACTTGGTTACACAAAACTCTTGGTTCAAAGACATTAAGTAGCTAACAAGCTACATCACTGACCGCATCCTACGCTATTATATTACCATTTATGCAATGAATTCTTCCTTTGCCTCGGAACGGCGGACGTAGCTACACAGTAAAAGAAGCAAGATCTCTTTGTACAGTGCTTTTCTAGCTCTGGAGTTAGTTAGCTCAGTAGCTGCCTAGTTAGCCAGAGCTAACGTTTGTTTGCATATTTGTTGTGATTGTTTTTTTTCCACGTAGTTAGATATTCTGATGTTTTAATTCACTGTACCGTATGTACCATATCCATATACCTTCCACGGTCCATTTGAAATGGGGCTTTTAGGACATGCTGTCCGGGTAATGGTACCAAATACTTTGATGGGGATTTCATTCGAATGATTGAACTGTTTTCTAAGGGGAGGGGGGTGCCAAGATCTGTTGATCCAACCTCATCGTGTGCTGTAACTTAAGTGCTATCAGATGACGACATATGTGTATGTGTTCTTTTCTTTTCTTTCCCCAAAGCGATCTGCATTCGTGGAAGATTCGTTTTCTAACGCTTTTTCGAAAATGTGTAAGGGGGGGAGGGGGGATATGGGGGGTGGGGTTGCAAAGCTAACAAGCTAGCTACAACAGTCAAATACTGGCTGTGGGCGGGTTATTTGCTTACTGTGTATATACGAACCAGCCATGACACGCAAATCAGTGCAAGTGTTCAACCCTTGTTCGTGTCACGTAGTCCGGTCACTTCGTGAGTCTTAAGCTTCCGAGAGAAAGAAATATAAGCCTCCGTGACTGAACTGTGACATGCGATACAGGGCAAACCACGACATTCAAAAATCCATTCATGAGTGTTGCACATTCATGTGGGTGTCATTCTCCGTGTAGGGTAGCGCACATGTATGTAGGGTACGTCCCGGTTTTAATTCGGCAAGTGCAGTGCGGACAAAAGGACAAAACCAGACCCGTCTGCGTTGTCGCCATGACGTGTAGTGCACGAGTAAATGATCTGCTCTGCCATGGACTATGGTGTCATTTTCACTGAATGCAAAACAGTCTGGGCGCCACAGGTTTTTCCTCTTCTGGCCTTGGCAATGAAGTGACTGAGTGTGTTGAGTCGTCGTTCTTTAGTGGGTTTACCTTTTTGAAGTATTCACCTCATTTGTGTGCCCTCGAGGTTGAGAAACCAAACTGGTTCCCTGCTATAGTATTCAGGTGTCTTTTCGTAGCTCTTTTTCTGTGGCTCTGGGCTAATGGGCAGGAAAGTGGGCATTGGTTTGAAAGGCCTTGGGTCACATTTACATTAACACACACACACACACCTCATAGTCTCACCCTCTTAACAGTCGCTCACAAGCACTTGTAGCCTGTTTCAGGGATACTCAAACATGGCCCTCAAGGTCAGCAGTGGTGCTGTTTTTTTTCTACCTGATAGTTAATTGATTAATTAATGTCACTGACTGGCCAAATGTTCCCCTCACCTGGGGCCGTATTACAGAAACATCGTAACTCTGGAATCCTATCTTATCTGTAGTAACCATGGTAATTTGAGTTAGGAACTCATTTAGGCTAATAGCCATTACAGAACAAAAGTTCTCAAGTCCATTTTCCTATCCTAACTCCAGATAGGAAAAGTGTATTACAGAAGCGTCCTAACTTGCCCAAATAAAGTATCCTAACTTTAGGACAACCCTGGTGGTGTCGTAACTTCATTGTTGTTAGCAGTTGGAATTAAAAAGATAACATTCGCTAACACTTGCTAGCTGGCTATCTTTATAACGTTAGTTGCTCTTTTATTACTTTTGGAGAACGAGGGAAATGTCAATAAGTGGCATTTAATTGTGGAAAGGCTTAGGGCAGACCCGAACGATGTGTTGCGGTTTAGTGACAAAACACTTATTAGCACCCATCACTCTTCTAATTCGTCTGTGTTGAAATGGAAAGCTCGTAGTTTTTGCTCCATTTTTAGGATAGTCACGGACTAGCGGCTCTTGTTGACGCCTCTGCTAGATCGTTAAAGAACTAACGTCAGTTTGTTTCATAGCGCGCCCCGATCAGCTGTGCGCGATATGAAAAAGTAGCGGCGGTTGTTAGGTAACAGACATGAAAGTTGATCAACGACTTCCGATTGAGTATTTAGGATTTCCTAACCTGAGATAAGATATGCTGGAGTAAGATAAAATGGGATTCATAACGTTAGATAAGATTTGTTTTTGTAATACGAATTTGTGAAAAATCCTATTTTAGACCTGTCGCATCTTAACTTGGGTTTAAGATACGATTTTTCTGTAATACGGCCCCTGGTGTCCAAGATCTAGATCATTCCCTGATTCGAGGAGTATTGCTGTGCTCTAAAGCGAGATTTAAGCATCAGTGGCCTGTATGGGCTAACACAGTGATTTTCAACCACTGTGCCGCGGCACACTAGTGTGCCGTGAGAGATCGTCAGGTGTGCCGTGGGAAATTATCCAACTTCACTTAATTAATAACACTTTTGGTTGGTGGTGTGACTCAGGATTTTTTTAATGTCAAAAATGTGCCATGGCTCAAAAAAGGTTGAAAAACACTGGGCTAACACATAAGCGTGCTGTCTCACACAGTCGGCTGTACACGTGACCGAGTAGAATGTTGGGTCTGTCTTTTTTCTCATAGTTGTCTGTGGGCCAAGTCAGTGAATAACGTCTTCTGCCGTCTGTCAGACGCACTCAGTCCCCACGTCACTACCGCCTGCACCCAGATCCACTCCAAACAGGCTGTTCTGAAAAGGCCTTCTGTAAAAATATTTTTTTGGTGGGGGGGGTGTTACCTGCAACCCTTCCTTCCCCCTACGAAAGTGTGGGCCACCATAAGTTTTGGGGAGCATTGAACTCGGCCGCTGCTATTTCTGTGGCTCAGTCACTTATTAAGGTCATGATGAGGTTGCAAACTGCAGTTGGAGTTTTTTGGTTCGTCTGATATGTTCTTTTGTTATTCCTAAAATGTGGATTTTGGTGTACTTCCAGAAAGCGCTGGCCTAAGTAAGGGTGTTTTTAACACGGTGCCTGACCTTGTGAGGGGATGTGGTCACATGGTGTCTCCAGTCCTGTGTGATATGGATAGCAGGAATAGCTGTCGTAGCAACCGCATTGGATGGACGTGTCATTGCTAAGGGGCAGGCTATACTGGGCACGACAGACAAATATAACATAATTTGAGATGCAGGCTTTTAACTACACAAGGATGTGGCCTCCCACAGCCACAGTTTATTGTGCACAATAAATAAAATGGACTTTTGCATCTTTTTTTCAATGGACACGACGGGTGCTTGATTAACACTTAACCCCACCCACCTTTAACCTCATTGGTCACGTCTTTTACTTCTCTCTTTGAACACGGACCTACAGAAATTGACATCCGGAGTGCAGAACGGCCTCTTTTATGGCGGCTGTGACAGTAAAGCGCCGTCTAGCGAGGCCGCTTTTGGGGTGAGGGCGCCAGCTCTCGGCGGGTTGGGCGAGGCCGTGACGGAATGGGCGTCGGCGGTTACGCCAACCGCTTCCCTTATCAGGAGCGTGCATATTCTCTCAGCTTCAGCTTTTATGCCAAAATGTTAGCAGTAAAAAGGAAAACTTGTGCCTAAAATACAGCTAGAGGCTCACTGTGGAAATAAGAGCACAACATTAGAAGTTAACTCCACATTCTTACATGTAGGATTCCCCAGTCTATTTTATGACCTGCTTTCAAACAGGAACGGTGTGACGGCAAACGGCCGCAAATTAAACTCTTGCGAACATACACACACACACTCGCATGTCTTCATCACCTGTCAGGACAAAATAAACCAATGGAAGGAATAGAAATGTGTCGCTGTACGCTTGTGTTCACAATTGAGACCGTTTGATAAGAGCAGTGTTTCCACTAGGGATGTGAAACGCGAGCAAAAGTTTAAGCAGGTTAAAATCCATGTGAAATGCTTGCACTTGCATGCTGCCTATGATCAATGGTGACTGCTAGCTGTGTAGCTAATGTCGCTCTGATAAAACTTGCTTTTAGCGAGTTTTTTAAAAATTCACATCAGTTGCTAAAATACAGGTGTACCTCCAGTACAAAGCTGGTTCGTAACATTGCTCCATTGGACAGACAATACATTTTTAACTGAAGCGTAATCATAGCATGAGTCTGAAACAGTCACAGCTCACTGACTGCCACTAAACCTGTTTACGCAAGTGGAGCTCGGCTTGTCGACTGACGTTCACTTGAAAACCCGAGCGGGGTTCGGGAATTCTAGGTTGCTGAGATAGTGCTGCATTAGAAAGACTTTTACTTCTCAATGTCACCGCTCAAATCAGGAGGGAGGCTTGGAAGACGGCCAGCTCAGAACACCCTTCTGCCTCCACATACAGTCGGCCAGTCAAACAATGTCAGGAACAGACTATTTAAAAATGCTGCTCCTGACCGCATGCCACCAAACTGCTGTGTCTATTTAAATAAATTGCACTTGAATTGGAATCAAAATGAATGGCAGTAGATCTACCTACGTTAATGAAACTATGAATGAGGGTGGAGGGAAAAATGTTTTTTAAATTAAAAGTCCAGATGCCATTGTAGCGCAGCGGTGTTCTGACGGCAAAGCACGGCAGAACCAAAGGGGCTTATGGGAGATGGAATCTGGGAGTGGAATGATGATGCTCGTGGACTGTGTTAAAGTGGTTGGTGTAAAATAAATAAGTAAATAAAATTAACCTAAATGATTAGCCTGTTTTGTGGGAATTTGTTGAGGCTGCTAAATTCTTACAGTTTAAAGCTTTTAAACATTCCCTAGTCTCCGCACTACACACACACACACACACACAAGGTGACAGGGACATCTCTCTCTAATCGGGAGACTGGGCGCATTATTATATGCCCAATCTGGAGGCTCATTTTGGAGAATCAGCCTTTTGTGTTTGCTTTTCCGCTGTAGTACTGGAGCTAGCACAGTAATGGTAGGTTTCCCATTGCGTTTGATCGAGCTGGACGTCACATTGAATGACGTCACGATGAACGCAGATGTCGACCCAGAGCAAAATAACCTGAACATTGCTGTAGCCCCCCCCCCCCCCCCACATTGTGGTTCTAGCTGTATTCGGTAATGGGGGCATGCTCCTCTCTCCATTCCGCACGTCATCGCCTCTTTTCTCCATTCCTGATGGCGACGGAAGAGAGCAGAGACGCAAGGCCTGCACCTGTGGCGCTAGTGGGCTGAGCTGACGTGGGTTCCAGCCCCACAGCGGAAAAAAGTGGGGTGGCATCGTGGGTCGACGCGGGTCCTAGCACAGCCGCCGAGCCTATTTACCATTTACTTATTTAATGGTCTGCTTTGCAACGAGCGTTTTGATTTTGGGAGCAGGTGCCACTGGCTCCTGTCCTTATGTCTTTGCCTGTTTGTAAATGAGCTCTTAGCAAGGACATTATTTTGTAGACTTGTAACCAGTTTGTAGGGCTTTAGACCTACTGGAAGCAGTGCATGGCTTGGCACCCAGCTTGTAGGGATTATAACGGCAGCGCCCCCCTGGAACTCAAACCAACCTTTTCAGGAGGCAGCGGAAGCTTCCGGAAAACAGCAGTGCGTCTGGGACCATCGTAAGGTGGCAAAGTTGTGTTCTAGAAATAGATTAGTCTGAATGATTTTTATCATCCGCGAGAGCGCCCTGCGTTCCCGGAGTCTGATTTGCATTCATTCCAGGGATGTCAAATCCATTACCCTTACTTAATGAACCTCGTCACAGGTTGCCATGGTGAAATCTGCATAATTAGAGTGTAGACGGGTCAACAGACCGAGAGAAAAAGCGCTCATATATCCTATTTTGTATCTCTGCCAATAACACACAGAGGAAGCAATATTTTAGCATTTATTAGCAATTTTTACTTTTGAGTTGCTATGGAAAAATATCAGTGGGGAATAAATCAAGATGGTTTAATAAAAAGACTGAACAAAAAATTCCTGGAATGCCACCAAGCGAGTTTGTGTTCATCAGAGACGGCCACGTCAGACATCTCCACACCACTCATCTCTTTCCTTAAGGTCCCGTTCCTTCAAACTCTGTACACAGAACACCGTTCTCTTTTTCTTTTTTTTCCTGTTGCTTCAGTGTCAGGGACGATTAGGTAACTCGCACGTAGCTCGGGAGGGGAGGGGAGGGGAGGGGAGGGGAGCGCTGACTCACTCCCTGAGCTGTTGTGTAAACTGGGTCACCCCTGGCGTAGCCTGTAGCCTGTAGCCTACTCCGTGTTTACACATTGTTCCTTATCGCCAGCTCCATCGCAGGCGTACGGCCCGTCTGCCCGTCAAAAAAAACTGACGTTCGTTCGCTTCCCGTGTGGGGAAATGACCATGGCATAGACGGCAGGAGAAGGGGTTTGGGCGGTGGGGGTGGGAGGGGGACATGGCGCATCAGGCAGGAATCTGTGCAGGCCTTGTGGAGAGCTGAGGCACTGTAATGAAAATGGTCTGTTTTCCTCTTTCTGCAAACACAGAGGCAGACGCTCAGTCGCTCACGTCACCGCTTATTTTTAAAGGGCTCCCTGGTTCCAGCCCAGCATCTATTGTTATGATGTTATTTTATTGGTATAACGTTATTACCATCGTTTTATTGTGATATTACTTGAAAATGAATAGACTGTTTAAATGTAAATGAGAATTTGTTCTCGACTGACCATCCTGGTTAAATAAGATCTAATTTTGGTGGTAGGGGTGCATTTTCATGCCTGGAGGAAGGGGGTAGGGGTGTGTGTAGCCCCATTTATTCCCAGTAATTTTGGCAAGGTCAGTGGTGGGTAAGTACTCCGCTGAGGATTCTGGGTAATTGGATTTGCAAGGCATCGGTTTTCCATGTTGCACCTGCAGCCTCAGGTTCTGGGCCTGCAGTGGACCAGCCTCTTAGCCTTACAGAGCGCCATTTTTGACTTTCACCTCAATTTGACTGTCAAAATGAAAAGCCTTTTCCCGGGTATTTGCTGTTAATGGTCGGGGGATGGGTAGCGACGAGCTTCGACAGTAGAGGCCCAGGCTGGTGCCAGATTTGTGGTTTTTTGGTTAAAGCCCGAAAAGGGGAAGTTTTGGTTTATTCTCCATCCAATCCGGCCTCTGCGGTTAGGTTCGGTCCATCCTTTGGGGGGTTGTGTTCCCGCGATGACGAGGCGGAAACCAGCCTAGCCGGCCCCGGTGCGCCGCCGGCACTTGGGGACGTGACTTGGGGAGTGGAGTCGGTCGTTTTGTTTTTTTCAGAGCGTTTACCAGCCGCACAGACGCGCTTAACGGCACATGGGTAGGCTCGTGCAGCAGTCACGGTCCAGAGCGTTCAAAGAGTGGTCACTCTG
Source organism: Ilyophis sp. 1 JC-2022 (assembly GCA_022702515.1). Classification (NCBI taxonomy): domain Eukaryota; kingdom Metazoa; phylum Chordata; class Actinopteri; order Anguilliformes; family Synaphobranchidae; genus Ilyophis; species Ilyophis sp. 1 JC-2022. The sequence continues at coordinate 125,209,694 of CM040395.1, read as the reverse complement.
CAGTGAAGTACATGACCACAGTATTGCCAAAGCAACCATTTACTTAAATAAAAAGGATCAAAATGTAATTATTACTGACCTGTCAGTTGACAGTAGACGGCAGTTATGTTTTGTTTGTGTTTTGTCCCCCCCCCCCATTCGAACGACCAGTGTTGAATTTGTTCTTTGGTACAATCAAAATTTATACATCTGTTTGGATATGCGTAAAGGCATACTCATAAGATTTTTCTCTTTAGAATGCTTTATTATTCATGCAAAGCCATTTTAAGTAGTCACAGACCTCATAGTAACAACAAAATGTTTTCAGTACAATTATTATATTAATATTATAATATGTTAATATTCAATAGGTTAATGTTGTTAAAATAAGTAGCTTATATGAATAACCTCAAACTAGTTAATTTTTATTTAGTTTTAAATTTTGATTTTGTTTTCATTTTTAGTTTTAATAGTGTGTTTGCTAGTTTTATTTTAGTTTTCGTTTGTATGCCTCCGCGCCGGCGTTAGCCGTAACCGGATGAGGCATTATGTTTTTGGGTTGTCTCTCCGTCCGTCCCATTCTTGTGAACGCCATATCTCAGGAACGCCTTGAGGGGAATTTCTGCACATTTGGCCTAAATGTCCACTTGGACTCAAGGATGAACTGATTAGATTTTGGTGGTCAAAGGTCAAGGTCACTGTGACCTCACAAGACGTTTTTGGTCATAACTCAAGAATTCCTATGCTAATTATGACAAGATTTCACACAAATGTCTAATGGGATAAAATGATGAAGTGATGACACTTTATATCCAAAAGTTCACTTTTCAATCACTTCATCATTTTATCCGATTATCTAGTCTATTCATAATGAAATTAATAGGTTGAATTATGCCATGCGCCTACTGTTTTCTTGCACTGTCCTTGCTCAGATAGTGTTGCAAATGAAATTGGGGCCATCAATCACTTTTAAAATAAAGTGCAGAACATGTTTATTTAAACTACATATTTTTTATGAGTCTGGACAGACATGGATGTTAACTGCAACTTGACTTGTTGGCGTAGGCATGCAACCGCAAGGCGGTTATTTCTAGTTTATTTTTAGCCTATTTCAGTTTACGATAATGTTTTTTCACACCTAACTTTAGTCTTAGTTTTAGATTATGATAATAACCTTGTTGGGAATGTGTGAAATAAATTTTGTTTATTGATAAAAGTGATTGATGATGATTGATAATGATATATAAAGAACCACAGGCGTGCAGCCAAACCCAACACATTTGGGTTTTTTTTGGATTACTTAGCGAATCATGCCTTGGGGAGGGAGCGCATCTTTAAGGACTGTGCAGATATGTTGCCGGAGAGAAACAAATTGCTGATGTTTGTGCATGACCCTAAAGAGTGGGATATGGGATTATAGGGTGTTTTCTTATGGAAATAAATGACCAGGCACATGCATCCAATTTACGAACAATTCATATTCATCCACTAATACACCTGCACAAAATCAAAGGTCTGCACATGTTTTATGAATCCCACATTTTTTATTATGGAACAAAACCAAGAAGAAAGTATAGCTTTAAAGCTGTAGTACGCAATTTATTTATTTATTTTTTAAATCAGGGAATGGTCATATTTTGTTGGTAGCAGTCATAGAAAGAACTGAGATAAATCCATCATCATACACTGTGTTTATACCCTCTCATTCTGCATTGTAAAACCAGCCATTTGGGCCAAATTTTTATTTTCAAAGCAAAGTGGCGCATGACATAAACAAAGTGGCGCATGACATAAACAAAGTGGCGCACGACATAAACAAAGTGGCGCACGACATAAACAAAGTGGCGCATGACATAAACAAAGTGGCGCATGACATAAGCAAAGTGGCGCATGACATAAGCAAAGTGGCGCATGACATAAGCAAAGTGGCGCATGACATAAGCAAAGTGGCGCATGACATAAGCAAAGTGGCGCATGACATAAGCAAAGTGGCGCATGACATAAGCAAAGTGGCGCATGACATAAGCAAAGTGGCGCATGACATAAGCAAAGTGGCGCATGACATAAGCAAAGTGGCGCATGACATAAGCAAAGTGGCGCATGACATAAGCAAAGAGTGGACCAATCAACAATGAGATTGAACTTGTGCGTTAACCAGCTAGACATTTCACCAACAATGGCAGAGAGACGACCTGTTACACCGGCACTATTTCACGCAAAGAAAAGGAAAAGGGATTTGGATAAAGCTTTCTCGAAAATGTTAAACGTAAACATAGGTGCTCATTTTACAAACCCCAATTCCAAAAAAGGTTGGGACATTATGTAAAATGCAAATAAAAGCAGAAAACAATTTGTCAATTCTCTTTTACATATATTTAATTGAAAGGAAAAGATATTTAAAGTTTTACCTTATCAACTTTATAGATTTTTGTAAATATACGCAAATTCCGAATTTGATGCCTGCAACACGTTCCAAAAAAAAAGAAAAAAACTGGGAAGGTTTGTGGAATGTTAAAAAAACACCTGTTTGGAACATTCCACGGGTGAATAGGTAATAGGTGATGCTATCATGACTGGGTATAAAAGGAGCATCCATAAAGGCTCGGGTAAGGATGGGTCAATGTTCTCCACTATGCGAAAAACTGCATGAGCGAATAGTCTCAACAGTTTAAGAACAACGTTTCTAAATGCACAATTGCAAGGAATTTAGATGACTTCACCATCAACAGTCCATAATATTATTCAGAGAATTTGTAGAGATCTCCGTGCGTAAAGGGCAAGGCCGAAAACCAATATTGAATACCCGTGCGGCCATGACTTTCAATCTCTCAGACGGCACTGCATTAAAAACCGACGTGCTTCTGTAATGAATATAACCACACAGGCTCAGGAATACTTTGGAAACAAATTTACCAGTGGACTTGCCGCTTGCCATTCAATTGTGATTACCTATAATGAACAGTAGCTAGGTTGCTATTATACTTAACGTTACTTCATTCGGCGGCTAGCTTTTGGAAGAAGGAAATGCTTTTTGTATAGATCGCATTAGCTAGAACCGGCTACTCGGCTATAGCCATGCGTGCCAGCTGTAGCCAGATAATGCCTGGTTCAGACTTACGCTACATAAACTATTTGATACAACAACAGAAAATATTTGGTTGTTTTACATGGACTCTTGTAGCTGACATTTGTAGCGTTAGCTATACCAGTCTGTAATCCTGCAATTGTATCTAGAAACCCCTCATGTGCGTTTGTGGAAGCAGTGGGCTTGGGGGCGTGCCTCTTACGACTTGTTTTGACAACAAATTGCGACTGTTTTACAAAGTTGCATACTCCAGCTTTAAGAAAAGTTTTGTGAATGAGGCTCATTGAGTGAAAAGCACCAAGAGATTTTCATCAGCGAATTCATTGCGTTTGACTCAATGGGGACAGACAGCAGAGCTTGGCTCTCTCATTGAGGTGTATATGATACGCTGAGCGGTGAGCGCGCCCAGACTGAGGCAGATAGGCGGGGCTCTGGCTCAGGCAGTACAGGCAGGGGCGGGACTCGCTCACTGTATGGGGGAGGGGAATAGCGCTTCCTCCATGGCATGCAGTACGCACAGATGGATTATGGGGCAGGTCTCAGGGCAGCCTGCTGGGTATATATACACGCGCACACACACATATACGTGCCCACAATGCATAAGTTATGCACAGGTGCACAGCGTGCATACATTCCCATGCACACGCATGTACACACACAGTGCATATGTTCAAACGTACGCATAATGCATGCGCATGATCTAACACATACACACACACACAGTGTTGCTTTAACAATATTTGAGCTGTTTTTATATTAATGACTTGATGTTGCATTCAGTCTCGAATGTAGCCGAGTTTAACGGCGCGTAGCATTGGGAAACACTGCTATTCAGAGGAACAACAGTCTGCAACTGCGTTTGAATTGAGTCCGAAAATGCACCTATGAGTGGCTGGTCTACACAGCCTCAGATCTCCTGCATAGAAAAATAGCGGTAGTGGCGGATATGTGTGTAGAAACGGAGTGCTTATCGCTGATATTAATGTGGCTGTCTGGCTGATGTTAAATATGGTGAGCTTTTGCGAATGCAGTGTGTAAATCGGCATCGATGAGCGCATGTTTGTTAATGTCGGGCAGGTGTTTTTATTCTCCTTCGCTCGCCCCAGAGCGGCAGTGCTTTGGGTCTGTGAGGTGAGAGGTTTCTCCTCTTTAAATGTCATGGTTACGGGGGTAACAAGCTGGATGATAAACGCTTCAGTGTGTTGAGCCGGTAGTATGGCACGTATTGTATTGTATTGTCCTTCTTGGTATCTTCAAGAGATCATGAGTGACGCCGTCCGTTTCCTCAGTGCACGGGCTTAGAGGTGTGGATGAAATCTCAAATCCGCCCTGATCCAGCGGAAGCGGTGGGGGGGATTTACTGTCCCCAAAAGCAAGGTGGAAAATATGAGCCTGTCCCAGAAATGGCAGGGATGCCCCTCTCAGAACAGCACAACTGTGTGTAGTATGTGTGTGTGTGTGTTGTGTGTGTGTAGTGTGTGTGTAGTGTGTGTGTAGTGTGTGTGTAGTGTGTGTGTAGTGTGTGTATAGTGTGTAGCGTGTATGGCGCAAAGTGGCGTGCGTGCGAAAGAGGTTGTGTGTGTGTGTGTGTGTGAGCTAGAGAGTGAAAGACAGACTGTGTGCATGTGTGTGAGGCTGTGTTTGCGTGTGTGTGAAAGACAAACTATGTTTGTGTGTCTGTGTGTGAGAAAGACAGACTGTGTGCATGTGTGCGCGCGCATGTGTGCGTGTGTGTGCATTGTATGTGTGTATGTGTATATGTGCATGTATGAGTGTTTGCTTTTAATTCCTGATAATAAACAGCAGATGGGAGTTGCTTTTATCATTGGTAACACATAGCAGATGTGAGTGCTGGGCTAGGCTAACAGAGCTGGGCTCCTGCATCACTGTTTGATTTAGCAGCTGTCATCTCGCAGTCCTGTCTGCTATTCTCTTCACCATTGGACTGTGTTAGTTTCTCTTTCTCTCTCTCTGCCCCCCACCCCCCAAATCAGTTTTTTTAAGTACATCCCCCCCTGGGTTTGTTCTCTTCTGTCTCCTTTGTGTCCTTTTTCTCTCTCCCTCTCGTAGCCTCCATTTTGAGTGGGGCTACGCTGCAGCGTCGGCTCTGTGGGCCTCAGGTTTGTGCTTCCTGCTGGACGCCCCCTCCCGCTGGACGGTCCTTTCCCGCTAGCGGGGCCGTGTGTAATTTCACCCCGCAGTGTCCCTCGCAGGCATTGTCCCGTATGTAGTTTGAGAACCGACGAAGACCAAAAGGGCGCAAAAGACTGACGCCCTTTCTCTGAAACGCCCTCACCTCAGCTATCGGGGTGTCGGCGTTTAAGAGGATGATTAACAGGGAAAAGCCCACCACCTCTGTGCAGAACACGGCTCTCCTGTTTCGGTGGGGCGGGGGGTTAATCTCCTCGCGGCGGCCGTCACCGTTTAAATGGGAAAGGGGAAGGGGGCAGGCTTCGCCTTCTCTGGGTCAGTCAGCAGTCCGAACCTAGTGCAGCTGGTACCTTCACTGAGCCTGCAACAGCATCTCCCCAAATCTGCCCCTTATTTACAGCTGAGGCTTGGCCCATGGGCCTGACGGCCGCTGTGGACTGATGTTCATCAGTGTTTGATAGCTATTTATATAGCTATCAAACATCAGACATGGCCAGTAACTATTTTTCTGTTATTCCAAAACATTGCGATGCTATCATTTCTGAGGTAGGATAATTGTTTGGTGCACCGTAAGAAGCTCAGTGTTAATTCTACTAATGCAGTATGCGATTGCAAAAATCTCTCACTGTCTCTCTCTCTCTCTCTCTCTCCCTCCCTCCCCCTCTTTCACTCTCTCTTTCTCCTCTTTCCCCTGGTCTCATGAGGAGAGTTTGAGCTGGTTATTTAGTAAAGCCCCGTCCCAGTTCACCCTGCATAACGCACAGCGTAGTTTTAAAGCCATTACTTTCCTCTCCGTTTCTGCATCTGGCCCCACGTAAGCAAATGGTTCCTCCAGTACATTCTCACATGGGATGAGCAGAGCTCATTCGGGCTCTCCGTTGCCATTGGTAACAGCCCTCTGCAAGTCGGTTCTCTCTCACCCGGGACGGCGCGGTAACCTGGGGAGGAGGCGGGCCCTCGGTGCTCGTGCCGCAGTAATGACCACGTCCGTCATCCTGCCGTCTGCGGGCCGGGTCACTAACCGATATGCTCACGCTTTTTATTAACAGCTTTCTGGGGACCGCCATTCGCGGCCGTGCTCACATTATACCTATTAGTGGCTCACCGGGTGGTTTGGGACTACAGGGAAATGACGAGCTTCCTGTTTGCGTAGTTGGTGCGTCATCTGTGTTGACTGGCCATGATGTAGCTTATATTTCTGTCTCTGTCTCTCTCTCTCTTTCACTAGTGTGTGCACAACGCATACACACACACACCAAACTGGAAATACAATAGTAAAGTGATGATATTATTATTATTATTATTATTATTATTATTATTGTATTGTGCTTTGGAAAGGCAGGTGACATGTAGATGCTCCTCCATGGATGGCTGACATGACCTGATATCCGGTTTAATCTGGTTCAGCCCAGCTTATCTCTGCAGCATCGCCCATCATCAGCCCATGACTCAAGCTTAGTTCTCCCGGTCAGCTTCGCCCGGATCGTCGGAGCTTGATATTGCACAATGGCCTTCCATTGTCACAATTATTATTTGGAATAGCTAATGACTATGGCATCAAGAGACTTGTCAAAGAACCGTAGGCAAACACCTTGGTTCAGAGCGGCACTGGCGTTTTTTTTACACGCACAGTCTTTCTGTCGGATCCTTTTATATCGGCGCTGATTTCCACCTGCTCTTTGTTACCCGACTCATCCTCCGAGCTCGTTTGGTCCTGTCTGTTTCGCGGCAACAGCAATTTGCAGAGCATCTGACCAGTTCTCCTGGGAGGCCCGCCTCTAAGCATCTGTGCGGGCCTATCTGATGTGTAAAGAGGGGAGCGCTAATGTACAGTAAGGCTGGCGTGCCAGGCATTGCGCTCAACGGCTTTCATTCAGGCGGCTTAAAGGGAGACCAACGGCGGCTCGGCGCGAACCTGGGGGGCCCACGGACCGCGTTCGGTTGGTTTAACCAAACACGGGTACGCGAACGCTCCAAAGCCTCGGTTTACTCGGTGTCTGCGCGGTGTTCCGTTTTAAATCTATTAGACTCATTTGTTTATGGCACGGTGCTTGACGTTTTAATACCGTTTCGGTTTCAGAGGAACACCTTAAAGTAAAAGCGCGGCGCCGTGAATCCGGTAATGGAGGCTAGACTGCAGTTGTCTCTGAGGCACACAAACTGAAAGCTCATTAAATTTCGCCTCTGGCGCCCTTGAGCGATGGCGACAGTCGATCGAACTTACCCAGTTTTATTCTTCACCGGGGTGCTTTATAACCCACAGGCCAGTGGAAGTTGCCGGACTGAACGCTCGGCGCGGTCCACAGGAGAGAGCCGCTCGCTCGAGGTCATTCATTTTTTGACTTTTTGACACACTGGCTATTTTGCCTTTGTCGTTTTTAATGAGTGCGAGTGCTAGTGCGACTTCCCCAACCACGCCTACGACTGTTACGTTGCAGACTTTAACCCGATGAATCATGTCTGCAAAAATGTTTCTTTCCTCGTCTTCCTCCTCCTTCCTTTGCTTCCTTCCTCCCTTTGCTTCCTTCCTCCCTTCTTCATAAAGAGGTGTCGTAGCTCGGCGAGGTAGGCTCACAGAGTCAGGAAGTGCGGGTTGCGCTTCTCGCCTGAAATGGCAGGTGTGGCGTAATGGTGTAAAGCAGTGCTGTTAGGAACGCGGCGTAATGTTCCTAAGCGCTGCCGTTCCCTCGGTCACGGTTATTGCCAGTCTCAAATCTGCACCGGCAGTAGGCCTCTGCTCTAATGCGCTCATTACAGCCCCTGATGGGAGCGCATTCAATTTCTCATGGCTTTAAATGGGCCTGTTTAACAGTGGCCTCCATGTCCCGGCTGTTCCCTAGGCTCACGGACACAGAGCGGGCCCACCAGCCCAGCATACAACACGGGCCCTCACACACACACACACACACACACACACACTCAAACACGGGCCCTCACATACACACACAAACACGGGCCCACACACACACACACACACACACACACACACGGGCCCTCACACACACACACACAACGGGCCCTCACACACACACACACACACACACACACACACAAACACGGGCCCTCACACACACACTCAAACACGGGCCCTCACACACACACAAACACGGGCCCTCACACACACACACACACACACACACACACACACACACACACACACAACGGGCCCTCACACACACACACACACACAAACACGGGCCCTCACACACACACAAACACAGGCTCACACGCACACCTATGCACACAGGCACTTCCCACATTGCTGTACCCTCACCGGTGTAATGAATATTCACCATTCACCCGACTAAAGGCTTTGCTAAGGAGCTGGAATTGTAAAATCTTCTAAATCGAAGAAAAGACCCTCCGCAGGCTTGGATCCATGCGAAATCGCATTTATCGCAAGCTTTCTCTTCCAAGGGACCTTCTAATTTGAGCTTACCTGCTAACCAGTGTTGCTTCCTTTTAAAAGCCTGTTAGCTGTTGATACATTTCAACCTGTGGCCATGGATATTGTCGCTATGGTGAAGTAGAACTGCAGTTAAACTGCATAGTATTGTCCCCCGTTCCATTTTTTTTTGTCATGACACGAGTGACGGTAACTAATCAATATTGGCGTGAATACGCACGCCCTCACCTTTGAAATCACTGGCCCCAGCATTTCCCATGTATGATTATAAGATGTTCATTCCGGCTGATGACGTCAATATATTTAGAGAAACAGAAAAACTGGTGTAAGATTTGTAAAAAAAAAAATACAAATAAAATCATTTTAAAAAACAAGCAAAAACCTTTGTTTATTAATCGTGTTCTCATGAGTACCTTATTTATGAACCATATTAATCCTATACTGACAAAGCATCCAAAATTGTTTTTTATTTTTTTGGCCACGTCACCCACCCCCTACCTGCCACCGTACACAAATAAAATGGTTGTGTGTGTGTGTGTGTGCGCGCGCAGGCTCTGGGTCACAGCAACTATGGAGATATAGCCAGTTGCTTTGCTGTGGTTGCTGCATTCTCGGACATTCCTGGTCTCAGAAATGTGCCCATTTTACAGTTTCCTGCAAGCTGGACTGGAGAAACATGTCGGCTACAACTCTTGGGTCAGATGAGAAGTGCCATCCAGTAGGCTGAAGGTAGCCAATATAGCTAATTCTAAACACTCATCTGGGTTATGTATGGCTGTCCTCCCAATGATTGGACACCATTATGAGCTGTTCATGGACACGCACACGCACTTGCACACGCGCACTAGTAGCCTAACTAGTAGATACCCTTATTCATGAGGAACTTAATTCCGGGGCAGATATTAGCCACTACTTTTTCCTCATGCTTGAGATATTGAATCTTGGAATATGCAAAAGGTTTAGCATTCCGTTTCATGTGTCTTTATTCCTCGGTTGTGGTCCCAAATGGTGCATTCCAAAGCTAAAATAATTATTTTTTTTGTGTGAATATAAAAAAGAGTGTGTGTGCGCCTGTGTGTGTGAGTGAGTGTGTGTGTATGTATATGTGTGTTTCTGGAAGGCACTTAACATGCATGACATGTATTCCAGAAGGCAGGCGTTGCCACGGCAACTCTTGTAGGTCATAAGCCCCGCATCGGATTTGATTGGTTGGCTGCGGAGAATAGCACACTGGAGAGATCAGCGTGCACAAAAGACAGCAAGTAACATTTGAGAGGAAGATCGTTGCATCTCCGACCTTGCAATCCATTTTGTAATATGCATTTTTTTTATTTTATTTTTTATCCACAGCATAACACAGTTCCTTTTGTTTAGTTTTTTTCCCCTCCTCGTAACCTCAGCCATGAATAAATGTGAGGTCTCAGTGTCTGGCGTTGATGTCCTTTGCAGTGCCAGGGCATGCTGCCCAGGGAATCATTGGGAAAATACCTATTTATAATTTTCAGGAAATCTTTTCCATCTTCTTGTCTTCGCCCTTTTCTTTGGTCCTGTGCAGCAGCGAAGGCTTTGCATAAAGACGCCCAAGCGCGATTTATGAACTGTGAAAATGCATAGCGGTTACAATTTTAACGCAGAGGCCCTCGATCTGGAGCCCTAATGTAAGGCGATTGGTTGAAAGAAGGTCAGGTGGGGCTTGCTGTACCTTCAGTTCTATCGTCTTGTCTCCCTTTTATTCTTTAAGTCGAATTCAACGAGAACTGGAGCCGCAGTCACGTGGTACATCCACCAATTGGGACATCCCATTTTCCCGCCACAAGCCATTTTAAAAATGGGAAGAGGAGCGTATCTGGGCCCGGGGTTCTCGTTTGCTTTCCTTGACAAAGCAATGGCGGTTTCCTGAACATATTCAGGCCTACGCTGAGCCGGCTGATTAGAGCCGCTATAAGGGACTTTAATAGAAGCTGCCATTCGGGAACTCCGGCATCAGGAGTCACTTAGAGGACACCAGCAGCCTCTCGACGGATATTACAGTGGAACAAAACAATATTAATCGTGTCACATTTAGAATCACTCAACCTCCAAATAGCTTCCACCAAGGGCCCATGGTCGTGCTCCCGGCGAGGCTGAAACGTATTGAAATGTACTAAACCAATATTTGGCTTAGAAAGCCAAATTGGGGGGAGGCCAAGCAAATTATTTATTAGCCAGTCGCAGTCTTGGAGCGCCTCGGCGCCGCCCTGCTGGCCGTCTTTGAGAACTGCGGCTGAGTTTTCAGGCCTTCAGGCTTCCCTCTTGTCGGAGCAAATGAAAACCCAGCAGTGAGACTGCTGCAAATAATTTATTGCTCGCGGAGTGCATCTGCAAATGAGGACGGGGCAGTCTCCGGCAGAGCGTACTGATGAGCTTGTCGTATCGGCCTCGCTTTAAACGCACAGGTCAGTGCGTTATCAAGCGGGCAAACCAGTCTTCTTCCTTTTATTTTTTTTTAGTCACTCCGGTGTAGCTCGCTTTCAGAGCGGCGAAAGCATCTTTACGGACGTCGGTACGCTGCCAGTCCGATCTCGGAGAACCCGAGGCCGCACGAGAAGGAAGTTAGTCTTTGTCTCTGAAGCGGATGCCTTAAACGAGCCGCACGTTCACAGCCAAGATGAGATCATCTGATTATTCGCGTCATTCACCACTGTTCTTGGGATTAGACCGCTTGGCATTCCGAATGTCCAGGCCAGCCTGAACCCCAATCCACACTCAACCTTGATAGCGGAAATCTGGCTTTTTTTTTATTTAGCCCATCCAGTAAGTGCATCTGATGATATGCTAGTCGGTGTACGTTTTTGTTTATGCAATAAAGACTTTACACATTGCCAAGAATGAGCATGTGGTATCGAATGTCTGCTGTTTATTTTATTACAGTACTTTTGTCTTTTTTATTTTCCAGGAGTAGGCCTTGGGGCAGGGTGTGAAATTATAACACCCGCCACCAGCCAAATGCTTGTAAAATTTTAATTGTGACTGGTAAGATCTTCTACTATAGCAGCCAGTTTGTCAGGTAACCAACCAGGTGTTACATTGTAAAATGGTAAAATATTGGAAATGGGTTGTTTTTTTTCGAATCCACAAGCCACTCTGGCCATTGGGTGAAAAATTTAATTTCATACCCTGCCTAGGGGTCAATTCTAGTGTTAAATTCAGCACAGCGCACATATGGGTAAATGTGTAAATCGGCTGCCCCTATAACACTTTTAAGATGTAAAGGAGAACCTCAATGACGGTCACACTGCAGAAACTATGGAGACTACCTATGACTGTGCGGAATGGGGGAAACGGCGGTATGATGAGACCTGACTTGTGGGAATGTCTGGAGCATTGACGTTGCGGCATTAGCGGGCTCATTGACTGGGGAGGGGGGAAGGTGTCTGAGCCTCAGGTGTGTTTTACAGAGCGCGGCGTGAATGTCATTATTCTAACACCTTGGCGGCTGTTAACTGGAGCCGGGAGATTTGTTCCATCCTACCCGCGACCCGCGCGACACAAAACGACTCCGAGCCATCCATCTTGCGCAATTAAATTATCCGGCTCCGAAGGAGAGGCGCGCTCGTTCTGTTTCGGAGCTTTATGGCCTTTTTCCTTCTCGTTTTCAGAAAGGGGGAGGGTGCAACAAATAAACTGCCATTTATATTAAAGTTTATACCGTAGTAGCCCATGAGAGAAAATTTACTTGTAACTGTAGGCTATTACTTTTTACTCACTGTAGGCTATTGCGTAATAGAGCTTCACTTTACATACATTCACTTTTAGTACATCACTTTACCAATGCGTTGTGGTCGGTATCTGGGGTCCACCTGAACCCCGCTGTGAAGTTGACCCCGTGGATGCAAGTACGTCTTTCACGCTCCTAAATGAACGCTTTCCCTTCTCAGAATTGTGTGTTTTAGTCATTCAAGTGCACTTCAGTTTAGAGTGTCTCAGTGTTTTTGGCATCTGAGGACCTACCATCACAAAATCTGCCACTGGCGTTCTGTGACCTGTTGTTGCATTCTCAAAATTCTGCATCTTAAAGGCATACTGAACTTTGTTGGAACATAATGTTGTATAGCTACCTGGCCCCGATGTGAGTCGTAATATTCAAGCTCACCTTTCGTGGCTTGCTCCAGTGGTCAGCAGCTGGCTGACGATGAATGATGTTTTTTCTCTCTCCAGTCACTCCCATTGCATGGCGAAACGGGTCTCAAACGGTCTCGCACTTTTAGCGCGTAAACGAATGCAAACAACGCGGATTATGCCGATATACAAAATCACGACATCGAGAACCGTACGTTTGAAAAGATAGGCTCCATTCATGATAGTTTACACTTTTTCCCTCACAAAGGTTTGGAAGAAGAACCGGTCATTAGCTTATTAATTTTTTGTTTCGTTCTTGCGCCCGTAACGGTCGCACTCGCTTCCTGAAGCGTGCGTAAGTAAAAGAAGCTAGCAACAGTTGCTAGTTCTCCGAAAATGGTTATTATCAAATCGATCAAAAATTGGTTCAAAAGTTTCAAACGTACGGTTCTTGATGTTGTGATTTTGTATGTCGGCATAATCCGCGTTGTTAGCATTCGTTTATGTGCTAAAAATGCGCTTTTGAGACCTGTTTCGCCATGCAATAGGAGTGAATGGAGAGAGCTATACAACATTATGTTCTAACAACGTTCAGTATGCCTTTTAAACGCAAATGATTTTCGGTTATTTCAGAGGCAGTCATTTAAAGTTGCTTGTTTATACTGCGTTTAATTTCAGCGAAACTATGACACCCTTCGATTTAGTGTCCCCCTGAATTGAAAAATGTTTCGATGCTGCAAAATTGTGCGTGTGCATTAGCCTTATCGCTTGCTCGTACATTAAGAGACAGGGCTGGGGATAAATGGATCGAATCACACTGATGCTTTCATGCAGGACTTGATGTATAATTTAGTGAGGTAGTGTGGTACACGACAGTCAAATCCCTCATCAAGTCCACGTATTAACAATGGAGAATGAAGGATCTCCTCTGAAGAGAGACCCAGGTGTGTTGGGAGGTGTGGGTTGTTGGTAGGCCTCACTGATTGCACTCCCATACAGAGGAAATAGGGGTTGCTTTTCAAATGAATCACTAAACAAGAGACTGGTTCAGAATTTGCCTTTGCTGTAGAGTTTTTTTCAAGTAGTCCCTTGTCTGGCTGCGCAAACAACAAATGTTGATCTTTATATTGAGAATATGAGATGTTTGTCGTAGGCTGGCCGTAACGATGGATGCCTTCAGAACTGATTGCTTTTCAGAGACTGCTTGGCATATCTGGCGGATGCAAATGCAAAAATTGATTGGAAAAAAGCTGGAAGTGAACTGTATCCATAATGAATGATTCTGCCAAAAAAAACAAAACAATGATTGTTAATGCCCGCGTTTGATTTGCAACAAGAGAGTTGCATAATATTTATTTGTTGATTTATAGTTTGTTTGCTAATGACATGCCAAAAATTATTTTTACAGTGTTCAAATAAGTATCGGATGCATTGCACATGTTTATAGCCAAAGGCTAATTTCCAACGCCTGTCCCTGGGTACACTAAGGAAATGGTAAATTAATAATAAATGAGTAAATTAGAAAAGAAAAAAACAGGAAAGAATGTATCGGAAGAATAAACAAGAAATGCACACGTACAACATTACAAACATGCACGCCTATTATAGTAGACGTCAGAGGTGCCCAATCATGTGCCATGGAGGGCGACGAGTATGCAGGTTTTCATTCCAACCAATCACTTCACCTGCTGCTTTCACTAATTAGTTCCCTCCTGTCTGGTTGAAGGTGTATGTTAATTTGTGAAATCAACAGGTGCAGTGATTGGTTGGAATGAAAACCTGCATGCTCTCGGCCCTCCATGGCACATGACTGGGAACCTCTGACCTGCATATTAAATGTGCCTTTCTTTTGGCGTGAGTGAGCCAGCGCTTGACTTATTCTGCAGCTTTGCTGTTGTTTTAAACATCCTGCCTGTCCCAGAATCTAATTAAATTAATCTGAACAAGGCTGGCGTTGCCCCGCAGCCTTGAACCCTCAGATGTGTGGTGTGCACATCGTCTTGTTGCAGTATTCAGATTGTTTGCTTTGAGATCGTTTGCTCGCCTGGCCTACATTTTTCATGTTGTCCGTTCACAGTGCTGGGTGTTTTCTGTGGGCAGCTCATGGCTCAGGGTTACAGCTACTGGAATAGATTTGCAACTTGTGGCCGTTTGGATGCAAGTCTAAATGAGATTCTCACCTGCAGCTGTCAGGATGTAGCCAAGATCTAAGGATTAGATTCAAACTGAGTTGTGTGGATGCAAGCCCAAATGGGATTCAAACTCAGAACTGTCTGGGTGTAGGTCTGAGGATTCAAATTTAGAGCTGTCTGGGATGAAATTCTCAATTACATTCAAGCTTACAGCCGGCTGGATGTGACTTCCCTAACCGCTGCACCGTACTGCTATCCTATTAGCAATCATTTTCAGCCTGGGCCGGCTCATCTTCTCGCATGCGGATTCACCGTCTCAGGCATAATTCTCTGCATAAGCCATTAAAGGCACAGTCCCCAGTGCTGTGTGATTTGTCATCCTTAGAGCCCCTGAGCCCCTGGCTGACAGCTGAAGCATTCCGTCGCTCATTAAGAGGCTGGTAATTGTCCCGCGCTCTGTGTACAAGGCCCAGGGGCAGTCGGCTAATGAGGAGGGAGTCCGACCGTGCCTTTTCCGCTTGGACCCGAGCCACGGCCGTAAAAAAAACGGATCGACGGCAGGACCCAGACCCGTTCCCGCTCGTCCGGTCCGGTTTCCGCCGAGCGGGAAAGTCTTTGACCTCACGGCCCGACGCTTCGAAGTGCAGCCCGGATGTGCCCGGACAACCCCTCATTTAGGCTCAGATGAAACGTCAAGGTGCGGCGTCATAGCGGGTTCACTTTCATCCCGCTGCCGCTTCCATCAAAGGGCCTATGGCAGGGGTTCCCAAACCGGTCCTGGGGCCCCCCTGTGTATGCTGGTTTTCATTCCAACCACAGTTGCAATCCCTGAATTTTAACAAGCTGTTAATTTCTTAATTAGGTGCTTGTCATGTTCAGAGGAACTATTTACCCTCTTAAGCAACATTATATCAGAAATAGCTATGGATGCCATGTAGAATAAACATCCCATGTTCACATTGTGCTTATTGTGCTATATCATTTAAACGAGATTAAAAAAATATTTAACAGATCCATTCAAAGACTGATTTGAATCAATAAGCTCCTAATTTGTGAAAGTGTGAACACATGGCCACTAAAACTATCCATTTGGTAGATAATGAAGAATTCAAACACAACGCAAATGATAACGGGCCAAACCTGCATTGTGTTAATAAGCTTAAAGAAAAAATTATAAGTTAAACGCATGTGTTCAACAACCTAATTAGGAGCCTATTGATTCACTTCACTTTAATTTGATCAGTTAAAATATATAATTTTGTAACCTCTTTTTATGTAATTGTTGCAATATAGCACAACATGAACATGGGGACTTTATTCTACATGGCATGCATAGCTATTTCTGACATAATGTGAATAATTCCTCTAAATATGAAAAGCACCCAATTAAGAAAAATGAACAGCTTGTTAAAATTGTGGGATTGCTGTGGTTGCAACGAAAACTATCATACACAGGGGGGGCCCCAGGACCGGTTTGGGAACCCAGGACCGGTTTGGGAACCCCTGTTCTATGGTACTAGCGCTGGGTATCGTTTGAAATCTTTGATGCCAGTTCCGATACCGAGACCTGGGCTTTGATGCCAGTTCCGATACCGAGACCTGGGCTTTGATGAGGATAACAAAACAAATACTTTTTCCAGACCTTTCTTTGTTGAGTGTAAACAAATTTTTCTACAATATACAAAAAGGTTTCTCATTTAACAAAATAAGCCACAACTTCTCAAATGCTTCAATGTTTAATGCTGTCAACTCAACCGGCTGTATAAAACACGGTATAAAATTAGAAAAATTGTGATTTAAATCGAGCAATATCAGATCAAAGAATAAAGGCAAGAAAAAGTGTGAAAGCCCCCCTGGCGAGGCAAAAAATTTGGTACTTAACAGATCATTTTAGAAATCTTTTTTTACATTTTAAAAAAAAAATTGTAATTAATTTTTAAATTTTTTATAAATGATCTGTTAAGTACCGAAAAGTGGCACCGAATGCTTGGACAGTTTTCGATACTCGGTGCTCCGGACACGGTTCGGTTGGTGCCCAAAAAGTACAGAGGTTCGATACCCAGCCCTAACGGTGTTCAACAGAACGGCCATTTTGGCTCTTGCTGTATTTAAAAGCACAGTCGGTCTATCCTGCTTGTTCATAAGCATTAGCTTGGAGCGGATTCACTGCTTGTTTTATCTGCAGCTTATGCGAATGGGGTGGTTAAATCACCCACATCCAAATGTAATGGTAATTGAATTCTAATGCTGCAGTTAATGTAAACTCAATAAAAACTCACCTGCCCATTCACACCTATTTGTTTGGAGCACACTCACTTTATGATCTGTGAATGGGATAGTTTCATTATCCATGTCCACTGTGCAGATACGAATATGACTCTGTGGCAAAGAAGAAACGGGGTGGAAGGAGAAAAGTGTCCATGTTTAATGGCTATAAAAGTATTTTTTTGGCGGGGACCACAGGTCCTTCTGGGTATTTACCAAGGGGCCAAGGCCGGGCTTTGTGTTTGAAGCTCAGTTCCTGGTCTTGCTGAGAGACGTTGCTCACTAGCACCAGTGTGGTTGGCTTCAGCATAGGTCTTTCAGCCACACGCTTCAGTGTAGCCAAAATACGAAGTC